>CM062494.1:139815117-139832617 GCA_031479575.1 Coregonus ussuriensis | reverse complement strand
ATCAAATTAGAGACTTTTAGATTTCCTTTAAGATTTCCTTTAAGAATTACTGCAGTATTGGAGTTGGTCTTTAACGACTCTGGATGAGATCACTGAGAACTCAGAATAGCAGAACTGAGGTTACAGCCCTTTATAGCAAAGACACAGCCTTCTGAATACATGACAAACAGCAGATGTGTGGAATGGGTCAAAAGGTACATTGTGCTCTCAAGCAACAGACATCAAGATTTACATGGAGCCAAATATCTGTCTCTAGTTCATTTACTGGGTAATACTTGCGTATTAGAGTATCTGGTATATACTTTTTTTTCTATGTATAGCAGTATTTTGAAATCCACAGCCCAAAACAAGTACAGTTATTTGAGTATTTGAATGGTTATTTCAAATACTATTTTAAAATACCTGGGTAAACGCATGGGAGTTTATTTGAGTCAGTGTATTTCCAAATGCATACAAATTGTCAACTACTTATATCTGAATATTTACTTTGAGTGTATGTGAAAGTAATTTATATATTTCAATAGTATTTGAACCCAGGTTTATTTGTTTGGGCCCATAGAGCTCTGGTCAAAAGTAACGCACTATGTAGGGGATAGAGTGCCATTTTGGGGCACACCCTTATTCATTGACCTACCACGTATGGCACTATATCGAAGGCTACAATATTGCAGACTCTGAACTAGGAAGGCCCTGAACTTTCACTATGTAAAGAACTTTGACTTGCAAAACTAATCTCACATCATGAAGTTTGATACTTTAGAATCTAAAACAACTCGTTAATTAGCATAACGTGTTCCGGAACTCGTCATTAGAACTTCAGAACTCCCGTCACAAACGACAGGTCCTTCCTGATTCCTTTAATGAGGTAAATGTCACAGGGACCCAGAGTAGGATGATAAAATGAAAAGATATTGAGATATTTCAAAAGATAGAAAGAGAAAAAGACACGGCTGAGAATAAATCAAACGTATTGTACAGTGTGCATGGTACAACTTGGTACGACTTCAGTCGCTCTCGCTAAGTTTAAAGGAGTGTCTTCTGATGTCTGCTGAGGGGTGACAGGAGTGGGTTTGAGACAGGAAAACGACTTAAAAGGAAAGAAACTGTGAAGAGGCGATTAAAGAGCTAATAGGGAAAATATCTAAAATCGCTCTCTCACTGATGTCAACTTCCCACCATTTCTCTCTACCCCTCTCTCTCTACCCCTCTCTCTCTCTCTCTCTCTCTCTCTCTCTCTCTCTCTCTCTCTCTCTCTCGCTCTCTCTCTCTCTCTCTCTCTCTCTCTCTCTCTCCCTCTCGCTCCCTCTCTCCTCCCTATCTCACACCCCTGCCCTCCCCCTCATCGCCTCAAAAAAGAAACTACGAGCTTAAAAGGTTTGTTTACCTGGTGTTCTGAAGTCGTTCCAACATCATTAGGTATCAGGATGTTGTCAGTGAAGTGTTGCCGTTCCTTTCTCCATTTTCTTCTCCCAAGACACACACACACACACACACACACACACACACACACACACACACACACACACACACACACACACACACACAGTCTTGCGCAGCTACCCTTGTGGGGACATAAAATTCAGTCCCATTCAAAATCCTATTTTCCCTAACCACTAACCCCTAACCCCAAACCTAACACTAACCCGTACCCTTACCCTAACCCTAACACTGACGTTAACCCTAACCCTAACATTAAACCAAAAGCCTAACCTTGACCCTAACCCTAAACCTTACCCTAGCTCCTAACCCTAAACCTAAAACTACCCTAGCTCCTAACCCTAACCCTAAACCTAATTCTTACCCTAACATTCTAAACCACCTAGAAATAGCATTTGACCTTGTGGGGACCAATACAATGTTCCCAGTTGGTCAAATGTTTCTTGGTTTACTGTTCTGATGGGGACTTCTGGTCCTCACAAGTATAGTTAAACATGTCCACACACACACACACACACACACACACACACACACACACACACACACACACACACACACACACACACACACACACACACACACACACACACACACACACACACACACACACACACACACACACACACACACACACACACACACACACACACACACACACACACACACACACACACACACACACACACACACACACACACAAACACTGTGAGTAGAATGTTTGGTGTGTGATGAGGTGTCCTAAAGTACTGTAGGTGCTGAACAGGAAGAATAGGTTCCACAACAAAACTGTCTGTGATACCCAGGTGTTCGGGAAGGGTTGATTTTCACTGTGTCTGTGTCTGTGTAGGACGATATACTAGTCTAGAGGAGTGGTGTCACTGTGTCTGTGTCATACCACTACTAGATATACTAGTCTAGAGGAGTGGTGTCACTGTGTCTGTGTCATACCACTAATAGATATACTAGTCTAGAGGAGTGGTGTCACTGTGTCTGTGTCATACCACTACTAGATATACTAGTCTAGAGGAGTGGTGTCACTGTGTCTGTGTCATACCACTAATAGATATACTAGTCTAGAGGAGTGGTGTCACTGTGTCTGTGTCATACCACTACTAGATCTACTAGTCTAGAGGAGTGGTGTCACTGTGTCTGTGTCACACCACTACTAGATATACTAGTCTAGAGGAGTGGTGTCACTGTGTCTGTGTCATACCACTACTAGATATACTAGTCTAGAGGAGTGGTGTCACTGTGTCTGTGTCATACCACTACTAGATATACTAGTCTAGAGGAGTGGTGTCACTGTGTCTGTGTCATACCACTACTAGGGAGAACGTCACAGATTGAACAGTTGACTAGAGTGTTTAGTTGGAGAGTGTACACTACTACTCTGTCTATGTACACTCTTAGACTAAAGGGTTGTACAATAAACCAAAAATGGTTCTACCTGGAACCAAAAAAGGTTCTACCTGGAACAAAAAAGTGTTCTACCTGGAACCAAAAAAGTTCTTCAAAAGGTTTTCCAATTGGGACAGCTGAATAACCCTTTTAGGTTCTAGATAGCACCTTTTTTTCCAAGAGTGTATATCTACAGAATAACTTTTAGTATTTTAATCAATCTTGGTGTGGAAAGCCAACCCTTAGCATTCTACAAGGACAAAGGCACAAGGCCTCATGATTTCAGCAGATTTTCTGTGAGTTATTGAAACAGAGTTCCCTGTTCTGTTAAATGGTCCTGTTGCCCTCTCTCTGATACCCGTGCCAAAAGGACATGGTGTGTGTGTGTGTGTGTGTCCTGTTCATATGTGAGCTATTGCATTTGGCTCGGGGCTCTTCTATCCACACGACTCCTTGGAAGTCTGTCAAAATAATTACCACACCTGATGAAGCCCTCTCCATCCTCCGCACACACACACACACACACACGCACGCACGCGCACGCACGCACACGCACACACACACACACACACAGCGCATGTTAGCATGTGGTATATTAGAGTGAAGGTGTGAGTTGGCATCGATTTATCTGCATGGTTCCAACTCTGTCAACAGCATGTGAACAAACATTAGAAGACAGGAAGAAGGTTTTCCACCCTGTAACATTGATCACTATGGACAGCAAAACCCTACTTCTGCTGTAGAAGTTCAGGAGGTTTTGTTCAGATAAGTGAATGTTGAGAAACAGGTTTGTTTGAGTGTAAAAGATGTTGGGCAAGACATTTGAGGGAAAGAGCGGAACAGAGTTAGTAGGAGTTAACCCTAAACTCAGGTCTAGGATCAGTGTCCGTATTGCCCATGAGTTTCTAGTGGATAGACCATATGGTTAAAAGGGAAATAGCCTAGTTAATGAAAAAAGCATCTAATCAACAATGGGATTATTTTCATACCTAAAGGGGTCCTAAAATTCCAAATCAAATAGCCAAATGATCCATTGTATGACCATCTTAAAACAATTCCATATGTTAGCTTACCACCAAAACCTCCCCAAACGTCTTGAAGGATATTTCATGCTGAAACCCTCATATTAAACACCAATGGTATTCACTAAATTGATGGTTTATATTTAGGATAATTTCTTACAGCTTCGTCATTCTATAAATATTTTTAAATCATCTTATTCAATTATTTAATACATTTGACATGTGATAAGTCCAGAGAGAGGTTCAGAGATAATTACAGAAGCCTGTGATAGTCTGAAGTACCCAAAAGGGCCACTAGATGTCTTGTGATAGATTACATAAAATCCTTGAAAGATACCAACATTCTGGTAGTTTACTGGTAAACATTGAAAGTTTCCAGTAATATACCCTCCTTTAGCAACCCTACTCAAACGGTCTTACAAACATAGTATTTGTTGGTGTGCATATATGTGTGTGTGTGTGTGTGTGTGTGTGTGTGTGTGTGTGTGTGTGTGTGACAGCCTCGGGGCCATGTCAGTGTGTGTGTGTGTGTGTGTGTGTGTGTGTGTGTGACAGCCTCGGGGCCTTGTCAGAGTGTGTGTGAGGGATACGGAGTGACAGATGAAGCCTTTCTACTCCCTCTCACTAACATGGTATTCTTTCACTGCACAGATTACACACACACACACACACTCACATTCCACTCCACTGACTCCTCCATAATACTCACTTCCAGACTCCAGACTGTTGATTCTTGAATCTGTAAACAAATCATACCAGAGATATCACAAGGATTCTAGAGTGTCTGACCATATTACAGATGTCACAAGGATTCTAGAGTGTCTGAACATATTAAAGATGTCACAATGATTCTAGAGTGTCTGACCATATTAAAGATGTCACAAGGATTCTAGAGTGTCTGACCATATTAAAGATGTCACAAGGATTCTAGAGTGTCTGACCATATTACAGATGTCACAAGGATTCTAGAGTGTCTGAACATATTAAAGATGTCACAAGGATTCTAGAGTGTCTGACCATATTACAGATGTCACAAGGATTCTAGAGTGTCTGAACATATTAAAGATGTCACAAGGATTCTAGAGTGTCTGACCATATTAAAGATGTGACAAGGATTCTAGAGTGTCTAACCATATTAAAGATGTCACAAGGATTCTAGAGTGTCTGACCATATTAAAGATGTCACAAGGATTCTAGAGTGTCTGAACATATTAAAGATGTCACAAGGATTCTAGAGTGTCTGACCATATTAAAGATGTGACAAGGATTCTAGAGTGTCTGAACATATTAAAGATGTGACAAGGATTCTAGAGTGTCTGAACATATTAAAGATGTGACAAGGATTCTAGAGTGTCTGAACATATTAAAGATGTGACAAGGATTCTAGAGTGTCTGAACATATTAAAGATGTCACAAGGATTCTAGAGTGTCTGACCATATTAAAGATGTCACAAGGATTCTAGCGTGTCTGACCATATTAAAGATGTCACAAGGATTCTAGCGTGTCTGACCATATTAAAGATGTCACAAGGATTCTAGCGTGTCTAACCATATTAAAGATGTCACAAGGATTCTAGCGTGTCTGACCATATTAAAGATGTCACAAGGATTCTAGAGTGTCTAACCATATTAAAGATGTCACAAGGATTCTAGAGTGTCTGACCATATTAAAGATGTCACAAGGATTCTAGAGTGTCTGACCATATTAAAGATGTCACAAGGATTCTAGAGTGTCTGACCATATTAAAGATGTCACAAGGATTCTAGAGTGTCTGACCATATTAAAGATGTCACAAGGATTCTAGAGTGTCTGAACCATATTAAAGATGTCACAAGGATTCTAGAGTGTCTGACCATATTAAAGATGTCACAAGGATTCTAGAGTGTCTGAACCATATTAAAGATGTCACAAGGATTCTAGAGTGTCTGACCATATTAAAGATGTCACAAGGATTCTAGAGTGTCTGACCATATTAAAGATGTCACAAGGATTCTAGAGTGTCTGACCATATTAAAGATGTCACAAGGATTCTAGAGTGTCTGACCATATTAAAGATGTCACAAGGATTCTAGAGTGTCTGACCATATTAAAGATGTCACAAGGATTCTAGAGTGTCTAACCATATTAAAGATGTCACAAGGATTCTAGAGTGTCTGAACATATTAAAGATGTCACAAGGATTCTAGAGTGTCTGGCCATATTAAAACAAAACAACAGCTCTTTTCTCTGTTCTCACACACTGGGTTGCGTACCAAATGGCACCCTATTCCATGGGCCCCAAAAAATTCACTAAATAGTGAATAGGGAGCCATTTAGAACTCAGCTGGATATTGTCTGAGACAACATACTTCTCTGACCTAACTGTTTCAAATACAATAAATGAAAGGTGTCTAACTTCATGAATTTCAAATGTGTTTAGATGAAACAGATAGTATTATCAGATCAATTATCAATGACAAAGTCTCAGTATCAGTACCGCAAACACACAGACGCATGCACACACAGACACAGACACAGACACAGACCCAGACACACACACACACACAGACCGACACACACAGACACAGACACAGACACATACACATACACACAGACACACACACACAGACACATACACACAGACATATACAAACACAGACACAGACACAGACACACACACAGACATGTACAAACACAGACATATATCCACTTAACCTAACTAAAGTAGCTTCAGTTGCAGAGAGACCAGACTTGTTGACAAGAACAGCTCAGCACACTTACTGGATATGCAACCTTGGTGTCTTTCAATGTGTGTGTGTGTGTGTTTGTGTGTTTGTGTGTGTGTGTGTGTGGTGTGTGTGTGTGTGTGTGTGTGTGTATGTGTGTCTGTGTGTGGTGTGTGGTGTGTGTGGTGTGTGTGTGTGTGTGTCTGTGTGTGTGGTGTGTCTGTCTGTGTGTGGTGTGTGTGTGTGTGTGTGTGTGTGTGTGCATGTTTGTTGTTCCGACCCCTCACTCTCCACTGTGTAATAGTACTCGCGGCTCTAACTCTTCTGTTTCTCAAAACAGACCACTTCCTCAGAGACACATCTAAAGGTATTAGAGCCTGACCCCTCACCTCTCGCTGAGGATTATGGGTATGAGGAAGTGACCCCTACGGTCCGTGTCGGCTCCTGTGGGTCTGATGTTATAAAGACAGAGAGAGAGCGTGAGAGAAAGAGAAAGAGAGAGAGGGAGAGAGAGAGCAACACAGAGAGAGAGAGAGATACAGAGAGAGAGAGAGAGAGAGAGAGAGAGAGAGAGAGAGAGAGAGTGCGAGAGAGAGAGGGAGAGAGAGAGAGAGAGAGAGAGAGAGAGAGAGAGAGAGAGAGAGAGAGAGAGAGAGAGAGAGAGAGAGAGAGAGAGAGAGAGGGAAAGAGCGAGAGAGAGAGAGAAATAGAGAGAGAGAGAGTGCAACAGAGAGAGAGCAAGAGAGAGAGAGAGAGCGAGAGAGTAGATACAAGAGAGAGAGAGAGGAGAGATAGATAGTGAGAGAAAGAGAGAGAGAGAGAGAGAGAGAGAGAGAGAGAGAGAGAGAGAGGGGGGGGGGGGGGAGAGGGAGAGAGCGAGAGAGAGAGATAGAGAGAGAGAGAGAGTGCAACAGTGAGAGAGCAAGAGAGAGAGAGTGAGAGCGAGAGAGTAGATACAGAGAGAGAGAGAGGAGAGAGAGATAGCGAGAGAAAGAGAGAGAGAGAGAGAGAGAGAGAGAGAGAGAGAGAGAGAGAGAGAGAGAGAGAGAGAGGGGGGGGGAGAAGGAGAGAGAGAGAGAGAGACAGAGAGAGAGGGGGAAAGAGAGAGAGGGAGAGGGAGAGAGAGAGAGAGTGAGAGAGAGAGACAGAGAGAGAGAGACAGAGAAAGAGAGAGTAGATACAGAGAGAGAGAGAGGAGAGATAGATAGCGAGAGAAATAGAGAGAGAGAGAGAGAGAGAGAGAGAGCGAGAGAGAGAGAGAGAGAGAGAGAGAGAGAGAGAGAGAGAGAGAGAGAGAGAGAGAGAGAGAGAGAGAGAGAGAGAGGGGGGGGGGAGAGGGAGAGAGCGAGAGAGAGAGATAGAGAGAGAGAGAGAGAGTGCAACAGTGAGAGAGCAAGAGAGAGAGAGTGAGAGCGAGAGAGTAGATACAGAGAGAGAGAGAGGAGAGAGAGATAGCGAGAGAAAGAGAGAGAGAGAGAGAGAGAGAGAGAGAGAGAGAGCGAGAGAGAGAGAGAGAGAGAGAGAGAGAGAGAGAGAGAGAGAGAGAGAGAGAGAGAGAGAGAGAGAGAGAGAGAGAGAGAGAGAGAGAGAGAGGGAAAGAGAGAGAGGGAGAGGGAGAGAGAGAGAGCGAGAGAGAGAGACAGAGGGAGAGAGAGAGAGAGAAAGAAAGAGTAGATACAGAGAGAGGAGAGATAGATAGCGAGAGAAAGAGAGAGAGAGAGAGAGAGCAAATGTGAAATTGGCTTTTTACCAAATTACCGTACGACAGACCACGTATTCACCCTGCACACTCTAATTGACAAACAAACAAACCAAAACCAAGGCAAAGTCTTCTCATGGTTTGTTGATTTCAAAAAAGCTTTTGACTCAATTTGGCATGAGGGTCTGCTATACAAATTGATGGAAAGTGGGGTTGGGGGAAAAAACATACGACATCATAAAATCCATGTACGCAAACAACAAGTGTGCGGTTAAAATTGTCAAAAAACACGCATATTTCTTTCCACAGGGCCGTGCGGTGAGACAGGGATGCAGTTTAAGCCCCACCCTCGTCAACATATATATCAACGAATTGGCGAGGGCACTAGAACAGTCTGCAGCACCCGGCCTCACCCTACTAGAATCTGAAGTCAAATATCTACTGTTTGCTGATGATCTGGTGCTTCTGTCACCAAACAAGGAAGGTCTACAGCAGCACCTAGATCTTCTGCACAGATTCTGTCAGACCTGGGCCCTGACAGTAAATCTCAGTAGAGCACACAAAAAACGATACATACCTCGGCCTAAACATCAGCGCCACAGATAACTTCCACAAAGCTGTGAACGATCTGAGAGACAAGGCAAGAAGGGCCTTCTATGCCATCAAAAGGAACATACAATATGACATACCAATTTGGATCTGGCAAAAAATATTTGAATTAGTTATAGAACCCATTGCCCTTTATGGTTGTGAGGTCTGGTGTCCGCTCACCAACCAAGAATTCACAAAATGGGACAAACACCAAATTGAGACTCTGCATGCAGAATTCGGCAAAAATATCCTCCATGTACAATGAAAACACCAAATAATGCATGCAGAGCAGAATTAGGCCGATACCCGCTAATTATCAAAATCCAGAAAAGAGCCGTTAAATTCTATAACCACTTAAAAGGAAGTGATTCCCAAACCTTCCATAACAAAGCCATCACCTACAGAGAGATGAACTTGGAGAATAGTCCCCTAAGTAAGCTGGTCCTGGGGTCTGTTCACAAACACAAACAGACCCCACACAGCCCCAGGACAGCAACACAATTAGACCCAACCAAATCATGAGAAAACAAAAAGAGAATTACTTGACACATTGGAAAGAATTAACAAAAAAACAGAGCAAACTAGAATGCTATTTGGCTCTAAACAGAGAGTACACAGTGGCAGAATACCTGACCACTGTGACTGACCCAAACTTAAGGAAAGCTTTGACTATGTACAGACTCAGTGAGCATAGCCTTGCTATTGAGAAAGGCCGCTGTAGGCAGACCTGGCTCTCAAGAGAAGACAGGCTATGTGCACACTGCCCACAAAATGAGGTGAAAACTGAGCTGCACTTCCTAACCTCCTGCCAAATGTATGACCGTATTAGAGACACATATTTCCCTCAGATTACAGAGATCCATAAAGAATTGGAAAACAAACCCAATTTTGATAAACTCCCTTATCTACTTGGTGAAAAACCACAGTGTGCCATCACAGCAGCAAGATTTGTGACCTGTTGCCACAAGAAAAGGGCAACCAGTTAAGAACAAACACCATTGTAAATACAACCCATAATTATGTTTATTTATTTTCCCATTTGTACTTTAACTATTTGCACATTGTTACAACACTGTATAAATACATAATATCACATTTGAAATGTGTTTATTATTTTGGAACTTCTTAGTGTAATGTTTACTGTTAATATTTATTGTTTATTTCACTTTTGTTTACTATCTACTTCACTTGCTTTGGCAATGTTAACATATGTTTCCCATGCCAATAAAGCCCACACACACACACACAAACATATTAAACAACATGAACACACACCACAAACAAACACACACACAACCACACCAACACACACACACACACACACTCACACGCACACATACACACACACACACACAGTGTGTGTGTGTGTGTGTGTGTGTGTGTGTGTGTGTGTGAGCGTTTGTGTCGGAGAGCACTATGTACTTTCCAGACATTATTTACTAAATAGGCCAATAGATTTTTTTTAATGGATTTTCTCACTAACCTTCATTATTTCTCTAATGTTTTATGGAGAACAGAGAATGAGGATAACCAATGGTTCCAGAAAATACAGAAAACTGGCCAACATGGAGTCCAATAGTCCATTTGGTCGGTTCCTGCTTGGGTCCCTGACACGCCTTCATCTTGAAACATTCGGGAGGCGGAGTTTGTTCCTCTACATATAGAAAGAGATGACAGGAGCAACAAGGGACCGAAGGGAGTGAGAAAGTGGAGCGAGGGAGGGAGGGAAGATGGAGAGATGAGACAGGGAGGGAGGGAGGGAGGGAGGGAGGAAACGGAGAGTGAAGAGAAGGGCAAAATGTAGGGTGGACGGAAGCCAAGGAGGGAGTAGGAGAAGAAGGGACAGTGGGAGGAATAGGAGAGAGAGAGATAAGGGAAGCAAGAAGCAAGGGAGAAAGAAAGAGAGACAGGAAGAGAGAGAGAGGGGGAGGGAAAATGAAAGAGAGGAAGGGAGAAAGAAATAAATAAAGAAAGAAAGAAAGAAAGAAAGAAAGAAAGAAAGAAAGAAAGAAAGAAAGAAAGAAAGAAAGAAAGAAAGAAAGAAAGAAAGAAAGAAAGAAAGAAAGAAAGAAAGAAAGAAAGAAAGAAAGAAAGAAAGAAAGAAAGAACGAGAGAAAGTAAGTGAGAGGGAGGGAGAAAGTGTAAGAAAGTGGAGAGAAGGGAATTAATTTTAGCATTACCATTTAGACAGGCAGTGACCAAAACCATTTAATCTGACTGAGGGTATAACAGATAGAAAAGGCAGTGTGTTGTGAATATTAAAGCTGACAAGGTGGCCATCATAATTGGTCAACAGTGAACAATAATAATAATAATAACACTTTCATTAGAATGGATTCTGATACAGAATAACCAACAAGATCTTTACCAATTTGAATTTGACTTCAGATTCTGACGTCAGTTAAGGGTTAAGGTTTGATAGGGTTAAAACAAAACAATGCAAAAGGAGTGTACCTGATGGTAATAGTGCTCACTGTTACCACTAGTGGACAGTTTTGAACCATTTCCGACATCCTCAGGACATGGGCAGACGTCCAATTCTGAAGTCCATCTTGAATGATCTTCCTGGGAATAACAATGACTTGGACAACATGTAAAATCTCACAAATACATCTCAAAGAGATACATCTCACAGGCTGCATCATCATCATCATCATCATCATAATCAATATCATCATCATCAATATCATCTTCATCTGCATCTTCATCTTCATCTTCATCATCATCAATATCATCATCATCATATACAAGTTAAAATTAACCAAGATATTGTTGATTGGAGTTTAACAATTTCTGCTGTATAGATGAAGTACTAAAGCAAGATCAGCTGGTCCAACAGGAAGTGTTCATTTACATTGCCAAAAACACCTATTTGATCCATAATGAACAAGGCCTCGTTCTTCTGGGGAAATTACATCATGGAACAGCAGCTGGGTCCCATCCAGGTAACGAGACCGTCTGTCTGAACACATGTACGCAAGCACACACACCCACACGTCTAGATAGCGAGACCGTCTGTCTGAACATGTGTTGGCTTGATGTGTGAGACGCTCATCGATGCTCATCTAGCAAATCCACACCTGTTTGTGCCTCTGTGTTTAAAACACAATCCACCATCTGAGTGACTCTACTTTGAGAGGTAAATGTAACTAATTATCACATCTATTTAGATATTGAGGATGTTGCTTTCTCATCTCGTAAGTAATGCCAGATGTGTTGTTTCAGTTTAAATAGATTTAGTCTTGTGTTGTGATACTTTTTACTGCACACGACCCCAAACTGACACTAGAAAATGCAAGGGATGCCATTTGGAAAAAAATATATTCCCTATTTAATGCTGTGTGTTTCTATTCACTAAATTGTAGGTCCTGCAGGCTGTCCCAACACATGATAATTTACACGTACACTACCGTTCAAAAGTTTGGGGTCACTTAGAAATGTCCTTGTTTTCCATGAAACCATACATGAAATGAGTTTGAATAGGAAATATAGCAAAATCAATAGGAAATGTGGTCATTGACAAGGTTAGAAATAATACTTTTTAATTGAAATAATAATTGTGTCCTTCATACGTTTGCTTTTGTCAAAGAATCCTCCATTTGCAGCAATTACAGCTTTGCAGACCTTTGGCATTCTAGTTGTCAATTTGTTGAGGTAATCTGAAGAGATGTCACCCCATGCTTCCTGAAGCACCTCCCACAAGTTGGATTGGCTTGATGGGCACTTCTTACATACCATACGGTCAAGCTGCTCCCACAACAGCTCAATAGGATTGAGATCCGGTGACTTTGCTGGCAACTCCATTATAGACAGAATACCAGCTGACTGCTTCTTCCCTATATAGTGCTTGCATAGTTTGGAGCTGTGCTTTGGGTCATTGTCCTGTTGTAGGAGGAAATTGGCTCCAATCAAGCGCCGTCCACAGGGTATGGCATGGCGTTGCAAAATGGAGTGATAGCCTTCCTTCTTCAAGATCCCTTTTACCCTGTACAAATCTCCCACTTTACCAGCACCAAAGCACCCTCAGACCATCACATTGCCTCCACCATGCTTGATAGATGGCATCAAGCACTCCTCCAGCATCTTCTTTGTGATCCGAACACCTCAAACTTTGATTTGTCTGTCCATTACACTTTTTTCCAATCTTCCTCTGTCCAGTGTCTGTGTTCTTTTGCCCATCTTAATCTGTTCTTTTTATTGGCCAGTCTGAGATATGGATTTTTCTTTGCAACTCTGCCTAGAAGGTTAGCATCCCGGAGTCACCTCTTCACTGTTGATGTTGAGACTGGTGTTTTGCGGGTAATATTTAATGAAGCTGCCAGTTGAGGACCTGTGAGGCGTCTGTTTCTCAAACTAGATGTATTTGTCCTCTTGCTCTGTTGTGCACCGGGGCCTCCCACTCCTCTTTTTATTCTGGTTAGAGTCAGTTTGCGCTGTTCTGTGAAGGGAGTAGTACACAGCATTGTACGAGATCTTCAGTTTCTTGGCAATGTCTCGCATGGAATAGCCTTCATTTCTCAGAACGAGAATAGACTGACGCGTTTCAGAAGAAAGTTCTTTGTTCTGGCCATTTCGAGCCTGTAATTGAACCCACAATTGCTGATGCTCCAGATACTCAACTAGTCTCAAGAAGGCCAGTTGTATTGCTTCTTTAATCAGCACAACAGTTTTCAGCTGTGCTAACATAATTGTAAAAGGGTTTTCTAATGATGGACTGATGTTTGCTGATAATGGGCCTCTGTACGCCTATGTAGATATTCCATTAAAAATCTGCTGTTTCCAGCTACAATAGCCATTTACAACATTAACATTGTCTACACTATATTTTTGATGAATTTGATGTTATTTTAATGGACAAAAAGTGAACCCAAACTTTTGAACAGTAGTGTATGTCATTTAGCAGACACTCTTATACAGAGCGACTTACAGGAGCAATTAGGGTTAAGTGACCTTGCACAAGGGCACATCGGCAGATTTATCAACTTGCCGGCTCTCAGATTCTAACCAGCGACCTTTCGGTTACTGGCCCAACGCTCTTAACCTAGGCTACCTGACATGAAAGCCCATTATATTAGTGTATTGTATTTGACACTAAAATGTTGTATTCTATACCAATTCCAAGAGAAACAAGTTAATTTGTTTGATAAGATAACAGATATTCTCAGGGGATCCCAACCCCAAGCTGTCACTTTATGTTGCCTCTCGTCTTTCTTCCACTGTCCAGATGGATCACACAGTGGAGCACAACGCTGTGACTCTGGCTGTATTTAAACAGACAGCCCAATTCAGAATGGGATTTGGACCAATCACATAAAAAAAATAAAAAAAAAAGATCAAAATTTGTCTGCCTGTGTAAATGCAGCCTCTGCATCACAACTCTCTACGGTAACTCTGGCTAGTTTGACGCTACACACTAGCTTTCAGTTTATCACACAGAGGCACGCACACACACACACACACACACACTCACACACACACACACACACACACACACACACACACACACACACACACACATCCACTGCCCCACAACACTCTACAGCAGAGTTTCCCAAACTCGTTCCTGAATCAGCTGTGAAGTGCAAAAACATATATGTTGGGAAACACTGCTCTACAGAGATCCAGTCTATCAGGGATCCAGTCTATCAGGGATCCAGTCTATCAGGTATCCAGTCTATCAGGGACCCAGTCTATCAGGAATCCAGTCTATCAGAGATACAGTCTATCAGAGATACAGTCTATCAGAGATACACACAGTAAATGAGAAAATGCATGCAGGTACACACACACACACACACACACACACACACACACACACACACACACACACACACACACACACACACACACACACACACACACACACACACACACACACACACCACAACACACACTGTAACCCTGGCTAGGTTGACAGTTCACAGTGGCATCCAGTCTAACACACAGTATCACAGAGTTCCTTCAGATGACAGACCACTGTTCCAGACAAGCTTTATAACAGGGAACGGTGTGTGTGTGTGTGTGTCTGCATTGAACGCTCAGTTCTCAGAGCTGCTCCCAGACTGCCACAGTACTGTACTGAACGTCTAGGCCTGATGTCACGTCTCATTGGCACAGTTTATCATTGACACACTGAAGGGACAGAATCCAGGGCCACGGTGATCACACAGCTGTGTGTGTGTGTGTGTGTGTGTCTGAAGGGTGATCACACAGCTGTGTGTGTGTGTGTGTGTGTCTGAAGGGTGATCACACTGCTAGTCAGCCAGAGAGACCTCAGGTTTGGAGCTAGCTCACAACAAACGCTTGTGGGGGCAGAGATACAGGAACACACATACATACATACATACATACATACATACATACATACATACATACATACATACATACATACATACATACATACATACATACATACATACATACATACATGCATACGCACGTAAAGAGGGATTCACGCTCTTAGGCACACACACTGAACAAAAATGTCTTATGTAACTAAACGTAATCATCACACTATACTGAACAAAAATATAAACGGATCATGTAAAGTGTTGGTCCCATGTTTCATGAGCTGAAATAAATGATCCAAGAAATGTTCCATGCGCACAACAAGCTTATTTCTCTCAAATTTTGTGCACACATTTGTTTACATCCCTGTTAGTGAGCACTTTCCTTTGCCAAGATAATCCATCCACCTGACAGGTGTGGCATATCAAGAAGCTGATTTAACAGCATGATCATTACACAGGTGCACCTTGTGCTGGGGACAACAAAAGGCCACTCTAAAATGTGCAGTTTTGTCACACAACACAGCGCCACAAATGTCTCAAGTTTTGAGGGAGCGTGAAATTGGCCTGCTGACTGCAGGAATGTCCACCAGAGCTGTTAACAGATAGTTTTATGTTCATTTCTCTACCAAAGTCGTTTTCGAGAGAATTTAGCAGCACGTCCAACCGGTCTCACAACCGCAGACCATGTGTATGGCGTCGTGTGGGCGAACGGTTAGCTGATGTCTACGTTGTGAACAGAGTGCCCTATGCTGGTGGTGGGGTATGGACAGGCATAATCTACGGACAACGAACCCAATTGCATTTTATCAATGGCAATTTGCATGCACCGAGATACCGTGACGAGATCTTGTGGCACATTGTCGTGCCAATCATCCGCCGCCATCACCTCATGTTTCAACATGATAATGCACTGCCCCATGTCGCAAGGATCTATACACAATTCCTGGAAGCTGAAAATGTCCCAGTTCTTCCATGGCCTGCATTCCATTGAAGAGGAGTGGGCCAATATGCCACAGGCCACAATCAACAACCTGATCAACTCTATGTGAAGGAGATGTGTCGTGCTGCATGAGGTAAATGGTGGTCACCCCAGATACTGACAGGTTTTCTGATCCACGCCCCTACCTTTTTTTTTTTAAAGGTATCTGTGACCAACAAATGCATATATGTATTCCTACTCAAGCGAAATCCATATATTAGGGCCTAATGAATTTAGTTCATGTGATTTATTTCCTTATATGAACTGTAACTCAGTGAAAATGTATATTTTTGTTTCAGAATACATACAAATGTGCTTGATTACACACACAGACACACAGTGTAGCCTACAGGCTGAAGAGAAGCTCCCACTAAGGAACTAAAGGCTAATCCCATTGCTATCAGCTAATGCTAAGTATACGCAACCTCCCACACATGCATATACCGGGAGGTGTGTGTGTGTGTGTGTGTGTGTGTGTATTATGTGTGTGCCTGTGTGGGTGTGTGTGGACTGTAACCTCTTGTATCTTTGTGGTATAAGTCTTTCTCCAGTCCCATTGGTGTATATTTATTAGAGTGTTTAAAGGTTAACATACTGTATGTTGACTGTGATACTATGTTACCGCTCCAGAGTCAGTTATATACACACACACACACACACACACACACACACACACACACACACACACACACACACACACACACACACACACACACACACACACACACACACACATACACACTGCTATCAGACCCTGCGGATATCTTCGGTGACCTCTAACACATTGGCCTGATTAAATTATTTTAGTGAGTTTAATCACGAGCAGATTTAATTCAGATTCTGTCTGCTTTGAGTCAAAGGAGTTGCAAGGGTCAAAATATTACCATATTCATTAGCTGTGTTTACTGGGTGACACTGTATTCCAGTGGCTGGGTTTTCTCCATTGGAAAATTAAAGACCTAATGTTTTGTGGTAAACAGCTGATGACTGGTAATAGAACACTGGTCATAGTCCCCTGTAGCTCAGTTGGTAGAGCATGGCGCTTGCAATGCCGGGGTTGTGGGTTCGTTTCCCACGGGGGGGCCAGTATGAAAATGTATGCACTCACTAACTGTAAGTCGCTCTGGATAAGAGCGTCTGCTAAATGACTAAAAAGTAAATGACTGGGGCTGGAAAAATTGTAACCACTCAAATTTGCAGATGGAGCTATGAATGCAAGGCATGACCATGCATGAGGTCAAAATGATATTTAAAAGTCCGAAAATGAATGCACCAATCCCAGATTGCCCATTAAATTAGACTTGTTCTGCATAAGAACTTACCATACAGTGAGAGCATACATATTTAGTATGTGATTGCGATCCCTTTGGGTTTGAAC
>CM062494.1:139805117-139812617 GCA_031479575.1 Coregonus ussuriensis | reverse complement strand
TGTTAATGGAGACATTTTCAGAGCAGTCTGGCTGACTTGCAGAGGTTTAGCAACTGCCTCTAATTGCACAGCATCGCATGACTCAGATATTTAGAGTGATGCAGAGAGGGATGGAGAGAACGTGAGTGAGAGAGAAAGGTAAAGAGGGAGAGAGGTGGGGGGGGGGGTAGAGCAGTGGAGGCTGGTGAGGGAAGGACGGCTCATAATAATATTAAAGGAGCGAATGGAATGGCATCAAAACACCCGGAAACCATGGAAACCTTGGAAACCATGGAAACATTGGAAACCATGGAAACCTTGTGTTTGATGTACTTGATACGGTTCTACTGAATCCGCTCCAGTCATTGCCACGAGCCCGTCCTCCCCAATTAGGGTGCCACCAACCTCCTGTGGGATAGAGATGGGGGAAGAGAGAGAGAGAGGAAGGGAGGTAAAGAAAGATCATTTCCTGCCGGTCATATTACAAATATGTTAGTTATTTCTTCTTCTCTGTGTACTTAGAGGATTAGCTTACTATACTTTACTTTGAGAAAATAGCCAGTTTCATAAAAATAGCTCTGTAAGCGTCTCATCAAGAGAAGAACATCCTAAACCTTGTGTTTATACTTCCTGGTCAGAGAGGGGCGAGAGCATAGAGAATAATAGAGGCCTCTAGTGGTCAAAAGGCAGTTTTAGCATCGGCGCCGCCATTGACGGCTTCCCCCATCCTTCCACCACTTTAAAGTAGTCAAAGTAGTCAACTGGGTGGTGATTCCTATGGGGTTGTAGCCTCAATGACGCTGCCCATACTGTCACTGACGTTATCATTGCACAGATATAAAGAGGAGTCCTCTATCTATCTCTATGGGCTAGAGAGAAGGAGTTGCTGGGATCCCTTCCATCCAGGAAGTCCCATGACCTCCCCTTTACCACTCCCACGTCAACACCCGCACACACACACACACACACACGCACGCATGCACGCACGCACGCACGCATGCACACACACACACACACACACACACACACACACACACACACACACACACACACACACACACACACACATATACACTGTGTCTTGTCCTTGCTCATGTTTGGGGACAATGTCATGCTTTTCCATTAATAACAGTTGGCTATTGGACCCAGCTTGAGTGACAGAAAAGTTCTAAAAGCGTGACATTTACGTTTTGAGTTTTTGTTAAATCACGCGAATCTAGTTTATGAATCAGTGCAGTTCTATTGGGTTCTGTTGGGTTTTATTAGGTTTTATTGGGTTCTATTGGGTTTTATTGCTGACATGGTTCACAGCAGGGAAGGAAGAGTACATCAGTATGGCAGAATCATTCTTGCCTTGATCATTTGCATGAAAATAACCCTCCACCCTCCTCCACCGCAACCAGACACAATAACCCTCCACCCTCCTCCACCTCAACCAGACTCAATAACCCTCCATCCTCCTCCACCGCAACCAGACTCAATACCCCTCCACCCTCCTCCAACACAACCAGACTACATAACCCTCCACCGTCCTCCACCGCAACCAGACTCAATAACCCTCCACCCTCCTCCACCGCAACCAGACTCAATACCCCTCCACCCTCCTCCACCACAACCAGACTCAATAACCCTCCATCCTCCTCCACCACAACCAGACTCAATACCCCTCCACCCTCCTCCACCACAACCAGACTCAATACCCCTCCACCCTCCTCCACCACAACCAGACTCAATACCCCTCCACCCTCCTCCACCCCAACCAGACTCAATAACCCTCCATCCTCCTCCACCACAACCAGACTCAATACCCCTCCACCTTCCTCCACCACAACCAGACTCAATACCCCTCCACCCTCCTCCACCACAACCAGACTCAATACCCCTCCACCTTCCTCCACCACAACCAGACTCAATACCCCTCCACCCTCCTCCACCACAACCAGACTCAATACCCCTCCACCTTCCTCCACCCCAACAAGACTCAATAACCCTCCACCCTCCTCCACCCCAACCAGACTCAATAACCCTCCACCCTCCTCCACCCCAACAAGACTCAATAACTCCCCACCCTCCTCCACCACAACCAGACTCAATAACCCTCCACCCTCCTCCACCCCAACCAGACTCAATACCCCTCCACCCTCCTCCACCCCAACCAGACTCAATAACCCTCCACCCTCCTCCACCACAACCAGACTCAATACCCCTCCACCTTCCTCCACCCCAACAAGACTCAATAACCCTCCACCCTCCTCCACCCCAACCAGACTCAATAACCCTCCACCCTCCTCCACCCCAACCAGACTCAATAACCCTCCACCCTCCTCCACCCCAACAAGACTCAATAACTCCCCACCCCTTCCACCCAGACTCAATATCCAGACAGAGGACCTGGACCTCAGGGCTTTCAAACAATACAATAACCAATACATGTTCTGAATGTATTGACATGACACCATCATGCTTTCACTGTACCTCTCTGTAGAGAGAGGGAGAGAGAGAGAGAGAGAGAGAGAGAGAGAGAGAGAGAGAGAGAGAGAGAGAGAGAGAGAGAGAGAGAGAGAGAGAGACAGAGAGACAGACAGGTCCATTCAGTCATTCATACAACTACTGATTCTAGCCTTGTAATCACCTTCAGTTCAACTGAAAGTAAAAAAAAAAAATGAACCTCCTAAAAGTGATTAATTGGCTTATATGAAAGTGGCTTATAAGTCTTTAAAGTCTATTATAAATCCATCAGATCATAAGTAAACCTAAACCCTGCTCATCGTCAGTATTGGGTTGATCAGTTACTAATCCTGGAGGCTTGTCTAGAAGTACTTAATCCCAGTGTTAGAGTTGAAGAGCGAGAGAAGGGGTCTAATGCTGATGCTCTGAGATGTGGACGGCATCAGCCTGATAAGATATTGTTTTCACACACACACACACATATGCACGCACGCACGCACACTTTCTCTATGCTCTAAGATGTGGTTTGATGGTGTTAGCCTGATAAGATTTTGTTTTCTCTGGGTGAAGCAGAGGGGGCTTAAAAAGACGTAACACTGATGCAACCTTCAGAAAGAGACGCTCTTCCCCTCAACAGCCGTGCTGCACACACACACACACACACACACACACACACACACACACACACACACACACACACACACACACACACACACACACACACACACACACACACACACACACACACACACACACAGACACACAGACACACACACACACACACACACACACACACACACACACACACACACACACAAACACACACACACACTGATGCCTGCGTCCATCCTATAACTGAACACTACATATGTGTGTGTGTGTGTGTGTGTGTGTGTGGTGTGTGGTGTGTGTGTGTGTGTGTGTCTACGTCTGTGTGTGTGTGTCATGTCAGTGTGTGTGTGTGTGTGTACTGCTGTCACGAAACAACAAGGGCTCCGTATGATGTGCAACAGCCCCATCCTCCTCAACAGTTATTTTAGACTGGTTTCAGATCAGATCATGGTGTATTCTTTGTGATAGAGCTCGGAGGGGTTTTGTCTTGTATTCAGTTGAACACGTGAGTCTGTTGTAGACATTGGGGAATGAAGGCTCTGCCTAGTAACCTGCCTGTAGACACAGTGTTCTTACTGAATGGCACCCTATTCAGACCCCTATGGGCCCATGGTCAAAAGTAGTGCACTACATAGGGAATGGAGTGACATTTGGGACTCAAACACTGTCCTAGCATCTGTTGTCTCTTACTCTTTCCCTATCTATTGCCATAATCAGACTGTAACTAAACCTGGCTCCAGATCAGACTGTAACTAAACCTGGCTCCAGATCAGACTGTAACTAAACCTGGCTCCAGATCAGACTGTAACTAAACCTGGCTCCAGATCAGTCTTAATTAAACCTGGCTCCAGATCAGTCTTAATTAAACCTGGCTCCAGATCAGTCTTAACTAAACCTGGCTCCATATCAGTCTTAACTAAACCTGGCTCCAGATCAGTCTTAACTAAACCTAGCTCCAGATCAGTCTTAACTAAACCTGTTCACAGGGAAATACTAAACTATGGTCTGTTCACAAGGAAAAACTAAACTATGGTCTGTTCACAGGGAAAAACGAAACTATGGTCTGTTCACAGGGAAAAACTAAACTATGGTCTGTTCACAGGGAAATACTAAACTATGGTCTGTTCACAGGGAAAAACGAAACTATGGTCTGTTCACAGGGAAAAACTAAACTATGGTCTGTCACAGGGAAAAACTAAACTATGGTCTGTTCACAGGGAAATACTAAACTATGGTCTGTTCACAGGGAAAGACTAAACTATGGTCTGTTCACAGGGAAAGACTAAACTATGGTCTGTTCACAGGGAAAAACTAAACTATGGTCTGTTCACAGGGAAAAACTAAACTATGGTCTGTTCACAGGGAAAGACTAAACTATGGTCTGTTCACAGGGAAAAACTAAACTATGGTCTGTTCACAGGGAAAAACTAAACTATGGTCTGTTCACAGGGAAAAACTAAACTATGGTCTGTTCACAGGGAAAAACTAAACTATGGTCTGTTCACAGGGAAAGACTAAACTATGGTCTGTTCACAGGGAAAAACGAAACTATGGTCTGTTCACAAGGAAAAACGAAACTATGGTCTGTTCACAGGGAAATACTAAACTATGGTCTGTTCACAGGGAAAAACTAAACTATGGTCTGTTCACAGGGAAAAACGAAACTATGGTCTGTTCACAGGGAAAGACTAAACTATGGTCTGTTCACAGGGAAAGACTAAACTATGGTCTGTTCACAGGGAAAAACTAAACTAGACCCCTCTCCCACCAACCCACCCCGGGATCTCCCCATCCGCTTGTCACCCCTCTCCTCCCTCCCACCTTCTTCACCCTCTTTATCCCTCTATAAAGAGCTGGGCTGGAGGGGGTGAGGGGAGGGGGTGAAGGGGGGAGGGGAGGGGGAGGGTTGGAGGGGATCCTCCCCCCATGCAGACAGATGGAGACCTGAGGCACAGTGCCGGGAGTCCCACTTTGATGCCCCCCTCCTCCCTCCTGGTCTCGCCCCTCCTCCCACTCTGCTCCCCCTCACCCCTCCCTCTGTGCTCAGCCAGCAAAAAGAGAGGAGCAGGCACAATCAGATGAAGTTAGTTAAAATAAAAAATAAAGTTAGGCCTTGAGCAGCGCTACAGGGAGAGGAAGCCATGCTCTGTTACTCACAGGGAGAGGAAGCCATGCTCTGTTACTCACAGGGAGAGGAAGCCATGCTCTGTTACTCACAGGGAGAGGAAGCCATGCTCTGTTACTCACAGGGAGAGGAAGCCATGCTCTGTTACTCACAGGGTGAGGAAGCCATGCTCTGTTACTCACAGGGAGAGGAAGCCATGCTCTGTTACTCACAGGGAGAGGAAGCCATGCTCTGTTACTCACAGGGTGAGGAAGCCATGCTCTGTTACTCACAGGGTGAGGAAGCCATGCTCTGTTACTCACAGGGAGAGGAAGCCATGCTCTGTTACTCACAGGGAGAGGAAGCCATGCTCTGTTACTCACAGGGAGAGGAAGCCATGCTCTGTTACTCACAGGGAGAGGAAGCCATGCTCTGTTACTCACAGGGAGAGGAAGCCATGCTCTGTTACTCACAGGGAGAGGAAGCCATGCTCTGTTACTCACAGGGAGAGGAAGCCATGCTCTGTTACTCACAGGGAGAGGAAGCCATGCTCTGTTACTCACAGGGAGAGGAAGCCATGCTCTGTTACTCACAGGGAGAGGAAGCCATGCTCTGTTACTCACAGGGAGAGGAAGCCATGCTCTGTTACTCACAGGGTGAGGAAGCCATGCTCTGTTACTCACAGGGAGAGGAAGCCATGCTCTGTTACTCACAGGGAGAGGAAGCCATGCTCTGTTTCTCACAGGGAGAGGAAGCCATGCTCTGTTACTCACAGGTAAATACTACACTATTCTCTGTTCACAAGGAAATACTACACAATGGTCTGTTCACAGGGAAATACTAAACTATGGTCTGTTCACAGGGAAAGACTACACTATGGTCTGTTCACAGGGAAAGATTAAACTATGTCCATATGCAATGTTATTACTCATAGGAAGAAGACGACCCAGTCCAGATTTGGCCCAATAATACAGTGAAAAAAATTGTGTACATTACTGTTACTCAGAGGGAAAGACAGACTATAGTCCATAACGACTGTATACATTACTGTTACTCAGAGGGAAAGACAGACTATAGTCCATATCGACTGTATACATTACTGTTACTCAGAGGGAAAGACAAACTATAGTCCATAACGACTGTATACATTACTGTTACTCAGAGGGAAAGACAGACTATAGTCCATAACGACTGTATACATTACTGTTACTCAGAGGGAAAGACAGACTATAGTCCATAACGACTGTATACATTACTGTTACTCAGAGGTAAAGACAAACTATAGTTCATATTATACACAGTGACAGTGGGCTAAAGTAAAAGGAAAGTGAGGCTATATGTAAAATTATTACTCATATGGAAAAGCCAGTCTGGATTTGAAAAGGGGAGTGCATATGAGAAAAACAGTCAGTTTGACACAGGAACCGAGGGGGATGGAAGGGGAGGCTAAATACATTATACTACTCATATGGTAAAAGCCATGCACAGACTTGGCATAATAACACACCGAGGACAACAGCATATGAAAAGAAACAGCCTAGTCCACGTTTGACAAGAATAACACGCTGAGCGACACAATAATTCATAGTCATTCATAGAGTCATTTTCCCCAAACATACCAGCCTCCGATAGACCTCACTATCACCTGAATACCCTTGTAATAATATAATATGCCATTTAGCAGACGCTTTTATCCAAAGCGACTTACAGTCATGCGTGCATACATTTATTTTTTTGTGTATGGGTGGTCCCGGGGATCGAACCCACTACCTTGGCGTTAAAAGCGCCGTGCTCTACCAGCTGAGCTACAGAGGACCATATTCCAACACAGTCATTTATACTGTATAACGGTGTTCACTGCTCTGCCACTCTCCATGGAACACATTATCTTCATTAGATGTTTAATAGGAACCCCAGTGTAGCTAGCTGTGACTGTATAAAGTGCATTACATCACTACCCTACGCACTTCAGTTGGTACGATCTGTTGACCAGTGCATTTTCACTTATTTATTTATATAGCTACTGTGTGTGTGTGTGTGTGTGTGTGTGTGTGTGTGTATGTGTGTGTGTGTGTGTGTGTGTATGTGTGTGTGTGTGTGTGTGTGTGTGTGTATGTATGTGTGTGTGTGTGTGTGTGTGTGTGTGTGTGTGTGTGTGTGTGTGTTTGTGTGTGTTTGTGTGTCTGTGAGAGTTTTTTCTTATTTATTTATTTACCGTGGGTTTTCCATGACGCAGGGCTATAAAAAGAACTGCAGGAAGTACACTAGCCCGTAGTTCACCCCCACAGTGTGGCCCCATTGGAAATAGGGTTCATGGGAACCTCAGCCCTCCCCAGAAGCCTCTGTCTCCTCTCCAT
>CM062494.1:139791417-139798917 GCA_031479575.1 Coregonus ussuriensis | reverse complement strand
TCTGACAGTAGACTACCTCCATATCTCCTCCTGTTGTCTCTGACAGTAGACTACCTCCATATCTCCTCCTGTTGTCTCTGACAGTAGACTACCTCCATATCTCCTCCTGTTGTCTCTGACAGTAGACTACCTCCATATCTCCTCATGTTGTCTCTGACAGTAGACTACCTCCATATCTCCTCCTGTTGTCTCTGACAGTAGACTACCTCCATATCTCCTCCTGTTGTCTCTGACAGTAGACTACCTCCATATCTCCTCCTGTTGTCTCTGACAGTAGACTACCTCCATATCTCCTCCTGTTGTCTCTGACAGTAGACTACCTCCATATCTCCTCCTGTTGTCTCTGACAGTAGACTACCTCCATATCTCCTCCTGTTGTCTCTGACAGTAGACTACCTCCATATCTCCTCTTGTTGTCTCTGACAGTAGACTACCTCCATATCTCCTCCTCTCCTGTTGTCTCTGACAGTAGACTACCTCCATATCTCCTCCTCTCCTGTTGTCTCTGACAGTAGACTACCTCCATATCTCCTCCTGTTGTCTCTGACAGTAGACTACCTCCATATCTCCTCCTGTTGTCTCTGACAGTAGACTACCTCCATATCTCCTCTTGTTGTCTCTGACAGTAGGCTACCTCCATATCACCTCCTCTCCTGTTGTCTCTGACAGTAGACTACCTCCATATCACCTCCTGTTGTCTCTGACAGTAGACTACCTCCATATCTCCTCATGTTGTCTCTGACAGTAGACTACCTCCATATCTCCTCCTGTTGTCTCTGACAGTAGACTACCTCCATATCTCCTCCTGTTGTCTCTGACAGTAGACTACCTCCATATCTCCTCCTGTTGTCTCTGGACAGTAGACTACCTCCATATCACCTCCTCCTGTTGTCTCTGACAGTAGACTACCTCCATATCTCCTCATGTTGTCTCTGACAGTAGACACTACCTCCATATCTCCTCCTGTTGTCTCTGACAGTAGACTACCTCCATATCTCCTCCTGTTGTCTCTGACAGTAGACTACCTCCATATCTCCTCCTGTTGTCTCTGACAGTAGACTACCTCCATATCTCCTCCTGTTGTCTCTGACAGTAGACTACCTCCATATCTCCTCCTGTTGTCTCTGACAGTAGACTACCTCCATATCTCCTCCTGTTGTCTCTGACAGTAGACTACCTCCATATCTCCTCCTGTTGTCTCTGACAGTAGACTACCTCCATATCTCCTCCTGTTGTCTCTGACAGTAGACTACCTCCATATCTCCTCCTGTTGTCTCTGACAGTAGACTACCTCCATATCTCCTCCTGTTGTCTCTGACAGTAGACTACCTCCATATCTCCTCATGTTGTCTCTGACAGTAGACTACCTCCATATCTCCTCCTGTTGTCTCTGACAGTAGACTACCTCCATATCTCCTCCTGTTGTCTCTGACAGTAGACTACCTCCATATCTCCTCCTCCTGTTGTC
This sequence comes from Coregonus ussuriensis, assembly GCA_031479575.1. NCBI lineage: Eukaryota > Metazoa > Chordata > Actinopteri > Salmoniformes > Salmonidae > Coregonus > Coregonus ussuriensis. The sequence continues at coordinate 139,797,449 of CM062494.1, read as the reverse complement.
TCTGACAGTAGACTACCTCCATATCTCCTCCTGTTGTCTCTGACAGTAGACTACCTCCATATCTCCTCCTGTTGTCTCTGACAGTAGACTACCTCCATATCTCCTCCTGTTGTCTCTGACAGTAGACTACCTCCATATCTCCTCCTGTTGTCTCTGACAGTAGACTACCTCCATATCAACTCCTCCTCCTGTTGTCTCTGACAGTAGACTACCTCCATATCCTCCTCTCCTGTTGTCTCTGACAGTAGACTACCTCCATATCTCCTCCTCTCCTGTTGTCTCTGACAGTAGACTACCTCCATATCTCCTCCTGTTGTCTCTGACAGTAGACTACCTCCATATCTCCTCCTGTTGTCTCTGACAGTAGACTACCTCCATATCCTCCTCTCCTGTTGTCTCTGACAGTAGACTACCTCCATATCACCTCCTGTTGTCTCTGACAGTAGACTACCTCCATATCTCCTCCTGTTGTCTCTGACAGTAGACTACCTCCATATCTCCTCCTGTTGTCTCTGACAGTAGACTACCTCCATATCTCCTCCTGTTGTCTCTGACAGTAGACTACCTCCATATCTCCTCCTGTTGTCTCTGACAGTAGACTACCTCCATATCACCTCCTCTCCTGTTGTCTCTGACAGTAGACTACCTCCATATCTCCTCCTGTTGTCTCTGACAGTAGACTACCTCCATATCTCCTCCTGTTGTCTCTGACAGTAGACTACCTCCATATCTCCTCCTGTTGTCTCTGACAGTAGACTACCTCCATATCTCCTCCTGTTGTCTCTGACAGTAGACTACCTCCATATCTCCTCCTGTTGTCTCTGACAGTAGACTACCTCCATATCTCCTCCTGTTGTCTCTGACAGTAGACTACCTCCATATCTCCTCCTGTTGTCTCTGACAGTAGACTACCTCCATATCTCCTCCTGTTGTCTCTGACAGTAGACTACCTCCATATCTCCTCCTGTTGTCTCTGACAGTAGACTACCTCCATATCTCCTCCTGTTGTCTCTGACAGTAGACTACCTCCATATCTCCTCCTGTTGTCTCTGACAGTAGACTACCTCCATATCTCCTCCTGTTGTCTCTGACAGTAGACTACCTCCATATCTCTCCTCCTGTTGTCTCTGACAGTAGACTACCTCCATATCTCCTCCTGTTGTCTCTGACAGTAGACTACCTCCATATCTCCTCCTGTTGTCTCTGACAGTAGACTACCTCCATATCTCCTCCTGTTGTCTCTGACAGTAGACTACCTCCATATCTCCTCCTGTTGTCTCTGACAGTAGACTACCTCCATATCTCCTCATGTTGTCTCTGACAGTAGACTACCTCCATATCTCCTCCTGTTGTCTCTGACAGTAGACTACCTCCATATCTCCTCCTGTTGTCTCTGACAGTAGACTACCTCCATATCTCCTCATGTTGTCTCTGACAGTAGACTACCTCCATATCTCCTCCTGTTGTCTCTGACAGTAGACTACCTCCATACCTCTCTCATGTTGTCTCTGACAGTAGACTACCTCCATATCACCTCCTCCTGTTGTCTCTGACAGTAGACTACCTCCATATCTCCTCCTGTTGTCTCTGACAGTAGGACTACCTCCATATCTCCTCTCCTGTTGTCTCTGACAGTAGACTACCTCCATATCTCCTCCTCTCCTGTTGTCTCTGACAGTAGACTACCTCCATATCTCCTCCTGTTGTCTCTGACAGTAGACTACCTCCATATCTCCTCCTGTTGTCTCTGACAGTAGACTACCTCCATATCTCCTCCTGTTGTCTCTGACAGTAGACTACCTCCATATCTCCTCCTGTTGTCTCTGACAGTAGACACCCTCCATATCACCTCCTGTTGTCTCTGACAGTAGACTACCTCCATATCTCCTCCTGTTGTCTCTGACAGTAGACTACCTCCATATCTCCTCCTGTTGTCTCTGACAGTAGACTACCTCCATATCTCCTCCTGTTGTCTCTGACAGTAGACTACCTCCATATCTCCTCCTGTTGTCTCTGACAGTAGACTACCTCCATATCTCCTCATGTTGTCTCTGACAGTAGACTACCTCCATATCTCCTCCTGTTGTCTCTGACAGTAGACTACCTCCATATCTCCTCCTGTTGTCTCTGACAGTAGACTACCTCCATATCTCCTCATGTTGTCTCTGACAGTAGACTACCTCCATATCTCCTCCTGTTGTCTCTGACAGTAGACTACCTCCATATCTCCTCCTGTTGTCTCTGACAGTAGACTACCTCCATATCTCCTCCTGTTGTCTCTGACAGTAGACTACCTCCATATCTCCTCCTGTTGTCTCTGACAGTAGACTACCTCCATATCTCCTCCTGTTGTCTCTGACAGTAGACTACCTCCATATCTCCTCCTGTTGTCTCTGACAGTAGACTACCTCCATATCTCCTCCTGTTGTCTCTGACAGTAGACTACCTCCATATCTCCTCCTGTTGTCTCTGACAGTAGACTACCTCCATATCTCCTCCTGTTGTCTCTGACAGTAGACTACCTCCATATCTCCTCCTGTTGTCTCTGACAGTAGACTACCTCCATATCTCCTCCTGTTGTCTCTGACAGTAGACTACCTCCATATCTCCTCCTGTTGTCTCTGACAGTAGACTACCTCCATATCTCCTCCTGTTGTCTCTGACAGTAGACTACCTCCATATCTCCTCTCTGTTGTCTCTGACAGTAGACTACCTCCATATCTCCTCCTGTTGTCTCTGACAGTAGACTACCTCCATATCTCCTCCTGTTGTCTCTGACAGTAGACTACCTCCATATCTCCTCCTGTTGTCTCTGACAGTAGACTACCTCCATATCTCCTCCTGTTGTCTCTGACAGTAGACTACCTCCATATCTCCTCCTGTTGTCTCTGACAGTAGACTACCTCCATATCTCATCCTGTTGTCTCTGACAGTAGACTACCTCCATATCTCCTCCTGTTGTCTCTGACAGTAGACTACCTCCATATCTCCTCCTGTTGTCTCTGACAGTAGACTACCTCCATATCTCCTCCTGTTGTCTCTGACAGTAGACTACCTCCATATCTCCTCCTGTTGTCTCTGACAGTAGACTACCTCCATATCTCCTCCTGTTGTCTCTGACAGTAGACTACCTCCATATCCTCCTCATGTTGTCTCTGACAGTAGACTACCTCCATATCTCCTCCTGTTGTCTCTGACAGTAGACTACCTCCATATCACCTCCTCCTGTTGTCTCTGACAGTAGACTACCTCCATATCTCCTCCTGTTGTCTCTGACAGTAGACTACCTCCATATCTCCTCCTGTTGTCTCTGACAGTAGACTACCTCCATATCTCCTCCTGTTGTCTCTGACAGTAGACTACCTCCATATCTCCTCCTGTTGTCTCTGACAGTAGACTACCTCCATATCTCCTCCTCTCCTGTTGTCTCTGACAGTAGACTACCTCCATATCTCCTCCTGTTGTCTCTGACAGTAGACTACCTCCATATCTCCTCCTGTTGTCTCTGACAGTAGACTACCTCCATATCTCCTCCTGTTGTCTCTGACAGTAGACTACCTCCATATCTTCTCCTGTTGTCTCTGACAGTAGACTACCTCCATATCTCCTCCTGTTGTCTCTGACAGTAGACTACCTCCATATCTCCTCCTGTTGTCTCTGACAGTAGACTACCTCCATATCTCCTCCTGTTGTCTCTGACAGTAGACTACCTCCATATCTCCTCCTGTTGTCTCTGACAGTAGACTACCTCCATATCTCCTCCTGTTGTCTCTGACAGTAGACTACCTCCATATCACCTCCTCTCCTGTTGTCTCTGACAGTAGACTACCTCCATATCTCCTCCTACTGTCCTGATCTCTCGTACAGTATGACTACCTCCATATCTCCTCTATGTTGTCTCTGACCGTAGAACCTCATATTCATCCTATTGTCTTGATCAGTTGGATACCTCCAATCTTCTCTGTTGTCTCTGACAGTAGACTACCTCCATATCTCCTCCTGTTGTCCTCTGACAGTAGACTACCTCCATATCTCCTCCTGTTGTCTCTGACAGTAGACTACCTCCATATCTCCTCCTCCTGTTGTCTCTGACAGTAGACTACCTCCATATCTCCTCCTGTTGTCTCTGACAGTAGACTAACCTCCATATCTCCTCCTGGTTGTCTCTGACAGTAGACTACCTCCATATCTCCTCTCTGTTGTCTCTGACAGTAGACTACCTCCATATCCTCCTCTCATGTTGTCTCTGACAGTAGACTACCTCATACTCCTCCTCTCCTGTTGTCTCTGACAGTAGAACTACCTCCATATCTCCTCCTGTTGTCTCTGACAGTAGGACTACCTCCATATCTCCTCCTTGTTGTCTCTGACATTAGGACTACCTCCATATCTCCTCCTGTTGTCTCTGACAGTAGACTACCTCCATATCTCCTCCTGTTGTCTCTGACAGTAGACTACCTCCATATCTCCTCCTGTTGTCTCTGACAGTAGACTACCTCCATATCTCCTCCTGTTGTCTCTGACAGTAGACTACCTCCATATCTCCTCCTGTTGTCTCTGACAGTAGACTACCTCCATATCTCCTCCTGTTGTCTCTGACAGTAGACTACCTCCATATCTCCTCCTGTTGTCTCTGACAGTAGACTACCTCCATATCTCCTCCTGTTGTCTCTGACAGTAGACTACCTCCATATCTCCTCCTGTTGTCTCTGACAGTAGACTACCTCCATATCTCCTCCTGTTGTCTCTGACAGTAGACTACCTCCATATCTCCTCCTGTTGTCTCTGACAGTAGACTACCTCCATATCTCCTCATGTTGTCTCTGACAGTAGACTACCTCCATATCTCCTCCTGTTGTCTCTGACAGTAGACTACCTCCATATCTCCTCCTGTTGTCTCTCGACAGTAGACTACCTCCATATACTCCTCCTGTTGTCTCTCAGCAGTAGACTACCTCCATATCACCTCCTGTTGTCTCTGACAGTAGACTACCTCCAAATCTCCTCATGTTGTCTCTGACAGTAGACTACCTCCATATCACCTCCTGTTGTCTCTCGACAGTAGACTACCTCCATATCTCCTCTGTTGTCTCTGACAGTAGACTACCTCCATATCTCCTCCTGTTGTCTCTGACAGTAGACCTACCTCCATATCACCTCCTGTTGTCTCTGACAGTAGACTACCTCCATATCACTCCTCTCCTGTTGTCTCTGACAGTAGACTACCTCCATATCTCCTCCCTCCTGTTGTCTCTGACAGTAGACTACCTCCATATCTCCTCCTGTTGTCTCTGACAGTAGACTACCTCCATATCCTCCTCTCTGTTGTCTCTGACAGTAGACTACCTCCATATCCTCCTCTCCTGTTGTCTCTGACAGTAGACTACCTCCATATCTCCTCCTGTTGTCTCTGACAGTAGACTACCTCCATATCTCCTCCTGTTGTCTCTGACAGTAGACTACCTCCATATCACCTCCTGTTGTCTCTGACAGTAGACTACCTCCATATCTCCTCATGTTGTCTCTGACAGTAGACTACCTCCATATCTCCTCCTGTTGTCTCTGACAGTAGACTACCTCCATATCTCCTCATGTTGTCTCTGACAGTAGACTACCTCCATATCTCCTCCTGTTGTCTCTGACAGTAGACTACCTCCATATCTCCTCCTGTTGTCTCTGACAGTAGACTACCTCCATATCTCCTCCTGTTGTCTCTGACAGTAGACTACCTCCATATCTCCTCCTGTTGTCTCTGACAGTAGACTACCTCCATATCTCCTCCTGTTGTCTCTGACAGTAGACTACCTCCATATCTCCTCTGTTGTCTCTGACAGTAGACTACCTCCATATCTCCTCATGTTGTCTCTGACAGTAGACTACCTCCATATCTCCTCCTGTTGTCTCTGACAGTAGACTACCTCCATATCTCCTCCTGTTGTCTCTGACAGTAGACTACCTCCATATCTCCTCCTGTTGTCTCTGACAGTAGACTACCTCCATATCTCCTCCTGTTGTCTCTCGACAGTAGACTA
>CM062494.1:139771417-139788917 GCA_031479575.1 Coregonus ussuriensis | reverse complement strand
TCCTGTTGTCTCTGACAGTAGACTACCTCCATATGTCCTCATGTTGTCTCTGACCAGTAGACTACCTCCATATCTCTCCTGTTGTCTCTGACAGTAGACTACCTCCATATCTCCTCATGTTGTCTCTGACAGTAGACTACCTCCATATCTCCTCCTGTTGTCTCTGACAGTAGACTACCTCCATATCTCCTCCTGTTGTCTCTGACAGTAGACCTACCTCCATATCTCCTCCTGTTGTCTCTGACAGTAGACTACCTCCATATCTCCTCATTAAGTTGTCTCTGACAGTAACTACCTCCATATCACCTCCTCCTCCTGTTGGTCTCTCACAGTAGACTACCTCCATAAATCACCTCCGTGTTGTCTCTCACAGTAACTACCTCCATATCACCTCCTGTTGTCTCCTGACAGTATAACTACCTCCACAGCTCATCTCTCTGTGTGTCTCTGACAGTAACTACCTCCATATATCCGCCTGTTGTCCTCTGACAGTAGGACTACCGCCATATCACCTCCTCTCCTGTTCTCATCTGACAGTAGACTACCTCCATATATCCTCCTGTTGTCTCTCACAGTAGACTACCTCTCATATTCCTCATGTTGTCTCTGACAGTAGACTACCTCCATATCTCCTCATGTTGTCTCTGACAGTAGACTACCTCCATATCTCCTCCTGTTGTCTCTGACAGTAGACTACCTCCATATCTCCTCCTGTTGTCTCTGACAGTAGACTACCTCCATATCTCCTCCTGTTGTCTCTGACAGTAGACTACCTCCATATCACCTCCTGTTGTCTCTGACAGTAGACTACCTCCATATCTCCTCCTGTTGTCTCTGACAGTAGACTACCTCCATATCTCCTCCTGTTGTCTCTGACAGTAGACTACCTCCATATCTCCTCCTGTTGTCTCTGACAGTAGACTACCTCCATATCTCCTCATGTTGTCTCTGACAGTAGACTACCTCCATATCTCCTCCTGTTGTCTCTGACAGTAGACTACCTCCATATCTCCTCCTGTTGTCTCTGACAGTAGACTACCTCCATATCTCCTCCTGTTGTCTCTGACAGTAGACTACCTCCATATCTCCTCCTGTTGTCTCTGACAGTAGACTACCTCCATATCTCCTCCTGTTGTCTCTGACAGTAGACTACCTCCATATCTCCTCCTGTTGTCTCTGACAGTAGACTACCTCCATATCTCCTCCTGTTGTCTCTGACAGTAGACTACCTCCATATCACCTCCTCTCCTGTTGTCTCTGACAGTAGACTACCTCCATATCTCCTCATGTTGTCTCTGACAGTAGACTACCTCCATATCTCCTCCTGTTGTCTCTGACAGTAGACTACCTCCATATCACCTCCTGTTGTCTCTGACAGTAGACTACCTCCATATCACCTCCTGTTGTCTCTGACAGTAGACTACCTCCATATCTCCTCCTGTTGTCTCTGACAGTAGACTACCTCCATATCTCCTCCTGTTGTCTCTGACAGTAGACTACCTCCATATCCCTCCTCCTGTTGTCTCTGACAGTAGACTACCTCCATATCTCCTCCTGTTGTCTCTGACAGTAGACTACCTCCATATCTCCTCCTGTTGTCTCTGACAGTAGACTACCTCCATATCTCCTCCTGTTGTCTCTGACAGTAGACTACCTCCATATCTCCTCCTGTTGTCTCTGACAGTAGACTACCTCCATATCTCCTCCTGTTGTCTCTGACAGTAGACTACCTCCATATCACCTCCTCTCCTGTTGTCTCTGACAGTAGACTACCTCCATATCACCTCCTGTTGTCTCTGACAGTAGACTACCTCCATATCTCCTCCTGTTGTCTCTGACAGTAGACTACCTCCATATCTCCTCATGTTGTCTCTGACAGTAGACTACCTCCATATCTCCTCCTGTTGTCTCTGACAGTAGACTACCTCCATATCTCCTCATGTTGTCTCTGACAGTAGACTACCTCCATATCACCTCCTGTTGTCTCTGACAGTAGACTACCTCCATATCCTCCTCCTGTTGTCTCTGACAGTAGACTACCTCCATATCTCCTCTCTGTTGTCTCTGACAGTAGACTACCTCCATATCTCCTCCTGTTGTCTCTGACAGTAGACTACCTCCATATCTCCTCCTGTTGTCTCTGACAGTAGACTACCTCCATATCACCTCCTCTCCTGTTGTCTCTGACAGTAGACTACCTCCATATCTCCTCCTGTTGTCTCTGACAGTAGACTACCTCCATATCTCCTCATGTTGTCTCTGACAGTAGACTACCTCCATATCTCCTCCTGTTGTCTCTGACAGTAGACTACCTCCATATCTCCTCATGTTGTCTCTGACAGTAGACTACCTCCATATCTCCTCCTGTTGTCTCTGACAGTAGACTACCTCCATATCTCCTCCTGTTGTCTCTGACAGTAGACTACCTCCATATCTCCTCCTGTTGTCTCTGACAGTAGACTACCTCCATATCTCCTCCTGTTGTCTCTGACAGTAGACTACCTCCATATCTCCTCCTGTTGTCTCTGACAGTAGACTACCTCCATATCTCCTCCTGTTGTCTCTGACAGTAGACTACCTCCATATCTCCTCCTGTTGTCTCTGACAGTAGACTACCTCCATATCTCCTCCTGTTGTCTCTGACAGTAGACTACCTCCATATCTCCTCCTGTTGTCTCTGACAGTAGACTACCTCCATATCTCCTCCTGTTGTCTCTGACAAGTAGACTACCTCCATATCTCCTCCTGTTGTCTCTGACAGTAGACTACCTCCATATCACCTCCTCTCCTGTTGTCTCTGACAGTAGACTACCTCCATATCTCCTCCCTGTTGTCTCTGACAGTAGACTACCTCCATATCTCCTCCTGTTGTCTCTGACAGTAGACTACCTCCATATCTCCTCATGTTGTCTCTGACAGTAGACTACCTCCATATCACCTCCTGTTGTCCTCTTACAGTAGACTACCTCCATATCTCCTCATGTTGTCTCTGACAGTAGACTACCTCCATATCTCCTCCTGTTGTCTCTGACAGTAGACTACCTCCATATCTCCTCATGTTGTCTCTGACAGTAGACTACCTCCATATCTCCTCCTGTTGTCTCTGACAGTAGACTACCTCCATATCTCCTCCTGTTGTCTCTGACAGTAGACTACCTCCATATCTCCTCCTGTTGTCTCTGACAGTAGACTACCTCCATATCTCCTCCTGTTGTCTCTGACAGTAGACTACCTCCATATCTCCTCCTGTTGTCTCTGACAGTAGACTACCTCCATATCTTCCTCATGTTGTCTCTGACAGTAGACTACCTCCATATATCCTCATGTTGGTCTCTGACTCATAGACTTGTCCTCTCACAGTAGACTACCTCCATAATCTCCTCTGTTGTCTCTGACAGTAGTCTACCTCCACATCTCCTCCTGTTGTTCTCTGACAGTACGACTATACCTCCATATCTCCTTCCCTGTTGTCTCTGACAGTAGACTACCTTCCATATAGTCCCTCCTGTTGTCTCTGACAGTAGAGCTACCTCCATATCTCCTCATGTTGTCTCTGACTGTAGACTACCTCCATATATCCTTCCCTGTTGTCTTCTCATCACAGCAGACTATCCTCCATATCTCCTCATGTGTCTCTCAACTGTAGACCTACCTCCATATCTCCTCCTGTTGTCTCTGACAGTAGACTACCTCCATATCTCCTCCTGTTGTCTCTGACAGTAGACTACCTCCATATCTCCTCCTGTTGTCTCTGACAGTAGACTACCTCCATATCTCCTCCTGTTGTCTCTGACAGTAGACTACCTCCATATCTCCTCCTGTTGTCTCTGACAGTAGACTACCTCCATATCTCCTCATGTTGTCTCTGACAGTAGACTACCTCCATATCTCCTCCTGTTGTCTCTGACAGTAGACTACCTCCATATCTCCTCATGTTGTCTCTGACAGTAGACTACCTCCATATCACCTCCTGTTGTCTCTGACAGTAGACTACCTCCATATCTCCTCCTGTTGTCTCTGACAGTAGACTACCTCCATATCTCCTCCTGTTGTCTCTGACAGTAGACTACCTCCATATCTCCTCCTGTTGTCTCTGACAGTAGACTACCTCCATATCTCCTCCTGTTGTCTCTGACAGTAGACTACCTCCATATCTCCTCATGTTGTCTCTGACAGTAGACTACCTCCATATCTCCTCCTGTTGTCTCTGACAGTAGACTACCTCCATATCTCCTCCTGTTGTCTCTGACAGTAGACTACCTCCATATCTCCTCCTGTTGTCTCTGACAGTAGACTACCTCCATATCTCCTCCTGTTGTCTCTGACAGTAGACTACCTCCATATCTCCTCCTGTTGTCTCTGACAGTAGACTACCTCCATATCTCCTCCTGTTGTCTCTCACAGTAGACTACCTCCATATGTCCTCATGTTGTCTCTGACAGTAGACTACCTCCATATCACCTCCTGTTGTCTCTGACAGTAGACTACCTCCATATCTCCTCCTGTTGTCTCTGACAGTAGACTACCTCCATATCACCTCCTGTTGTCTCTGACAGTAGACTACCTCCATATCTCCTCATGTTGTCTCTGACAGTAGACTACCTCCATATCTCCTCATGTTGTCTCTGACAGTAGACTACCTCCATATCTCCTCTCCATATCTCCTCCTGTTGTCTCTGACAGTAGACTACCTCCATATCTCCTCCTGTTGTCTCTGACAGTAGACTACCTCCATATCTCCTCCTGTTGTCTCTGACAGTAGACTACCTCCATATCTCCTCCTGTTGTCTCTGACAGTAGACTACCTCCATATCTCCTCCTCTCCTGTTGTCTCTGACAGTAGACTACCTCCATATCTCCTCCTCTCCTGTTGTCTCTGACAGTAGACTACCTCCATATCACCTCCTGTTGTCTCTGACAGTAGACTACCTCCATATCTCCTCTCCTGTTGTCTCTGACAGTAGACTACCTCCATATCCTCCTCCTGTTTGTCTCTGACAGTAGACTACCTCCATATCTCCTCCTGTTGTCTCTGACAGTAGACTACCTCCCATATCTCCTCCTGTTGTCTCTGACAGTAGACTACCTCCATATCTCCTCCTGTTGTCTCTGACAGTAGACTACCTCCATATTCTCCTCTCTGTTGTCTCTGACAGTAGACTACCTCCATATCTCCTCCTGTTGTCTCTCACAGTAGACTACCTCCATATCTCCTCATGTTGTCTCTCACAGTAGACTACCTCCATATCTCCTCATGTTGTCTCTGACAGTAGACTACCTCCATATCTCCTCATGTTGTCTCTCACAGTAGACTACCTCCATATCTCCTCCTGTTGTCTCTGACAGTAGACTACCTCCATATGTCCTCATGTTGTCTCTGACAGTAGACTACCTCCATATCTCCTCCTGTTGTCTCTGACAGTAGACTACCTCCATATCTCCTCCTGTTGTCTCTCACAGTAGACTACCTCCATATCTCCTCCTGTTGTCTCTGACAGTAGACTACCTCCATATCACCTCCTGTTGTCTCTGACAGTAGACTACCTCCATATCTCCTCATGTTGTCTCTGACAGTAGACTACCTCCATATCTCCTCCTCTCCTGTTGTCTCTGACAGTAGACTACCTCCATATCTCCTCCTGTTGTCTCTGACAGTAGACTACCTCCATATCTCCTCCTGTTGTCTCTGACAGTAGACTACCTCCATATCTCCTCATGTTGTCTCTGACAGTAGACTACCTCCATATCTCCTCCTGTTGTCTCTGACAGTAGACTACCTCCATATCTCCTCCTGTTGTCTCTGACAGTAGACTACCTCCATATCTCCTCCTCTCCTGTTGTCTCTGACAGTAGACTACCTCCATATCTCCTCCTGTTGTCTCTGACAGTAGACTACCTCCATATCTCCTCCTGTTGTCTCTGACAGTAGACTACCTCCATATCTCCTCCTGTTGTCTCTGACAGTAGACTACCTCCATATCTCCTCCTGTTGTCTCTGACAGTAGACTACCTCCATATCTCCTCTCCTGTTGTCTCTGACAGTAGACTACCTCCATATCTCCTCCTGTTGTCTCTGACAGTAGACTACCTCCAAATCTCCTCTGTTGTCTCTGACAGTAGACTACCTCCATATCACCTCCTGTTGTCTCTGACAGTAGACTACCTCCATATCTCCTCCTGTTGTCTCTGACAGTAGACTACCTCCATATCTCCTCTCCTGTTGTCTCTGACAGTAGACTACCTCCATATCACCTCCTGTTGTCTCTGACAGTAGACTACCTCCATATCTCCTCCTGTTGTCTCTGACAGTAGACTACCTCCATATCTCCTCATGTTGTCTCTGACAGTAGACTACCTCCATATCTCCTCCTGTTGTCTCTGACAGTAGACTACCTCCATATCACCTCCTGTTGTCTCTGACAGTAGACTACCTCCATATCTCCTCCTGTTGTCTCTGACAGTAGACTACCTCCATATCTCCTCATGTTGTCTCTGACAGTAGACTACCTCCATATCTCCTCCTGTTGTCTCTGACAGTAGACTACCTCCATATCTCCTCCTGTTGTCTCTGACAGTAGACTACCTCCATATCACCTCCTGTTGTCTCTGACAGTAGACTACCTCCATATCTCCTCCTGTTGTCTCTGACAGTAGACTACCTCCATATCACCTCCTGTTGTCTCTGACAGTAGACTACCTCCATATCACCCCTCCTGTTGTCTCTGACAGTAGACTACCTCCATATCTCCTCCTGTTGTCTCTGACAGTAGACTACCTCCATATCTCCTCCTGTTGTCTCTGACAGTAGACTACCTCCATATCTCCTCCTGTTGTCTCTGACAGTAGACTACCTCCATATCTCCTCATGTTGTCTCTGACAGTAGACTACCTCCATATCTCCTCCTGTTGTCTCTGACAGTAGACTACCTCCATATCTCCTCATGTTGTCTCTGACAGTAGACTACCTCCATATCTCCTCCTGTTGTCTCTGACAGTAGACTACCTCCATATCTCCTCCTGTTGTCTCTGACAGTAGACTACCTCCATATCTCCTCCTGTTGTCTCTGACAGTAGACTACCTCCATATCTCCCTCCTGTTGTCTCTGACAGTAGACTACCTCCATATCTCCTCCTGTTGTCTCTGACAGTAGACTACCTCCATATCTCCTCATGTTGTCTCTGACAGTAGACTACCTCCATATCTCCTCCTGTTGTCTCTGACAGTAGACTACCTCCATATCTCCTCATGTTGTCTCTGACAGTAGACTACCTCCATATCTCCTCCTGTTGTCTCTGACAGTAGACTACCTCCATATCTCCTCCTGTTGTCTCTGACAGTAGACTACCTCCATATCTCCTCCTGTTGTCTCTGACAGTAGACTACCTCCATATCTCCTCCTGTTGTCTCTGACAGTAGACTACCTCCATATCTCCTCCTGTTGTCTCTCGACAGTAGACTACCTCCATATCTCCTCATGTTGTCTCTGACAGTAGACTACCTCCATATCTCCTCCTGTTGTCTCTGACAGTAGACTACCTCCATATCACCTCCTGTTGTCTCTGACAGTAGACTACCTCCATATCTCCTCCTGTTGTCTCTGACAGTAGACTACCTCCATATCACCTCCTGTTGTCTCTGGACAGTAGACTACCTCCATATCCCTCCTCTCCTGTTGTCTCTGACAGTAGACTACCTCCATATCTTCCTCCTGTTGTCTCTGACAGTAGACTACCCTCCATATCTCCTCCTGTTGTCTCTGACAGTAGACTACATCCATATCTCCCTCCTGTTGTCTCTGACAGTAGGACTACCTCCATATCTCCTCCTGTTTGTCTCTGACAGTAGACTACCTCCATATCTCCTCCTGTTGTCTCTGACAGTAGACTACCTCCATATCTCCTCCTGTTGTCTCTCAGAGTAGACTACCTCCATATCACATCATGTTGTCTCTGACAGTAAACTACCTCCATATCACCTCCTCTCCTGTTGTCTCTGACAGTAGACTACCTCCATATCACCCCCTCTCCTGTTGTCTCTGACAGTAGACTACCTCCATATCTCCTCATGTTGTCTCTGACAGTAGACTACCTCCATATCTCCTCCTGTTGTCTCTGACAGTAGACTACCTCCATATCTCCTCATGTTGTCTCTGACAGTAGACTACCTCCATATCTCCTCCTGTTGTCTCTCACAGTAGACTACCTCCATATCTCCTCCTGTTGTCTCTGACAGTAGACTACCTCCATATCTCCTCCTGTTGTCTCTGACAGTAGACTACCTCCATATCTCCTCCTGTTGTCTCTGACAGTAGACTACCTCCATATCTCCTCCTGTTGTCTCTGACAGTAGACTACCTCCATATCTCCTCCTGTTGTCTCTGACAGTAGACTACCTCCATATCTCCTCCTGTTGTCTCTGACAGTAGACTACCTCCATATCACCTCCTGTTGTCTCTGACAGTAGACTACCTCCATATCTCCTCCTGTTGTCTCTGACAGTAGACTACCTCCATATCTCCTCTCTGTTGTCTCTGACAGTAGACTACCTCCATATCTCCTCCTGTTGTCTCTGACAGTAGACTACCTCCATATCTCCTCCTGTTGTCTCTGACAGTAGACTACCTCCATATCTCCTCCTGTTGTCTCTGACAGTAGACTACCTCCATATCTCCTCCTGTTGTCTCTGACAGTAGACTACCTCCATATCTCCTCCTGTTGTCTCTGACAGTAGACTACCTCCATATCTCCTCATGTTGTCTCTGACAGTAGACTACCTCCATATCTCCTCCTGTTGTCTCTGACAGTAGACTACCTCCATATGTCCTCATGTTGTCTCTGACAGTAGACTACCTCCATATCACCTCCTGTTGTCTCTGACAGTAGACTACCTCCATATCTCCTCCTGTTGTCTCTGACAGTAGACTACCTCCATATCTCCTCATGTTGTCTCTGACAGTAGACTACCTCCATATCTCCTCCTGTTGTCTCTGACAGTAGACTACCTCCATATCTCCTCCTGTTGTCTCTGACAGTAGACTACCTCCATATCTCCTCCTCTCCTGTTGTCTCTGACAGTAGACTACCTCCATATCTCCTCCTCTCCTGTTGTCTCTGACAGTAGACTACCTCCATATCTCCTCCTGTTGTCTCTGACAGTAGACTACCGTCCATATCACCTCCTCATGTTGTCTCTGACAGTAGACTACCTCCATATCACCTCCTATGTTGTCTCTCACAGTAGACTACCTCCATAATGGTCCTCAATGTTGTCTCTGACAGTAGACTACCTCCATATACCTCCTGTTGTCTCTCACAGTAGACTACCTCCATATCTCCTCCTGTTGTCTCTGACAGTAGACTACTCCATATCACCTCCATGTTGTCTCTGACAGTAGACTACCTCCAATATCACCTCTTCTGTTGTCTCTCACAGTAGACTTACCTCCATATACCCTCCTGTTGTCTCTCACAGTAGACTACCTCCATATCTCCTCCTTGTTGTCTCTGACAGTAGACCTACCTCCATATCACCTCCTGTTGTCTCTCACAGTAGACTACCTCCATATGTCCTCATGTTGTCTCTGACAGTAGACTACCTCCATATCACCTCCTGTTGTCTCTGACAGTAGACTACCTCCATATCTCCTCCTGTTGTCTCTGACAGTAGACTACCTCCATATCACCTCCTGTTGTCTCTCACAGTAGACTACCTCCATATCTCCTCCTGTTGTCTCTCACAGTAGACTACCTCCATATCTCCTCATGTTGTCTCTGACAGTAGACTACCTCCATATCTCCTCCTGTTGTCTCTCACAGTAGACTACCTCCATATCTCCTCATGTTGTCTCTGACAGTAGACTACCTCCATATCACCTCCTGTTGTCTCTGACAGTAGACTACCTCCATATCTCCTCCTGTTGTCTCTCACAGTAGACTACCTCCATATCTCCTCCTGTTGTCTCTGACAGTAGACTACCTCCATATCTCCTCCTGTTGTCTCTGACAGTAGACTACCTCCATATCACCTCCTGTTGTCTCTGACAGTAGACTACCTCCATATCTCCTCCTGTTGTCTCTGACAGTAGACTACCTCCATATCTCCTCCTGTTGTCTCTGACAGTAGACTACCTCCATATCACCTCCTGTTGTCTCTGACAGTAGACTACCTCCATATCTCCTCCTGTTGTCTCTGACAGTAGACTACCTCCATATCTCCTCCTGTTGTCTCTGACAGTAGACTACCTCCATATCTCCTCCTGTTGTCTCTGACAGTAGACTACCTCCATATCTCCTCCTGTTGTCTCTGACAGTAGACTACCTCCATATCTCCTCCTGTTGTCTCTGACAGTAGACTACCTCCATATCTCCTCCTGTTGTCTCTGACAGTAGACTACCTCCATATCTCCTCCTCTCCTGTTGTCTCTGACAGTAGACTACCTCCATATCACCTCCTCTCCTGTTGTCTCTGACAGTAGACTACCTCCATATCTCCTCCTGTTGTCTCTGACAGTAGACTACCTCCATATCTCCTCATGTTGTCTCTGACAGTAGACTACCTCCATATCACCTCATGTTGTCTCTGACAGTAGACTACCTCCATATCTCCTCCTGTTGTCTCTGACAGTAGACTACCTCCATATCACCTCCTGTTGTCTCTGACAGTAGACTACCTCCATATCTCCTCCTGTTGTCTCTGACAGTAGACTACCTCCATATCACCTCCTGTTGTCTCTGACAGTAGACTACCTCCATATCTCCTCCTGTTGTCTCTGACAGTAGACTACCTCCATATCTCCTCATGTTGTCTCTGACAGTAGACTACCTCCATATCTCCTCCTGTTGTCTCTGACAGTAGACTACCTCCATATCTCCTCCTGTTGTCTCTGACAGTAGACTACCTCCATATCACCTCCTGTTGTCTCTGACAGTAGACTACCTCCATATCACCTCCTGTTGTCTCTGACAGTAGACTACCTCCATATCTCCTCCTGTTGTCTCTGACAGTAGACTACCTCCATATATCACCTCCTGTTGTCTCTGACAGTAGACTACCTCCATATCTCCTCCTGTTGTCTCTGACAGTAGACTACCTCCATATCTCCTCCTGTTGTCTCTGACAGTAGACTACCTCCATATCTCCTCCTGTTGTCTCTGACAGTAGACTACCTCCATATCTCCTCCTGTTGTCTCTGACAGTAGACTACCTCCATATCACCTCCTGTTGTCTCTGACAGTAGACTACCTCCATATCTCCTCCTGTTGTCTCTGACAGTAGACTACCTCCATATCACCTCCTGTTGTCTCTGACAGTAGACTACCTCCATATCTCCTCCTGTTGTCTCTGACAGTAGACTACCTCCATATCTCCTCCTGTTGTCTCTGACAGTAGACTACCTCCATATCTCCTCCTGTTGTCTCTGACAGTAGACTACCTCCATATCTCCTCCTGTTGTCTCTGACAGTAGACTACCTCCATATCTCCTCATGTTGTCTCTGACAGTAGACTACCTCCATATCTCCTCCTGTTGTCTCTGACAGTAGACTACCTCCATATCTCCTCCTGTTGTCTCTGACAGTAGACTACCTCCATATCACCTCCTGTTGTCTCTCACAGTAGACTACCTCCATATCTCCTCCTGTTGTCTCTGACAGTAGACTACCTCCATATCACCTCCTGTTGTCTCTGACAGTAGACTACCTCCATATCTCCTCCTGTTGTCTCTGACAGTAGACTACCTCCATATCTCCTCCTGTTGTCTCTGACAGTAGACTACCTCCATATCTCCTCCTGTTGTCTCTGACAGTAGACTACCTCCATATCTCCTCCTGTTGTCTCTCACAGTAGACTACCTCCATATCTCCTCCTGTTGTCTCTGACAGTAGACTACCTCCATATCACCTCCTGTTGTCTCTGACAGTAGACTACCTCCATATCTCCTCCTGTTGTCTCTGACAGTAGACTACCTCCATATCACCTCCTGTTGTCTCTGACAGTAGACTACCTCCATATCTCCTCCTCTCCTGTTGTCTCTGACAGTAGACTACCTCCATATCAACTCCTGTTGTCTCTCACAGTAGACTACCTCCATATCTCCTCCTGTTGTCTCTGACAGTAGACTACCTCCATATCTCCTCATGTTGTCTCTGACAGTAGACTACCTCCATATCTCCTCCTGTTGTCTCTGACAGTAGACTACCTCCATATCACTCCTCCTGTTGTCTCTGACAGTAGACTACCTCCATATCACCTCCTGTTGTCTCTCACAGTAGACTACCTCCATATCTCCTCCTGTTGTCTCTGACAGTAGACTACCTCCATATCTCCTCCTGTTGTCTCTGACAGTAGACTACCTCCATATCTCCTCCTGTTGTCTCTGACAGTAGACTACCTCCATATCTCCTCCTGTTGTCTCTGACAGTAGACTACCTCCATATCACCTCCTGTTGTCTCTGACAGTAGACTACCTCCATATCTCCTCCTGTTGTCTCTGACAGTAGACTACCTCCATATCACCTCCTGTTGTCTCTGACAGTAGACTACCTCCATATCTCCTCCTGTTGTCTCTGACAGTAGACTACCTCCATATCACCTCCTGTGGTCTCTCACAGTAGACTACCTCCATATCTCCTCTCTGTTGTCTCTGACAGTAGACTACCTCCATATCACCTCCTGTTGTCTCTCACAGTAGACTACCTCCATATCTCCTCCTGTTGTCTCTGACAGTAGACTACCTCCATATCTCCTCATGTTGTCTCTGACAGTAGACTACCTCCATATCTCCTCCTGTTGTCTCTGACAGTAGACTACCTCCATATCACCTCCTCTCCTGTTCTCTCTGACAGTAGACTACCTCCATATAACCTCCTGTTGTCTCTCACAGTAGACTACCTCCATATGTCCTCATGTTGTCTCTGACAGTAGACTACCTCCATATCACCTGATGTTGTCTCTGACAGTAGACTACCTCCATATCTCCTCCTGTTGTCTCTGACAGTAGACTACCTCCATATCAACTCCTGTTGTCTCTCACAGTAGACTACCTTCATGTCTCCTCCTCTCCTGTTGTCTCTCACAGTAGACTACCTCCATATCTCCTCATGTTGTCTCTGACAGTAGACTACCTCCATATCTCCTCCTGTTGTCTCTCACAGTAGACTACCTCCATATCACCTCATGTTGTCTCTGACAGTAGACTACCTCCATATCTCCTCCTGTTGTCTCTGACAGTAGACTACCTCCATATCACCTCCTGTTGTCTCTCACAGTAGACTACCTCCATATCACCTCCTGTTGTCTCTGACAGTAGACTACCTCCATATCACCTCCTGTTGTCTCTGACAGTAGACTACCTCCATATCTCCTCCTGTTGTCTCTGACAGTAGACTACCTCCATATCTCCTCCTGTTGTCTCTGACAGTAGACTACCTCCATATCTCCTCCTGTTGTCTCTGACAGTAGACTACCTCCATATCTCCTCCTGTTGTCTCTGACAGTAGACTACCTCCATATCACCTCCTGTTGTCTCTGACAGTAGACTACCTCCATATCTCCTCCTGTTGTCTCTGACAGTAGACTACCTCCATATCACCTCCTGTTGTCTCTGACAGTAGACTACCTCCATATCTCCTCCTGTTGTCTCTGACAGTAGACTACCTCCATATCACCTCCTGTTGTCTCTGACAGTAGACTACCTCCATATCTCCTCCTGTTGTCTCTGACAGTAGACTACCTCCATATCTCCTCCTGTTGTCTCTGACAGTAGACTACCTCCATATCTCCTCCTGTTGTCTCTGACAGTAGACTACCTCCATATCTCCTCCTGTTGTCTCTGACAGTAGACTACCTCCATATCACCTCCTGTTGTCTCTGACAGTAGACTACCTCCATATCTCCTCCTGTTGTCTCTGACAGTAGACTACCTCCATATCTCCTCCTGTTGTCTCTGACAGTAGACTACCTCCATATCTCCTCCTGTTGTCTCTGACAGTAGACTACCTCCATATCACCTCCTGTTGTCTCTGACAGTAGACTACCTCCATATCTCCTCCTGTTGTCTCTGACAGTAGACTACCTCCATATCTCCTCATGTTGTCCTCTGACAGTAGACTACCTCCATATCTCCTCCTGTTGTCTCTGACAGTAGACTACCTCCATATCTCCTCCTGTTGTCTCTGACAGTAGACTACCTCCATATCACCTCATGTTGTCTCTGACAGTAGACTACCTCCATATCTCCTCCTGTTGTCTCTCACAGTAGACTACCTCCATATCTCCTCATGTTGTCTCTGACAGTAGACTACCTCCATATCACCTCCTGTTGTCTCTCACAGTAGACTACCTCCATGTCCGCTCCCTCCTGTTGTCCTCTGACAGTAGACTACCTCCATATCTACTCCTGTTGTCCTCTCACAGTAGACTACCTCCACTATCTACCTCCTGTTGTCTCTGACAGTAGACTACGCTCCATATCACCTCATGTTGTCTCTCACAGTAGACTACCTCCATATCTCCTCCTGTTGTCTCTGACAGTAGACTACCTCCATACAACTCCTCCTGTTCGTCTCTGACAGTAGACTACCTCCATATCTCCTCATGTTGTCTCTGACAGTAGACTACCTCCATATCTCCTCCTGTTGTCTCTGACAGTAGACTACCTCCATATCTCCTCATGTTGTCTCTGACAGTAGACTACCTCCATATAACCTCCTGTTGTCTCTCACAGTAGACTACCTCCATATCACCTCCTGTTGTCTCTCACAGTAGACTACCTCCATATCTCCTCATGTTGTCTCTGACAGTAGACTACCTCCATATCACCTCCTGTTGTCTCTCACAGTAGACTACCTCCATATCTCCTCCTGTTGTCTCTGACAGTAGACTACCTCCATATCTCCTCCTGTTGTCTCTGACAGTAGACTACCTCCATATCACCTCCTCTCTGTTGTCTCTCACAGTAGACTACCTCCATATCTCCTCCTGTTGTCTCTGACAGTAGACTACCTCCATATCTCCTCCTGTTGTCTCTGACAGTAGACTACCTCCATATCTCCTCCTGTTGTCTCTGACAGTAGACTACCTCCATATCACCTCCTGTTGTCTCTGACAGTAGACTACCTCCATATCACCTCCTCTCCTGTTGTCTCTGACAGTAGACTACCTCCATATCTCCTCCTGTTGTCTCTGACAGTAGACTACCTCCATATCTCCTCCTGTTGTCTCTGACAGTAGACTACCTCCATATCACCTCCTCTCCTGTTGTCTCTGACAGTAGACTACCTCCATATCACCTCCTGTTGTCTCTGACAGTAGACTACCTCCATATCTCCTCCTGTTGTCTCTGACAGTAGACTACCTCCATATCACCTCCTCTCCTGTTGTCTCTGACAGTAGACTACCTCCATATCTTCTCCTGTTGTCTCTGACAGTAGACTACCTCCATATCACCTCCTCTCCTGTTGTCTCTGACAGTAGACTACCTCCATATCACCTCCTCTCCTGTTGTCTCTGACAGTAGACTACCTCCATATCACCTCCTCTCCTGTTGTCTCTGACAGTAGACTACCTCCATATCTCCTCCTGTTGTCTCTGACAGTAGACTACCTCCATATCTCCTCCTGTTGTCTCTGACAGTAGACTACCTCCATATCACCTCCTCTCCTGTTGTCTCTGACAGTAGACTACCTCCATATCTCCTCCTGTTGTCTCTGACAGTAGACTACCTCCATATCACCTCTCCTGTTGTCTCTGACAGTAGACTACCTCCATATCTCCTCCTGTTGTCTCTGACAGTAGACTACCTCCATATCACTCTCTCCTGTTGTCTCTGACAGTAGACTACCTCCATATCTCCTCCTGTTGTCTCTGACAGTAGACTACCTCCATATCTCCTCCTGTTGTCTCTGACAGTAGACTACCTCCATATCTCCTCCTGTTGTCTCTGACAGTAGACTACCTCCATATCTCCTCATGTTGTCTCTGACAGTAGACTACCTCCATATCTCCTCCTGTTGTCTCTGACAGTAGACTACCTCCATATCTCCTCCTGTTGTCTCTGACAGTAGACTACCTCCATATCTCCTCCTGTTGTCTCTGACAGTAGACTACCTCCATATCTCCTCCTGTTGTCTCTGACAGTAGACTACCTCCATATCTCCTCATGTTGTCTCTGACAGTAGACTACCTCCATATCACCTCCTGTTGTCTCTCACAGTAGACTACCTCCATATCTCCTCCTGTTGTCTCTGACAGTAGACTACCTCCATATCTCCTCCTGTTGTCTCTGACAGTAGACTACCTCCATATCTCCTCCTGTTGTCTCTGACAGTAGACTACCTCCATATCACCTCCTGTTGTCTCTCACAGTAGACTACCTCCATATCTCCTCCTGTTGTCTCTGACAGTAGACTACCTCCATATCTCCTCCTGTTGTCTCTGACAGTAGACTACCTCCATATCACCTCCTGTTGTCTCTCACAGTAGACTACCTCCATATCTCCTCCTGTTGTCTCTGACAGTAGACTACCTCCATATCTCCTCCTGTTGTCTCTGACAGTACTACTCATCTCTTGTCTCTGAATTAGACTACCTCCATATCTCCTCCTGTTGTCTCTGACAGTAGACTACCTCCATATAACCTCCTGTTGTCTCTCACAGTAGACTACCTCCATATGTCCTCATGTTGTCTCTGACAGTAGACTACCTCCATATCACCTGATGTTGTCTCTGACAGTAGACTACATCCATATCTCCTCCTGTTGTCTCTGACAGTAGACTACCTCCATATCAACTCCTGTTGTCTCTCACAGTAGACTACCTCCATGTCTCCTCCTCTCCTGTTGTCTCTGACAGTAGACTACCTCCATATCAACTCCTGTTGTCTCTCACAGTAGACTACCTCCATGTCTCCTCCTCTCCTGTTGTCTCTGACAGTAGACTACCTCCATATGTCCTCATGTTGTCTCTGACAGTAGACTACCTCCATATCTCCTCCTGTTGTCTCTGACAGTAGACTACCTCCATATCACCTCCTCTCCTGTTCTCTCTGACAGTAGACTACCTCCATATCTCTTTATGTTGTCTCTGACAGTAGACTACCTCGATATCTCCTCATGATGTCTCTCACAGTAGACTACCTCCATATCTCCTCCTGTTGTCTCTGACAATAGACTACCTCCATATCACCTCCTCTCCTGTTGTCTCTGACAATAGACTACCTCGATATCTCCTCATGTTGTCTCTCACAGTAGACTACCTCCATATCTCTTTATGTTGTCTCTGACAGTAGACTACTTTCAAATCTCCTCATGTTGTCTCTGACAGTAGACTACCTCCATATCACCTCCTCTTGTCTCTGACAGTAGACTACCTCCATATCACCTCCTCTCCTGTTGTCTCTGACAATAGACTACCTCCATATCTCCTCATGTTGTCTCTGACAGTAGACTACCTCCATATCACCTCCTGTTGTCTCTGACAGTAGACTACCTCCATATCACCTCC
>CM062494.1:139743917-139768917 GCA_031479575.1 Coregonus ussuriensis | reverse complement strand
ACACACACACACACACTTGTATAGTCTACACACAGACAAACACACACACACACACAAACACATTGGTATGCACACACACATACACACACACAAACTTAACTTGTATAGTCTACACACAGACAAACACACACACACACACACAAACACATTGGTATGCAAACAATATTCACACTCACACAATATTCACACACACACACAATATTCACACACACCCAACAGGAAATGCAGGTCTTACAAAGCAGGAAAAGCTTCCAAGCCTTAAGTGTCTTAGGGCTCATTGAGTTATATTAAAATCCAAAGGGAAGTGGTATATGAGGGATTTCTTTCATGCTCTATCCATTTTCAAAAATGTTGATGAATTAGCTTTTATTGTTTAAATAACTTATGAAAGATATTGGTGTGTTTTTTTCACTATCTAATCATGGCATGGGGTTGCTCAATGACAGACATGTATTTGTTTGAAATCTATCACTTGATGTTTTCAATTTCAGAGAATAAGTTGTACAAAGTCACATGTAACAAATAACTACATTTTTAATAAAGCACTGTACAAATGATACATTTGTGACATCAATATTTAAACAGATAATGTTTCAAAAAATGAATCAATACAGTAATATGAGATCTGTCTGTAAACCATTTACATTTTACATTTTAGTCATTTGGCAGATGCTCCTATCCAGAGACAGTATAGGAACATTCCATTCCCACGTAACAATGGATATATAGTGTTTTGCACCCCAAAAAAACAAAACATTTTAATACACACCTAAAATCTATTAATAAAAAGCTTGAAAACCCTAATATTTTACACACAAATTAAGATACAGCCTGGTCACCAGAAACACGCGTCAAATTCGGACGCTTGAGAAGGTCCTGAGGACATCGATATATGCCTTCCTCGGCACTCACCAAAAAAACAATGGAACAGCACTGGACTCGAACTCAAGACGCTCAGAGTGTGCTGCTTAGAACACTGTGCCACAACAGTTCACAATTCTCCAGCAAGCAGGGAGAGTATTTGATGACACTAAATGTAAACAATGCATTAAAAAAAAATATATATAGTTTTATGCTTTCACCAAACCATTAGCCTTAACCTTAACCACTTGGAATGAATATCTAAATTTAACCCTTTGAGTTGTTTCTGTTTAAACCCTGTAACCAAATGGAATGAACCCTGTAACCACGCAGAATTAATGGGTCAAAATTAGACATTCATCCACATTACGTCAAATCCCGACTTGAAACTATGAGATCAGGTTGCAAGACACCCATAAGCAATAGTGTCTGGTGAAAAAAGGAAACGAAGACCCAGTACTGTATATATGTTTTCTATATACAGTCCCAGTCAAAAGTTTAGACACACCTACTCATTCAAGGGTTTTTCTTTATTTTTACTATTTTCTACATTGAAGAATAATAGTGAATACATCAAAACTATGAAATAACACATATGGAATCAACCAAAAAAGTGTTAAACAAATCAAAATATATGTTATATTTTACATTCTTCAAAGTAGCCACGCTTTGCCTTGATGACAGCTTTGCACACTCTTGGCATTCTCTCAACCAGCTTCATGAGGTAGTCACCTGGCATGTATTTCAATTAACAGGAGTGGCTTATTAAAAGTTAATTTGTGAAATGTATTTTCTTATTAATGCGTTTGAGCCAATCAGTTGTGTTGTGACAAGGTAGGGTTGGTATACAGAAGATAGCCCTATTTGGTATTGTTTATTTAATCAGCAGCACAACAGTTTTCAGCTGTGCTAACATAATTGCAAAAGGGTTTTCTAATGATCAATTAGCCTTTTAAAATGATAAACTTGGATTAGCAAACACAACGTGCCATTGGAACACAGGACTGATGGTTGCTGATAATGGGCCTCTGTATGCCTATGTAGATATTCCATTACAAAATCAGCCATTTACAGCTACAATAGCCATTTACAACATTAACAATGTCTAAACTGTATTTTTGATGAATTTGATGTTATTTTAATGTTATTAATTTGATGTTATTTTACTTTTCCCACATTTTGTTATGTTACAGCCTTATTCTAAAATGGATTAAATCGTCGTCGCACCTTTGGCAGCGATTACAGCCTCAAGTCTTCTTAGAAATGACGTTACAAGCTTGGCCCACATGTATTTAGGGAGTTTCTCCCATTCTTCTCTGCAGATCCTCTCAAGCTCTGTCAGGTTGGATGGGGAGCGTTGCTGCACAGCTTTTTTCAGGTCTCTCCAGAGATGTTCAATCATGTTCAAGTTCGTGCTCTGGCTGGGCCACTCAAGGACATTCAGAGACTTGTCCTGAAGCCACTCCTGCATTGTCTTGGCTGTGTGCTTAGGGTCGTTGTCCTGTTGGAAGGTGAACCTTTGCCCCAGTCTGAGGTCCTGAGCGCTCTGGAGCAGGTTTTCATCAAGGATCTCTCTGTACTCTTTTCCGTTCATCTTTGCCTTGATCCTGACTAGTCTCCCAGTCCCTGCCGCTAAAAAACATCCCCACAGCATGATGTTGCCACCACCATGTTTCACCGTAGGGATGGCGCCAGGTTTCTTCCAGACGTGACGCTTGGCAGTCAGGCCAAAGAGTTCAATCTTGCTTTCATCAGACCAGAGAATCTTGTTTCTCATGGTCTGAGAGTCCTTTAGGTGCCTTTTGGCAAACTCCAAGCGGGCTGTCATGTGCCTTTTACTGAGGAGTGGCTTCCATCTACCATAAAGGCCTGTTTGGTGGAGTGCTGCAGAGATGGTTGTCCTTCTGGAAGGTTCTCCCATCTCCACGGAGGAACTCTAAAGCTCTGTCAGAGTGACCATCGCGTTCTTGGTCACCTCCCTGACCAAGGCCCTTCTCCCCCGATTGCTCAGTTTGGTCCGGGCGGCCAGCTCTAGGAAGAGTCTTGGTGGTTCCAAACTTCTTCCATTTAAGAATGATGGAGGGTCCTGTGTTCTTGGGGACCTTCAAATGCTGCAGAAATATGTTGGTACCCTTCCCCAGATCTGTGCCTCTACACAATCCTGTCTTGGAGCTCTACTGACAATTCCTTCAACCTCATGGCTTGTTTTTTGCTCTGACATACACTGTCAACTGTAGGACCTTATATAGACAGGTGTGTGCCTTTTCCAAATCATGTCCAATTAATTGAATTTACCATAGGTGGACTCCAATCAAGTTGTAGAAACATCTCAAGGATGAGCAATGGGAACAGGATGCACCTGAGCTCAATTTCGAGTCTCATAGCAAAGGGTCTGAATACTTATGCAACATGGCATTTTGATGCTTGAAATATACAGCAGTAGCCAGTTTGGGCGATCACATTGGAGAACATGGCTTAATACCAATACATGTGACTCAGTCCAATAGAAACTGTTGTTCAATAGAAATTGTGGAATTTGCACTGTTGAGTTCCTTGATGAGAACTAGATCAAGGAAAGTTAATCACATAAATAATGTGAGATGATATTGATCTCTGACTTCCACACAAACACACTCTGGAATACAACGCTCACAAAACACACACACACACACACACACACACACACACACACACACACACACACACACACACACACACACACACACACACACACACACACACACACACACAAACACACGCACACACACACACACACACACTCCCCTCTCTCTCTCTCTCTCTCTCTCTCTCTCTCTCTCTCTCTCTCTCTCTCTCTCTCTCTCTCTCTCTCTCTCTCTCTCTCTCTCTCTCTCTCTCTCTCTCTCTCTTTCTCTCTCTCTTTCTCTCTCTCTCTCTCTCTCTCTCTCTCTCTCTCTCTCTCTCTCTCTCTCTCTCTCTCTCTCTCTCTCTCTCTCTCTCTCTCTCTCTCTCTCTCTCTCTCTCTTTCTCGGAGACATGAATAGACTAGTAATCATTGCCTTTCAAATGACTGGCTGGTTCCCTGTTATAGTCCAAGACACACACAGAGAGAGAGGCTGAACAGCTGTTTATGGATTTACTGACAAAAGATGAAATGTCTGAGTGTCCAGCACAACATGACCAGTCTAATGCATGAGTCTGCCTGCACTAATCCTTACTGTAAGTCTATCAAAAATGGGTTATTAGAGAATACAAAAAATGTATATTTTTTGTTCATCTCCTGGTCACACATTTGGAGGTTTGGAAGTTTGTCAAAGAGAAAGACATTAAATGACAAAGTAGTGCCATGATTTGCACACACACAAACGCACAGTAGTGACACTTAATGGAAGTCAATACAAAGCAATGTTAGAGTTCAACTCATTTGAGTTAATTACCTTTACATTTTATAATGTAGTCAGGGTAATTAGATGTGAGAAATCCTTGATGAGGGACATTAAATCACCATGACTACCACAGTAAACACACCAAAATTAGTTTGTATATGTGATAAAACTGGTTTGGAATGTATAGAATTCCAGCGAAACAGAGACATCAATTTCAATCGTTCATCAATAGAGGTTGTCAAATCAAATCAAATTTTATTTGTCACATACACGTGTTTAGCAGATGTTATTGCGGGTGTAGCGAAATGCTTGTGCTTCTAGCTCCGACAGTGCAGTAATATCTAACAAGTAATATCTAAAAATGTCACAACATATACCCAATACACGCAAATTTAAGTAAGGAAAGGAATTTAAGAATATGTACAGTGAGGGAAAAAAGTATTTGATCCCCTGTTGATTTTGTAAATTTGCAAAGACATGATCAGTCTATAATTTTAATGGTAGGTTTATTTGAACAGTGAGAGACAGAATAACAACAATATAATCTAGAAAAATGCATGTCAAAAATGTTATAAATTGATTTGCATTTTAATGAGGGAAATACGTTTTTGACCCCTCTGCAAAACACGACTTAGTACTTGGTGGCAAAACCCTTGTTGGAAATCACTGAGGTCAGACGTTTCTTGTAGTTGGCCACCAGGTTTGCACACATCTCAGGAGGGATTTTGTCCCACTCCTCTTTGCAGATCTTCTCCAAGTCATTAAGGTTTCGAGGCTGACATTTGGCAACTCAAACCTTCAGCTCCCTCCATAGATTTTCTATGGGATTAAGGTCTGAAGACTGGCTAGGCCACTCCAGGACCTTAATGTGCTTCTTCTTGAGCCACTCCTTTGTTGCCTTGGCCATGTGTTTTGGGTCATTGTCATGCTGGAATACCCATCCACGACCCATTTTCAATGCCCTGGCTGAGGGAAGGAGGTTCTCACCCAAGATTTGAACGTACATGGCCCCGTCCATCGTCCCTTTGATGCGGTGAAGTTGTCCTGTCCCCTTAGCAGAAAAACACCCCCAAAGCATAATGTTTCCACCTCCATGTTTGACGGTGGGGATGGTGTTCTTGGGGTCATAGGCAGCATTCCTCCTCCTCCGAAGACGGCGAATAGAGTTGATGGCAAAGAGCTCAATTTTGGTCTCATCTGACTACAAGACTTTCACCCAGTTCTCCTCTGAATCATTCAGATGCTCATGGCAATCTTCAGACGGGCCTGTATATGTGCTTTCTTGAGCAGGGGGACCTTGCGGGCGCTGCAGGATTTCAGTCCTTCACGGCGTAGTGTGTTACCAATTGTTTTCTTGGTGACTATGGTCCCAGCTGCCTTGAGATCATTGACAAGATCCTACCGTGTAGTTCTTGGCTGATTCCTCACCGTTCTCATGATCATTGCAACTCCACGAGGTGAGATCTTGCATGGAGCCCCAGGCCGAGGGAGATTGACAGTTCTTTTGTGTTTCTTCCATTTGCGAATAATCGCACCAACTGTTGTCACCTCACCAAGCTGCTTGGCGATGGTCTTGTAGCCCATTCCAGCCTTGTGTAGGTCTACAATCTTGTCCCTGACATCCTTGGAGAGCTCTTTGGTCTTGGCCATGGTGGAGAGTTTGAATCTGATTGATTGATTGCTTCTGTGGACAGATGTCTTTTATACAGGTAACAAGCTGAGATTAGGAGCACTCCCTTTAAGAGTGTGCTCCTAATCTCAGCTCGTTACCCGTATAAAAGACACCTGGGAGCCAGAAATCTTTCTGATTGAGAGGGGGTCAAATACTTATTTCCCTCATTAAAATGCAAATCAATTTATAAAATTTTTGACGTGCATTTTTCTGGATTTTTTTGTTGTTATTCTGTCTCTCACTGTTCAAATAAACCTACCATTCAAATTATAGACTGATCATTTCTTTGTCAGTGGGCAAACGTACAAAATCAGCAGGGGATCGAATACTTTTTTCCCTCACTGTACATACTGTATATGGACAAGGAATGACAGAGCGGTATGTTTTAAGATACAGTATAATATTATCGAATACAGTATATACATATGAGATGAGTAATGCAAGACATGTAAACATTATTAACGTGACTAGTGTTCCATTTCTTAAAGTGGCCAGTGATTTCAATAGGCAGCAGCAGCCTCTAATGTGCTAGTGATGGCTATTTAATAGTCTGATGGCCTTGAGATAGAAGCTGTTTTTCATTCTCTCTGTCCCAGCTTTGATGCACCTGTACTGACCTTGCCTTCTGGATGATAGCGGGGTGAACAAGCAGTGGCTCGTGTGGTTGATGTCCTTGATGATCTTTTTGGCCTTCCTGTGACATTGGGTGCTGTAGGTGTCCTGGAGGGCGGGTATTTTTCCCCCTGTAATTCGTTCGGCAGACCGCACCACCCTCTGGAGAGCCCTGCGGTTGCGGGCGGTGCAGTTGCCGTACCAGGCGGTGATACAGCCCGACAGGATGCTCTCAATTGTGCATCTGTAAAAGTTTGTGAAAATGTAAGGTGACAAGACAAATTTCTTCAGCCTCCTGAGGTTGAAGAGGCTCTGTTGCGCCTTCTTCACCACACTGTCTGCGTGAGTGGACCATTTAAGTTTGTCAGTGATGTGTACGCCAAGGAACTTGAAGCTTTCCACATTCTCCACTGTGGTCCCGTCGATGTGGATAGGGGGGTGCACCCTCTGCTGTTTCCTGAAGTCCACAATCATCTCCTTTGTTTTGTTTTGTTGACGTTGAGTGAGAGGTTATTTTCCTGGCACCACACTCCCAGAGCCCTCACCTCCTCCCTGTAGTGTGTCTCGTCATTGTTGGTAATCAAGCCAACTACTGTTGTGTCGTCTGCAAACTTGATGATTGAGTTGGAGGCGTGCTTGGCTACGCAGTCATGGGTGAACAGGGAGTACAGTAGGGGGCTGAGCAGGCACCCTTTTGGGGCCCCAGTGTTGAGGATCAGCGAAGTGGAGATGTTCTTTCCTACTTTCACCACCTGCGGGCGGCCCGTCAGGAAGTCCAGGACCCAGTTGCACAAGGCGGGGTTCAGACCCCAGGGCCTGGAGCTTAATGATGAGCTT
The DNA here is from genome assembly GCA_031479575.1 of Coregonus ussuriensis. Lineage (NCBI taxonomy): Eukaryota > Metazoa > Chordata > Actinopteri > Salmoniformes > Salmonidae > Coregonus > Coregonus ussuriensis. Next base: position 139,761,570 of record CM062494.1, on the reverse strand, counting down.
GGAGGGTACTATGGTGTTGAATGCTGAGCCGTAGTCATACAGTCCTGTACTGTGTTGATCACTTGTTCCCATTCTGTTACACTCCCCCCTTCTAAAGCTGTCTCCTATAGGATCTAACCATGCTGCTTCAGTTTTCAATATGATGCCACGTCACACACACTGTCCACAGAGACATCCTTAACACTTAACCTTTTGAAGTGAGTTGACACCGGACCTATGCAAGGCTGTCATAAGGATGACATAGTCCCTGTCATAAAATGTTATGACAATTCATAGCAAACCAAAACTAAACGTCAGGTCAAGTCAAGTGTTACAGGGAAATGTCCTTCAGAAACTATCCAACCACCTCACTGACCCTCTTGGTCAACATCTGTGTCCACATCACTCATCTTTGTCTTTGCCCGGCATCCATTATGGCTCCAGAGGCTCCAGATCCACTTCCAACCAGTGAAAAAGTGAAAACTGGGCTTCCGTGTCTCTGAGTCACATCTCTGGAGATGAGAGCTACAGTGAACCCCACATTCATCATTTCCAAGGTGGTGGTCTCCTCAGAGTAAGAGAGAGAGTGTGTGTGTTCTCTCTTCCAGAGTGAGCACCTCAGGCCTCCATGCTTGAGAATGGTTGTGTAGAGTGTCATCTACCACTGTCTCAGACATCAAACACACACACACACACACACACACACACACACACACACACACACACACACACACACACACACACACACACACACACACACACACACACACACACACACACACACACACACACACACTCACACACACACACACACACACACACACACACTCACACACACACACACACACACACACACACACACACACACACACACACACACACACACACACACACACACACACACACACACACACACACACACACACACACACACACACACACACACACACACACACACACACACACACACACTCACACATCATGGCTCTGGGTAAAGCTTCATTACAACCAACACCTGGAGAGAACCTAGTGACCATCCATCACACAGACACACACCCACACACACACACACACACACACACTCAGTCACCCACCACATTGCTCTGTCCTAACGTTTCCCGTTCATATTCATTACTATTCATCTTAGTGCCTCTCTGGAACCAGCGTTTTTAATTAAGATATTGTCATTACTTTAGGATGACATGTTACAGCTTGGAGCGTAAGCAAAGCTCAGGAGGTTACAGCAATACCATCCCCACCCACAACTACATCATCACAATGACATTACAGTGAAGAAATTCACCTTCTCCTTCCAACACTTGACACTGCTAAACAGATGTATGTTGCAAGCGTTCTGCTCTAATTCCAAACCTGCAAACCCAAATGGCACCCTATTCTGTTTATAGTGCACTACTACTTACCAGGGTCCATAGTGAACTGTATAGGGAATAGGGTGCCATTTGGGACGTCTAGAGAGAGAAACAGAGAGAGGGGGGGTAGAGAGAGAGAGAGATAGGGAGAGAGGAGAGGGGGTAGCGAGAGAGAGCAAGAGAGAAACAGAGATAGAGAGTGCTGTTGGGGGAAAAATACGACATTATTAAACCCATATACACAAACAATAAGTTTGCGGTTAAAATTGGCAAAAGACACACACATTTATTTCCACAGGGCTGTGGGGTGAGACAGGGATTCAGCTTAAGACCCACCCTCTTCAACATATATATCAACAAATTGGCAAGGGCACTAGAACAGTCTGCAACACCCAGCCTCACCCTACTAGAATCTGTCTACTGTTTGCTGATGATCTGGTGCTTCTTCCCCCAACCAAGGAGGGCCTACAGCAGAACCTAGATCTTCTGCACAGATTCTGTCACACCTGAGATCTGACAGTAAATCTCAGTAAGACAAAAATAATGATATTCCAAGATAAGTCCAGTTGCCAGGACCATAAATAAAAAATCCATCTAGACACCGTTGCCCTAGAGTACACAGAAAACTATACATACCTCGGCCTAAACATCAGCAACACAGTGCCAACCAAATCATGAGAAAACAAAAAGAGAATTACTTGACACATTGGAAAGAATTAACCAAAAAACTGAGCAAACTGATATGCTATTTGGCTCTAAACAGAGAGTACACAGTGGCAGAATACCTGACCACTGTGACTAACCCAAACTTAAGGAAAGCTTTGACTATGTACAGACCAGAGTCTCCTCAGAGGAGGAAGGGGAGGACCATCCTCCTCAGTGAATTTCATACAAATTTAAATTGTAAAACATTAAAAAAGTTATCCTTTTTAGATAAAACTATACTAAATATAATCACATGTCACCAAATAACTGATTAAAACACACTATTAGCCTCAACAGCACTCTGTCGGGTAACACCATTGTGTAGCCGGAGGACAGCTAGCTTCCGTCCTCCTCTAGGTACATTGACTTCAATACAAAACCTAGTGTCACATCTCCTCCTGTTGCTCCCCTCCGGCGCTCTGATTCGCCAGTCTACTGAGCCACCGATCTGAGAGCACCACCTCGGCACTACAGGAATGGAATCCCAACGCACCTTAATCACCTCCAGCGCACCTGCTCCTCATCTTCTCATCACCACCACTATATAGCCCTGGACTGTTCAGTCAGTGTTGTGTGTAATTGTTAGCGTTGTGTCGTTTAATCGCTCTTTGTTATTCTCTTTCTCATTGTTAAGTAAACCTTTACCTTGTTGATTCCTGTGTCTGTGTCCTGCCTCTTCGTATCCTCAGTACTCATCACACCTAGGAGGCTCATGGTTCTCACCCGCTTCCATAGACTTACACAGTAATTATGACACCTTCCACCAGCCTATGGACGTCCTCCAGCCTATCAGAGCTATTGCAGTATGAACTGACATGTTGTCCACCCAATCAAAGGATCAGAGAATTAATCTAGTACTGAAAGCATAAGCTACAGCTAGCTAGCACTGCAATGTATAACATGTGGTGAGTAGTTGACTCAAAGAGAGAGAAAGACAATAGTTGAACAGTTTTGAACAAATTAATTTATTCCAAAATGAAGGAGAAGCAAGAGAGAAATAAACGGCAGCAAACACACTTTTGTACATCCCGCCGTTCCGTACATATGACTTATTTTAGCGCCCCAAAAAACGTAATACTTCCAGGTCAACTGTAATACGAATACCATTGTAAAGCACAATTTCTCCCCTTTCCAGCAAAATCAATGACAAGACCTTCATGCTGCCCGTCTCTGCATGATTGAAGAAAGCAATGGAGCTCCACCGGGTCTTTTTAACAATGGCGGGTAGGGAAGCGAAAGCTACTGCGTCATAGTGAAAGGGGGAGATACAGTGAGGGAAAAAAGTATTTGATCCCCTGCTGATTTTGCACGTTTGCCCACTGACAAAGACTTGATCAGTCTATAATTTTAATGGTAGGTTTATTTGAACAGTGAGAGACAGAATAACAACAAAAAAATCCAGAAAAACACATGTCAAAAATGTTATAAATTGATTTGCATTTTAATGAGGGAAATAAGTATTTGACCCCTCTGCAAAACATGACTTAGTACTTGGTGGCAAAACCCTTGTTGGCAATCACAGAGGTCAGACGTTTCTTGTAGTTGGCCACCATGTTTGCACATGTCTCAGGAGGGATTTTGTAAGGGGGAGATATGTCGTGTGGGGAACCGGCTTTTTTCACACCGATTTGTCCAACTTATCACCTCTAAAATGTAAATAAAACACTATAAAGAGTTTATATAATGTCTCATTACATACCTATTTGAAGGTTTGTGTTGAATTTGAATAGGGATTTTAGGGCGGCGCTAAATGTATCTTATCAATTAAACTGTGGGTGTCACGGTTTTTGAGAGTCATGATGGCTCGCAGTGATTACGCAAAACGTTTACAATTGATTGAATTAACTATTGATGAACTCACGAGTAATTAACTTTACACTCACCATTACACTCACCATTGATCATTTCTTGTTTTTAATCTGCGAAAGAAGCACTACACTTGGTGGAAAGAGGCTGTATGGCACAGAATGAGTTGAATAATGTGTGCCGTACGTTATGTTGTGACATGTCGCACTCTAACATACAGCGGGGTCAGTTTTTTCAACTTTTATCCAATACTATTGGTCCATTACCATGTCAATCAACGCTGAATCGAAACTTAGTTCACGCCCCCGTATTTTGATGCCAACACAGTCGCTACAGTTCATTAGTTTTCATTGCAGCGTCGTTTGAATGCTGCGGTGTTCTGTACGGAACGGAGTTAGCTACCGTTAGAGAGAGAGTATTTTCTTTCACTTTAAGTTTCAGTTACTTAACTAGTAAATGCAGCTAGCTAGTTTAGCCTACTGAAACACCCTGCTCAAACAGAGGGATGCTATTTGAGCTAGCTGGCTATGACTTTCCAACACAACACTGGAACTCTTCCAAATCAAAGTAAGCTTTTGATATTACTAATGTATTGTCACCGGGGCCCGCCGGTGTAAGTGCTTGCTGACTAACTTTACTGCATATTTATAGGTGAAAACTGAGCTGCACTTTCTAGAGACACAAATTTCCCTCAGATTAGACAGACCAACAAAGAATTTAAAAACAAATCCAATTTTGATAAAGTCCCATATCTATTGGGTGAAATACCACAGTGTGCAATCACAGCAGCAATATTTGTGACCTGTTGCCACAAGAAAAGGGCAACCAGTGAAGAACAAACACCATTGTAAATACAACCCATATTTATGTTTATTTATTTTGTACTTTAACTATTTGCACATCATTATAACACTGTACATAGACATTATATGTATTCTTTTGGAACTTTTGTGAGTGTAATGTTAACTGTTAATTTTTTATTGTTTATTTCACTTTTGTTTATTATCTACTTCACTTGCTTTGGCAATGTTAACATATGTCTCCCATGCCAATAAAGCCCTTAAATTGAAATTGAATTGAGTAGATGCAGAGATGGTGATTGAGGGGGAGAGAGGTAGTAGCAGGTTTATTTGATGACATCAATGCTGCAACAAAAAACTTTGAGACAAGTGTAATGGAAACGGCAGCTAACTGTTCTAAAGACCAGCAACATTTCTATCCATTCGACAGGGGTGTATTTTTTATTTTGTCTGACTTTATTTGCGACAAATGATGATGGAAACTGGGTTTTTCCGAATAAATGATGATTGCCAAATCATTTTGATGCCACCTGATGTCATCACTTAACTATAAAGCTCCACTCCACAGTTAATTCACGCCACCATTCTCATCAACGGGGCTGTAGTGTAACAGGTTGAGAGCTTCAAGTTCCTTGGTGTCCACATCACCAACAAACTATCATGGTCCAAACACACCAAGACAGTCGTGAAGAGGGCACGACAAAGCCTATTCCCCCTCAGGAGACTGAAAAGATTTGGCATGGGTCCTCAGATCCTCAGAAAGTTGTACAGCTGCACCATCGAGAGCATCCTGACTAGTTGCATCACTGCCTGGTATGGCAACTGCTCAGCCTCTGACCGCAAGGCACTACAGAGGGTAGTGCGTAAGGCCCAGTACATCACTGGGGCCAAGCATCCTGCCATACAGGACCTCTATACCAGGTGGTGTCAGAGGAAGGCCTTAAAAGTTGTCAAAGACTCCAGCCACCCTAGTCATAGACTGTTTTCTCTGCTACCTCATGGCAAGCGGAATTGGAGCGCCAAGTCTAGGTTCAAAAGTCTTCTTAACAGCTTCTACCCCCAAGCCATAAGACTCCTGAACAGCTAATCATGGGTAACCGGACTATTTGCATTGCCCCCCCCCCACCCCTCTTTTACGCTGCTGCAACTCTCTGTTTATTATCTATCCATAGTCACTTTAACTCTACCCACATGTACATATTACCTCAATTACCTCAACTAACCTGTGCCGGTACCCCCCTGTATATAGCCTCCCTACTGTTATTACCTTGACTAACACATTGACTCTGTACCAGTACCCCCTGTATATAACCTCCCTACTGTTATTACCTTGACTAACACATTGACTCTGTACCGGTACCCCCTGTATATAACCTCCCTACTGCTATTACCTTGACTAACACATTGACTCTGTACCGGTACCCCCTGTATATAGCCTCCCTACTGTTATTACCTTGACTAACACATTGACTCTGTACCGGTACCCCCTGTATATAACCTCCCTACTGTTATTACCTTGACTAACACATTGACTCTGTACCGGTATCCCCTGTATATAGCCTCCCTACTGTTATTACCTTGACTAACACATTGACTCTGTACCGGTACCCCCTGTATATAACCTCCCTACTGTTATTACCTTGACTAACACATTGACTCTGTACCGGTACCCCCTGTATATAACCTCCCTACTGTTATTACCTTGACTAACACATTGACTCTGTACCGGTACCCCCTGTATATAGCCTCCCTACTATTATTACCTTGACTAACACATTGACTCTGTACCGGTACCCCCTGTATATAACCTCCCTACTGTTATTACCTTGACTAACACATTGACTCTGTACTGGTACCCCCTGTATATAACCTCCCTACTGCTATTATATTTTACTGCTTCTCTTTAATTATTTTGTATTTTCTATTTATCTATTTTTTACTGAACACTTATTTTTCTTAAAACTGCATTGTTGGTTAAGGGCTTGTAAGTAAGCATTTCACTGTAATGTCTACACCTGTTTTATTCGGCGCATGTGACAAATAAAATATGATTTTATTTTATTTGAAATTCTAAATGCCTACTGCTTGCAAAATATATTCTTTAACTATAAAAATCAAGTTTCTTTGCAGGACAAGGATTGATTTTCAAGAATGCCTGAATTGCTTTAGCTTGCTTTTCTGGTGGGATGCAAGTTTCACCATATTATTTCAGATCTATAGGAGTGAAAGTTTCATCATGGCACGGACCGTGGCGATACGTTGGCATATGAGAATGATTAGAATATGGCAAATATTAGTCAGATCTTGTATTCTATCCATGGTGGCTTTTGCGGGCTACCTGAGACATTAAACAGATAGGTGGGAGGTTATACAGGCTGTCGGCAATTTATTAACGCACAATTTGCCTAAATGGGTAATGGAAACACTTCAACCACTACATTTTGATTCGACAGGTTTTTGCATCATTACGTCCAGCTTTTTTTTTATCAACACAAGACAGTTCAATGGAAACACATACAGTGAGGGAAAAAAGTATTTGATCCCCTGCTGATTTTGTACGTTTGCCCACTGACAAAGAAATGATCAGTCTATAATTTTATTGGTAGGTTTATTTGAACAGTGAGAGACAGAATAACAAAAAAATATCCTGAAAAACGCTTGTCAAAAATATTATCAATTGATTCGCATTTTAATGAGGCAAATAAGTATTTGACCCCCTCTTAATCAGAAAGATTTCTGGCTCCCAGGTGTCTTTTATACAAGTAAAAAGCTGAGATTAGGAGCACACTCTTAACGGGAGTGCTCCTAATCTCAGCTTGTTACCTGTATAAAAGACACCTGTCCACAGAAGCAATCAATCAATCAGATTCCAAACTCTCCACCATGGCCAAGACCAAAGAGCTCTCCAAGGATGTCAGGGACAAGATTGTAGACCTACACAAGGCTGGAATGGGCTACAAGACCATCGCCAAGCAGCATGGTGAGAAGGTGACAACAGTTGGAAGAAACACAAAATAACTGTCAATCTCCCTCGGCCTGGGGCTCCATGCAAGATCTCACCTCGTGGAGTTGCAATGATCATGAGAACGGTGAGGAATCAGCCCAGAACTACACGGGAGGATCTTGTCAATAATGTCAAGGCAGCTGGGACCATAGTCACCAAGAAAACAATTGGTAACACACTACGCTCTGAAGGACTGAAATCCTGCAACGCCCGCAAGGTACCCCTGCTCAAGAAAGCACATATACAGGGCCGTCTGAAGTTTGCCAATGAACATCTGAATGATTCAGAGGAGAACTGGGTGAAAGTGTTGTGGTCAGATGAGACCAAAATGGAGCTCTTTGGCAACAACTCAACTCGCCGTGTTTGGAGGAGGACGAATGCTGCCTATGACCCCAAGAACACCATCCCCACTGTCAAACATGGAGGTGGAAACATTATGCTTTGGGGGTGTTTTTCTGCTTAGGGGACAGGGCAACTGGACGGGGCCATGTACCATCAAATCTTGGGTGAGAACCTCCTTCCCTCAGCCAGGGCATTGAAAATGGGCGTGGATGTGTATTCCAGCATGACAATGACCCAAAACACACGGCCAAGGCAACAAAGGAGTGGCTCAAGAAGAAGCACATTAAGGTCCTGGAGTGGCCTAGTCAGTCTCCAGACCTTAATCCCATAGAACATCTGTGGAGGGAGCTGAAGGTTCGAGTTGCCAAACGTCAGCCTTGAAACCTTAATGACTTGGAGAAGATAGCAAAGAGGAGTGGGACAAAATCCCTCCTGAGATGTGTGCAAACCTGATGGCCAACTACAAGAAACGTCTGACCTCTGTGATTGCCAACAAGGGTTTTGCCACCAAGTACTAAGTCATGTTTTGCATAGGGGTTAAATACTTATTTCCCTCATTAAAATGCAAATCAATTTATAACATTTTTGACATGCGGTTTTTTTCTCAATTTTTTTGTTGTTATTCTGTCTCTCACTGTTCAAATAAACCTTCCATTAAAAATTCTAGACTGATCATGTCTTTGTCAGTGGGCAAATGTACAAAATCAGCAGAGGATCAAATACTTTTTTCCCTCACTGTATAGCAGGCAGTTGTCACATCTATTTTCTATGCAAACATATTAAATTTCGACAAAAAAACACTGGACAAGTTCATGGAAACATAGGTACAGCGAGAGAGAGAACGAGAGAGACAGAGAGAGAGAGAGTGAGAGAGAGAGAAAGAGAGAACAAGAGTGAGAAAGAGAGAGAGAGAGAGAGAGAGAGAGAGAGAGAGAGAGAGAGAGAGAGAGAGAGAGAGAGAGAGAGAGAGAGAGAGAGAGAGAGAGAACAAGAGTGAGAGAGAGAGAGAAAGAGAGAGAGAGAGAGAGAGAGAGAGAGAGAGAGAGAGAAAGAGAGAGAGAGAGAGAGAGAGAGAGAGAGAGAGAGAGAGAGAGAGAGAGAGAGAGAAAGAAAGACAGGGAGAAAGAGAGAATGAGAGAAAGAGAGAGCGAGAGAGTAGAATAGAATAGTCCATTCACGTCGAATGCACATTTGTTCTCTGTGGTTTTTAATTACGTTGCCGTGACTACGGACACAATGGTGAAAGAGCTCCCGTTCTATCCTCCTGAAGATGATTCCTCCACACACACACACACATTTAGCAATGCAATTAGAAAGACAGACAGGGGATTAAACACAAACCCTGTGGATCATTACTGCTATACGAAAGAGGGAGGGAAAGAGAGAGAATGTGTAGAATTCAGAAACAGCCTAATGGACTGGAGGAATGTGGTAGAGCGCTTTTCATTGCTGTAGAATGCAGATACATCAAGTTGTAAATTACATAGAAGGGTTCTTCTGTTTCAAGGGACCTAACAGTACTTTCTGTTGTTATTATGATAGCATCATCTGGAAGTTAATCTTTTGTTGAGCAATTCAAAATGGAGAGTGGACAATAGGCTACCAGCTCTCACGGTCTCACGTCAGAATTAAACGTTCATCTATGTTTCTCAAACATCAGTTTTCGAAGTTGTTCCACATTTTTAAGGTTAAGTTTAGGCATTAATGAACTCTGACATTTTAAGGTTAGGGTTAAGTTCAGGTATTAACTAAATTATTAATGTTAGGCAATAACTCTGAATGGTTAAGGTAAGGGTTAAGATTTGGGCTTAAAACAAAAATATCAAAAACAGCTTTCTATTGCTGGATTACGCCCACCCGCCACCCGCCACCCGCCACCCGCCATCCCCGTCCTAGCAAATCCGAAACCTACATGAACAGTGCTCTCTGTTGCCCCTACTGGCCGGTCTCCTCATCATCTCCCGACGTCCTCAGACATGGATGGACGTCGAATACTGACTTGTATCACAGGTGACCTGGCTGAAATAGGAGAAAGTTGCAGACAATGTAAATCAACATGAGAAAAAATAAAGGTGATAAAATTTATCTGTGGGTCAAAGCCTGGTTCACACAAGAACTTTGTAAATAAAAAGAAACATTGTATATCTTGTTGATAAAGTAGGCATTGACTTGAGACTGAACTTGTTTGCGTGTGAATGGACTATGTCACTGCAATTTCTTAACGTCAAGTGGTTTTAAAATGCTCTCTCCACAAAGATGCTTACATTCTATCCAAACATACACCACACAATACGACTGCTTAGTAGTCTGCCATGACAATTGTGTATGAGTTTCTCAGGGTTAAGAAGTTGTAAACACGAATGCACTCAAGTGCACATCGCACGCATGAACACACACACACATGCACACAAACACACACACACACACGTACACCACCACTTAAGAGGCTGTATCCTCTCTCTCTCTCTCTCTCTCTCTCTCTCTCTCTCTCTCTCTCTCTCTCTCTCTCTCTCTCTCTCTCTCTCTCTCTCTCTCTCTCTCTCTCTCTCTCTCTCTCTCTCTCTCTCTCTCTCTCTCTCTCTCTCTCTCTCTCTCTCTCTCTCTTGCTCTCTCTCTCTCTCTCTCTCTCTCTCTCTCTCTCTCTCTCTCTCTCTCTCTCTCTCTCTCTCTCTCTCTCTCTCTCTCTCTCTCTCTCTCTCTCCCTCTCTCTCTCTCTCTCTCTCTCTCTGTCTCTCTCTGTCTCTCGCTCTCTCTCCTGTAAGTGTTGGCTATGCTTTCTGCTTTCTGGGTCAAGCAAACTTGGTCCACACCGTGGAGTGCGTCATACCAATGATTTGGGAATGGATATTGTCCAAGGAGACCCTCGCCAACACAAACAAACACACACACACACATTACATTTACATTTGAGTCTTTAGCAGACGCTTTTATCAGGAGCAACTTGCAGTCAGTGATCTCAACCAAGGTAATCAAGACAACCACATATCACAGTCAGTGATCTCAACCAAGGTAATCAAGACAACCACATATCACAGTCATTGCAAGTAAAACTTTTCCTCAAAATACACACACACACACACACACACACACACACGTACACACACACACACACACACACACACACACACACGTACACACACACACGAACACACACACACAATAAAAGCATCATCTGTTTCTCTGTCTGTTTAGCTCTCTGTGGTTTGGTCCACTGTGGAAGTGTGTGTGTATGTGTGTGTATGTATGTATGTGTGTGTGTGTGTGTGTGTGTGTGTGTGTGTGTGTGTGTGCGTGTGTGTGTGTGTGTGTGTATGTGTGTGTGTGTGTGTGTGTGTGTGTGTGTGTGTGTGTGCGTGTGTGTGCGTGTGTGTGTGTGTGCATGTGTGCGTGTGTGCGTGTGTGTGTGTGTGTGTGTGTGTGTGTGTGTGTGTGTGTGTGTGTGTGTGTGTGTGTGTGTGTGTGTGTGTGTGTGTGTGTGTGTGTGTGTGTGTGTGTGTGTGTGTAAAGGGAGGAGGGTGCTGGCATTCAACCCTCATGGATAATAGCTTCACAAACAGATGTGACAGAGAAAGATGGAGAGAGAGAATGGAAAGGGAAAAGAGGGTGAGGCCAGAGAGAGAGAGATGGAGGAGTAGAACTGAGTAGAAAGAGGGAGGGATGGAGAGAGAGAAGGAGAGAGAGAGAGAGAGAGAGATAGAGAGAGTGAGATGGAGGAGTAGAACTGAGTAGAAAGAGGGAGGGATGGAGAGAGAGAGCGAGAGAGAGAGAGAGAGAGAGAGAGAGAGAGAGAGAGAGAGAGAGAGAGAGAGAGAGAGAGAGAGAGAGAGAGAGAGAGAGAGAGAGAGAGAGAGAGAGAGAGAGAGAGAGAGAGAGAGAGAGAGAGAGAGAGAGAGAGAGAGAGAGAGAGAGAGAGAGAGATGGAGAGATGGAGGAGTAGAACTGAGTAGAAAGAGGGAAGGGGGAGAAATAAGAGAAATAGGAGCAATAAACTGTAAAAGGTTGAGAAGGTTTGAAATGACAGAGAACAACGGAGCAACGAAAGAGAAAGAGAGAGGAAAAAGAGGGGGAATGAGTGGGGGAAAAAGAGGAAGAAAAAGGGTCTGTGAAAGTGAAAGGACCTCTTTGTCTACAGTGGTCTGTTATGACCAGGGTCAAACCAATCATCATACCAAGAGGGTGGCAGGCTACTATATTAAATAAACACACACCACACACAAACTCAAATGCTGACACTTCATGTTCTACGATCATGCAATACATTTTTTCTAGCTTCAAACTATATTGAACGTCAAAATGCATATCCTCCACGTTATATCACTACACACATACTGTTCTAGCTCAACATGATCTCAACGTTTGACTTCAGATTCTGACGTTTGTCCACGTTTCTAAAACGTCAAATTTCTAGGTGTTTTGGGTTGCTCCTCCTGCTGTGTCTGCTGCTGACTGGATACTTTCAGGCATTCATTCTGAATGGTTAAGTTAAGAGTTAAGGTTAAAACAACAAAATAACAACAAAAAATAAACTAAAAATGAATGTCTATCACTGGGATTGAACATGCTCACCATTGCCCCTAGTGGCCAGTTTTGAAGGCATCTCCTGATGTCCTGGGTACCTGGACGGACGTTGGATTTTGAAGTGGACACGGCAAATATACACTGAACAAAAAATATAGATGCAACAATCAACAATGCAACAGATTTTACTGAGTTACAGTTCATATAAGGAAATCAGTCAATTGAGATAAATTCATTGAGACCTAATCTATGGATTTCATATGATTGGGAATACGGGTATGCGTCTGTTGGTCACAGATACCATTTAAAAAAAGGTAGGGGAGTGGATCAGAAAACCAGTCAGTATCTGGCGTGACCACCATTTGCCTCACGCAGCACGACACATCTCCTTCGTATAGAGTTGATCAGGCTGTTGATTGTGGCTTGTGGAATGTTGTCCCACTCCTCTTCAATGGCTGTGCAAAGTTGCTTGATATTGGCGGGAACTGGAACACGCTGTTGTACACAGTTGATCCAGAGCATCCCAAACATGCTCAAGAGTGACATGTCTGCTGAGTATGCAGGCCATAGAAGAACTGGGACATTTTCAGCTTCCAGGAATTGTGTACAGATCCTTGCAACATGGGGTCGTGCATTATCATGCTGAAACACGAGGTGATGGCGGCAGATGACTGGCACGACAATGGATCTCATCACGGTATTTCTTTGCGTTCAAATTGCCATCAATGAAACGCAATTGTTTTCATTGTCCATAGCTTATCCCTGCCCATACTATAACCCCACCACCACCATGGGGCACTCTGTTCACAACGTTGACATAAGCAAACCGCTCGACCACATGACGCCATACACGCCTTCTGCCATCTGCCCGGTACTGTTGAAACCTAGCACAATTCTCCAGCGTGCCAGTGGCTATCGAAGGTGAGCATTTGCCCATTGATGTCAGTTATGACGCCAAACTGCAGTCAGGTCAAGACCCTGGTGAGGACAACGAGCACGCAGATGAGCTTCCCTGAGATGGTTTCTGACAGTTTGTGCAGAAATGTTTTGGTTGTGCAAACCCACAGTTTCATCAGCTGTCCGGGTGGCTGGTCTCCGACGATCCCGCAGGTGAAGAAGCCGGATGTGGAGGTCCTGGGCTGGCGTGGTTATACGTAGTCTGTGGTTGTGAGGCCAGTTGGACGTACTGCAGAATTCTCTAAAACGACGTTGGTAGAGAAATGGTAGAGAAATGAACATTCAATTCTCTGGCAACAGCTCTGGTGGACATTCCTGCAGTCAGCATGCCAATTGCAGGCTCCCTCAGAACTTGAGACATATGTGGCATTGTGTTGTGTGACAAAAACTGCACATTTTAGAGAGCCCTTTTTATTGTCCCCAGCACAAGGTGCACCTGTGTAATGAAATAAGCTTTTAGACCATAGGGAACACTTTACATGTTGCATTCATATTTTTGTTCAGTATATATAGGAACTAGGGTGGCATCTGGGATTTAGTCTTACGCAACATGAAGAAACCTTAAAGGAGTACTAGTGAAGTCAAACATGGGATAGAGAGTAGCATTCAGTTAGCTTGATACAGGATTTTCATTGATCATTCACATGAATTGTATTTATTGTTTCATCACTGTGTCTTTGATAGTGCAGTTTTTTTTATTGAATGTGAATATAAAGACAAGAACTATTGGAGAGATGGCTGCAGCAACACTTTAGAAAAGGGTTTACACACAAACACACACACACACACTACCATGTTTTTCTCTCTTGTGATGCAGGGAGTTACATCCACAAAATCGACGTTGTAGAAAAACAAATTAAAATGTCTCGCATACACATGATTTCACAAATTGTGTGTGTGGGAGTTATTTCTATGTTTTTTTTTCTTTCTACAAGACATCAACACACACTCCACAAACACAACACACACTCCGATGTCTTGCTCACACACTGTGTGTGCTCTGTGGCTGTCAGAAGAGGTCTTCACATTCTGACTTTTGTGTCCACCCCTCGCTGTCAACAGTGGATAATTTGATTCTGCCTCCACCGTAGGAGGGGTGTTCCTACAGTGAGTGTGTGTGTGTGTGTGTGTGTGTGTGTGTGTGTGTGTGTGTGTGTGTGTGTGTGTGTGTGTGTGTGTGTGTGTGTGTGTGTGCGTGTGCGTGTGTGTGTGTATGTATGTTCCAACAGAGCAAGACCTGCTCTACTATTGTCTCCCCCCCACCGTGATGTCATATCATGAATCATCCCCACACACACACACACAAGCACACACACACACACACACACACACAAACACAACTTCTACCCCCTACCAGAGTCAACTTTGCCCGGGCCGCTGGTCCTTTTCAGGCACCTTGTCTCCATGTATTTATGGGACATCATTGACGGAGCAGGCTGCCTTTGTTACCAGGGTTATTCCCCCAGACCCCTGTGGATCCCCCTCTACCAGTTCTCACCGTCTCACGTCACAATTAGACGTTCATCCCTGTTCCTCAAACGTCACATTTAGAAGTTCTTAAGGTTTTAACTCGGAATGGTTACAGTAAGCAAAAATAATAATAAAACTACTTTCTATCGCTGGATTTGAACATGCAACCTTTGCAATCAGAGAGAGGCTGACTCTGATTCCAAATGTTGCGTGTTCAAATCCAGCGATATAAAGTTTTTTTTTGATGTTTTTGTCTTAAGCCTATCCCAAACCCTTACTTTAACCATTCGGCGTTAATGCCTAACCGTAAGAACTTTCTCAAAACTGAAACCGCTGTTGCCCCTAGTGGCTGGTTTGCATGTCATCTCCTGCCGTCCTCAGTGTCGAATACTGACTTGTATCCCGGGTGTCCCCCTATACACCCCTCTCTCACACCCCATGATCCCCCTATACACCCCTCTCATACACCCCATGGTCCCCCTATACACCCCTCTCTCACACACCCCATGATCCCCCTATACACCCCCCTCTCACACACCCCATGATCCCCCTATACACCCCTCTCACCCCATGATCCCCCTATACACCCCTCTCTCACACACCCCATGATCCCCCTATACACCCCCCTCTCACACACCCCATGATCCCCCTATACACCCCTCTCACCCCATGATCCCCCTATACACCCCTCTCACCCCATGATCCCCCTATACACCCCTCTCACCCCATGATCCCCCTATACACCCCTCTCTCACACACCCCATGGTCCCCCTATACACCCCCCTCTCTTTACACCCCCCTCTCACTCACCACCCCATGATCCCCCTATACACCCCTCTCACCCCATGATCCCCCTATACACCCCCTCTCTCACACACCCCATGATCCCCCTATACACCCCCCTCTCACCACACCATGATCCCCCTATACACCCCTCTCACCCCATGATCCCCCTATACACCCCTCTCCACCCCATGATCCCCCTATACACACCCCTCTCACACACCCCATGGTCCCCCTATACACCCCCTCTCTCACACACACCCATGGTCCCCCTATACACACCCCTCTCACACACCCCATGGTCCCCCCTATACACCCCTCTCTCACACACCCCATGATCCCCCTATACACACCCTCTCACACACCCCATGGTCCCCCTATACACCCCTCTCACACACCCCATGGTCCCCCTATACACCCCTCTCTCACACACCCCATGGTCCCCCTATACACACCCCTCTCACACACCCCACGGTCCCCCTATACACCCCTCTCTCACACACCCCATGATCCCCCTATACACCCCTCTCTCACACACCCCATGATCCCCCATACACCCCTCTCACACACCCCATGGTCCCCCTATACACCCCTCTCTCACACACCCCATGATCCCCCTATACACCCCTCTCTCACACACCCCACGGTCCCCCTATACACCCCTCTCTCACACACCCCATGATCCCCCTATACACCCCTCTCACACACCCCATGATCCCCCTATACACCCCTCTCTCACACACACCCCATGATCCCCCTATACACCCCTCTCACACTGACCCCATGGCCCCAAATCCCACTCTCACTAGCCATATGTCTCAGAGACTGGAGGGGAGCTGGCGGAGGGTACAAATCACAAGAGAAGGGGAGGAGGGGGAGAGGAGGGGGGGAAAGTAGGAATGGTGTTAAAAAGGCTAAGCAGCAGGCTAGGGCAGGAAGGGAGGGAGGGAGGGAGGGAGGGATGTAGGGAGGGAGGAAGGAACTCCTTCTTTTCTTTTCTCATTGGGCTCATGAAGAGTAAGGGTTGTCATGGTAACCGGGCAACACAATGGAAGCACACTTGATGAGGATTGTGTTTACCAAAATCCAACTTCACTGTTCTGGACATTGTTGTCCAGGTCCTCATCACCATCATCATCATCATCATCATCACCATCATCACCATCATCACCATCATCTTCATCTTCATAATCATCATCATTAGTATAGTAGAACTGTAGTAATGATCTCTGAGTCGTTCCACAGGCCTTTACTGTGACTTATACATACAGTGCATTATTTGTTACGTAACAGACTTATTCTAAAATGGATTAAATACAAAAAATGTCGTCAGCAATCTACACGCAATACCCCATAATGACAAAGCGAAAACAGGTTTTTAGAGATTTTTGCAAATTAATGAAAATTAAGAAACAGATACCTTATTTACATATGTATTCAGACCCTTTGCAATGAGACTCGAAATTGAGCTCAGGAACATCCTTTTTCCATTGATCATCCTTGAGATGTTTCTACAACTTGGAGTCCACCTGTGGTAAATTCTATTGATTGACCATGATTTGGAAAGGCAAACTCCTGTCTACAGTATATAAGGTCACACAGTTGACAGTGCATGTCAGAGCAAAAATCAAGCCATGAGGTCGAAGGAATTGTTCGCAGTGCTCCGAGACAGGATTGTGTCGAGGCACAGATCTGTGGAAGGGTACCAAAAAATGTCTGCAGCATTGAAGGTCACAGTGGCCAAACTGAGCAATCGGGTGAGAAGGGCCTTGGTCAGGTAGGTGACCAATAACCTGATGGTCACTCTGACAGAGCTGCGGAGATGGGAGAACCTTCCAGAAGGACAACCATCTCTGCAGCACTCCAAAAATCAGGCCTTTATGGTAGAGTGGCCAGATAGAAGCCACTCCTCAGTACAA
>CM062494.1:139733917-139736417 GCA_031479575.1 Coregonus ussuriensis | reverse complement strand
TACCATTGGAGGAAGAGTCTGGATACCAACCATATAATACCATTGGAGGAAGTGTCTAGATACCAACCACATAATACCATTGGAGGAAGAGTTTGGATACCAACCAAATAATACCATTGGAGGAAAAGTCTGGATACCAACCACACAATACCATTGGAGGAAGAGTCTATATACCAACCACATAATACCATTGGAGGAAGGGTCTGCCTCAAAGATATAGACAAGAATGGAATCTGTTAAAAGCCACATTCATTGGAGACTATTATTTCCACTCTAGTTCCTGTTTCCCTCTAGTCTTTAATGAGTCACTCTCAGACATCACTGTCTTCTGTCAGAGGTCAGGAGGGACATTGGAAGCGTCACAAATGGCACCCTATTCCATATGGGTCCTGGTCAAAAGTAGTGCACTATAAATGGGTCCTGGTAAAAAGTAGTGCACTTTAAAGGGAATAGGTTGTCATTTGGGACGCGGATAATGTTTCTAGAATGAACAGTGCCTCAATTTAACAAAACAGGAAATAGATGCAAGCTGCAGTAATACTGTAGAACGTTCTCTCCTAATGCAAGTTGTAACAAACGTCCATAAACCAACACCTTGCTAGTAATAAGAGTTGGGGGAACTTGGTCGCTGCAATAAAGGTGTATTGATAGGAATAACATTGGGGTTAAACATTAGCAACAACATAATGACGCCATTAACTAATGAGTAGACCTGTCAGAGCCAAAAGTCCAAAGAACAAATCCACAATATAAATGAAAACATCAACCTCGTCTTTGAGTATTTGTAATAATAATAATAATAATAATAATAATAATAATAATAATAATAATAATAATAATAATAATAATTTGGCGGGTGCTTTATTGGTCCTGTTACACACAAGTGTGTAACGTAACGTTTTTTTTTTGGTTGCATATCCTAACTCCCCCTGAGACACCCGCAGGAAGTGAGGTAACGGCCCAGGGTAGCCATTGTACAGTGCCCTTGGAGCAATTAGGGTTAAGTGCCTTGCTCAAGGCCACAGCAACAGATTTGAAAGTCCAGGTTCAAGTCAACAATCCAACAGAAATCCAAAAGGACCAATGGAAATGGAAGGCTTTGAACTACTCCATGTCTAATCGCCACCAAAGCAGTGAGTAGTATGGAAGAAAAGAGGACTGAAATCCCTCTTAGTAGCAACCAATCCTAGCTCTCCTCCTAATTCAAGATGGCACCTGGAGTTGGACACGCCTCCCCACTACACCCATACCTGGAGCCTTACAGACCTACTTTTGTTGTAACTACATGCTGTCATGGTAACACACACAGACAGACACACACACACACACACACACACACACACACACGCACACACAGCCACACACACAGTAAGCATAAGTTTTATAGCTGGTAATTGTTGTTGTTTATAAAGAAGAATTTGGTACAAAAGGAAGCTCCTGTTGATTCACAGTGTGTGTGCGCGTGCATTTGTGTGTGTGTGTGTGCGTTCGTGTCTTTGCGTATCTGCCTATCTGTGTGTGTGTGTGTGTGTGTGTCTGTCTTTGTGTGTGTGTGTGTGTGTGTCTGTCTGTATGTGTGTGTGTGTGTGTGTGTGTGTGTATGTATGTCTGTGTGTGCATGCGTGTGTTTGTGTGTGTCTGTCTGTGTGTGTGTGTGTGTGTCTGTGTGTGTGTGTGTGTGTGTGTGTGTGTGTGTGTGTGTGTGTGTGTGCGTGTGTGTGTGTGTGTGTGTGTGTGTGTGTGTGTGTGTGTGTGTGTGTGTGTGCATGTGTTTGTGTGTGTGCGTGTGTGCGTGTGTGCGTGTGTTTGTGTGTGTGTGTGTGTGCGTTCGTGTCTTTGCGTATCTGCCTATCTGTGTGTGGTGTGTGTGTGTGTGTGTGTGTGTGTGTGTGTGTGTGTGTGTGTGTGTGTGTGTGTGTCCATGTGCTTCTTCCCAAGGGGAACAGTGTGCTCCAACCCTTTTTAGCCTGTAGTTTCTCTCAGGTCAAATCCTTTTCTGTTTATTCCACGCTGGAAAGACGTGATTTGAATTAATTGCTCATTAGCGGAGAGGCAATAATATCAGTGTCTGTGTTCCAAATGGCACCCTATTCCCTACATAGTGCACTATGGACCCTGGTCAAAAGTAGTGCACTGTGTAAGGAATTGGCTGCCATTTTGGGACGGAGCCTGTCGGTGTAATTCTGTCTCCACAACATGCTGTCTGATCAGGCTGAATTACCTACAGTCATGTGATGATTAACCTTGCCTGAGATCTGGGCCCGTATTCATAAAGCATTTCAGAGAAGGAGTGCTGATCTAGGATCAGGTCCCCCCTGTCCATGTAATCTCATTCATTGTGATCTAAAAGGCAAACTGATCTTAAATCAGTACTCTAAATTAGCTCACAGAACGTATATCGAGGCTTTAAGCTCAGCGGGCTAATACAGTCTTGTGGTATGCAGACTTGGGTTCGAACCTAGTCAGTCAGGGTACAATGACGGATCATGTGTATGTTTAT
>CM062494.1:139711417-139726417 GCA_031479575.1 Coregonus ussuriensis | reverse complement strand
CGAAGAGGCCTTTTCAAGTAGGTCTGAGGCGCAATAAATTTGTCGCCCAACTGTTGACACTGCTGCCAATATGCTGCCCGGAAAAACCTGCATGTGTGCGCGCAACACAACCACGGGGCACCGTCTGCGCCGTACAAGAATACAAGCCAATAGACTATTATATCCGGGTAGATAGACAGACACATTCGTGGCCAACGAGTCATAAAGCAATAAACTCCTAGAAAATCGTCAATAAAAGACTGGGAGGGGGATGGATGGATGGATGGATGGATGGAGAGAAAGAGTTGGGGATCACGGATGAATAACAATTTAGTATTGTTTGGATGGGGGTGGGTCTACCAGGCAGGGGTCTTCGGATCAGCACCCCTGAATGAAGTGGGCGTGCACGAGCACGCACGTACGCACACACACCCGGAGAGAGAAAGAGAGACACACCAACTGGAATCTGCGCTGGCCGCTAATTGAATGAATGACAATACGGGCAGACGAGCCGGCAGATGCTCGCGTGCCTTTACAACCCAACAGCAGCCTTATTGGTTGGCCCGCCGCAGTCTACTGGTGGCGCATTCCGTTTGTCTCTACCATTCTAGAACACAGTGAGACCAGACCGCCACATTCGATCCGAACGCCATTGCTATGGAAAACGTTCCACCTGCTGCTCCAATTGTCTCAAAGGGAAGGGAGACTATGGGAGAGAATATGATGAATATCAATGACAGTTAAATTCACCCTATGACTTTATGGCTACAAGATAACGACACCATAGGTCTTTTGTTGGAAGCTCCATGATTACATGAGAAATATTCACCAGGTTATATGTGTTGTCTGTTTGTCCTGTTTTGTCACTTTATCGATTCATTGACTACCATTGATTAGCCTATCTACACCATTGATTAGCCTATCTACACCATCGATTAGCCTATCTACACCATTGATTAGCCTATCTACACCATCGATTAGCCTATCTACACCATTGATTAGCCTATCTACACCATTGATTAGCCTATCTACACCATTGATTAGCCTATCTACACCATTGATTATGCTTTCTACACCATCGATTAGCCTATCTACACCATTGATTTTGCTTTCTACACCATCGACTGGCCTTCCAACTAGATTAGTCCATTGTTTGACTGATTATAAAAAAACGAATTTGCCACAGCAGAAAAACATCTCAATTGCAGCTGCTTTATAGAAATGACTTGCTTAACTTTTCCTTCACTACATTGTTTCTATTCTTCTATTAATACTTCATTCGCCACTTAATTTATAAAGAAATAGATGTGATTATTGTGATATGGTAGCGTGCCTAAACTTATTAAGCTCACATCTGCTTTAAGATGAATTATAGCCTACAACCCTTTTCTTCATAGCTACATCAAATGTTTTATTTCTCACCCAGAGTTTAAAACATTCCCTCTCTCTTTTTTCTGTTCTTTCTCTCTTTTTATTCTCCTCTTTCCATAAACTCGGAAGGACTTTCGCTTCTTTGTTCCCGAAAATGTGATTAGCACCCTAGCGCCCGAGGTATAATTGCATTACGGTCTTTGTGTGGCGCTCGGGCTCTATGGAAAGCACCAGTCCCGTATCAAAGCTGGTTAAATAGTCTACGAGACAGAAGAAAGAAGAAATCATTCAAAGGGAACGTTTGTCAAACATAGTCAGAGCTATGCATATAATTATTAAGATTAAGAGCAACGTTTTTGCGCCAATTTAAGGTTCAGAGGGGTCAAATGTGCACCTTCTGTCGATGTCAGTGCACGTTTTGGGAATCAGATAACTCATTATGCAAATTTGGAACCCTATAGAACGTTTTCAGATGCGTTGGAATCAAATAGAAAGTCCACACAACTTAAGCCAATTTACATAACGAATATAACGTTGAAATTCATCACGGATCTCAGTTGACTGTCAGTAACTGTTTATCCGCCATATCTCATGTTGACAATAATTGGGAGAGAGCATTGTTTCATTCATCCACCTTATGGACTTATAGCGTCTTGTCTTACATGGAACCAAATAGGTCATGCATAAAGTTCTATCACTTTTACCCAGTTAGAAAATTCCATTATTTATGGTCTACACGTGTGGGGAGAGTGAATGAAAGTGGGTGAGATATTCCATGCATGGTTAAACGGTCAAATCCACAGACGATCGCATGTTTTAGGAACAACTTTGTGATTTGACGTTTGAGAAATATGGTTGAAAGTCGAATTCTGACGTGAGAATGTGAGAGCTTGTAGATCTTACATTGATTACTCTTAAACAGAAGATTTTGGATAAGCGCCCATATGTGTCGTGTGGGTTTAGATGACTGTGTGAAAGAGATGGAGAGATTTTAAACAGGGAACATCAACAGATGATTGCATATGATTCCATACAAGATGTTGGATACGTTCCCAAACATGACGTCCCCCCCCATTTTGTTGTTGTCTGTCTCGGAGTCATACGGTGACAAGCTAATTTCCCCTCGGAATGCATGGATGGAGGGGAGTGAGCTGGAGCCGTGTCCTGAATAGCATCCCACTGCCTTTATAGTGCACTACTTTTGACCAGGGCCACAGGGCACTAAATAGGCTGCAATTCGGTACGCACAGCCTTAGAGACGTGTTTGGTCGGGTGCAATGACTGGGGTTGGGGTGTCAGGCAGACCGTGCCAGATGGTCATGGGTTTGCGCAGTCCCAGTTGCGCATGTTCCTCTTGTTTTTTAAAATATTTTGCATGGGATACTGTGTGTGTGTGAGTGTGTGTGTGTGTGTGTGTGTGTGTGTGTGTGTGTGTGTATCTGTGAAGTTGAAGAATGTTAAACAGTATTATGCACAGGGACAGAGATGCACCGGCGTGACCGAGTCCTAAACTCATTCATTAGTACCCGGCTCCCTTTCACGGTGATTCGCCACACTGCTTTAGCCGGCTTACCCTCGCCCACAACCGGCCACAGATTAGGAGAAGAGGCGCATGTGAACATTTTGCTCAACAACATCCAAGAGAGGGAGAGGGAGGAGGAGGGAGGAGGGAGGAGGGAGGAGGGAGGAAGGCGACTCAACTGACACCGAATAAAAAGATCAGGGAGAAAATGAATGTATGCAGCGTCCATGCAAGCTAGCTGTGTGTGTGTGTGTGTGTGTGTGTGTGTGTGTGTGTGTGTGTGTGTGTGTGTGTGTGTGTGTGTGTCTAATTTGGGTATTCCCTATATGCCATTTGCTATAATAACTAATTGGTGAAACTGGTGACGATAATTCTCAATTCGCTAGTTAAGCCAACACAAATAAACACTTGTGACAACTCATAATTTGAAACGTTATAAATAAGAATGTAGCCTCCAAATGTATAGCCTAGCCTATCCCTGTCTCCAGTCTTTCTGCACCTAACAAAATTCGAAACAATACTTTACGAAGAATAATGTATATCCTACATTAGCCTAGCTCTGTCTCCAGTCTGTCTGCTACAACAGACCAAAAGCGAGAGACTCCTACCCTCATAAAGAAAACTGACATCTTCTAACCGCGACTAACAAAAAGTCGAACCGGCAAACGTCACCAATGAAAGTTTCTCTTGAGTTATTTTACCCTTCCCTATTGTTGAGGCACGCTCTCTCTCTCTCTCTCTCTCTCTCTCTCTCTCTCTCTCTCTCTCTCTCTCTCTCTCTCTCTCTCCCTCTCTCTCTCTCTCTCTCTCTCTCTCTCTCGCTCTCTCTCTCCCTCCCTCTATCCTCTTCTCAGGGGTGAAAGTGAAGAAAGAAAGTGGAAGGAGAACCCGAGAGGGCGGAGTTTGCCCCCTCTCGCTCTCTCCTCCCCTCCCTCCTACTCTCCCCTCTATCCTCGCCTCTGTTTTGAGTGGTCACCGGGTTAGCATTTGATTTAGGAAGCGTTTTGTCTTGCTGGGAGCATAGAAAGGGACCGCTGTTCCGTTGTTCTGGTTAGATTGAGGCGGGCTATTTTGGGGGAGCCACCAGACGGAGCGAGAGAGCGAGAGAGAGCGCACGGCACTGCACACAAACAGAGAGACGCACAGATTTAAGCTGTGCTCTATAGGAGTCTACTCAGAGACTCTGCCACAGAACACGCGCAACAGATTTGTATGCGTGGAAGGGATCCTTAGGCAACTCACTCTCAGTTTGGACGTTGTGTTTTCTATTAGAAATGACTGCAGAACGAAATAACCTGCGTTGTTTAATGCACGAACGTGTTTAAATTGGGATATCTAGCCTTTGGAGAATGCGCTTCAATTAGCCTAATGACTGTCGTCAGGGCGCAGTGGATTCGTTAAGTTTATTAGGCTACAATAACGGAATCACAACAGGCTGCGTAAAGGAGCTATTTTTGGAATTACTTTCAGAATCACCCCAAGGGATTACTTCAAAGATGGAACCTGGTAAAATAATCTGCGTATTTTATATCCGAATATGGATACTTCTCGCCGTTATGGCAATGGCCACGAAAAACGTCACAGGTAAAACATTAAAATATCAAGTTTACGAGGAACAGAAGGTGGGGACTGTTATTGCACGGCTAAAAGAAGACGTGGCTGATGTTTTGGTCAAACTTCCAAGTTCTGTGTCTCTGCGCTTCCGAGCCATGCAGAGAGGTAGCACGTCTTTCCTCTCCGTGCGCGAGCAGGACGGAGAGATCAGCATCCGTTCCAAAATAGACCGAGAGAAGCTCTGCGAGAAGAACCTCAACTGTTCCATCGAATTCGACGTTCTGACTCTTCCAACAGAACACTTGCAGCTCTTCCACGTCGAGGTGGAAGTGTTGGACATTAACGATAACGCGCCCCAGTTCGCCCGCGCCGTCATCCCCATAGAGATCTCGGAGAGCGCGGCAGTGGGGGCGCGCATTCCCCTGGACAGCGCGAGTGACCCCGACGTCGGGGAGAACTCCCTCTATACTTACTCCCTCGAGCCCAACAACTACTTCAAGATTGACATTCAGAGTAGAACAGATGGGGATAAGTACTCGGAGCTGGTGGTGCTCAGGGAGCTGGACAGGGAGACGCAGCCGGGTTATGAACTTCAACTGACAGCCTCGGATAAGGGCGTTCCCCCTAAAACCGGTTCTACTCTCCTCAAAATTAGCGTGGCAGATTCAAACGATAACAGTCCTGTTTTCGAACAGTCTTCTTATGTGATAAATCTATTGGAGAATTCACCTGTTGGATCTCTCCTTATTGATCTGAACGCAACCGATGCAGATGATGGAACCAATGCCAAAATCGTCTACTCCTTCAGCAGTCACGTGTCCCCAAAAATCGTGGAAACCTTCAAGATCAACTCGGATAATGGCCACCTGACGCTCATGAGGCGCGTGGACTTCGAAAGCATGACGTCATATGACATCGACGTCCAAGCCCAGGATATGGGCCCCAACTCCATGCCAGCGCACTGCAAGATCATCATCAAGGTAGTCGACGTAAATGACAACAAACCAGACATCAGCATCAATCTGATGTCCCAAGGGGAAAGAGGGAAAGAGGATGCGGCCTATATCTCAGAGGCTGCTCCATTGGATACCTTCGTGGCCTTGGTAAGAGTGGAGGACTTAGATTCCGGTCTCAATGGAGAGGTTGTGTGTAAACTCCACGGCCAGGGGAGTTTTAAACTACAGAAGACATACGAGAACAACTACATGATCCTCACTAACATCTCACTGGATCGGGAGAAGAGGTCAGAGTTCAGTCTGACGGTCATCGCCGAGGACCGCGGCACCCCCAGCCTCTCGACCATCAAGCACTTCACCGTGCACGTGCTGGATGAGAACGACAACGCTCCGCGCTTCCAAAAGGGACGCTATGAGGTATTCAGATCAGAGAACAACGCCCCTGGGGCCTACCTGACGTCGCTATTAGCAACCGACCCTGACCTGGACGCCAACAGCCAGGTGAGCTACTTCCTGGTGGAAAACGCCATCCACGGGAGTTCCATCTCCACCTTCGTCACCATCGACCCGTCCAACGGCGCTGTTTATGCCCTCCGCACGTTCGACCGCGAGGACGTCAGCCGGATATCCTTCGTCGTCCAGGCCAAGGATGCCGGGGAACCCTCGTTGCTGAGCAACGCCACCGTCGTCCTGACGATCCTGGACGAAAACGACAACCCGCCGGTCATCGTGGTTCCGCAGCTCTGGAACCTCACGGCCGACGTCCCCATCTCCAAGTACACCGAGGCCGGTAGCCTGGTTACGGTCGTCAGGGCAACCGACCGCGACACCGGCGTCAACGCTGAACTCACATGTTCCATCACTACCGGCAACGAGGAAGGTTTCTTCACCATGGATCCTAGAACCTGCGAGATCAGCGCCAACGTTAGCCTCGGCGCGTTTCCCCGCGAGTTTGCGGAACTCACCGTCCTGGTCAGTGACCACGGTTCCTTGCCCCAGACTACCAAGGCTGTCCTAAAGATCAGCCTCTATGAGAACATGGAGGGCCACGTCCAGGTGTTGGATCAAGGGGAGACGCCGCTCGACGCCTCCCTGATCATCATCATCTCGCTGGGGGCCATCTGCACTATGCTCCTGGTCATCATGGTTATGTTCGCTTCCCGCTGCAACCGAGACAAGAAAGATACCAGGAACTCATACAACTGCAGGGTGGCAGAGACCAACCACCAGCACCACCCTAAGAAACCGTCACGGCAGATCCACAAGGGTGACATCACACTGGTTCCCACAGTGAATGGGACTCTACCAATCAGAGCGCACCACCGCTCACCCTCGGCCACGCCCCCCATGGACCGGGCGCCAATGGGAAGCCGGCAGAGCCATCACAGTCGCCAATCACTGAATAGCCTGGTGACGATATCGTCCAATCATATCCCGGAGAGCTTCGCCCTGGAGTTGGCCCACGCTACGCCACCAGTCGAGGTAAGGTACTGGAGAACACACACACTCTCTCTCTCTCTCTCTCTCTCTCTCTCTCTCTCTCTCTCTCTCTCTCTCTCTCTCTCTCTCTCTCTCTCTCTCTCTCTCTCTCTCTCTCTCTCTCTCTCTCTCTCTCTCTCTCTCTCTCTCTCTCTCTCTCTCTCTCTCTCTCTCTCTCTCTCTCTCTCTCTCTCTCTCTCACACACACACACACACACACACACACACACACACACACACACACACACACACACACACACACACACACACACCCACACACTCACACACACACACTCCCCCCCACCATTATAGAATAAGCCATCATAAGTCCTAGCCTCTTGGTAAACAGTGTTCCTAACTGTCAATAAATCAATAGTGAAATGACTCTCCATTAAAACTAGTGGAAATGATTACAGATATAATCATGGAGCCGGTTTGTCTTTGTGTCTTTACCCCCAACCCATTATATAACCATTATTATGAACCACTCCTCAGTCCTATCCATATTCATTTAGCTCCGTCACCCACCCACACCCCATTGTTATTTTCATTTCTCTCATACACTTTCTGTCATCCATTTTGTAATCATCATCGTTGTCTCCTCACCCTCCTCAGTGTGTCACCAGCATCAGAATCCCAGTGCGTCATCCATCTTGTTTTGTTCCTCATCCCTGTGGTGTTATTTCCCTGTCGTCTGTTTCCATCCGTTCTGTTATTCATCCTCCTTTTTTTCTGTTATTTTTTTTATCTGTTTATTTTGGATATAGCAAGTCTCACAGCTTCTGTCCATGCTCCATCAGGGCCAGTACCAGCCTAGACCCTGTTTCCGTGGCAACAAATACTCCAGAAGCTACAGGTAAACAAAGCATTCCCCCCAAAATATTGTAACGTTTTGCTCTTTTGAGTTGTTAAATTCCCTTGTGTCCACCGTACTTTTCATCAATAGCATCAATGAAAACATATACAATGACAGTATTGATCTATATTTGGCCATTTTTCTAAGATAGCTCTTTTGTTTATCATGTTTTGAGTTTTAATCATATCAGTATCATTCAATCCAAAAGTATGTGGATCACGTGTCTATGTTTCAACTGTAGTGTTGTTTTGTTGTTCTGTCTACCTATCTATGGTGTTCATTATCGAATGACTACAACAGCTTTTACCACATAGAGACACCAACTACATTCATTTTAACTCAGACAAATTGTATTTTTGCCTCTCTCCCCCCCCCCCCCCTCTCTCTCTCTCTCTCTCTCTCTCTCTCTCTCTCTCTCTCTCTCTCTCTCTCTCTCTCTCTCTCTCTCTCTCTCTCTCTCTCTCTCTCTCTCTTTCTCTCTCCAGATATGCTTTACAGGACATGGACAAGTTCAGCCTGAAGGACAGTGGTCGTGGGGACAGCGATGCGGGGGACAGCGACTATGACATGGGACGAGAGTCCCCCATCGACCGTCTGCTGGGGGAGGGCTTCTCTGAGCTCTACCACCTGGACATGCACCACAGACTACATCCAGGTGAGTTTAATAGATAGACGCCATCTTGGTAGAGGCAGGATGGACTATAGGGCTTCTCTGAGCTCTACCACCTGGACATGCACCACAGACTACACCCAGGTGAGTTTAATAGATACATGAGACAGCCGTCTTACCATTGCCGTCATTTCCATGGGCCGGTTTACCAGACACAAATGAACCTAATCATTGACAAGCGTGCTCTATGGAGAATCTCCAATGAAAGTACTTTGTTGTCCAGGACTTGGCTTCTGTGTTCAGGAAACTAGCTCTATACTCTTTGTATTAAAAGTAATTTGGGTGCAGGGTAGTGATGTCACAGAATAGAAAAACCCAAGCCAGGTGACGTCACGCACCGTAGTAAGACAGTCCTGTTTCACTAGATACACAACGTGACACAGTAATACACGCCATCGCACACGACACACCAGGCTGCTCACACAGAGTTCTCCCCGCCACTTTAATAAAGAACCTACCCAGTTCAGCACCGTGGACAGACGACTTACCCCGTTTTCCAATCCTCCCTGGGCTGGCTACGACAATACACGTCTCACCTGAAGAGTCGAAAGCTGATTTGTAACACCGCATTGTACGGGCAAGTCCCAAATGGCACCCTGTTTTCTTAATAGTGCACTACTTTCCCTATATAGTATACTAAAAAGTAGTGCACTACATAGGGAACAGGGTGTCATTTTGGAACACATCCCCTACTGTATAACAGCCCATTCACTCAGCAGCACAGTTGTGCTTCAGCTGTATTCTTCCCTCACAACCTTTAATTTCCAGGGTTTTATCAGGCAGCCATTTTGCTCCGTTACCACCCGCCTGGTATCTGGCCCTCAGATAGAGTAGTGTCTGTAAACGCCTCCCCGGTTTAGACCATGACTCTCTCTGTCTGTCACTGTGTGGTGTGTGTGTGTGTGTGTGTGTGCATGGTGTATACGTGTGTGTCTGTCTCGGCTGTTTGAGTGACAACCCGGCCCTTTCATGTCTGAGCTGAGGAGAATTCACAGTAATTGCTTTTAAAATGATGTTGTTCTCCCCCTGAGAGCTACAGTCTCTTCTCTTCTCTTCTCTTCTCTTCTCTTCTCTTCTCTTCTCTTCTCTTCTCTTCTCTTCTCTTCTCTTCTCTTCTCTTCTCTTCTCTTCTCTTCTCTTCTCTTCTCTTCTCTTCTCTTCTCTTCTCTTCTTTCTCTTCTCGTCTGTCTTTTGTTCTACTCTTTACGGAGAGATGAAGGAGGGAGCAAAGAAGGAGAGATGGACGAGGGAGGGAGGGAGGAGAGATGGAGGAGGGAGGGAGGGGAGATGAAGGAGGGAGGGAGGGGAGATGGAGGAGGGAGGGACGGGAGATGAATGGAGCGAGGGGGGGAGAAAGGGATTGAAAGAGGGGAGATTAACAGTTTTCGTGCCTGATTGAATGGAGTGATTTTATTTGTTTACTTTTTCACTCATCACAATAAAAATCGTTGACCTTTTCAATACCAAAACAACATCTATCTTTCTCCCAAAAATGGTTGGTTCACATATCTAGAGTTTACAGAGAGTGACAGAACAGACCGTGTAAGACAGGCAACAGAGGGACATGATTAGACAGGCAACAGAGGGACAGGATTAGACAGGCAACAGAGGGACAGGATTAGACAGGCAACAGAGGGACAGGATTAGACAGGCAACAGAGGGACAGGATTAGACAGGCAACAGAGGGACATGATTAGACAGGCAACAGAGGGACAGGATTAGACAGGCAAAAGAGGGACAGGATTAGAATGTGAGGAACAGTGTCAGACAGCCAACAGAGGGACAGGATTAGACAGGCAACATAGGGACAGGATTAGACAGGCAACAGAAGGACACAAATAGACAGGAAACAGAGGGACAGGGTTAGACATACAACAGAAGGACACGATTAGACTGGTAACATAGGGACAGGATTAGACAGAGAGGGACAGTGTTAGACAGGCCACAGAGGGACAGGATTAGACATACAACAGAAGGACACGATTAGACAGGAAACAGAGGGACAGGGTTAGACAAACAACAGAAGGACATGATTATACAGGAAACAGAGGGACATGGTTAGACAGGCAACATAGGGACAGGGTTAGACAGTGAGATACAGGGTTAGACAGGCAACAGAGTGACATAATTGGACAGGCAACAGTACAGAGAGGGAGAGTGTCAGACAGGCAACAGAGGGACAGGGTTAGACAGGCAACATAGGGACAGGATTAGACAGGCAACAGAAGGACATGATTAGACAGGCAACATAGGGACAGGATTAGACAGACAACAGAAGGACATGATTAGACAGGAAACAGAGGGACAGGGTTAGACAGGAAACAGAGGGACAGGATTAGACAGACATCAGTTGACAACCATCCATTTGTATCAATGCCCCTGTTCTCCTCTCTCCCATAGCTATGAGGACTGTGTCCTCAATGTCAAACCAGATAAAACATTGAGACTGTGTTTTCTAGCTACCAGTCTGTGTACTGAGTAGTGTCGACAGACAGCAGTCCTGTAGGCTACTGCATATCAAACTAATCGTAACATTGACTCTGTCTCCTCTCTCTGCTCACTCCTCTATCGAGCCATGAGACAGTTTAATCAATGTCAAACCAAAACTTGCATTCCTTGTGTCTCCCTTCTGTCTCCATTCTCTCTCTTCTCTCTCCCTAGCTATGAACCTGTGTACCAAACACAACATTAACCATCTCCCTTCTCTCTCTTCTCTCTCCCTAGCTATGAACCTGTGTACCAAACACAACATTAACCCTCTCCATTCTCTCTCTTATCTCTCCCTAGCTATGAACCTGTGTACCAAACACAACATTAACCCTCTCCATTCTCTCTCTTCTCTCTCCCTAGCTATGCGCCTATGCACTGAGGATTGTCGTGTGTTGGGTCATTCTGACCAGTGCTGGATGCCTCCCCTGGCCCTCTCCCTGTCCTCCCCGGCCTCCTCCTCCTCTGACTACCGCAACAACATGTTTATCCCAGGGGAGGAGTCCTCTAACCAGCCCCCCCTCCTCCTCGATGACGACCAGACCTCCATCGACTCCTCGGAGCACAGGAAGAGCTTCTCCACTTTCGGGAAGGAGTCCGAGAATTCTGAGGAGGGCGGGGTCTGTGAAGGGAATTCCTTGCTTTCGGAGATGAACGGAATCTTCCAGCGCCTGCTCCCGTCGTCACTAGACTCGTACGCCGAGTGCAACGAAAACAACGATGCTGCCGCAGCAACGGAAAGACGAAGTGGAAACGGTGGCCACGCCAAGGGGCTGTTAGTGGGCGGCAACAACACCAAAGGCTCCGCCTCCTACCCGGCGGGCGTGGCAGTGTGGGCAGCTAACACCCACTACCTCAACCCCGGAGGCGGTGCCGTCGGCCAAAGCCCATCAAGTCACAACACCAACAACCTGACCAACATGGCCGCCTCTTCTACCTCCACTTCCTCTTCCTCCTCCAACCAGCCGCCACACCTAAGATGGCTGCCGGCCATGGAGGAGATCCCAGAAAACTATGAGGAGGATGAGCTGGAGAGTATGTTAGGGATGGGGATGGGTTACCTGGGGGGGAAGCAGCGCAGCGAGAGCCACAATGAGATGATGGACGCTAGTGAGTTGGTCACTGAGATTAACAAACTACTGCAGGACGTCAGGCAGACCTAGAGAGAGAGAGAGACAGAGAGAGAGAGAGAGAGAGAGGGAGGGAGGGGAGAGAGAGACAGAGAGAGGGGAGGGAGGGAGGGAGGGAGGGAGGGAGGGAGGGAGGGAGGGAGGGAGGGAGGGAGGGAGGGAGGGAGGGAGGGAGGGAGGGAGGGAGGAGAAATGCTCTCTTGGACACCCTACAAACTAACAAGTCTTAAGAGTCCTTGTCCATATTTGGTCAGAAGAACCACTCATAGTGTCTGTTCAAACTGAAGTAATGCTACTGACTGTTCCATTGGTCTTCT
Organism: Coregonus ussuriensis; assembly: GCA_031479575.1. NCBI lineage: Eukaryota > Metazoa > Chordata > Actinopteri > Salmoniformes > Salmonidae > Coregonus > Coregonus ussuriensis. Next base: position 139,714,096 of record CM062494.1, on the reverse strand, counting down.
CTGTGTCCAGTGAGAGGCCAAGGACCAGTAAACAGGAAAACAAACTGATCCTATAGCACTGATGGTTTTTATGATCTTAAGACTTTATTTAAACATTGGTGAGACGTTTCAATGTTGTTTGGATGTTGTGGTTGGGCCACATATCAACAAGACTTGAACCAAAGCCCAGAGACAATATTCTAAACTTCTTTATCTCTCTTTCATGTTTATAACAATGTGAAATAACTACGAGAGAAACAACTATGGACAATGTTTGCATTTATAATGTACAGCCCACGTTACTGTGAAAAGAGATTCACTCAAAATGTTTTTGTCATGTCTCCTTGTCAGGTGGACTTTATTAACAGCGGTGTGCATGTACAAACACCTTTGTATTTAAAAAAATACACACTTTTCTACTCTCTCGCTCTCTTTATCTATATTTATATGTATGTTTGTACAGAAGAAAAACAAATGAAAAACAAATGTCTATTTTTGTATATTTTCCACTGCATGTATCATATATTATCAATACATGTTCGTTTTTTTTTACTCCATTTTATTTTCTTTGTGTGTAAATGATAAATATTTAATTATTGGTCGTTGAAAGTGTGTGTATCAATCACAAGTCGGCGTGGTGTTCTGTCGGCAGTGTGTGTCCCACGTCCAAAATGGCACCCTCTTCCCCAGGAGCCTAAAATCCTGGTCAAAAGTAGTGCCCTATTTAGAGAGTAGGGTGCCATTTGGGATGCATCCCTGTGTGTCTGTGTGGTACCTGTCAGTGTATCAGTACTCATTGTGACCAATGGATTGGAAATAATAAAGCTGAAATCAATGAAGTGGCGAAGTCCCTATTGCATAACGATGTCAGGTGACACATTTATTTGGCTTTCAACTGACACCCACTTATTATCTATTCAAATAAATATGTATTTCTCTCTTTCACTCTCTTTCTCTCTCTCCCCCCTCTCTCTCTCTGTCTCTCTCTCTCTCTCCCCCCTCTCTCTCTCTCTTTCTCTCTCTCTCCCCCATCTCTCCCCCCTCTCTCTTTTTCTCTCTATCCCCCCCCTCTCTCTCTTTCTCTCTCTCCCCCCTCTCTCTTTCTCTCTCTATCCCCCCGCTCTCTCTCCCCCCACCCCCCCCACACCCTTTCTCTCTCTCCGACTCCTTATACAAAAGTGAATACATTTTTCATCGACATTTGTATCAAAATGTGATCTTAGAAAATTCTTCACATGGAAATCAACACCAACTTGTTAGTCATACTACAAGTTGCCCTTCTAAGTGTTGGCTCCCCCTACTGTTAAGTGTAGGTACTACAAGTCAAATAATACTCAACCACGAGACAATGGCAACGGCAGCTTTACACTCATCACTGGGTCAAAATGTAACAGACGGAAGAAAACAGACTGAGGACTGGCTGGTCTTGTCCAATAAGAAAAACCCATTTTCTTATTCTGTTTCAAAATGTTTTGCTACAGTGTTTTGCTAATGAATACACTCCAGATGTTATGGGTACGGTTTGATGAAGACTCAAACTGACAGAGAGCAGAAGCCTTTCCATTAGTTTATTTTCAAATCATCACTTTACATTAAAATGAAGTCAGGGTTGATTTGGTTTCCTCACACCGTCAAAAGCAACGTGTTTCTGAGAACATCCCACATGATGGTACAGCGGCTGTAAATTAACTAACGCATGCACGAATCCACATCATGACATATCAAATGATAATGACAAAACACAAACACACACACACACACACACACACACACACACACACACACACACACACACACACACACACACACACACACACATAACACTGTCCCACGTCGTGATATATCAAATTATAATGACCAACACAATCAGGCCATATGGAATGGCTAATTGAATTAACAAACGAGGAGAAGCTCCTTCACGCTATTTCACTAATTACCATACGCTTAGCTCATGCACACACACACACACACACACACACACACACACTACACTTTCTGTCAGGTTGGTTCTGTTGGTGGTGGGAAAAACATTTAAAAAAGAAGGGAATCCAATGAATCAGCTGTTCCAATTTCTTTATTATATTCATTTGTGTCAGTTTAATGTCAGTTGCTTGTGTTTCTTGGCCCAAGTAGTTCTCTTCTTCTTATTGGTGTCCTTTAGTAGTGGTTTCTTTGCAGCAATTTGACCAGGAAGGACTGACTGAACTTCATGTCTTAAAGTAATGATGGACTGTAATTTCTCTTTGCTTATCTGAACTTGTCTTGCCATAATATGGACTTGGTCTTTTATCAAATAGGGCTATCTTCTGTATACCCCCCCTACCTTGTCACAACACAACTGATTGGCTCAAACGCATTAAGAAGGAAAGAAATTCCACAAACAAACGTTTAAGAAGGCACACCTGTTAATTGAAATGCGTTCCAGGTGACTACCTCATGAAGCTGGTTGAGAGAATGCCAAGAGTGTGCAAATCTGTCATCAAGGCAATGGGTGGCTATTTGAAGAATCTCAAATATAAAATATATTTGGTTACTACATGATTCCAATGTCTCTCTCTCTCTCTCTCTCTCTCTCTCTCTCTCTCTCTCTCTCTCTCTCTCTCTCTCTCTCTCTCTCTCTCTCTCTCTCTCTCTCTCTCTCTCTCTCTCTCTCTCTCTCTCTCTCTCTCTGCTTAACAACAGTCCACCTCCAAAAATGAA
>CM062494.1:139696417-139703917 GCA_031479575.1 Coregonus ussuriensis | reverse complement strand
AACTATTGTGTCCTTTGGAATTCAAATGAGAGGATTATTGTCCGTTATTCTAGAATGAGCAAAAAAAATACAATCAGACTGGGAGTACGTCCCAAATCGCACCCTATCCCCTGTAGAGTGCACTACTTTTGACCAGAGCACTATATCGGCCCTGGTCAACAGTAGTGCAGTACGTAGTGAAGAGGGTGACATTTGGGACGCTGCCTCTCTCACTGGGTATGCATAACCTCGCATTAACAGACACATTGTCTGTCTTTTCCCTGGAAGAGTATCTAACACCAGGCATTTCATATTTGGTGTGTGTGTGTTTGTGTGTGATGTCTATGTGTGTCCGTGTGTGTGTGAGATACAAAGTGTATGTGTGTGTGTGCGTATGATAGAGAAAGTGTCTCTGTCTCTGTGTGTGTGTGTGCTTGCATTCTGTGTGTGTGTGTGTGTGTGTGTGTGTGTGTGTGTGTGTGTGTGTGTGTGTGTGTGTGTAAATGTATTGCTACTCAAATGCCTCTGCAGCTGTGTTGTTTTGGAAGGCTGCCACTAAAGCACAACACTATAGCAGCTCAGTTTGGACCATCTGTGTTACATGGCCTTGTTCTGAGGAGAGGAGGATAGGGCTGGTTGGCACACACACACACACACACACACACACACACACACACAAACACACAACTCTCACACACACACACACACACACACACACAAACACACAACTCTCACACACACACACACACACAGCCAGAGTACATCTTTGTTGCTACTCCAGCACTTGTCTTCTTCTATGGTCCCTCTTGTAAGGTTCTTTGATATCTCTTCCAAGTGTTCTTCCCCCGACCCTCTTTGATAATGCTTTCTGGTCTTCACTCCCTTCACTCGCTTCCTAAAGAAAGAGAAAAAGAGAGAGATAGAGTTGGGTTGAAGGCAGGAAGTCTCTCTCTCTCTCTCTCTCTCTCTCTCTCTCTCTCTCTCTCTCTCTCTCTCTCTCTCTCTCTCTCTCTCTCTCTCTCTCTCTCTCTCTCTCTCTGTGTGACCCTCTCTTTCTGACAGTCTATTTTATCCCGTCTCAACATGGCCTTTAGATGCCACACATTCCTCCTATAGTCTCTACACCTTTCATATGTGTGGAAACCTGCTGGTTTTCCTGAAGTACAGCTTATTATTAGGAAACCCAGGGGAAACAACCTTTCCACTCATACAGCTAAATGTGTGTGTGTGTGTGTGTGTGTGTGTGTGTGTGTGTGTGTGTGTGTGTGTGTGTGTGTGGAGATATTCATGTTCCTACCAGCTCTTTAGTCATTGTTTTGGGTTGAGAAAATGTTAGATGGTCAATTGTAGGTGGCCATGGTTACAAAAAGGGGGCAGGTTTAATATTCAAAACACATCACTATCCTTGTTGTTCCGATAACTGCTAAGGGACCTCAGAGAATCACCACAACACCTGCTATAGTGCAGTACCCCTGTTATGCTGTGTTTAGATGGTACGAGGTAGAAGGCAAACTGGATGCCGTTGTTTTCAATGAGAGCACGACGGGACTTGCCGCCAGCGTCCAAATATTTTAACTTTTGCCGTCTGCCGTAGCGTAGTTTTCTACCAGATGATGATTTGCACTGTTTGTTTACAGAAATTACCATAGCAACGCATACCGTCGTGCTGGCTTGCTATTGCCTTCACCATCTTTCTTGCTTTCTTGTCTCGCTATACCGACTGGCATGACAGTTTTTACGTCCCTCGTCTAAACGCAGCTTTAGAGTCTATTTTGACTAGGGTCCCCCTTCAAAGCTACGTCTTACTGTTTACCATGGTTTGCTGGCTAGGTCTCCCATCCACGTAGTGACCAGGCCCTACTCAGCTTCAGAGGACGTGTCCAGCAGAGGCATACATGTTGGTATTGTAGAGCTAGCGCCCATGTTGGGATTCAGACAGAGATGCAGGGTGGTGTTGGCTAGCGGCCATGTTGGGACTCAGACAGAGATGCAGGGTGGTGTTGGCTAGCGGCCATGTTGGGACTCAGACAGAGATGCAGGGTGGTGTTGGCTAGCGCCCATGTTGGGACTCAGACAGAGTTGCAGGGTGGTGTTGGCTAGCGCCCATGTTGGGACTCAGACAGAGATGCAGGGTGGTATTGGCTAGCGCCCATGTTGGGACTCAGACAGAGATGCAGGGTGGTGTTGGCTAGCGCCCATGTTGGGACTCAGACAGAGATGCAGGGTGGTGTTGGCTAGCGCCCATGTTGGGATTCAGACAGAGATGCAGGGTGGTGTTGGCTAGCGGCCATGTTGGGACTCAGACAGAGATGCAGGGTGGTGTTGGCTAGCGCCCATGTTGGGATTCAGACAGAGATGCAGGGTGGTGTTGGCTAGCGGCCATGTTGGGACTCAGACAGAGATGCAGGGTGGTGTTGGCTAGCGGCCATGTTAAGACTCAGACAGAGATGCAGGGTGGTGTTGGCTAGCGGCCATGTTAAGACTCAGACAGAGATGCAGGGTGGTGTTGTACAGCTTGCAGCCATGATGTGATGACATCCTACCACCCTATGTGACACCTCTCCACCTCCCAACCTCTCTCTCTTCTTTCTACATGCCACTTCCCTCTCTTCTCATCTTTTATTTCAATATATTAATTTCGCCACATAATTGTTTTGTAAAAAAAAAGAACAGAATGGCCTGTGGGTATTACGTTTTAGGGTTGAAAGAACAGAATTAAGATTTAAAGCTGCAAAGCTCAGGAGAGAGAGAGGAGGGGAGCTACTCCACGTCCCAAATGACACCACAATCCCTATTTAGTGCACTACTTTTGAAAATGTGCCCTGCTCAAAAGGAAGTGCACTAAATAGGGGATAGGGTGGCATTAAGAAGGTAGACCAGCTAGATATGCGGTCTGAAGCAAGCAACAGAAGCAGAATTGATTAGAACACAGGGGAATTAAACATTTAGACGGTTGCTTTGCCGGAAACGTTTGTGTCTGTGTGTCTGTGTGTTTTTCTGTAAGTGTGCATTAATGCTAGCCTGTGTGTATTTGTCTATTGTGTGTGGGTGCATGCCTGTGTGTGTGCGTGTGTGTGTGTGCATGTGTGTGTGCGTTTGTGTGTTTTTAGGTGTGTGTGTGTGTGTGTGTGTGTGTGTGTGTGTGTGTGTGTGTGTGTGTGTGTGTGTGTGTGTGTGTGTGTGTGTGTGTGTGTGTGTGTGTGTGTGCGTGTGCGTGTGTGTGTGTGCTAGATAATTGCCCAGTGAGATTGGTCTCTGTGCAGGCAGATACATGCTGCTGCAATGACTGGCCTGCACATATTATGAAGTGAATGATTTGTAACAAGAAAACCATCCCAGTTATTGGTAATGGTACTAGAACCATTACGAAATTGCCCCCTGATGCAGAGAGATGCTGCAAATTCAGAAGAAGCTACAACACAACTGCAATAGACTAGAGTCCTGTCCAGGGGGTGTACTGGTACATCAAGCTGTCTCACTACAGAAACAGGAGATAGACTAGAGTCCTGTTCAGGGGGTGTACTGGTACATCAAGCTGTCTCACTACAGACACAGGAGATAGACTAGAGTCCTGTTCAGGGGGTGTACTGGTACATCAAGCTGTCTCACTACAGAAACAGGAGATAGACTAGAGTCCTGTTCAGGGGGTGTACTGGTACATCAAGCTGTCTCACTACAGAAACAGGAGATAGACTAGAGTCCTGTTCAGGGGGTGTACTGGTACATCAAGCTGTCTCACTACAGAAACAGGAGATAAACTAGTGTCCTGTCCAGAGGGTGTACTGGTACAAACAGCTGTCTCACTACAGAAACAGGAGATAGACTAGAGTCCTGTCCAGGGAGTGTACTGATACATAAAGCTGTCTCACTACAAAGACAGGAGATAGACTAGTGTCCTGTCCAGGGGGTGTACTGGTACATCAAGCTGTCTCATCACAGAAACAGGAGATAGACTAGTGTCCTATCCAGGGGGTGTACTGGTACATCAAGCTGTCTCACTACAGAAACAGGAGATAGACTAGAATCCTGTCCAGGGGGTGTACTGGTACATCAAGCTGTCTCAACACAGAAACAGGAGATAGACTAGAGTCCTGTTCAGGGGGTGTACTGGTATATCAAGCTGTCTCACTACAGAAACAGGAGATAGACAAGAGTCCTGTCCAGGGGGTGTACGTCTACATCAAGCTGTCTCACTACAGAAACAGGAGATAGATGATTAGTGGAATCAGGTGTGTAGTGCTAGGGTAACAGAACTGCGCTACAGAAACAGGAGAAAGGCTTCAGCCCCTTGGGCCGTTCTACAGAAACAGGAGAAAGGCTTCAGCCCTATGGGCCGTTCTACAGAAACAGGAGAATGGCTTCAGCCCTATGGGCCGTTCTACAGAAACAGGAGAAAGGCTTCAGCCCTATGGGCCGTTCTACAGAAACAGGAGAAAGGCTTCAGCCCTATGGGCCGTTCTACAGAAACAGGAGAAAGGCTTCAGCCCTATGGGCCGTTCTACAGAAACAGGAGAAAGGCTTCAGCCCTATGGGGCGTTCTACAGAAACAGGAGAAAGGCTTCAGCCCTATGGGCCGTTCTACAGGAGAAAGGCTTCAGCCCTATGGGCCGTTCAACAGAAACAGGAGAAAGGCTTCAGCCCCATGGGCCGTTCAACAGAAACAGGAGAAAGGCTTCAGCCCCTTGGGCGGTTCTACAGAAACAGGAGAAAGGCTTCAGCCCTATGGGCCGTTCAACAGAAACAGGAGAAAGGCTTCAGCCCCTTGGGCCATTCAACAGAAACAGGAGAAAGGCTTCAGCCCCTTGGGCCGTTCAACAGAAACAGGAGAAAGGCATCAGCCCTATGGGCCGTTCAACAGAAACAGGAGAAAGGCTTCAGCCCTGTGGGCCGTTCTACAGAAACAGGAGAAAGGCTTCAGCCCTGTGGGCCGTTCTACAGAAACAGGAGAAAGGCTTCAGCCCCTTGGGCCGTTCAACAGAAACAGGAGAAAGGCTTCAGCCCCTTGGGCCGTTCAACAGAAACAGGAGAAAGGCATCAGCCCTATGGGCCGTTCTACAGAAACAGGAGAAAGGCTTCAGCCCTATGGGCCGTTCAACAGAAACAGGAGAAAGGCTTCAGCCCCTTGGGCCGTTCAACAGAAACAGGAGAAAGGCTTCAGCCCCTTGGGCCGTTCAACAGAAACAGGAGAAAGGCATCAGCCCTATGGGCCGTTCAACAGAAACAGGAGAAAGGCTTCAGCCCTGTGGGCCGTTCTACAGAAACAGGAGAAAGGCTTCAGCCCTGTGGGCCGTTCTACAGAAAAAGGAGAAAGGCTTCAGCCCTGTGGGCCGTTATACAGAAACAGGAGAAAGGCTTCAGCCCCTTGGGCCGTTCAACAGAAACAGGAGAAAGGCTGCAGCCCCTTGGGCCGTTCAACAGAAACAGGAGAAAGGCATCAGCCCTATGGGCCGTTCAACAGAAACAGGAGAAAGGCATCAGCCCTATGGGCCGTTCTACAGAAACAGGAGAAAGGCTTCAGCCCTATGGGCCGTTCAACAGAAACAGGAGAAAGGCTTCAGCCCCTTGGGCCGTTCAACAGAAACAGGAGAAAGGCTTCAGCCCCTTGGGCCGTTCTACAGAAACAGGAGAAAGGCTTCAGCCCTATGGGCTGTTCTGGCTGAAACGAGGCTACTTAACAACAACTGATATAATAACTGTTAGTTGGAGTAGTTCACATGTACCCTGACCAGAGAAAACTCCAGGCCCCCAGATGGTAACCTGAACAGGGAAAACTCCAAGCCCTAGATGTCCCAATATCTCTACTCCACTCTTTCACTAAATTCCCACTAATCTAAAAGTATTGGATTGAGGAAGCCATGGGCTAGAGGGAGTTTTCTTTCAAATCAGGAGCAAGTGGAGGAAGGAGAGGTAGTCAGGACATGGTGGTAGATTATAATGAAATGTTTGGGGCGTACACTCTGAGCCCTACTACAGTGAGGGAAAAAAAGTATTTGATCCCCTGCTGATGTTGTACGTTTGCCCACTGACAAAGAAATTATCAGTCTATAATTTTAATGGTAGGTTTATTTGAACAGTGAGAGACAGAATAACAACAAAGAAATCCAGAAAAACACATGTCAAAAATGTTATAAATTGATTTGCATTTTAATGAGGGAAATAAGTATTTGACCCCCTCTCAATCAGAAAGATTTCTGGCTCCCAGGTGTCTTTTATACAGGTAACAAACTGAGATTAGGAGCACACTCTTAAAGGGAGTGCTCCTAATCTCAGCTTGTTACCTGTATAAAAGACACCTGTCCACAGAAGCAATCAATCAATCAGATTCCAAACTCTCCACCATGGCCAAGACCAAAGAGCTCTCCAAGGATGTCAGGGACAAGATTTTAGACCTACACAAGGCTGGAATGGGCTACAAGACCATCGCCAAGCAGCTTGGTGAGAAGGTGACAACAGTTGGTGCGATTATTCGCATATGGAAGAAACACAAAATAACTGTCAATCTCCCTCGGCCTGGGGCTCCATGCAAGATCCCACCTCGTGGAGTTGCAATGATCATGAGAACGGTGAGGAATCAGCCTAGAACTACACGGGAGGATCTTGAAAATGATCTCAAGGCAGCTGAGACCATAGTCACCAAGAAAACAATTGGTAACACACTACGCCGTGAAGGACTGAAATCCTGCAGCGCCCGCAAGGTCCCCCTGTCAAGAAAGCATATATACAGGGCTGTCTGAAGTTTGCCAATGAACATCTGAATGATTCAGAGGAGAACTGGGTGAAAGTGTTGTGGTCAGATGAGACCAAAATTGAGCTCTTTGGCATCAACTCAACTCGCCGTGTTTGGAGGAGGAGGAATGCTGCCTATGACCCCAAGAACACCATCCCCACCGTCAAACATGGAGGTGTAAACATTATGCTTTGGGGGTGTTTTTCTGCTAAGGGGACTGGACAACTTAACCGCATCAAAGGGACGATGGACGGGGCCATGTACCGTCAAATCTTGGGTGAGAACCTCCTTCCCTCAGCCAGGGCATTGAAAATGGGTCGTGGATGGGTATTCCAGCATGACAATGACCCAAAACACACGGCCAAGGCAACAAAGGAGTGGCTCAAGAAGAAGCACATTAAGGTCCTGGAGTGGCCTAGTCAGTCTCCAGACCTTAATCCCATAGAAAATCTGTGGAGGGAGCTGAAGGTTCGAGTTGCCAAACGTCAGCCTCGAAACCTTAATGACTTGGAGAAGTTCTGAAAAGAGGAGTGGAACTAAATCCCTCCTGAGATGTGTGCAAACCTGGTTTGCCACCAAGTACTAAGTCATGTTTTGCAGAGGGGTCAAATACTTATTTCCCTCATTAAAATGCAAATCAATTTATAACATTTTTGACATGCGTTTTTCTTGATTTTTTTGTTGTTATTCTGTCTCTCACTTTTCAAATAAACCTACCATTAAAATTATAGACTGATCATGTCTTTGTAAGTGGGCAAACGTACAAAATCAGCAGGGGATCAAATACTTTTTTC
>CM062494.1:139661417-139693917 GCA_031479575.1 Coregonus ussuriensis | reverse complement strand
AGAACATACACCCCCCCCCCAACACTGAAGCATTTAGTCTACAGCTTCACTGTGTCAAATGGACACCTTCTTATGAATACATTAACCTAATGCTGCCAATACCTTATAATGTTGTTGACTTATTTAATCAATTACAGACTTCCCTTTGTGTGTGTGTGCTTGCATTCTGTATGTGTGTGTGTGTGTTTGTGTATGTGTGTGTGTGTGTGTGTGCTTGCATTCTGAGTGTGTATGTGTGTGTATGTGTTTTGGATGTGCATCTCGAACTGTCTTAGCTACTAGCCAAACACTCACCTTCCCTATCACTTTACCATTCAGGTAAAAAGTTCATCTGACTTCCTGGTATCCCAAACATGAAACTGACAAACCATATTTTCTATTGGTCTGCACTTTGCCAGTTATATTTTGGGTGTGTCTCCAATTTACTTTCCCAAGTAGCCAATAACTCGGCATGCCAATCACTTTACCATGTTACTTAAAGGTATGGAACATCATCTGAGTTCCTGCTAGCCCAAACCTCTTCTGACACATATTGTTGAACAGTGGAGTGCTTTAGGACAGATTATCCCATTTCAATACCATTTCAGACCACAAGATTATTTTATGGCAGAGGACCCAACAAGCCATTAGAGGAAATTTGTCCTCAAAGAGGTTCAATGATCTTCTTACTCTTCTGTCTTATATAAACCTCATCCCCTCATCCTCCATACATCTCTTTATCTCTTATTCATTATCTCTCTCTCTCTCTCTCTCTCTCTCTCTCTCTCTCTCTCTCTCTCTCTCTCTCTCTCTCTCTCTCTCTCTCTCTCTCTCTCTCTCTCTCTCTCTCTCTTCCACCACTTTCTCGCTCTCTCTCTAAATTCAATTCAATTTAAGGGGCTTTATTGGCATGGGAAACATGTTTACATTGCCAAAGCAAGTGAATTGAAATAAACAGTAAAAAGTGAACAGCAAACATTACACTCACACAAGTTCCAAAATAATAGAGACATTTCAAATGTCATATTATGTCTTTATACAGTGTTGTAACGATGTGCAAAATAGTTAAAGTTCAAATGGGAAAATAAATAAACATAAATATGGGTTGTATTTACAATGGTGTTTGTTATTCAATGGTTGCCCTTTTCTTGTGGCAAATCAGGTCACAAATATTGCTGCTGTGATTGCACACTGTTGTATTTCACCCAATAGATATGGGAGTTTATCAAAATTGGGTTTGATTTCGAATTCTTTGTGGATCTGTGTAATCTGAGGGAAATATGTGTCTCTAATATGGTCATACTTTTGGCAGGAGGTTAGGAAGTGCAGCTCAGTTTCCACCTCATGTTGTGGGCAGTGTGCACATAGCCTGTCTTCTCTTGAGAGCCAGGTCTGCCTACGGCGGCCTTTCTCAATAGCAAGGCTATGCTCACTGAGTCTGTATATAGTCAGAGCCTTCCTTAAGTCTTTCCCACCCTCTTTCTCTCTCATCTCTCTCTCTCCTTTCACAACTTGTTTTCTCTACTCCGTTTCAACTTTACAATTTCCTAATACATCTCTCTCCAATCACTTTCTCCCCTGTAAAGTAACAGTGATCTGTTTTTAAATAGCTCTTTGGAAATGGTAAATTCCTAGCTATTCCGGGAGAAGCAACTAAGAAGTGGGATTCTATTCCCAATAGGGAAATAACTCTCATTAGTTGGAAAGAGGAAGGGATGGAGGTAAAGAGAGAGAACTCAAATAATTATAGGCAGATGGACCAACTAGAAATACATTCTGAGAGAGAGAGAGAGAGAGAGAGAGAGAGAGAGAGAGAGAGAGAGAGAGAGAGAGAGAGAGAGAGAGAGAGAGAGAGAGAGAGAGAGAGAGAGAGAGAGAGAGAGAGAGAGAGAGAGAGAACGGTCCTTGTCTGCCTATGTCTCTGTTCATGTCTTCATGGACTAGTGTGTATGTGTGTTGGAGGAGTGCATTCAATATTATGTATCTAACTGTATGGGAGTGGTTAAACTTCATACCACAAAAACATTTACTACACAACCTACAATCACATTTTCCCAGATATACAGTACCAGTCAAAAGTTTGGATACACCTACTCATTCCAGGGTTTTTCTTTGCCTTAATGACAGCTTTGCACACTCTTGGCATTCTCTCAACCAGCTTCACCTGGAATGCTTTTCCAACAGCCTTGAAGGAGGTCCCACATATGCTGAGCACTTGTCGGCTGTTTTTCCTTCACTCTGCAGTCCAACTCATCCCAAACCATCACAATTGGTCCAAACTATCCCGACATTCCATCCCTTTTTTCTCTGTCTCTTTTCTGTCCCTGCCTCTCTCACCCCTCCCTCCCTCCCTCCCTCCCTCCCTCCCTCCCTCCCTCCCTCCCTCCCTCCCTCCCTCCCTCCTTGGATATTACAGTAAAAAGCAAAGGATGACAACCAGACGGGGGTCTGGAGGGAGGTAGGGATGGAGGGATATACCTGCTTTAAATCCTGTTCTCTTCCGTTGACATCAGGGGATATATGTCTGTGGTTACACACAAATACACACACACACACACACACACACACACACACACACACACACACACACACACACACACACACACACACACACACACTGGGCTAGGACAGGGTCGGGTGGGGGCTGTGGGTGCTGGGGCCTGGCTGCATCGATTGGAGCAGTAGCACAGTTTCTTCTGCAGGTCTGTCTCAGACAGCTGTCCTCATGGCAGGGAGGCAAGGAGAGGGGGCTGAGATAGAGAGAGAGAGAGGAGGGAAGGAGTGAGGGGAAAGAGAGGGGAGAGAGGGGCAGAAGAGGAAAGGGGGATGAAGGAGGGGGAAGAGAGAGAAGAGGAGATGGGAGGGGGAGTGAGGATGGGATACAGGGAGAGGGAGGGAGTGAGGGGGGGAGAGAGGGAAGAGAAAGGAGAGGAGAAAGGGAGAGAAAGACGAGAGAGGGAGAGAAGAGGGAGGGGGAGAGAGGATGGGATACAGGGAGAGGGAGGGAGTGGGGGGGGGGGGGGAGATGGGAGGAGGACAGAATAGGAGGATACCTTTTTAAGTAGGACATTGAGAGAAAGAACTAGGGAAGAAGGAATTAGTTGAAAAAAATCTCCCCAGTATTTTAATATCCTCTATTTCTATTAATTAGCATCAACATGAAGACACTATTGTAAGTGAGTGAATGTAGCTTTATTGACCCTGTGTATGGGTGTGTGTGTGTGTGTGTGTGTGTGTGTGTGTGTGTGTGTGTGTGTGTGTGTGTGTGTGTGTGTGTGTGTGTGTGTGATGCTTAACTGACGGAGCCCAGGGCTCTGACAGAAATACTTCCCGAGAGTTGTTGACGCTCCCGACCAAATTTACAGCTCTCTCTCCTCTCTCCCTCCTCTCTCCCTCCTCTCTCCCTCCTCTCACCCTTCCTTACCCTCTCCACCCCATCGAGTCAAGGTCAGGCAATTATCCTTCACTGACCAGCCAGCCAGCCGAGCACACACACACACACACACACATACATACACACACACACACACACACACACACACACACACACACACACACACACACACACACACACACACACACACACACACACACACAGTCAGTTTGAGTAAAGCCTCTTTGACTTGAGTTCTTCAATGCCTGTGAGAGAGGTTCATTGTGAATATGTCTCCCATCAGACAGAGTGTGTTCCAAATGGCACCACCCTATTCCTTATATAGTGCACTATTTTTGACAAGGGCTCTGGTCAAAGGTAGTGCACTATGTATGGAATAGGGTGCCATTTTTGGTGTACACAGTTTTTCAAACAATGCCTCACGATGTGCTTGACAGCCTTGAAAAACACCAACAGCTCTCTAAACCCCTGAAACATCATCTCCACTCCATTAACTTGCTAGCCCTCTCTCTCTCTCTCTCTCTCTCTCTCTCTCTCTCTCTCTCTCTCTCTCTCTCTCTCTCTCTCTCTCTCTCTCTCTCTCTCTCTCTCTCTCTCTCTCAATTTCAATTTCAATTCAAGGGGCTTTATTGGCATGGGAAACGCATGTTAACATTGCCAAAGCAAGTGAAGTAGATGGTAAACAAAAGTGAAATAAACAATAAATATTAACAGTAAACATTACACTCAGAAGTTCCAAAAGAATAAAGACATTTAAAATGTCATATTATGTATATATACAGTGTTGTAACAATGTGCAAATAGTTAAAGTACAAATGGGAAAATAAATAAACATAAATATGGGTTGTATTTACGATGGTGTTTGTTCTTCACTGGTTGCCCTTTTCTTGTGGCAACAGATCACAAATCTTGCAGCTGTGATGGCACACTGTGGTTGTTCACCCAGTAGATAAGGGAGTTTATCAAAATTGGGTTTGTTTTCGAATTCTTTGTAGATCGCTGTAATCTGAGGGAAATATGTGTCTCTAATATGGTCAGGAGGTTAGGAAGTGCAGCTCAGTTTCCACCTCATTTTGTGGGCAGTGTGCACATAGCCTGTCTTCTCTTGAGAGCCAGGTCTGCCTACGGCGGCCATTTTTAACTGCACACTTGTTGTTTGTGTACATGGATTTTATAATGTTGTATGTTTTTCCCCCATCCCCACTTTCCATCAATTTGTATAGCAGACCTTAATGCCAAATTGAGTCAAAAGCTTTTTTGAAATCAACAAAGCATGAGAAGACTTTGCCTTTGTTTTGGTTTGTTTGTTTGTCAATTAGTGTGTGCAGGGTGAATACGTGGTCTGTCGTATGGTAATTTGGTATAAAGCCAATTTGACATTTGCTCAATACTTTGTTTTCACTGAGGAAATGAACTAGTCTGCTGTTAATGATAATTCAGTGGATTTTCCCAATGTTGCTGTTGAAGCATATCCCACGGTAGTTATTGGGGTCAAATTTGTCTCCACTTTTGTGGATTGGGGTGATCAGTCCTTGGTTCCAAATATTGGGGAAGATGCCAGAGCTAAGGATGATGTTAAAGAGTTTAAGTATAGCTAATTGAAATTTGTGGTCTGTAGATTTTATCATTTCATTGAGGATACCATTAACACCACAGGCCTTTTTGGGTTGGAGGGTTTGTATTTTGTCCTGTAGTTCATTCAATGTAATTGGAGAATCCAGTGGGTTCTGGTAGTCATTAATAGTTGATTCTAAGATTTGCATTTGATCATGTATATTTTTTTGCTGTTTGTTCTCTGTTATAGGGCCAAAAAGATTGGAGAAGTGGTTTACCCATTAATCTCCATTTTGGATAGATAGCTCTTCGTGTTGTTGTTTGTTTAGTGTTTTCCAATTTTCTCAGAAGTGGTTAGAGTCTATAGATTCTTCAATTACATTGAGCTGATTTCTGACATGCTGTTCCTTCTTTTTCCGTAGTGTATTTCTGTATTGTTTTAGTGATTCACCATAGTGAAGGCGTAGGCTCAGGTTTTCTGGGTCTCTATGTTTTTGGTTGGATAGGTTTCTCAATTTATTTCTTAGGTTTTTGCATTCTTCATCAAACCATTTATCACTGTTGTTACTTTTCTTTGGTTTTCTGTTAGAGATTTTTAGATTTGATAGGGAAGCTGAGAGGTCAAATATACTGTTTAGGTTTTCTACTGCCAAGTTTACACCTTCACTATTACAGTGGAACGTTATGTCCAGGAAGTTGTCTACAATGGACTGAATTTGTTGTTGCCTAATTGTTTTTGGGTAGGTTTCAACACTACTTTCCTTCCAACGATAGCATTTCTTAATATTATTCAGTTCCTTTGGCTTTGATGCCTCATGATTGACTATTGCTCTGTTCAAGTAGACTGTGATTTTGCTGTGGTCTGATAGGTGTGTCAGTGGGCTGACTGTGAACGCTCTGAGAGACTCTGGGTTGAGGTCACTGATAAAGTAGTCTACAGTACTACAACCAAGAGATGAGCTATAGGTGTACCTACCGTAGGAGTCCCCTCGAAGCCTACCATTGACTATGTACATACCCAGTGTGCGATAGAGCTGCGTTTTTGTTGGTTATGTTTTGTCGTAGTTGTGCCTAGGGGGACATATGGGGGAGGGAATGCTGTCACCTCCAGGTAGGTGTTTGTCCCCCTGTGTGCTGAGGGTGTCAGGTTCTTGTCCAGTTCTGGCATTTAGGTCGCCACAGACTAATACATGTCCCTGGGTCTGGAAATGATTGATTTCCCCCTCCAGGATGGAGAAGCTGTCTTCATTAAAGTATGGGGATTCTAATGGGGGGGATATAGGTAGCACTCTCTCTCTCTCTATCTCTCTCTCTCTCTCTCTCTCTCTCTCTCTCTCTCTCTCTCTCTCTCTCATATCCTACTCGGTACATATCCGGTACACACAGCCAGTAGTTCTGTGTATAGTAATTATACAAGGTGATATGCAGTGTGATATATGTCCCCTGGACAGAATGCCATAAAGCTTCTAGAACACTGTGTGTCTGTTCCATTCTGTGTCATTCTGTCCTGGCCTAGTTCTTATATGGCCCCTGAGTCAAAGGCTGATTCATCACATTTTTACACTGGGTAATAACAAGGTGATGGGTCTGGAGAGGTGGGGAGGTGTATGTATTGTGTGTGTGTGTTGGAGGTTAGCGTGTTGGAGTCGTATGTGTATGTTGGAGGTTACTGTGTTGGAGGTTAGTGTGTTGGAGGTTAGTGTGTTTGAAGTTAGTGTGTTGGATGTGTTTGTGTCTCTGTGTGTGTGTGTGTGTGTTTGTGTGTTGGAGGTTAGTGTGTTGCAGGAAAGTGTATGTGTGTGTGTGTGTGTGTGTGTCTGTCTGTTTATGGCTCCCTCTCTGTGTCCCTCCCCCACCCTCCACTTCTCACTGCTGGCTCCCTCTCTGTGTTCCTCCCCCACCCTCCACTTCTCACTGCTGGCTCCCTCTCTGTGTTCCTCCCCCACCCTCCACTTCTCACTGCTGGCTCCCTCTCTGTGTTCCTCCCCCACCCTCCACTTCTCACTGCTGACTCCCTCTCTGTGTTCCTCCCCCACCCTCCACTTCTCACTGCTGGCTCCCTCTCTGTGTTCCTCCCCCACCCTCCACTTCTCACTGCTGGCTCCCTCTCTGTGTTCCTCCCCCACCCTCCACTTCTCACTGCTTACTCCCTCTCTGTGTTCCTCCCCCACCCTCCACTTCTCACTGCTGGCTCCCTCTCTGTGCTCATCCCCCACCCTCCACTTCTTACTGCTGGCTCCCTCTCTGTGTTCCTCCCCCACCCTCCACTTCTCACTGCTGGCTCCCTCTCTGTGTTCCTCCCCCACCCTCCACTTCTCACTGCTGGCTCCCTCTCTGTGTTCCTCCCCCACCCTCCACTTCTCACTGCTGGCTCCCTCTCTGTGTTCCTCCCCCACCCTCCACTTCTCACTGCTGGCTCCCTTAGTGTTCCTCATTGTTTCTTTTTTTTTGTGACCAACTTTTGATTTAGTTTTGTAATGTTTCTTTTTCAGAGGATGATTAATGTCTACAACTTTTTTGTTGTTGAATAAATGCATATAAAAATACCCCCCGCCCCCCCACAACCCCCCTCCTCAGTCCACATCCACCAGCCCGCATCCTCCCTCCCCACCCGGTTTTTCATGTTCCTAACAAAACATGCAAAACCCAACTCCAAAAGCCACCTATGAATATTTAACTGTGTCAAGCACTGATACCAATGTGATTTATTCGCCCTCCTGTAGCTCAGTTGGTAGAGCATGGTGCTTGCAACGCACGGGTTGTGGGTTCGTTTCCTACGGGGGGCCAGTATGAAAATTGTATGCACTCACTAATTGTAAGTCGCTTTGGATAAGAGTGTCTGCTAAATGACTAAAATGTCAACAAAAAAAACAACATATATATATACAGGAATATTCTGCATGGCTCCGGTTATTCTCCTTTTTCATCACATGCTAAATATATGTAAACTCTTAAATGTTGAGTAAGTGAGAATTTTGCACCAAAATCTACCTACAGTGGGGGAAAAAAGTATTTAGTCAGCCACCAATTGTGCAAGTTCTCCCACTTAAAAAGATGAGAGAGGCCTGTAATTTTCATCATAGGTACACGTCAACTATGACAGACAAATTGAGAAAAAAATATCCAGAAAATCACATTGCAGGATTTTTTATGAATTTATTTGCAAATTATGGTGGAAAATAAGCATATGGTCACCTACAAACAAGCAAAATTTCTGGCTCTCACTGACCAGTAACTTCTTCTTTAAGAGGCTCCTCTGTCCTCCACTCGTTACCTGTATTAATGGCACCTGTTTGAACTTGTTATCAGTATAAAAGACACCTGTCCATAACCTCAAACAGTCACACTCCAAACTCCACTATGGTCAAGACCAAAGAGCTGTCAAAGGACACCAGAAACAAAATTGTAGACCTGCACCAGGCTGGGAAGACTGAATCTGCAATAGGTAAGCAGCTTGGTTTGAAGAAATCAACTGGGAGCAATTATTAGGAAATGGAAGACATACAAGACCACTGATAATCTCCCTAGATCTGGGGCTCCACGCAAGATCTCACCCCGTGGGGTCAAAACGATCACAAGAACAGTGAGCAAAAATCCCAGAACCACACGGGGGGACCTAGTGAATGACCTGCAGAGAGCTGGGACCAAAGTAACAAAGCCTACCATCAGTAACACACTCCGCCGCTAGGGACTCAAATCCTGCAGTGTCAGACGTGTCCCCCTGCTTAAGCCAGTACATGTCCAGGCCCGTCTGAAGTTTGCTAGAGTGCATTTGGATGATCCAGAAGAGGATTGGGAGAATGTCATATGGTCAGATGAAACCAAAATAGAACTTTTTGGTAAAAACTCAACTCGTCGTGTTTGGAGGACAAAGAATGCTGAGTTGCATCCAAAGAACACCATACCTAATGTGAAGCATGGGGGAGGAAACATCATGCTTTGGGGCTGTTTTTCTGCAAAGGGACCAGGACGACTGATCCGTGTAAAGGAAAGAATGAATGGGGCCATGTATCGTGAGATTTTGAGTGAAAACCTCCTTCCATCAGCAAGGGCATTGAAGATGAAACGTGGCTGGGTCTTTCAGCATGACAATGATCCCAAACACACCGCCTAGGCAACGAAGGAGTGGCTTCGTAAGAAGCATTTCAAGGTCCTGGAGTGGCCTAGCCAGTCTCCAGATCTCAACCCAATAGAAAATCTTTGGAGGGAGTTGAAAGTCTGTGTTGCCCAGCGACAGCCCCAAAACATCACTGCTCTAGAGGAGATCTGCATGGAGGAATGGGCCAAAATACCAGCAAGTGTGTGAAAACCTTGTGAAGACTTACAGAAAACGTTTGACCTGTGTCATTGCCAACAAAGGGTATATAACAAAGTATTGAGAAACTTTTGTTATTGACCAAATACTTATTTTCCACCATAATTTGCAAATAAATTCATAAAAATCCTACAATGTGATTTTCTGGATTTTCTTTTCTCATTTTGTCTGTCATAGTTGACGTGTACCTATGATGAAAATTACAGGCCTCTCTCATCTTTTTAAGTGGGAGAACTTGCACAATTGGTGGCTGACTAAATACTTTTTTTCCCCACTGTACATTTCTATTATATCTAAATAGTTTATGATTTGTGAACACCATAATGTAGTTATTTTGGTAGATACTTCTCCCTATTAGCTGAAATCTTACGTTTTCAAAGCCATTCTAGCTGTCACACTAGGTGTTCATCTAACATATTCACAAATCACCAGAATTCCTAGCACAATGCAGGCACGTGTTGCTAGGCAACCTCCCTGCAGTTGCCTTGGCAGGCCTGCTCATAAGGTTGCCATATCCACTGTTTTCCCGCCAAAATTATGTCATGGTTGAAAATGAATTGGTCACGGGTTGACGGTTTTTGAGCTACTTATGGCATTTCTCATTAAAAAAAAAGAAAAAGAAAAAGAAAAACATCTATTAATTTCACTGTGCTACTGCTAACTATCAGGCAGTGAGGCAGGCTGTTGCTGAGTGAGTGAGTGAGTGGTGGGGAGGGAGGGAGGTGATGGGCCGGAGGGGTGTGTGTGTGTTGAGCACAGTCATTGGTATCGAGACCACTGCAGCAGTCAGCTGAGTCACGTGAGTTACTAGAGCCAACACAAGACGGGAGAGAAACTGAGAAATAATTATCCAACAGTTTCAGAGAGAGGGAGAGAGGATAAATGTATGTGCTTTTTCTCTATGGGTAGGCTATATAGCCAGGGCACTAAAACAAGGGCATCCCGGTGATGATAAACATATGTCTGGGACGGTTCAAAACGACTCTGGGACAGTTCTGGGACAATAGATCCAAAAACCAATGAGGCTAACGCAACAGATCAGAAAGTTCATGTCTTCACATTATTAGCGCAGACGGCAGTAGGCTATGCACGAATGTTCCATAATAATAATATGCCATTTAGCAGACGCTTTTATCCAAAGCGACTTACAGTCATGTGTGCATACTTTTTTACGTATGGGTGGTCCCGGTGATCGAACCCACTACCCTGGCGTTACAAGCGCCATGCTCTACCAATTGAGCTACAGAGGACCACAATTAGTGGGAAAACACAGTTCTAAAAAACGCACTGCATTTGGTACCTCCCTAGATATGGGTACCTCCCTAGATATGGGTACCTCTCTAGATGTGGGTACCTCCCTAGATATAGGTACCTCCCTAGATATGGGTACCTCTCTAGATATGGGAACCTCCCTAGATATGGGTACCTCCCTAGATATGGATACCTCTCTAGATATGGGTACCTCTCTAGATATGGTTACCTCTCTAGATATGGGTACCTCCCTAGATATGGGTACCCCTCTAGATATGGGTACCTCCCTAGATTAGAGTACCTCCCTAGATATGGGTACCTCCCTAGATATGGGTACCTCCCTAGATATGGGTACCTCTCTAGATATGGTTACCTCCCTAGATATGGGTACCTCCCTAGTTATGGGTACCTCTCTAGATATGGGTACCTCCCTAGATATGGGTACCTCTCTAGATATGGGTACCTCTCTAGATATGGGTACCTCCCTAGATATGGGTACCTCTCTAGATATGGGTACCTCTCTAGATATGGGTACCTCTCTAGCTATGGGTACCTCTCTAGATATGGGTACCTCCCTAGATATGGGTACCTCCCTAGATATGGGTACCTCTCTAGATATGGGTACCTCTATAGATATGGGTACCTCCCTAGATATGGGTACCTCTCCAGATATGGGTACCTCTCTAGATATGGGTACCTCTCTAGATATGGGTATCTCCCAAGATATGGGTAGAACCCTTTTTAGATATGGAGACCTCCCTAGATATGGGTACCTCCCTAGATATGGGTACCTCTCTAGATATGGGAACCTCCCTAGATATGGGTACCTCCATAGATATGGGTACCTCCCTGGATATGGGTACCTCTCTAGATATGGGTACCTCTCTAGATATTGGTACCTCTCTAGATATGGGTACCTCCCTAGATATGGGTACCCCTCTACATATGGGTACCTCCCTAGATATGGGTACCTCCCTAGATATGGGAACCTCCCTAGATATGGGTACCTCCCTAGATATGGGTACCTCTCTAGATATGGGTACCTCCCTAGATATGGGTACCTCTCTAGATATGGGTGCCTCTCTAGATATGGGTACCTCCCTAGATATGTGTACCTCTCTAGATATGGGTACCTCTCTAGATATGGGTACCTCTCTAGATATGGGTACCTCTCTAGATATGGGTACCTCCCTAGATATGGGTACCTCTCTAGATATGGGTACCTCCCTAGATATGGGTACCTCTCTAGATATGGGTACCTCTCTAGATATGGGTACCTCCCTAGATATGTGTACCTCTCTAGATATGGGTACCTCTCTAGATATGGGTACCTCTCTAGATATGGGTACCTCTCTAGATATGGGTACCTCCCTAGATATGGGTACCTCTCTAGATATGGGTACCTCTATAGATATGGGTACCTCCCTAGATATGGGTACCTCTCCAGATTTGGGTACCTCTCTAGATATGGGTACCTCTCTAGATATGGGTACCTCCCTAGATATGGGTAGAACCCTTTTTGGATTCAGGTAGAACTCTTTTAGACTCTCTGTGGAAAGGGTTCTACATGGAACTTAAAAGGGTTATTCAAAACGTTATATTTGTCTAAGAGTGTATTATGTGGATCATTTATGCGTGGATATCGGGTGGAATCTTTTGACAGGCATGTTATGTTGCGTGTTAATTGATATGTGGTTTGTGTATTCGTGTATGTGTTGATTGATAGGCCTGCGTGGGTTGGATAGTTGACATTCATGTTGTCCAGATCATTCATAACACGTTGCTGTATGGATATGTGAATATATGTGTGCGTCCATGTGCCAATCCGTCCGTTTGTGTGTGTGTGTGCTTGCGCGTGTGCCTGTGTGTGTGTGTCCGCAGTGCATTTGTGTGTTTGTGTGTGTGTGATTGACAGCTGGACGTATCGCTAGGTGCTACTTAGCATTCCCACCACATAGACAACGTGGGTGAGCGACACCCCCTTGCTAATTCCTAACCCCTTCCCTCCTACATTGTGTGTGTGTGTGTGTGTGTGTGTGTGTGTGTGTGTCTTGGTGTCTCACATGTAATGTTTTGTGATGCCTTGGCAGAGAATTGATATTCCAACTGTGAAATGTATGGTTCCCCTGGACAGACGGGATGGAGGGATTGCGTGGAGGAGAGGATGGAGGAGAGGAGAGGAGAGGAGAGGGAGGGATGGTGTGAGGAGAGAGGGATGACCGGAGGAATAGTAAAGAGGAGACGGGACGGATGAGAGTAGAAGAGACAGGACGGTGGTAGGGAGGGATGGAGGAGAGGAGAGGAGACAGGACGGTGGTAGGGAGGGATGGAGGAGAGGAGAGGAGACAGGACGGTGGTAGGGAGGGATGGAGGAGAGGAGAGGAGACAGGACGGTAGTAGGGAGGGATGGAGTAGAGGAGAGGAGACAGGACGGTGGTAGGGAGGGATGGAGTAGAGGAGAGGAGACAGGACGTGGTGGGGAGGGATGGAGGAGAGGAGAGGAGACAGGACGGTGGTAGGGAGGGATGGAGGAGAGGAGAGGAGACAGGACGGTGGTAGGGAGGGATGGAGGAGAGGAGAGGAGACAGGACGGTAGTAGGGAGGGATGGAGGAGAGGAGAGGAGACAGGACGGTGGTAGGGAGGGATGGGGGAGAGGAGAGGAGACAGGACGGTGGTAGGGAGGGATGGAGGAGAGGAGAGGAGACAGGACGGTGGTAGGGAGGGATGGAGGAGAGGAGAGGAGACAGGACGGTAGTAGGGAGGGATGGAGGAGAGGAGAGGAGACAGGACGGTGGTAGGGAGGGATGGAGGAGAGGAGAGGAGACAGGACGGTAGTAGGGAGGGATGGAGGAGAGGAGAGGAGACAGGACGGTGGTAGGGAGGGATGGAGGAGAGGAGAGGAGACAGGACGGTAGTAGGGAGGGATGGAGGAGAGGAGAGGAGACAGGACGGTAGTAGGGAGGGATGGAGGAGAGGAGAGGAGACAGGACGGTGGTAGGGAGGGATGGAGGAGAGGAGAGGAGACAGGACGGTAGTAGGGAGGGATGGAGGAGAGGAGAGGAGACAGGACGGTAGTAGGGAGGGATGGAGGAGAGGAGAGGAGACAGGACGGTAGTAGGGAGGGATGGAGGAGAGGAGAGGAGACAGGACGGTGGTAGGGAGGGATGGAGTAGAGGAGAGGAGACAGGACGTGGTGGGGAGGGATGGAGGAGAGGAGAGGAGACAGGACGGTGGTAGGGAGGGATGGAGGAGAGGAGAGGAGACAGGACGGTGGTAGGGAGGGATGGAGGAGAGGAGAGGAGACAGGACGGTGGAAGGGAGGGATGGAGGAGAGGAGAGGAGACAGGACGGTGGTAGGGAGGGATGGAGGAGAGGAGAGGAGACAGGACGGTGGTGGGGAGCGATGGAGGAAAGGAGAGGAGACAGGACGGTGGTAGGGAGGGATGGAGGAGAGTAGGGGAGACAGGACGGTGGTGGGGAGGGATGGAGGAGAGGAGAGGAAACAGGACGGTGGTGGGGAGGGATGGAGGAGAGGAGAGGAGACAGGACGGTGGTGGGGAGGGATGGAGGAGAGGAGAAGAGACAGGACGGTGGTAGGGAAGAATGGAGGAGAGGAGAGGAGACAGGACGGTGGTGGGGAGGGATGGAGGAGAGGAGAGGAGACAGAACAGTGGTAGGGAGGGACGGAGGAGAGGATAGGAGACAGGATGGTGGTGAGGAGGGATGGAGGAGAGGAGAAGAGACAGGATGGTGGTAGGGAGGGATGGAGGAGAGGAGAGGAGACAGGACAGTGGTAGGGAGGGATGGAGGAGAGGAGAGGAGACAAGACAGTGGTAGGGAGGGACGGAGGAGAGGAGAGGAGACAAGACAGTGGTGGTGAGGGATGGAGGAAAGGAGAGGAGACAGGACGGTGGTAGGGAGGGATGGAGGAGAGTAGAGGAGACAGGACGGTGGTGGGGAGGGATGGAGGAGAGGAGAGGAAACAGGACGGTGGTGGGGAGGGATGGAGGAGAGGAGAGGAGACAGGACGGTGGTGGGGAGGGACGGAGGAGAGGAGAAGAGACAGGACGGTGGTAGGGAGGGGTGGAGGAGAGGAGAGGAGACAGGACGGTAGTAGGGAGGGATGGAGGAGAGGAGAGGAGACAGGACGGTAGTAGGGAGGGATGGAGGAGAGGAGAGGAGACAGGACGGTGGTAGGGAGGGATGGAGTAGAGGATAGGAGACAGGATGTGGTGGGGAGGGATGGAGGAGAGGAGAGGAGACAGGACGGTGGTAGGGAGGGATGGAGGAGAGGAGAGGAGACAGGACGGTGGTAGGGAGGGATGGAGGAGAGGAGAGGAGACAGGACGGTGGAAGGGAGGGATGGAGGAGAGGAGAGGAGACAGGACGGTGGTAGGGAGGGATGGAGGAGAGGAGAGGAGACAGGACGGTGGTGGGGAGGGATGGAGGAAAGGAGAGGAGACAGGACGGTGGTAGGGAGGGATGGAGGAGAGTAGGGGAGACAGGACGGTGGTGGGGAGGGATGGAGGAGAGGAGAGGAAACAGGACGGTGGTGGGGAGGGATGGAGGAGAGGAGAGGAGACAGGACGGTGGTGGGGAGGGATGGAGGAGAGGAGAAGAGACAGGACGGTGGTAGGGAAGAATGGAGGAGAGGAGAGGAGACAGGACGGTGGTGGGGAGGGATGGAGGAGAGGAGAGGAGACAGAACAGTGGTAGGGAGGGACGGAGGAGAGGAGAGGAGACAGGATGGTGGTGAGGAGGGATGGAGGAGAGGAGAAGAGACAGGATGGTGGTAGGGAGGGATGGAGGAGAGGAGAGGAGACAGGACAGTGGTAGGGAGGGATGGAGGAGAGGAGAGGAGACAAGACAGTGGTAGGGAGGGACGGAGGAGAGGAGAGGAGACAAGACAGTGGTGGTGAGGGATGGAGGAAAGGAGAGGAAACAGGACGGTGGTGGGGAGGGATGGAGGAGAGGAAAGGAGACAGGACGGTGGTGGGGAGGGACGGAGGAGAGGAGAAGAGACAGGACGGTGGTAGGGAGGGATGGAGGAGAGGAGAGGAGACAGGACGGTGGTGGGGAGGGATGGAGGAGAGGAGAGGAGACAGAACAGTGGTAGGGAAGGACGGAGGAGAGGAGAGGAGACAGGATGGTGTTGGGGAGAAATGGAGGAGAGGAGAAGAGACAGGATGGTGGTAGGGAGGGATGGAGGAGAGGAGAGGAGACAGGACAGTGGTAGGGAGGGATGGAGGAGAGGAGAGGAGACAGGACGGTGGTGGGGAGGGATGGAGGAGAGGAGAGGACACAGGACAGTAGTAGGGAGGGATGGAGGAGAGGAGAGGAGACAGGACGGTGGTAGGGAGGGATGGAGGAGAGTAGGGGAGACAGGACGGTGGTGGGGAGGGATGGAGGAGAGGAGAGGAAACAGGACGGTGGTGGGGAGGGATGGAGGAGAGGAGAGGAGACAGGACGGTGGTGGGGAGGGATGGAGGAGAGGAGAAGAGACAGGACGGTGGTAGGGAAGAATGGAGGAGAGGAGAGGAGACAGGACGGTGGTGGGGAGGGATGGAGGAGAGGAGAGGAGACAGAACAGTGGTAGGGAGGGACGGAGGAGAGGAGAGGAGACAGGATGGTGGTGAGGAGGGATGGAGGAGAGGAGAAGAGACAGGATGGTGGTAGGGAGGGATGGAGGAGAGGAGAGGAGACAGGACAGTGGTAGGGAGGGATGGAGGAGAGGAGAGGAGACAAGACAGTGGTAGGGAGGGACGGAGGAGAGGAGAGGAGACAAGACAGTGGTGGTGAGGGATGGAGGAAAGGAGAGGAGACAGGACGGTGGTAGGGAGGGATGGAGGAGAGTAGAGGAGACAGGACGGTGGTGGGGAGGGATGGAGGAAAGGAGAGGAAACAGGACGGTGGTGGGGAGGGATGGAGGAGAGGAGAGGAGACAGGACGGTGGTGGGGAGGGACGGAGGAGAGGAGAAGAGACAGGACGGTGGTAGGGAGGGATGGAGGAGAGGAGAGGAGACAGGACGGTGGTGGGGAGGGATGGAGGAGAGGAGAGGAGACAGAACAGTGGTAGGGAAGGACGGAGGAGAGGAGAGGAGACAGGATGGTGGTGGGGAGAAATGGAGGAGAGGAGAAGAGACAGGATGGTGGTAGGGAGGGATGGAGGAGAGGAGAGGAGACAGGACAGTGGTAGGGAGGGATGGAGGAGAGGAGAGGAGACAGGACGGTGGTGGGGAGGGATGGAGGAGAGGAGAGGACACAGGACAGTAGTAGGGAGGGATGGAGGAGAGGAGAGGAGACAGGACGGTGGTAGGGAGGGATGGAGTAGAGGAGAGGAGACAGGACGTGGTGGGGAGGGATGGAGGAGAGGAGAGGAGACAGGACGGTGGTAGGGAGGGATGGAGGAGAGGAGAGGAGACAGGACGGTGGTAGGGAGGGATGGAGGAGAGGAGAGGAGACAGGACGGTGGTGGGGAGGGATGGAGGAAAGGAGAGGAGACAGGACGGTGGTAGGGAGGGATGGAGGAGAGTAGAGGAGACAGGACGGTGGTGGGGAGGGATGGAGGAGAGGAGAGGAAACAGGACGGTGGTGGGGAGGGATGGAGGAGAGGAGAGGAGACAGGACGGTGGTGGGGAGGGACGGAGGAGAGGAGAAGAGACAGGACGGTGGTAGGGAGGGATGGAGGAGAGGAGAGGAGACAGGACGGTGGTGGGGAGGGATGGAGGAGAGGAGAGGAGACAGAACAGTGGTAGGGAGGGACGGAGGAGAGGAGAGGAGACAGGATGGTGGTGGGGAGGGATGGAGGAGAGGAGAAGAGACAGGATGGTGGTAGGGAGGGATGGAGGAGAGGAGAGGAGACAGGACAGTGGTAGGGAGGGATGGAGGAGAGGAGAGGAGACAAGACAGTGGTAGGGAGGGACGGAGGAGAGGAGAGGAGACAGGACAGTGGTAGGGAGGGATGGAGGAGAGGAGAGGAGACAGGACGGTGGTGGGGAGGGATGGAGGAGAGGAGAGGAGACAGGACAGTGGTAGGGAGGGACGGAGGAGAGGAGAGGAGACAGGACAGTGGTGGGGAGGGATGGAGGAGAGGAGAGGAGACAGGACGGTGGTGGGGAGGGATGGAGGAGAGGAGAGGAGACAGGACGGTGGTAGGGAGGGATGGAGGAGAGGAGAGGAGACAGGACGGTGGTAGGGAGGGATGGAGGAGAGGAGAGGAGACAGGACAGTGGTAGGGAGGGATGGCGGAGAGGAGAGGAGACAGGACGGTGGTAGGGAGGGATGGAGGAGAGGAGAGGAGACAGGACGGTGGTAGGGAGGGATGGAGGAGAGGAGAGGAGACAGGACGGTGGAAGGGAGGGATGGAGGAGAGGAGACGAGACAGGACGGTGGTAGGGAGGGATGGAGTAGAGGAGAGGAGACAGGACGGTGGTAGGGAGGGACGGAGGAGAGGAGAGGAGACAGGACGGTGGTGGGGAGGGATGGAGGAGAGGCGAGGAGACAGGACGGTGGTGGGGAGGGATGGAGGAGAGGAGAGGAGACAGGACGGTGGTAGGGAGGGATGGAGGAGAGGAGAGGAGACAGGACGGGGGTAGGGAGGGATGGAGGAGAGGAGAGGAGACAGGACGGTGGTGGGGAGGGATGGAGGAGAGGAAAGGAGACAGGACGGTGGTGGGGAGGGATGGAGGAGAGGAGACAGGACGGTGGTGGGGAGGGATGGAGGAGAGGAGAGCAAAGGGATGGAGGAGATGAAAGGAGACAGGACGGTGGTGGGGAGGGATGGAGGAGAGGAGGGGAGACAGGACGGTGGTGGGGAGGGATGGAGGAGAGGAGAGGAGACAGGACGGTGGTGGGGAGGGATGGAGGAGAGGAGAGCAAAGGGATGGAGGAGAGGAGAGGAGATCGAAAGGGATGGAGGATAGTCCAGAAATGGCTTGTCTTCCTCTGTCACTCGCTAGTCCCAGGGGACATCACTTCAGCGCTGATCTCGTCCAATCACAGGCACGCACGCACACCCACCCACACGCACACACACACACACACACACACACACACACACACACACACACACACACACACACACACACACACACACACACACACACACACAATGGTACAGCAGAGGTCCTAAACAGTAGCTAGGCTTTCAGCACAATGTCTGTATCAATGACAATTTCCTGTGAGATGTCCTGTCAGAATACTTGGCAGTGAGGTTCCACGTTGACATATTTGAGCAACTGTCCCATCCTGGGTGAAAATTGTTTCTGACAAATGTTCCCAGGTAGTTTGGTCTTCTTTCTGTTACCTTCTGTTGGATGCTGCAATATCATCAAATCAACAGGCTGTGTGAAAAGAGAGGAGAGGGAGAGAGAGAGAGAGAGAGAGAGAGAGAGAGAGAGAGAGAGAGAGAGAGAGAGAGAGAGAGATGGAGAGAGAGAGAGAGAGAGAGAGAGAGAGAGAGAGAGAGAGAGAGAGAGAGAGAGAGAGAGAGAGAGAGAGAGAGAGAGAGAGAGAGAGAGAGAGAGAGAGAGAGAGAGAGAGTTTATCCATCTCTCTCTGAGGAACTAAAAGGCTCAGTAAAGCTCCAGTCGTGCCTCAGAGAGACATTTCAGGCCAGCTGCATCCTCACTTACTCTATATACACATGCACACACACACATACACCAAATGCACACACACACACATACATCACATGCACAGACAAACACAAGCACACACACAAACACACAGACACACACATCGCCACATGCACACACACACATACATCACAGGCGCAGAGAAACACAAGCACACACACAAACACACAACACACAACACACACACACGCATACACACACATACTTCCCACGCACACACACACACACAAGCACACAAGCTCTTTCTTCCTGTCATGTGAAGATGTGCCTTCCTTCCCACTACGCATTACATTATTTACTCATATTTTGCTATTATAAGACAGTTAGTTTGCTGCCAAAGACTATCACATTTTAATTATTATTACCAACACATCATATAGAGACTGTCGCTGATTCTTACTAAACTAGAGACTGACCCTGACCTAACTAAACTAGAGACTGCCCCTGACTCTTACCAAACTAGAGACTGCCCCTGACTCTTACTAAACTAGAGACTGACCCTGAATCTTACTAAACTAGAGACTGACCCTGACTCTTACTAAACTAGAGACTGACCCTGACCTAACTAAACTAGAGACTGCCCTTGACTCTTACTAAACTAGAGACTGTAGCTGACTCTTACTAAACTAGAGACTGACCCTGACTCTTGCTAAACTAGAGATTGCCCCTGACTCCTACTAAACTAGAGACTGACCCTGACTCTTATTAAACTAGAGACTGACCCTGACTCTTACTGAAATAGAGACTGACCCTGACTTTTACTCAACTAGAGATTGACCCTGACCTACCTAAACTAGAGTCTGCCCTTGACTCTTACTAAACTAGAGACTGTAGCTGACTCTTACTAAACTAGAGACTGACCCTGACTCTTACTAAACTAGAGACTGACCCTGACCTAACTAAACTAGAGACTGCCCCTGACTCTTACCAAACTAGAGACTGACGCTGATTCTTACTAAACTAGAGACTGACCCTAACTCTTGCTAAACGAGAGATTGCCCCTGACTCTTACTAAACTAGAGACTGACCCTGACTCTTACTAAACTAGAGACTGACCCTGACTCTTCCTAAACTAGAGACTGACCCTGACCTAACTAAACTAGAGACAGCCCCTGACTCTTACCAAACTAGAGACTGACACTGATTCTTACTAAACTAGAGACTGACCCTAACTCTTGCTAAACGAGAGATTGCCCCTGACTCTTACTAAACTAGAGATTGACCCTGAATCTTATTAAACTAGACTGACCCTGACTTTTACTAAACTAGAGACTGACCCTGACTCTTATTAAACTAGAGACTGACACTGATGTACTAAACTAGAGACTGACACTGTCTCTTACTAAACTACAGACTGCCCCTGATTATTTTAAACTAGAGACTGACCCTGACCTAACTAAACTAGAGACTGACCCTGACTCTTACTAAATAGAGACTGACCCTGACTCTTACTAAACTAGAGACTGACATTGACACTTACTAAACTAGAGACTGACCCTGACACTTACTAAATAGAGACTGTGAAGATGTGCCTTCCTTCCCACTACGCATTACATTATTTACTAATATTTTGCTATTATAAGACAGTTAGTTTGCTGCCAAAGACTATCACATTTTAATTATTATTACCAACACATCATATAGAGACTGTCGCTGACCGTTACTAAACTACAGACTGACCCTGACTCTTATTAAACTAGAGACTGACGCTGAATCTTACTAAACTAGAGACTGACCCTGACTCTTACTAAACTAGAGACTGACCCTGACCTAACTAAACTAGAGACTGCCCTTGACTCTTACTAAACTAGAGACTATAGCTGACTATTACTAAACTAGAGACTGACCCTGACTCTTGCTAAACTAGAGATTGCCCCTGACTCTTACGAAACTAGAGACTGACCCTGACTCTTACTAAACTAGAGACTGACCCTGACCTAACTAAACTAGAGACTGCCCCTGACTCTTACCAAATTAGAGACTGACGCTAATTCTTACTAAACTAGAGACTGCCCCTGACTCTTACTAAACTAGAGATTGACCCTGAATCTTATTAAACTAGAGACTGACCCTGACTCTTACTAAACTAGAGACTGACCCTGACTTTTGCTAAACTAGAGATTGACCCTGAATCTTATTAAACTAGAGACTGACCCTGACTTTTACTAAACTAGAGACTGACCCTGACTCTTATTAAACTACAGACTGACCCTGACTCTTAATAAACTAGAGACTGACATTGACACTTACTAAACTAGAGACTGACCCTGACACTTACTAAATAGAGACTGTGAAGATGTGCCTTCCTTCCCACTACGCATTACATTATTTACTCATATTTTGCTATTATAAGACAGTTAGTTTGCTGCCAAAGACTATCAAATTTTAATTATTTTTTTCCAACACATCATATAGAGACTGTCGCTGATTCTTACTAAACTAGAGACTGACCCTGACTCTTGCTAAACTAGAGATTTCCCCTGACTCTTACTAAACTAGAGACTGACCCTGACTCTTGCTAAACTAGAGATTGCCCCTGACTCTTACTAAACTAGAGACTTAACCTGACCTAACTAAACTAGAGACTGCCCTTGACTCTTACTAAACTAGAGACTGTAGCTGACTCTTACTAAACTAGAGACTGACCCTGACTCTACCTAAACTAGAGATTGCCCCTGACTCTTACTAAACTAGAGACTAACCCTGACCTAACTAAACTAGAGACTGCCCCTGACTCTTACCAAACTAGAGACTGACGCTGATTCTTACTAAACTAGAGACTGACCCTAACTCTTGCTAAACGAGAGATTGCCCCTGACTCTTACTAAACTAGAGACTGACCCTGACTCTTACTAAACTAGAGACTGACCCTGACTCTTACTAAACTAGAGACTGACACTGACTCTTACTAAACTAGAAACAGACCCTGACCTTTACTAAACTAGAGATTGACCCTGAATCTTATTAAACTAGAGACTGACCCTGACTTTTACTAAACTAGAGACTGACCCTGACTCTTATTAAACTAGACACTGACACTGACGTACTAAACTAGAGACTGACGCTGATTCTTACTAAACTAGAGATTGCCCCTGACTCTTACTAAACTAGAGATTGCCCCTGACTCTTACTAAACTAGAGACTGACCCTGACTTTTACTAAACTAGAGACTGACCCTGACTCTTATTAAACTAGACACTGACACTGACGTACTAAACTAGAGACTGACCCTGACTCTACCTAAACTAGAGATTGCCCCTGACTCTTACTAAACTAGAGACTGACCCTGACCTAACTAAACTAGAGACTGCCCCTGACTCTAACCAAACTAGAGACTGACGCTGATTCTTACTAAACTAGAGACTGACCCTAACTCTTGCTAAACGAGAGATTGCCCCTGACTCTTACTAAACTAGAGACTGACCCTGACTCTTACTAAACTAGAGACTGACCCTGACTCTTACTAAACTAGAGACTGACACTGACTCTTACTAAACTAGAAACAGACCCTGACCTTTACTAAACTAGAGATTGACCCTGAATCTTATTAAACTAGAGACTGACCCTGACTTTTACTAAACTAGAGACTGACCCTGACTCTTATTAAACTAGACACTGACACTGACGTACTAAACTAGAGACTGACGCTGATTCTTACTAAACTAGAGATTGCCCCTGACTCTTACTAAACTAGAGATTGCCCCTGACTCTTACTAAACTAGAGACTGACCCTGACTCTTACTAAACTAGAGACTGACCCTGACTTTTACTAAACTAGAGACTGACCCTGACTCTTATTAAACTAGACACTGACACTGACGTACTAAACTAGAGACTGACCCTGACTCTACCTAAACTAGAGATTGCCCCTGACTCTTACTAAACTAGAGACTGACCCTGACCTAACTAAACTAGAGACTGCCCCTGACTCTAACCAAACTAGAGACTGACGCTGATTCTTACTAAACTAGAGACTGACCCTGACTCTACCTAAACTAGAGATTGCCCCTGACTCTTACTAAACTAGAGACTGACCCTGACCTAACTAAACTAGAGACTGCCCCTGACTCTAACCAAACTAGAGACTGACGCTGATTCTTACTAAACTAGAGACTGACCCTAACTCTTGCTAAACGAGAGATTGCCCCTGACTCTTACTAAACTAGAGACTGACCCTGACTCTTACTAAACTAGAGACTGACCCTGACTCTTACTAAACTAGAGACTGACACTGACTCTTACTAAACTAGAAACAGACCCTGACCTTTACTAAACTAGAGATTGACCCTGAATCTTATTAAACTAGAGACTGACCCTGACTTTTACTAAACTAGAGACTGACCCTGACTCTTATTAAACTAGACACTGACGTACTAAACTAGAGACTGACGCTGATTCTTACTAAACTAGAGATTGCCCCTGACTCTTACTAAACTAGAGATTGCCCCTGACTCTTACTAAACTAGAGACTGACCCTGACTCTTACTAAACTAGAGACTGATCCTGACCTTTACTAAACTAGAGATTGACCATGAATCTTATTAAACTAGAGACTGACCCTGACTCTCACTAAACTAGAGACTGACCCTGACTCTTATTAAACTAGAGACTGACACTGACGTACTAAACTAGAGACTGACGCTGATTCTTACTAAACTAGAGATTGCCCCTGACTCTTACTAAACTAGAGACTGCCCCTGATTCTTACTAAACTAGAGACTGACCCTGACCTAACTAAACTAGAGACTGCCCCTGACTCTTACCAAATTAGAGACTGACGCTAATTCTTACTAAACTAGAGACTGCCCCTGACTCTTACTAAACTAGAGATTGACCCTGAATCTTATTAAACTAGAGACTGACCCTGACTCTTACTAAACTAGAGACTGACCCTGAATTTTGCTAAACTAGAGATTGACCCTGAATCTTATTAAACTAGAGACTGACCCTGACTTTTACTAAACTAGAGACTGACCCTGACTCTTATTAAACTACAGACTGACCCTGACTCTTAATAAACTAGAGACTGACATTGACACTTACTAAACTAGAGACTGACCCTGACACTTACTAAATAGAGACTGTGAAGATGTGCCTTCCTTCCCACTACGCATTACATTATTTACTCATATTTTGCTATTATAAGACAGTTAGTTTGCTGCCAAAGACTATCAAATTTTAATTATTTTTTTCCAACACATCATATAGAGACTGTCGCTGATTCTTACTAAACTAGAGACTGACCCTGACTCTTGCTAAACTAGAGATTTCCCCTGACTCTTACTAAACTAGAGACTGACCCTGACTCTTGCTAAACTAGAGATTGCCCCTGACTCTTACTAAACTAGAGACTTAACCTGACCTAACTAAACTAGAGACTGCCCTTGACTCTTACTAAACTAGAGACTGTAGCTGACTCTTACTAAACTAGAGACTGACCCTGACTCTACCTAAACTAGAGATTGCCCCTGACTCTTACTAAACTAGAGACTAACCCTGACCTAACTAAACTAGAGACTGCCCCTGACTCTTACCAAACTAGAGACTGACGCTGATTCTTACTAAACTAGAGACTGACCCTAACTCTTGCTAAACGAGAGATTGCCCCTGACTCTTACTAAACTAGAGACTGACCCTGACTCTTACTAAACTAGAGACTGACCCTGACTCTTACTAAACTAGAGACTGACACTGACTCTTACTAAACTAGAAACAGACCCTGACCTTTACTAAACTAGAGATTGACCCTGAATCTTATTAAACTAGAGACTGACCCTGACTTTTACTAAACTAGAGACTGACCCTGACTCTTATTAAACTAGACACTGACACTGTCGTACTAAACTAGAGACTGACGCTGATTCTTACTAAACTAGAGATTGCCCCTGACTCTTACTAAACTAGAGATTGCCCCTGACTCTTACTAAACTAGAGACTGACCCTGACTCTTACTAAACTAGAGACTGATCCTGACCTTTACTAAACTAGAGATTGACCATGAATCTTATTAAACTAGAGACTGACCCTGACTCTCACTAAACTAGAGACTGACCCTGACTCTTATTAAACTAGAGACTGACACTGACGTACTAAACTAGAGACTGACGCTGATTCTTACTAAACTAGAGATTGCCCCTGACTCTTACTAAACTAGAGACTGCCCCTGATTCTTACTAAACTAGAGACTGACCCTGACCTAACTAAACTAGAGACTGCCCCTGACTCTTACCAAATTAGAGACTGACGCTAATTCTTACTAAACTAGAGACTGCCCCTGACTCTTACTAAACTAGAGATTGACCCTGAATCTTATTAAACTAGAGACTGACCCTGACTCTTACTAAACTAGAGACTGACCCTGACTTTTGCTAAACTAGAGATTGACCCTGAATCTTATTAAACTAGAGACTGACCCTGACTTTTACTAAACTAGAGACTGACCCTGACTCTTATTAAACTACAGACTGACCCTGACTCTTAATAAACTAGAGACTGACATTGACACTTACTAAACTAGAGACTGACCCTGACACTTACTAAATAGAGACTGTGAAGATGTGCCTTCCTTCCCACTACGCATTACATTATTTACTCATATTTTGCTATTATAAGACAGTTAGTTTGCTGCCAAAGACTATCAAATTTTAATTATTTTTTTCCAACACATCATATAGAGACTGTCGCTGATTCTTACTAAACTAGAGACTGACCCTGACTCTTGCTAAACTAGAGATTTCCCCTGACTCTTACTAAACTAGAGACTGACCCTGACTCTTGCTAAACTAGAGATTGCCCCTGACTCTTACTAAACTAGAGACTTAACCTGACCTAACTAAACTAGAGACTGCCCTTGACTCTTACTAAACTAGAGACTGTAGCTGACTCTTACTAAACTAGAGACTGACCCTGACTCTACCTAAACTAGAGATTGCCCCTGACTCTTACTAAACTAGAGACTAACCCTGACCTAACTAAACTAGAGACTGCCCCTGACTCTTACCAAACTAGAGACTGACGCTGATTCTTACTAAACTAGAGACTGACCCTAACTCTTGCTAAACGAGAGATTGCCCCTGACTCTTACTAAACTAGAGACTGACCCTGACTCTTACTAAACTAGAGACTGACCCTGACTCTTACTAAACTAGAGACTGACACTGACTCTTACTAAACTAGAAACAGACCCTGACCTTTACTAAACTAGAGATTGACCCTGAATCTTATTAAACTAGAGACTGACCCTGACTTTTACTAAACTAGAGACTGACCCTGACTCTTATTAAACTAGACACTGACACTGACGTACTAAACTAGAGACTGACGCTGATTCTTACTAAACTAGAGATTGCCCCTGACTCTTACTAAACTAGAGATTGCCCCTGACTCTTACTAAACTAGAGACTGACCCTGACTCTTACTAAACTAGAGACTGATCCTGACCTTTACTAAACTAGAGATTGACCATGAATCTTATTAAACTAGAGACTGACCCTGACTCTCACTAAACTAGAGACTGACCCTGACTCTTATTAAACTAGAGACTGACACTGACGTACTAAACTAGAGACTGACGCTGATTCTTACTAAACTAGAGATTGCCCCTGACTCTTACTAAACTAGAGACTGCCCCTGATTCTTACTAAACTAGAGACTGACCCTGACCTAACTAAACTAGAGACTGCCCCTGACTCTTACCAAATTAGAGACTGACGCTAATTCTTACTAAACTAGAGACTGCCCCTGACTCTTACTAAACTAGAGATTGACCCTGAATCTTATTAAACTAGAGACTGACCCTGACTCTTACTAAACTAGAGACTGACCCTGACTTTTGCTAAACTAGAGATTGACCCTGAATCTTATTAAACTAGAGACTGACCCTGACTTTTACTAAACTAGAGACTGACCCTGACTCTTATTAAACTACAGACTGACCCTGACTCTTAATAAACTAGAGACTGACATTGACACTTACTAAACTAGAGACTGACCCTGACACTTACTAAATAGAGACTGTGAAGATGTGCCTTCCTTCCCACTACGCATTACATTATTTACTCATATTTTGCTATTATAAGACAGTTAGTTTGCTGCCAAAGACTATCAAATTTTAATTATTTTTTTCCAACACATCATATAGAGACTGTCGCTGATTCTTACTAAACTAGAGACTGACCCTGACTCTTGCTAAACTAGAGATTTCCCCTGACTCTTACTAAACTAGAGACTGACCCTGACTCTTGCTAAACTAGAGATTGCCCCTGACTCTTACTAAACTAGAGACTTAACCTGACCTAACTAAACTAGAGACTGCCCTTGACTCTTACTAAACTAGAGACTGTAGCTGACTCTTACTAAACTAGAGACTGACCCTGACTCTACCTAAACTAGAGATTGCCCCTGACTCTTACTAAACTAGAGACTGACCCTGACCTAACTAAACTAGAGACTGCCCCTGACTCTTACCAAACTAGAGACTGACGCTGATTCTTACTAAACTAGAGACTGACCCTAACTCTTGCTAAACGAGAGATTGCCCCTGACTCTTACTAAACTAGAGACTGACCCTGACTCTTACTAAACTAGAGACTGACCCTGACTCTTACTAAACTAGAGACTGACACTGACTCTTACTAAACTAGAAACAGACCCTGACCTTTACTAAACTAGAGATTGACCCTGAATATTATTAAACTAGAGACTGACCCTGACTTTTACTAAACTAGAGACTGACCCTGACTCTTATTAAACTAGAGACTGACACTGACGTACTAAACTAGAGACTGACGCTGATTCTTACTAAACTAGAGATTGCCCCTGACTCCTACTAAACTAGAGATTGCCCCTGACTCTTTCTAAACTAGAGACTGACCCTGACTCTTACTAAACTAGAGACTGATCCTGACCTTTACTAAACTAGAGATTGACCATGAATCTTATTAAACTAGAGACTGACCCTGACTCTCACTAAACTAGAGACTGACCCTGACTCTTATTAAACTAGAGACTGACACTGACGTACTAAACTAGAGACTGACGCTGATTCTTACTAAACTAGAGATTGCCCCTGACTCTTACTAAACTAGAGACTGCCCCTGATTCTTACTAAACTAGAGACTGACCCTGACTCTTATTAAACTAGAGACTGACCCTGACTCTTACTGAAATAGAGACTGATCCTGACCTTTACTAAACTAGAGACTGACCCTGACTCATACTAAACTAGAGACTGACCCTGAATCTTATTAAACTAGAGACTGACCCTGACTCTTACTAAACTAGAGACTGCCCCTGATTCTTACTAAACTAGAGACTGACCCTGACTCTTATTAACCTAGAGACTGACCCTGACTCTTACTGAAATAGAGACTGACCCTGACTCTTACTCAACTAGAGACTGACCCTGACTCTTACTCAACTAGAGACTGACCTTGACTCTTACTAAACTAGAGACTGACCCTGACTCTTACTAAACTAGAGACTGACCCTGACTCTTATTAAACTAGAGACTGACCCTGACTCTTACTGAAATAGAGACTGATCCTGACCTTTACTAAACTAGAGACTGACCCTGACTCTTACTAAACTAGAGACTGATCCTGACTCTTACTGAAATAGAGACTGATCCTGACTCTTACTCAACTAGAGACTGACCCTGACTCTTACTAAACTAGAGACTGACCTTGTCTCTTACTAAACTAGAGACTGACCCTGACTCTTACCAAACTAGAGACTGACACTGACGTTTACTAAACTAGAGATTGACCCTGACTCTTACTAAACTAGACTGACCCTGACTCTAACTAAACTAGAGACTGACCCTGACTCTTACTAAACTAGAGACTGACCCTGACTCTTACTAAACTAGTGACTGACCCTGACTCTTACTAAACTAGAGACTGACCCTGACTGTTACTAAACTAGAGACTGACCCTGACTCTTACTAAACTAGAGACTGACCCTGACTCTTACTAAACTAGAGACTGCCCCTGACTCTTAATGAACTAGAGACTGTCGTTCTCTTCATAGTCATAATCAGAATCGTATTACTTGATATCATGCATTTTAATGAGTGCCTTTTCATCATGTCCTGTGTGTGTTTATAGCGGTTACCTTTCACTTAATTCCTTACATTCTCACGTGTGAAATTGAATTGAATCTCATGGACTATTTTGCTTGCTTGCATGGTGTCCTGTGATTCTACAGATTGGCATGGACGAAAGTGACATTACCTATCACCTCCTCTCTCCCCAAACAAATAGCTAAACACGCCCTAGAACTACAGATAATGAACTTACCTTCAGCATGACATTCGGACCTGGGACCTCTAAACCGACTGACGTCCACCTCATCGTCTCTCCGCTGTTTACCTGCTGTGGGAAAAAGACACACATCACAACTCTCCCTATAGCACTACTAAAGGACAGACATCACAACTCTCCCTATAGCACTACTAAAGGACAGACATCACAACTCTCCCTATAGCACTACTAAAGGACAGACATCACAACTCTCCCTATAGCACTACTAAAGGACAGACATCACAACTCTCCCTATAGCACTACTAAAGGACAGACATCACAACTCTCCCTATAGCACTACTAAAGGACAGACATCACAACTATCCCTATAGCACTACTAAAGGACAGACATCACAACTCTCCCTATAGCACTATTAAAGGACAGACATCACAACTCTCCCTATAGCACTACTAAAGGAAAGGGCGTATTTCCAGAGGGTGTGAGTGTGACTGCAGTACGTGCTGTAATTGTATGTTTTGTGTCACTGTGACAACCGACACGGGGGGACACGCCCGACGCACCTGCGAGAGGCTACTCACAACGTTACCAAGCAGCCGGGCCGGTGCAGCGCGAGGGACAGCCAGCCACCTGCAATCGACCCCCTGGTCAGGAGGAAGAGCTGAACCCTGCTCGGGTAGAGCCTATAGAACATTGGCCATCGCTCTGGAAGTGAATCAGCTGTTTGCCCCGGTGCTCATAGTTAGCCCATAGCCCTAAATCCTAGCCCTTTAAAATGTTCTAATCAGGCTTTAGTGATATTATCATTGTTGTAAAAACTGAATTTATAATAAAGAACCTCTGATTGTA
The DNA here is from genome assembly GCA_031479575.1 of Coregonus ussuriensis. Lineage (NCBI taxonomy): Eukaryota > Metazoa > Chordata > Actinopteri > Salmoniformes > Salmonidae > Coregonus > Coregonus ussuriensis. Next base: position 139,663,678 of record CM062494.1, on the reverse strand, counting down.
CTTTGGCCTGTCTCTGGTTGGTTGCCGTGGGATCTTAGAACTCTGCTTTGGACAGAAGCTACATATATCCGCATCCCAAATGGGCACCCTATACCCTACATTGTGCAATACTTTTGACCAGAGTCATATCGGCGTCCCTATGGGCCCTAGTCAAAAGTAGTGCACCGTACAGAGAAAAGGGTGCCATTTTGGACTCAGACTAAGAATTATTTACATACATTTTCACCCTCTCTCCATTGTGACACGTTGTTGTAATGTGTAACAAATCTAGTTACAGAGTTCTATGTATGAATAAGCAAAACAAGTTGAGATAGACTGCTACTGTGTTCAAATAATATGAATTTGACATTTAATATAATGTCATATTTATTTTGTAATGAAGAATAATAACTATATTGTCATTTAGCAAGTTCAAAGCAACTTAAAAGTTATGAGATGGACTAAATGTGTTTTTTTTCCCGGCAAGTAAATCCAGTTAAACACCATTTCTACAACAAGTGGGGTCCTTTAGACATTTAAAACAAATCATATCGTATACAGTCAAAGCCTTTTGGGCCACAATGTACAGGCGGCAGTTGACTATGAGGTTGAGGCATTTGGCCAGTCATTGAGAATAAAACATTGTGTGCATTGAGATTGAGGATAAGTGTTAGCATTGAAATTAGATTAGTATAGCATTGGCATAGAGAAGGTTAGCCATTGAAATATACAGTTACTGTAGCTAGCCCTTTAGCTACCATTGAGACAGAATATGTTAGCCAGCCATTGAGAAACACAGTTAGTTTAGCCATTGACAAACACATAGTTAGCTTAGACATTGAGAAACACATAGTTAGCTTAGCCATTGAGATTCATTTCTGAATGCAGTGGATCAATGATTCAGGAGCACAACAAGGGGCTGATCTCTGCTCCAAGGTCATACAATGTACTGTCATCTCCATGCACCCACACTCTTCATCTCTCCTTCTATCCTTATTCATTCTTTCCCTCTTTCTCAATCTCTCTCTCTTCCTTTCTCTCTCCCTCTAACCTAAATGTAGACCTCCTAGGCCTATCTCTCTCTCCCTCCCTCCCTCCCTCCCTAAATCCCTCCCTCCCTCCCTCCCTGCCTCCCTCCCTCCCTCCCTCCCTCCCCACTCTCGTCTGCCTGCTCCTGCTACGCCTCACGGCAACATCATTTAATATTCTGGTGTCATCGTAAAAAAAGTGGAGGCTTGGCTTGTCAGCGCTGAGACGAGAGGCTATTGATTTACTATGAGCCTCATGCTAGAGGAGAGGAGAGGAGAAGAGAAGAGAAGAGAGGAGCGGAGTGGGACTATCTGGTTTATTAGCAGACAAGCTGACAGTCAGGCTGGATGGACAGCTATGTGGGGACTTAGCTTGTGAATGCAGTATGTATGGGTATGAATGCTGTATGTATAGGCTATGAATGCTATATGTGTGGGCTATGAATGATGTATGTATGGGTATGAATGCTGTATGTATGGGGTATGAATGATATATGTATGGGTATGAATGCTGTATGTATGGGTATGAATGCTGTATGTACGGGTATTACATGCTGTATGTACGGCTATGAATACTGTATGTATGGGTATGAATGCTGTATGTATGGGTATAAATGCTGTATGTATGGGTATGAAACTGTATATATGGGTAATGAATGCTGTATATATGGGCTATGAATGCTGTATGTATGGGTATGAATGATGGTTATACGGCTATACATGCTGTATGTATGGGTATGAATGCTGTATGTTTGGGCTATAAATGCTGTATATATGGGCTATGAATGCTGTATATATGGGCTATGAATGCTGTATGCATGGGCTATGAATGCTGTATGTATGAGGTATGAATGTTGTGTGTATGGGTATGAATGCTGTATGTATGGGTAAGAATAGTATATATGTGTGGGTATGAATGCTGTATGTATGGGTATGAATGCTGTATATAGGCTATGAATGCTGTATAAATGGGCTAAGAATTATGTATGTGTGGGTATGAATGCTGTATGTATGGGTTATGAATGCTGTATGTATGTGTATGAATGTTGTACGTATGGGTATGAATGCTTTATGTATGGTAAGAATGCTATATGTATGGGTATGAATTCTGTATGTACGGGTATGAATGCTGTATATGGGCTATGTATGCTGTATGTATGGGTTATGAATGCTTTATGTATTGCTATGAATGCTGTATGTATGGGGTATGAATGCTGTATGTATGGGGTAAAAATGCTGTATGTTTGGGCTATG
>CM062494.1:139653917-139656417 GCA_031479575.1 Coregonus ussuriensis | reverse complement strand
GGAAATAAGTATTTGACCCCCTCTCAATCAGAAAGATTTCTGGCTCCCAGGTGTATTTTTTACAGGTAACGAGCTGAGATTAGGAGCACACTCTTAAAGGGAGTGCTCCTAATCTCAGCTTGTTACCTGTATAAAAGACACCTGTCCACAGAAGCAATCAATCAATCCGATTCCAAACTCTTCAACACTCTTCAACATGGCCAAGACCAAAGAGCTCTCCAAGGATGTCAGGGACAAGATTGTAGACATACACACGGCTGGAATGGGCTCCAAGACCATCGCCAAGCAGCTTGGTGAGAAGGTGAAAACAGTTGGTGCGATTATTCGCAAATGGAAGAAACACAAAAGAACTGTCAATCTCCCTCGACCTGGGGCTCCATACAAGATCTCACCTCGTGGAGTTGCAATGATCATGAGAACGGTGAGGAATCAGCCCAGAACTACTACACGGGAGGATCTTGTCAATGATCTCAAGGCAGCTGGGACCATAGTCACCAAGAAAACAATTGGTAACACACTACGCCGTGAAGGACTGAAATCCTGCAGCGCCTGCAAGGTCCCCCTGCTCAAGAAAGTACCATTACAGGCCTGTCTGAAGTTTGCCAATGAACATCTGAATGACTCAGAGGAGAACTGGGTGAAAGTGTTGTGGTCAGATGAGACCAAAATCGAGCTCTTTGGCATCAACTCAACTCGCGTGTTTGGAGGAGGAGGAATGCTGCCTATGACCCCAAGAACACTATCCCCACCATCAAACATGGAGGTGGAAACATTATGTTTTGGGGGTGTTTTTCTGCTAAGGGGACAGGACAACTTCAAAGGGACGATGGACGGGGCCATGTACCGTCAAATCTTAGGTGAGAACCGCCTTCCCTCAGCCAGGGCATTGAAAATGGGTCGTGGATGGGTTTTCCAGCATGACAATGACCCAAAACACACGGCCAAGGCAACAAAGGAGTGGCTCAAGAAGACGCACATTAAGGTCTTGGAGTGGCCTAGCCAGTCTCCAGACCTTAATCCCATAGAAAATCTGTGGAGGGAGCTGAAGGTCTGCTGTTAATGATAATTCAGAGGATTTTCCCAAGGTTGCTGTTGACGCATATCCCACGGTAGTTATCGGGGTCAAATTTGTCTCCACTTTTGTGGATTGGGGTGATCAGTCCTTGGTTCCAAATATTGGGGAAGACGGCACTGGTGCCTCAAAATGCAAGACCAATCACCAATCATTCCCTAATCTACTTTACTCATCTCCATTCATCTCCTCCTCTCCTCCTCTCCTCCTCTCCTGTGCTCTTCTCTTCTGATGTTTAGTTGTCAATTTAAATCACTGCCTCATATACTGGGGGATGTTTTGTGCTTCTTCTCACCAGGTAACTACACATCAGTATGCACACAGTGCCTATTCCCCAAAATAAATGAGGACAGCTACAAAACAAAACAGTGTCAGTCTGCTCGTGTGTTTCTGTATGTGCAGAAGTGCTGTGGGTGTGTGTCTCCCAGTGTGAGTTGGGTGAGCAGGTTGTCAGTCCATATGGTGTGTACCCAGGTGAGGAGGCAGCCCTTATTTAGAGTGAGTGTGTGTGTGTGTATGTGTGTGTGTGTGTGTGTGGTATGGGGGTTGTAGACCTGTGTGTGTACAATTGTGTGTGTGTGTGTGTGTGTCTTCGCTGTGTGTGTGTGTGTGTGCTAACCTTTCTCTGATTCAGATTACCATCTGCCTCTCTCTCTCTTCAAAGGAAGGCCCCTCCTCCAAGCCCAATAGACACATTCATTATTCAACTGCTTTTCCAGGTGACACCAAAACTATTAGTAACTTCCTCTCCTGCTCAGAATCACACCACAAACTCCACACCAAGCCTGAACCGAGCCACAGTCCTCTCTCGCTCTCTCACTCTGTCTATCCTCTTCTCCTCCTGTCTCTCTCTCCTCTTCCCTATCTCCATCTCTCTGACACTGTCTCTGTTCCTCTCTCTCTCTCTCTCTCTCTCTCTCTCTCTCTCTCTCTCTCTATCTCTCTGTCTCTGTTCCTCGCTCTGTCTCTCTCTCTCTCCTCTTCCCCATCTCCATCTCTCTGACACAGTCTCTGTTCCTCTCTCTCTCTCTCTCTCTCTCTCTCTCTCTCTCTCTCCTCTCTCTCTCTCTCTCTCTCTCTCTCTCTCTCTCTCTCTCTCTCTCTCTCTCTCTCTCTCTCTCTCTCTCTCTCTCTCTATCTTTGTCTGTCTCTGTCTCTGTTCCTTGCTCTGTCTCTCTCTCGCTCTCGCTCTCGCTCTCTCTCTCTCTCTCTCTCTCTCTCTCTCTCTCTCTCTCTCTCTCTCTCTCTCTCTCTCTCTCTCTCGCTCTCTCTCTCTCTCTCTCTCTCTAAAAGTCAATCTCTCTCTTAGCATCGGGCCCCCCCAGATCGTAAGTGCTTGAGGAATCCAATAACGTTGATTAAGTGATGACAATATAATTACAGCGATGGCTGGGGCACAATCAATCTCCTTCTCACTGAAACGGACAA
>CM062494.1:139636417-139646417 GCA_031479575.1 Coregonus ussuriensis | reverse complement strand
AGCATTGGGCTCTGCAATAAAAGCAGAGGAGAGAGAATATGGTCCCTCTCCTCTCCTCTCCTCTCCTCTCCTCTCCTCTCCTCTCCTCTCCTCTCCTCTCCTCTCCTCTCCTCTCCTCTCCTCTCCTCTCCTCTCCTCTCCTCTCCTCTCTCTCTCCTCTCCTCTCCTCTCCTCTCCTCTCCTCTCTCCTCCCTCTCCTCTCTTTCCTCCCTCTCCTCCCTCTCCTCTCCTCTCCTCTCTCTCCTCCCTCTCCTCTCTCTCCTCCCTCTCCTCCCTCTCTCTCAGTCATCTGGTGAGTGTCATGGCAGGGTGGAGCGTAGGGAGGCGTAGGAGGGTGTATTCGGGGGGACAGGGGTGTAGAAGTTATGGATGGGGTGGAGGGGGCAATATAAAGCCCATCTACCCCATCTCTTCCTGACACTAAAATAGTATAAATAATGTTTCATTTGTCACAGCAGGCAGCACCTGTAAAAACCTCCAAATTATTAGTTTAATAAGGTTCGCTTGGATATAACAGGATATTGTCTTGAGATATATGAGATGACACGGCTCAAACTGGTGCTAGTATATTACATTGCGAAGTGGACAGTGTCTGTTAATGAGCGAGAGAGAGAGAGAGAGAGAGAGAGTGGTTTGCTGAAGTTTATTTTTAAAAGGTAAAAAAAATACCTGTCTCTGTTTGATCTAATTTCCTTCTTAATCCTTCCTACACACACATGCACACACAAACGTGCACACAATCACCACCCGAACAGCTGCTAATACATTCTGGTGGACTGCATTAATCAACCCTTGATTCCCAGTGACCTACAGCACACTGTTGAGTGAGAGAGAGACAACAAACACACACATACACACACACACACACAAACACGATAATGCCAATATCCTGCTGGAGAGCAGCTAGTTGTGGGCGTCCTCCGTGAGAGATTCCTCTATCTTCATCATCACCACAGAGAGGGAGGAGTCGGAGAGACGGAGGGGTCAGAGAAAGGGAGGGGTCGGAGAGAGGGAGGGGTCAGAGAGAGGGAGGAGTCAGGGAGAGGTAGGAGTCGGAGAGAGGGAGGGGTCAGAGAGAGGGAGGAGTCAGAGAGAGGGAGGGGTCAGAGAGGGAGGGGTCGGAGAGAGGGAGGGGTCAGAGAGGTAGGGGTCGGAGAGAGAGAGGGGTCAAGGAGAGGGAGGATTCAGAGAGACGGAGGAGTTGGAAAGAGGGAGGGGTCAGAGAGAGGGAGGGGTCAGGGAGAGGGAGGAGTCAGAGAGAGGGAGGAGTCGGAGAGAGGGAGGAAAGGGAAAAAATAGGGTGCCATTTTGACTCATTCCAAAATGTTGTTGCATTCAATCTTAAATGACACTTTGTGCATACCATGATGACTCCTAAGTTCCATCTAAATTAGTTTACTAAAACCACCCTGCTCTCATACCTCCAAACTCAACCCTCTCTCTGCTCTCTGTCCCCATGGGCCCTGGTTTAAAAGCAGTCCACTACACATGGAATAGGGGGCCATTTGGGATTTTGCCACAGTGTTAAGTTTCCACTTATCTAAATAAGTTTACTTACTAAGTTTAAAAACAGAGAAAATAACCTGTTGTCAAACCTCAACCCCCCTCTCCTCATCAGAAGACTGCTGTTGTTGGCGTGTTGATCAAAAGGCCTTTTGAGACACGAGTCAGAGATATAGATAGATACAGGATGTGTCCCAAATGGCACCCTATTCATTATATAGTGCACTACTTTTGACCAGTGCCCACAAGGCTACATCAGGAATATGGTGCACACATAGCAGAGATATAGGACAGTCAATCAGACTGTAAGAAAGGGAAGCGTCTCATTAGGCGAGCCTCGCGACTAGTGTGTTTCCCTGTGTGATCCAGGAAGCTGCCATCTTTGGCTGTCACCGGCAAGAAGATATGGGGGTCCATATACCCTTTAATCAGGAGATATTCGAGAGTGATGTGCGTGTACAGATGTAGGATCTTAATTTGAGCCAGTTTGCTACAGCAGCTAAATAATCCTACCTCAACAGGAAATGTGAATTAAATCAAGTGGATTATAAGTAATGGATATTTTTGGCGGGGTTGATGCATTTTTCGTTAGGGCAAATGGGAAAAGTGGAAATGACAAACCTTAGAGGCCTTTTTAAAACTCAAATAAACCACAAGTTTGCATTACCTGCTGTGCAGGAAAATTCTCTGCAACAAAAGAGTGATCAAATGAAGATCCTGCATCTGTACGTGCGTGTTGTTTCCGTCTTTCTCTCTCTGTTTGCCACATTTCAAGGGTTATCCAATCTTCTTCTAAATCTAGCACTTTTGCTCATTAAAAATAATATGATTGTGGAATCGGAACGGAGTCGATGGATTCCACATTCCAAAGTGCAAAAAAACGAATGTAAGAATTGGACAGTAATATAGACTGAAGTGAACATGGCTGGTGGGAAACTAGAGGAGGGGGGATGACGGGGTGTGTTGAAAGCTTCTGTGGCATTCATCATTTATTAAGATACAAGAAAAAAAAAAAGGTATTGAAGGAAACTTGATACATTTTTGATCGTGGTTAATCAATTGTAAAGGCGATACCTTTAGACGAAAGAAAATCCTGCGAGCACACACACACACACACACACACACACACACACATACACACATATGACTACATAATCAACTGAATAGATCAGAATTCATTAAGGAGGGGAAAAAAAAGGCTGTTTGAATAGTGTAAAGTCCCCAGAATGTCACCCAAAGTTCTGTTATATATTCACCATGGCAACAGTTGGCATGGATATACAAATATATTTAGAAAATTGGACAGAAAATGGTTTAGAGTTCACACTAACCTTTCAAATGAAATCTATTTGGAGAGAAAATTGTTTAGCACTTACGTGTGTGTGTGTTTGTGTGTTTCAATGTCGAAATCCTTCACTTCATAACGTCGGTCAAAACACTATAGATTCTTGATGGTACAATTTCATGAAGCATTGACCACCAGTCACTCAAATCAAATTGTAAAGAAAATTGAAAAGCACTGGCAATAACCTTTGAAATGTATAATTGTATCATTTTTTTAACCACATAAAAACCATTCACTTCTTGGCGGTTGATCGGAAGAGATTAAATTATATAGATGATCCAATCTCAAAAGCAACAGGCAATGTTTTCGTCAGAGCATAATTCTGTAAGAGAAATCAAATGTCTCATTTAGACTATTTTCTACATAGAAAGCTTTTACTTATGGGCGGTTGGTCAGAAGAGAAAAATATATATATTATTTAGATGTCAGAGCTAAATTCTACAGTATAATATACACAAACCGGTGCGCCTGGCACCTACTACCATACCCCGTTCAAAGGCACTTAAATATTTTGTCTTGACCATTCAACCTCTGAATGGCACACATACACAATCCAAGTCTAAATTGGCCTTTCGTCTACACTGATTGAAGTGGATTTAACAAGTGACATCAATAAGGGATCATAGCATTCACCTGGTCAGTCTATGTCAAGGAAAGAGCAGGTGTTCTTAATGTTTTGTACACTCAGTGTAAATGACATGTATCATTGTGCCTTTTTTCCACATTGAAACCAGTTTTCGCCAGTTGGTGGAAACTAAAAAACTATTTGCTACAATGTCAAAAGCAACAGGCTACATGTTTCTCAGAGCTCAATTCCAGAGATAGATACAATCGCAACCAGCATTGACCAACGGTGACTCAGATCAAATTGGAAAGAACATTGGTTAGCGCGGCACAATAACCTTTCGAATGTATCCTTTTTTTCCTTTTATGCAGAAACCATTCCCTTGCTGACATAGGGTCACCGTTATATTATATAGATTCCATATATAGATACAACCTCAATCAGCGTTGAGCCAACAGTCACTCAGATCCTGACAAATGACCATGAAAGTACCATGACCACTTCAAGTCCTAATCCTAAACCCTGTCCTGTCAAAGAGCCAGGCAACCCTCCTGCATCCTAAACCCCGTCCTGTCAAAGAGCCAGGCAACCCTCCTGCATTCCTACAACCATTTAAATGATAATTAAGTCTAAATCCCTCTATTGTAACGATCCTAAAAGAGACCCACAAAATGTCCGCCGGTCCACACACTGAAAAGCGTACGACCGCGTCCCAAATGGCACCATATTCCCTATATATTGCAGTACTTTCGGCCAAAGCCCTACTACTTTTGAACAGAGGAATCCCATAGCAATCTGGTCAAAAGTAGTGCACTATGTAGGGAACAAGGGTGCCAGTTTGGACTGAGCCTAAGTCGCGGGCCAATGAAAGTGTAACTCTGAGCCTTCAGGCCTAAGAATAAGAAGGGAGCAGCGTGGAAATAGGTTTCTGTGTTCTGGGATGGCGTGGCCCCACTCAGGACGGGGTTAAGTAGTCAAGTGGTTTCTCCGTTATCTCTCCCAGTACTCTGGGTGTTCTCAGCTGGCTATTAGCATAGCCATTCAACACTGGGACCGTGTCCCAAATGGTGCCCTATTCCCTATGCAGTGCACTACTTTTGACAAGGGCCCACAGGGTTCCCCATTGGGGCTCTGGTTGAAAGTAGTGCACTATGTAGGGAATAGGGTGCCATTTGAGATACAGCCTTTGGCCGCTGGGGCCGAGGGGCTAGGAAGGAGAAAGGGGCCCCAGTCTCTCTCTATCTCTCTCTCTTTCCTTCTGTTTCTCTCTGTCTTCTACTTTCCAGGCCACCAGGGCTCCTCTCACTAATCCCCTCTGCTAAGTCCCCCATTGGAACAGAGTTTAGAGTGACTGTTTTGTCTTTTGGATTAGATGGATGGATGGATGGAGGGTGGATGGAGGGGTGGAGGGACGGTAGTCCACCTGCTCAGAGAGAAAGCAAGGGAAAAGGGGAGGGGAGGGGGGGGGGGTGTTGTGTATGTGAGAGAGAGAAAGTGAGTGTGTGTGTGTGTGTGTGTGTGTTTGAGGGGTGGTAAAGACTGACATTTTCTATCCATTACCTCGGTTTCCCATGTTTTTCCGATTTTCGAGGCAAATGACTGGTGCATGAAATCAGTTTGAGACTAAATATATGGTCTTCACCTAAATGGTTTGTAATTCTACTCTGGACATTACGTACTGATACAGGAAGACAGACGGTCTCCCTCCAGCCAGGTTTGCTCAAGAATCACTTCAGAATTGGAACACAGGGAGATGCCTTCAGAATCCGCCACTAGGGGCAACGGTGAGCACTATTACCATAAATCGCGACCTCCGGCTCAGAGGGTCGTGTGTTCAATCCCAGCGGTAGACACTGGTTTTTATTAACCCTTAACTTAACCATTCAGGATGAATGGAGGAGGAGCGGGAGGGGCAACCCAGGGTGTAAGTGTTTGGAACAACTTCGAAATTCGACGTTCAGAGAAAAGTGGATAAACATCAGAATCTGAAGTGAAATAGGATCAAACCCCAGGCTGAAATGGTGCCTCAGCACTGAGATGCCTTAGTCTTGTTCTGTGTTAATGATCTGCCTGAACCTCTGTATGTGCGGGTGATGACTCCTCAATAACCCTGTGGATATCTGATGGATTTTGCTGTAGCTGTCTCCGTACAGCCATTGTGGGAGTGGATTTGCAGATGCCATAATGAAATGTGATGTCTGTGAGTATCACTGCCCTATCAGATTGGCTACTGGGGAGAGAGAGAGAGAGAGAGAGAGAGAGAGAGAGAGAGAGAGAGAGAGAGAGAGAGAGAGAGAGAGAGAGAGAGAGAGAGAGAGAGAGAGAGAGAAAGAGAGTGAGTCAGATCGATGTGTTTTACGTTATTAAAGAAGATGAATTATGGTGTCTGCTGGGGTTGGTTGACCTTGTGCCAAACTCTTTCTTTATCGACTCTTGCATCCACATGATCTGTTCATCCCTCCCTCCCTCCCTCCACCAATCCATCCATCCCTTCATATTTCAGGTCTGTACTGTGAACACCACTCAGATAATGAGTCCGCTACACAAAATGACACCTTCATCCCTATATAGTGCACTTTTCACTGTGGCTCCTAGTAGTGTGCTTTCAAATGTGCTCTCTCTCTCTCTCTCTCTCTCTCTCTCTCTCTCTCTCTCTCTCTCTCTCTCTCTCTCTCTCTCTCTCTCTCGTATTAAAGAAATAGACCTCTCACTTTAGTTCAACTGAAGTTTTAAATTAACAAGAAAATAATTAAATAACATGAACATTCAGTAAATCTAATCAAATCAAATTGTATTTGTCACATGCACCGAATACAAAAGGTTTACTGACAAGCCCTTAACCAACAATGCAGTTTTAAGAAAGAATAACAAAAAAATTACTTTTAAAAAATGCAAATAGTCTGGGTAGGCATTTGATTAGCTGTTCAGGAGTCTTATGGCTTGGGGGTAGAAGATGTTTAGAAGCCTCTTGGACCTAGACTTGGCGCTCCGGTACCGCTTGCCGTGTAGTGCTTTAATTTCAGTACAACATGGATTCATTTGAATAAAATACATCTTTGTAGGCTAGTCCCTGTGGCACAATTACACAGAAGTGGATAGGAAACAATGAAAAACAACATGAACACAGAGATATCAGAGTAGTATTGTATTGCATCAAAACTGTATATTGGAGAAATTACCTGTGAAGTATTTGTACAACAGGAGCACCTTTACTAAGCTCTGACCTCCTCCTTCATGACTTTAACCTCTTTCAAATGTGCTTTCTCTCTCTCTCTCTCTCTCTCTCTCTCTCTCTCTCTCTCTCTCTCTCTCTCTCTCTCTCTCTCTCTCTCTCTCTCTCTCTCTCTCTCTCTCACTCTCTCACTAGCTCTCTCTCTCTCTCTCTCTCTCTCTCTCTCTCTCTCTCTCTCTCTCTCTCTCTCTCTCTCTCTCTCTCTCACTCTCTCACTAGCTCTCTCTCTCTCTCTCTAGCTCTGTCTCTCTCTAGCTCTCTCTCTCTCTCTCTCTCTCTCTCACTCTCTCTCTCTCTCTCTCTCTCTAGCTCTCTCTCTCTCTCTCTCTCTCTCTCTAGCTCTCTCTCTCTCTCTCTCTCTCTCTCTCTCTAGCTCTCTCTCTCTCTCTCTCTCTCACTCTCTCACTAGATCGCTCTCTCTCTCTAGCTATCTCTCTCTCTCACTCTCTCTCTCTCTCTCTCTCTCTAGCTAACTCTCTCTCGCTAACTCTCTCTCGCTCTCTCTCTCTCTCTCTTTCTATCTCTCTCTCTCTCTCTCTCTCTCTCTCTCTCTCTCTCTCTCTCTCTCTCTCTCTCTCTCTCTCTCTCACACTCTCTCACTAGCTCTCTCTCTCTCTCTAGCTCTCTCTCTCTCTAGCTCTCTCTCTCTCTCTCTCTAGCTCTCTCTCTCTCTCTCTAGTTCTCTCTCTCTCTCTCTAGATCTCTCTCTCTCACTAGCTCTCTCTCTCTATATATATATCTCTCTCTCTCACTAGCTCTCTCTCTCTCTCTCTCTCTCTCTCTCTCTCTCTCTCTCTCTCACTAGCTCTCTCTCTCTCTCTCTCTCTCTCTCTCTCTCTCTCTCTCTCTGTCTCTCTGTCTCTCTGTCTCTCTGTCTCTCTGTCTCTCTGTCTCTCTGTCTCTCTGTCTCTCTCTCTCTGTCTCTCTCTCTCTCTCTCTCTCTCTCTCTCTCTCTCTCTCTCTCTCTCTCTCTCTCTCTCTCTCTCTCTGTCTCTCTATCTCTCTCTCTCTCTCTCTCTCTCTCTCTCGCTCTCTCTCTCTCTCTCCTCCCACTATCTTTCTTCCCCTCTCCATCCCTCCCTACGTAGTGTTCTACTTTTGACCAGAGCCCAATGGCATTCCCTAGGGTCCTGGTGAAAAGTATTGCACTACATAAGGAATAGGGTGCAATTTAGGATGCAGACTTTACGTTAAATGGAGATCAATTGAGGACCAATTGTATTAAAGAAATAGGCCTCTCACTTTAGTTCCACTGAAGTTTATAATTAACAAGAAAACATACTGTAGTGCTTTAATTTCTGTACAACATGGATTCATTTGAATGAAATACATCTGTGTAGGCTAGTCCCTGTGGCACAATTACACAGAAGTGGATAGGAAACAATGAAAAACAACATGAAAACAGAGATATCACGTCCCCCCCCTGTAGCTCAGTTGGTAGTGCATGGTGCTTGCAATGCCAGGGTTGTGGGTTTGTTTCCCAAGGGGGGCCAGTATGAAAATGTATGCACTCACTAACTGTAAGTTTCTCTGGATAAGAGCGTCTGCTAAATATGTAAAATGTAGTATTGTATTGCGTCATAAGTGTATATTGGAGAAATTACCTGTGAAGTATTTGTACAGGAGCACCTTTACTAAGCCTCTGACCTCCTCCTTCATGACTTTAACCTCTTTCAAATGTGTTTTCTTGCTCTGTCTCTCTCTCCCTATTTCACCTCAATTCCCCCCTCTCTCTCTCTCTCTCTCTCTCTCTCTCTCTCTCTCTCTCTCTCTCTCTCTCTCTCTCTCTCTCTCTCTCTCTCTCTCTCTCTCTCTCTCTCTCTCTCTCTCTCTCTCTCTCTCTCTCTCTCTCTCTCTCTCTCTCTCTCTCTCTCTCTCTCTCTCTCTCTCTCTCTCTCTCTCTCTCTCTCTCTCTCTCTCTCTCTCTCTCTCTCTCTTCCTCTCTCTCTACTGACCTCATTTCTGGATTGTCCAGTAAAACCATCACTCCTTCCTCTGCTATAGGACAGATAAACCTCAAGGTCAAATATTATCGATGGCACACACCACACACACACACACACATGCACACACACACACACACAAGCACGTGCACGCACACACACGCACACGCACGCACACACACATAAACACACACACAGAGACTGGTGTTCATTGAGTTGTGAGGGGGATTGGTCTGTCAATGGATCGATATATGGATGTACGACATGGGCTACGAGTTTTGACACCCCCTGTCAAAGGACGTTTGTCATTATTTTATGTGTGTGTGTGTTTGTGTGTGTCTGAGTTATGTGAGATTGTTTTAGTTTTATCTTCTCATGCTAGATATGGGACACAATTTCCATTTGTTAGAGACATCAAATCCTACCAACACGTATCATAACACACACACACACACACACACACACACACACACACACACACACACACACACACACACACACATAGTATTGTACAGCTAACCTTGTGGGGACACACAATTCAGTCCCATTCAAAATCCTATTTTCCCTAACCCCTAACCCTAACCCGTACTCTTATTCTAACCCTAACCTTACCCCTAATCCTAACCTTACCCAAAACCTAACCTTAATCCTAAAACTAAACCTAACCCTAGCTCCTAACCCTAACCCTAAACCTAACCCTAGCTCATAACCCAAACCCTTAACGTAATTCTAACCCTAACACTAATTCTAACCTTAACCCTAAACCCCCTAGAAACAGTGTTTGACCTCGTGGGGACTAACAAAATGTCCCCAGTTGGTCCAATTTTTGTTTGTTTACATTTCTTGTGGGGTCTTCTGGTCCCCCTACTGGACTTCTGGTCCCCACAAGAATAGTTAAACACGTCCACACACACACGCACACACACACACACACACACACACACACACACACACACACACACACACACACACAGCTATGTCTTACTATACTTGTGAGGACTTTGTGGGGACCAACAAATGATTCCCATTCAAAATCCTATTTTCCCTATCCCCTAATCCTAACCCCGAACCTTAACCCCTAACCCTAATCCTAACCCTAAACCTAACCTAAACCCATAAACCTAACCCTAACTCCTAAACCCAACCCTAAACTTAACCCTATCCCTAATTCTAAGCCTAACCATAACCCCTAAACCTAAAATAGCCTTTTTACAAGTGCGGACCGGCAAAATGTCCTCACTTCTCTGAATTTTAGTTGGTTTAATATTCTTGTGAAGACTTCTGGTACTCAAGTATAGTAAAACACGTGTACACACACACCAACACATATCCCATAATATTAGTGATTTCAAAGTTTATGTCTCGTTTTCAAATGTTGACAATGTTTGTCACAACTGAATCCACTTACATTT
>CM062494.1:139623917-139628917 GCA_031479575.1 Coregonus ussuriensis | reverse complement strand
ACATAGCAGACAACTGAAGCCCCAGAGGGCATAAGAGGTTCCTTAGGAGGCATTACCCTCAGGATTTTAACACAGTATATAGTCTACAGGTTCCTTAGGAGGCAGAAAAACACCCCCAAAGCATAATATTTCCACCTCCATGTTTGACGGTGGGGATGGTGTTCTTGGGGTCATAGGCATCATTCCTCCTCCTCCAAACACGGCGAGTTGAGTTGATGCCAAAGAGCTCCATTTTGGTCTCATCTGACCACAACACTTTCACCCAGTTCTCCACTGAATCATTCAGATGTTCATTCAGATGTTCATTGGCAAACTTCAGACGGCCCTGTATATGTGCTTTCTTGAGCAGGGGGACCTTGCGGGCTCTGCAGGATTTCAGTCCTTCAAGGCGTAGTGTGTTACCAATTGTTTTCTTGGTGACTATGGTCCCAGCTGCCTTGAAATCATTGACAAGATCCTCCCGTGTAGTTCTGGGCTGATTCCTCACCGTTCTCATGATCATAGCAACTCCACGAGGTGAGATCTTGCATGGAGCCCCAGGCCGAGGGAGATTGACAGTTATTTTGTGTTTCTTCCATTTGCGAATAATCACACCAACTGTTGTCACCTTCTCACCAAGCTGCTTGGCGATGGTCTTGTAGCCCCTTCCAGCCTTGTGTAGGTCAACAATCTTGTCCCTGACATCCTTGGAGAGCTCTTTGGTCTTGGCCATGGTGGAGAGTTTGGAATCTGATTGATTTATTGCTTCTGTGGACAGGTGTCTTTTATACAGGTAACAAGCTGAGATTAGGAGCACTCCCTTTAAGAGTGTGCTCCTAATCTCCTGGTTATCTCCTTGACACATGGGAGCCAGAAATCTTTCTGATTGAGAGGGGGTCAAATACTTATTTCCCTCATTAAAATGCAAATCAATTAATAACATTTTTGACATGCGTTTTTCTAGATTTTGTTGTTGTTATACTGTTTCTCACTGTTCAAATAAACCTACCATTAAAATTAAAGACTGATCATTTCTTTGTCAGTGGGCAAACGTACAAAATCAGCAGGGGATCAAATACTTTTTTCCCTCACCGTAGCTACACATTGATATGGGTGGTCCTCTGTAGCTCAGCTGGTAGAGCACGGCGCTTGTAACGCCAAGGTAGTGGGTTTGATCCCCGGGACCACCCATACACAAAAAATGTATGCACGCATGACTGTAAGTCGCTTTGGATAAGAGCGTCTGCTAAATGGCATATTATTATTATTATTATCTGGTACTCCCTGTATATAGCTCCACAATGGTCAGGTAATGGCATTCCCTTGTGTGTAGCTCCGTTCTTGTGTATTTTATTTAATTCCTGTTGTGTTTGTTACTATTTTTATTTTGTTATATTTGGGAAAGGTTCGTAAGCAAGCTTTTCACTGTTAAGTCGACACCAGTTGTATTCGGCGCATGTGATAAACAAAATTTGATTTGATTTTAATTTGATATGACAACGAATGATCCCTTTGTCTTGTTGTCAGGTCGTACTACATTACAAATCAATTGTTGATACTATTTTGGAACTATGGACTTGACAACACACAAGGACCACGCATGGCGAGTACGAGACGAGACGGAAAAAGGAAGCCAGAGATAATACAAAACACTGCTTATCAATTTAATCAGACGAGAGAGAGAGAGAGAGAGAGATTAAAGATAAAGAGAGATTACGGAGGAGAGGTATCGTTTTAATCTTGGAAGTTAATCCGTTGTTGTGAACATCGTAACATCATTCAGTCCAGTTGTTTTGTCTCTTGTGTGTGTGGGTGCATGTGTGTGGTTGCATGTGTGTGTGTGCATGTGTGTGTGTGGGTGCATGTGTGTGTGTGTGTGTGTGGGGGGGGGGGGGGGGGGGGGGGGGGGGGATCTAATCTAGAGAAGGCTTTTACATTATATTCCCAGGAACATGACGACATGGCACACACGCGCATGCAGAACGCAAACCCACGTAGTGTACACACAAACGCAGTGCGGACACACACACACACACACACACACACACACACACACACACCAGGAATAGTGGGATCAGAATGGATAAGTCCACCCTATCCTATTGTCAAAGGAGTTATGTTATTACAATAAGACTTAGTTTGCATCCCAAATGGCACCCTATTCCCAGGGAGTGTACTACTGTTGCTCATATCCCTGTTGTTAGGTGTGCATTATGTAGGGGATAGGGTGCCATTTGGAACCTTAGTGTTACAGTCCTAAAGCGCGTCTTTCCCGTTAATCCACGTTGTCATCCTGTCTAGTGGTTAGTAGAAAGCTGCTGTACGCCGCAAACAGTAAGATCTATGATATTAGGATTTACTGTTGTAACACGTACATTAAGATTTACCACATAACACTAGAGGACAAAGCTTCTTAAGCTATGCTTTTCATATTAGAAACATCCAGATTATTTCTAAGTCACAACAATTTTTCTAGCAAGCTATGCTACCAATCCTGGTCATCTTTATATCTTTATCTTCTTTAATAAGATGTTTTGAATAGAAAGTTACTGAATGCAATAAACAAATCACCAAATGGCACCCTGTTCCCTATATAATACACTACTTTAGACCAGGGACCATGACACCCTGTTCCCTATATAATACACTACTTTAGACCAGGGACCATGACACCCTGTTCCCTATATAATACACTACTTTAGACCAGGGACCATGACACCCTGTTCCCTATATAATACACTACTTTAGACCAGGGACCATGACACCCTGTTCCCTATATAATACACTACTTTAGACCAGGGACCATGACACCCTGTTCCCTATATAATACACTACTTTAGACCAGGGACCATGACACCCTGTTCCCTATATAATACACTACTTTAGACCAGGGACCATGACACCCTGTTCCCTATATAATACACTACTTTAGACCAGGGACCATGACACCCTGTTCCCTATATAATACACTACTTTAGACCAGGGACCATGACACCCTGTTCCCTATATAATACACTACTTTAGACCAGGGACCATGACACCCTGTTCCCTATATAATACACTACTATATACCAGGGACCATGACACCCTGTTCCCTATATAATACACTACTTTAGACCAGGGACCATGACACCCTGTTCCCTATATAATACACTACTTTAGACCAGGGACCATGACACCCTGTTCCCTATATAATACACTACTTTAGACCAGGGACCATGACACCCTGTTCCCTATATAATACACTACTTTAGACCAGGGACCATGACACCCTGTTCCCTATATAATACACTACTTTAGACCAGGGACCATGACACCCTGTTCCCTATATAATACACTACTTTAGACCAGGGACCATGACACCCTGTTCCCTATATAATACACTACTTTAGACCAGGGACCATGACACCCTGTTCCCTATATAATACACTACAATATACCAGGGACCATGACACCCTGTTCCCTATATAATACACTACTATATACCAGGGACCATGACACCCTGTTCCCTATATAATACACTACTATATACCAGGGACCATGACACCCTGTTCCCTATATAATACACTACTATATACCAGGGACCATGACACCCTGTTCCCTATATAATACACTACTTTAGACCAGGGACCATGACACCCTGTTCCCTATATAATACACTACTATATACCACGGACCATGACACCCTGTTCCCTATATAATACACTACTATATACCAGGGACCATGCCACCCTGTTCCCTATATAATACACTACTTTAGACCAGGGACCATGACACCCTGTTCCCTATATACTACACTACTTTAGACCAGGGACCATGACACCCTGTTCCCTATATAATACACTACTATATACCAGGGACCATGACACCCTGTTCCCTATATAATACACTACTTTAGACCAGGGACCATGACACCCTGTTCCCTATATAATACACTACTTTAGACCAGGGACCATGACACCCTGTTCCCTATATAATACACTACTTTAGACCAGGGACCATGACACCCTGTTCCCTATATAATACACTACTATATACCAGGGACCATGACACCCTGTTCCCTATATAATACACTACTATAGACCAGGGACCATGACACCCTGTTCCCTATATAATACACGACTTTAGACCAGGGACCATGACACCCTGTTCCCTATATAATACACTACTTTAGACCAGGGACCATGACACCCTGTTCCCTATATAATACACTACTATATACCAGGGACCATGACACCCTGTTCCCTATATAATACACTACTATATACCAGGGACCATGACACCCTGTTCCCTATATAATTCACTACTTTAGACCAGGGACCATGACACCCTGTTCCCTATATAATACACTACTTTAGACCAGGGACCATGACACCATGTTCCCTATATAATACACTACTATATACCAGGGACCATGACACCCTGTTCCCTATATAATACACTACTATATACCAGGGACCATGACACCCTGTTCCCTATATAATACACTACTTTAGACCAGGGACCATGGCACCCTGTTCCCTATATAATACACTACTTTAGACCAGGGACCATGACACCCTGTTCCCTATATAATACACTACTTTAGACCAGGGACCATGACACCCTGTTCCCTATATAATACACTACTTTAGACCAGGGACCATGACACCCTGTTCCCTATATAATGCACTACTTTAGACCAGGGACCATGACACCCTGTTCCCTATATAATACACTACTATATACCAGGGACCATGACACCATGTTCCCTATATAATACACTACTTTAGACCAGGTCCCATGACACCCTGTTCCCTATATAATACACTACTATATACCAGGGACCATGACACCCTGTTCCCTATATAATACACTACTATATACCAGGGACCATGACACCCTGTTCCCTATATAATACACTACTTTAGACCAAGTCCCATGACACCCTGTTCCCTATATAATACACTACTTTAGACCAGGTCCCATGACACTCTGTTCCCTATATAATACACTACTTTAGACAAGGGACCATGACACCC
>CM062494.1:139593917-139618917 GCA_031479575.1 Coregonus ussuriensis | reverse complement strand
GTGTGTTTGAGTACCAACTGGGGGTCGCGAGCCGAATTTGGACGGAGGGTGATTTTATTTGACCCCATGAAAGGACATATATCTTGGACATAAAAGACACCAGCAAATCAGCTCCAAGTGATTTACATTTTGGAAATCTGTTCCAAAGTATTCCCATGCATAATGGAGATATATGTGATCGTACGCAAATGCAAGCAAGGTTTGAAATTATTATGTATTAGTCAAATTTTATATCTGTTTGGGCTTATTGTGGTCAATTTGCAGTCTACAAATTATTAGTAATTATATTCCGGCCCCCTGACCATCCGCTTAAGAAAAAATCAGCCTGTGACTGAATCTATATAGTTGATGATCCCTGACCTATCTCTGTGTTAGCCCTCTTTGCCCCTTGGGTAAACGCTAAGGTTTCACCAGTCAGTGGTAGATGGAAAATGTCAGTGTGTTTGTCTCCACACATTCGAGGTGTGTATGTGTTCTTCAGGAGTCCGCTGTGTCCTCCGTGTAGGCAGTAAGGTTTCTCTAGTCAGTCATAGACGCTACGTGTGTGTGTGTATGTGTTTGTGCTTGCTTGTTTTGGTGAATGTGCGTCTCTACATAACCGTCTGTGTGTGTGCCTGTGTGTGTGTGTGTGTGTGTGTGTGTGTGCGTGTGCGTGTATGTGTGTGTGTGTGTGTGTGTGTGCCTGTGCGTGTGTGTGTGTGTGCCTGTGTGTGTGTGTGTGTGTGTGTGTGTGTGTGTGTGTGCCCTTCACATGTTTCTCTAGTTCAGCCTCCCCAGTGGATCTAATTGAGAAACTGCTTCAGGCTGGCTCAAGGCCTCAGGGCTCTAGACAGCCTCTCACTAACTCCTAAACACACACACACACCACGCACACACACACACCACACACACACCACACACACAAACCACACACACAAGTAACTCTCACTGCTAACCCTTCATCCTTATAGACAGCTGCTCACTCTGGGGCGATGGATGGAAGGTTAGAAGGCAGGATAAAAGGGAAGAAGATGGAGGAAGGGAGACGGGGTGGGGTGAAGTTGTTGTCTGGAATTTGGTGTTAAGTCAGGATATGTTTGGTTACTCTAGAGGAGGAAGGACAGTGAGGGGAAGGATGGAGGGTGAGGGGAAGGATGGAGGGTGAGGGGAAGGATGGAGGGTGAGGGGAATGATGGAGGGTGAGGGGAATGATGGAGGGTGAGGGGAATGATGGAGGGTGAGGGGAAGGATGGAGGGTGAGGGGAATGATGGAGGGTGAGGGGAATGATGGAGGGTGAGGGGAAGGAATGAGGGTGAGGGGAAGGAAGGAGGGTGAGGAGAAGGAATGAGGGTGAGGGGAAGGAAGGAGGGTGAGGGAAAGGAATGAGGGTGAGGAGAAGGAAGGAGTGTGAGGGGAAGGAAGGAGGGTGAGGAGAAGGAAGGAGGGTGATGGGAAGGAAGGATGAGAGAGGGAGAGAAGTAATCCCTATATAGTGTTCTAGATTTAAACAGCTCACTATAGGCCCTGGTTAACAGTAGTGCACCACTTAATGAATAGTTTTCCACTTAGGACGTAACCGAGGATAAAGATATCTATATCTCTTAGACCTAAACTCTGTAGGTGTCAGGGATGAAGATCGGGGTTGAAAATGAAACAGAGGTGAAACGTTTTCTTTCCTTTGTCTTTGATGAAAAACGGAGTTGAAGGTTTTCGTTGAACACTTCTTATTGAATACCTTGGCCCGTATCCACAAAGCGTCTCAGAGTAGATCATTGGTCATCAGTGCTGAGAATAGAAACATTTTACTCCTACTCTCAAAATAAAAGCTACGCAGGAAGCCTCTTTAACCATAAGAGTCCCACCTAGTCCACATATATAGAAGACCTCACCATCTGTCCAGTTAAGAGTTAGCAGCAGGTATCTTGATTATTGAAAAATGCAGACATTCAGTGGTTCCTGTGTCATAGGTCAGTGGTTCCTGTAGGTAGGGTCAGTGGTTCCTGTAGACAGGGTCAGTGGTTCCTGTAGATAGGGTCAGTGGTTCCTGTAGATAGGGTCAGTGGTTCCTGTAGATAGGGTCAGTGGTTCCTGTAGATAGGGTCAGTGGTTCCTGTAGATAGGGTCAGTGGTTCCTGTAGATAGGGTCAGTGGTTCCTGTAGACAGGGTCAGTGGTTCCTGTAGATAGGGTCAGTGGTTCCTGTAGACAGGGTCAGTGGTTCCTGTAGATAGGGTCAGTGGTTCCTGTAGATCGGGTCAGTGGTTCCATAAGACAGGGTCAGTGGTTCCTGTAGATAGGGTCAGTGGTTCCTGAAGACAGGGTCTGTGGTTCCTGTAGACAGGGTCAGTGGTTCCTGTAGATAGGGTCAGTGGTTCCTGTAGACAGGGTCAGTGGTTCCTGTAGATAGGGTCAGTGGTTCCTGTAGATAGGGTCAGTGGTTCCTGAAGACAGGGTCAGTGGTTCCTGTAGACAGGGTCAGTGGTTCCTGTGTCATAGGTCAGTGGTTCCTGTAGATAGGGTCAGTGGTTCCTGAAGACAGGGTCAGTGGTTCCTGTAGACAGGGTCAGTGGTTCCTGTAGATAGGGTCAGTGGTTCCTGTAGACAGGGTCAGTGGTTCCTGTAGATAGGGTCAGTGGTTCCTGTAGATAGGGTCAGTGGTTCCTGAAGACAGGGTCAGTGGTTCCTGTAGACAGGGTCAGTGGTTCCTGTGTCATAGGTCAGTGGTTCCTGTAGATAGGGTCAGTGGTTCCTGAAGACAGGGTCAGTGGTTCCTGTAGACAGGGTCAGTGGTTCCTATAGATAGGGTCAGTGGTTCCTGAAGACAGGGTCAGTGGTTCCTGTAGATAGGGTCAGTGGTTCCTGTAGATAGGGTCAGTGGTTACTGTAGACAGGGTCAGTGGTTCCTGTAGACAGGGTCAGTGGTTCCTGTAGATAGGGTCAGTGGTTCCTATAGATAGGGTCAGTGGTTCCTGAAGACAGGGTCAGTGGTTCCTGAAGACAGGGTCAGTGGTTCCTGTAGATAGGGTCAGTGGTTCCTGAAGACAGGGTCAGTGGTTCCTGTAGATAGGGTCAGTGGTTCCTGAAGACAGGGTCAGTGGTTTCTGTAGACAGGGTCAGTGGTTCCTGTAGATAGGGTCAGTGGTTCCTGTAGACAGGGTCAGTGGTTCCTGTAGACAGGGTCAGTGGTTCCTGTAGATAGGGTCAGTGGTTCCTGTAGATAGGGTCAGTGGTTCCTGAAGACAGGGTCAGTGATTCCTGTAGACAGGGTCAGTGGTTCCTGTAGATAGGGTCAGTGGTTACTGTAGACAGGGTCAGTGGTTCCTGTAGATAGGGTCAGTGGTTCCTGTAGATAGGGTCAGTGGTTCCTGTAGACAGGGTCAGTGGTTCCTGTAGATAGGGTCAGTGGTTCCTGAAGACAGGGTCAGTGGTTCCTGTAGACAGGGTCAGTGGTTCCTGTAGACAGGGTCAGTGGTTCCTGAAGACAGGGTCAGTGGTTCCTGAAGACAGGGTCAGTGGTTCCTGTAGATAGGGTCAGTGGTTCCTGTAGATAGGGTCAGTGGTTCCTGTAGACAGGGTCAGTGTTCCTGTAGATAGGGTCAGTGGTTCCTGTAGATAGGGTCAGTGGTTCCTGTAGATAGGGTCAGTGGTTCCTGTAGATAGGGTCAGTGGTTCCTGTAGACAGGGTCAGTGGTTCCTGAAGATTATGTCAGTGGTTCCAATGCCTAACACAGTGTCAGTGGTTCCTGTGCCATAGACAGGCAATTGCTTTGTAGTTGTTGCAAGATTGTCTTGATATTGCTACATGAAAAACTCATAAATAATCTAGACTTACATGCATCATTTGAGCTTTTGACAATAATTTCACGCGACCTAATTGACATGATGTGCCTAAATATATTTATTTTGATTCTTTTATTTGCCTACATCATGTTATTTCAAGTTGTTCCTTTGGATGCGCAATATCACGCTGTTAAAAAATATGCCTAATTTGGGAATGCCTATAAGTTAGGCAATTGACAGCATCTTTGTGTTCGGTGATTAATTACCTTTCAAAGTGATTTGATGCCTACTGTGCCAGAAGCGATTTAGAGTTGTTGAACGGGAGTGATTTAGTGTGTTGATATAACGGTAATATTATCAAAATCCGCTTTTGACAACCATCATACTGATTCAGTGAAATATGCCTATCATATTACTCAAAATATCAGAATTTGTTAAAGAAATAAAAATTAAAATAAACATACTAAGGGGTTATGCATTCTAACATATTAGGCAATAATTAAGTGAAAATGATATCAAAGGTTTTACCATTGCATTTGATGTAGACTACAGTCACATTCATTGGTAGTCTGGAGCGTGCTATAGAGTTCACAGCTGGCCATGCCTCATCACGATTGGTTATTCCCCATCATTTGCAACAATGTCAATGAGCGTCATCACTATATTTCCTTTACGGTACCTCAACCTATCATGATTACCAGCTGAGTTGAACTTTTCTGAGTTGATTTGACTCCTTGCTCAGAGTTTGTCTGGGCAGTGTCTTAACATCGTCCTAAAACCTACTCTGAGCTGGGAGTTTTGTGTTGTTGTCTTAAACCGGTTTTAACAGGATTCCTAGGACCTTTTCTGAGAATTCAGGTCCTGATGCATAGAACTCTGGTGCCTACGGAGGACTTTGATAAGCGAATAAATAAATCTATACCATTCTTCAATCTCTCCTCTCCTCCCTTCTCCCTGTTTTATTTTTTCATGTGAACAGTTCTCTTCAGTGAAGTCCCCCTCCATGGCTAGATCAATAGCAGGAGACAGTAGGGAGCAGGGAGCAGCTACCACAACACAACACAGAGAGAAGTCAAACACACACAGACACACACACACACAGACAATAACACCTCTCCTTCTCTCCTGTTCACCCTTCCTTCTTCATGTTAATACCTCTCCTTCTTCATGTTAATACCTCTCCTCCTTCATGTTAATACCTCTCCTTCTTCATGTTAATACCTCTCCTTCTTCATGTTAATACCTCTCCTTCTTCATGTTAATACCTCTCCTTCTTCATGTTAATACCTCTCCTTCTTCATGTTAATACCTCTCCTTCTCTCCTGTGTGTGTCCTGCCTCACATCCATTAGAATTGTTCCAGAGGACACCCTGCGTGTGTGTGTATGTGTGCCCTTCAGGATGCCCACGCTTCATTTGTCTCCTGAATGAGTCCAGAGTCTGTACAGAGGTGCTGCTTCACCAGGCACCTTTAATGATGAGCGAGAGAGAGAGAGAGAGAGAGAGAGAGAGAGAGAGAGAGAGAGAGAGAGAGAGAGAGAGAGAGAGAGAGAGAGAGAGAGAGAGAGAGAGAGAGAGAGAGAGAGAGAGAGATAGAGAGAGAGAGAGGGAGAGAGTCAGAGAGACTAATGCACTTTTTCTCGCCGTGTATCAGAAAGAGCTTAAAGGCCCTGGAGACGCTTGAGAGGAGTCTGTCTTTCTGTTTCTGTCTATCTGGCTATCCATCTACCCGTCCCTCCCCTGCCCGCCCGCCCGCCTGTCCTTCCGTTTGTCTGTCTGCCCGTCTGCCTGTCCGCCTGTCTGTCTGTCGGTCTGTCACACTCTCTCACATTCTAAATGACTTAAGGAAAACGGACCACATTAGTTCAGCCATCAGAATCCCAGCGATTTTTCATTAACAACAAACCACAACGTTACCTTCTTCCAAGCCTCACATGTGTCGCTACAAAGTGTTACACCGAGGCTAGTCAACTCTTACCAGTGGATTCTTTTGTCATTTGTCTTGTAGAACCAGGGGAATTATGTCTGAATCCCAATTGACACCCTATTCCCTACATAGTGCACTACTTTTGACCAGATCCCTATGAGCCCTGGTCGAAAGTAGTGCACTATATAGAGAACAGGGGGATATTTGTGACGCAACTATATTTTGTTCTGCTTCCAGCTGTTCGGTGTTGTTGTTGCTTCTCATTTCTCAATAAGAACCATGCAGAGAAAATTGGCAACAGTTTGACAAACAAATACATGACCACATAACCTTTCCTAATGTGTGCTTATCATGATTAGTGTGTGTTTCTGTGTGTGTTGTAATTATAGTAATGAATAATGAATGCCAACTGATGTTTTTCATTCAATTTCTCTGCTTATTTTTGCCAAACAACATTACTGCAAGGTCCTTGGGCTTTTGACTGTAAATAAATACAAATGAATGAACTTTAAAGATGGAATCCGCAGTTGGGGAAACAGCGCCACTATCCTCCCCACGGCTGTTGTTATTGTTTTTGTTTTGTTTTGTTGACGAAGCGCATTAAAAATAAAATGCTGCTGTTCTAGCGTGCTACAATGATGTCCAAGGGGGGAAAAGTGTTTGTTGTTTGCAGTAACTTTTGTTGTTGTTGTAATATCCCAAACTGAAGTGGCAGTTTCACCATTAAGGATTCCAGCTTTAACTAAGGCCAACAATGAACATCAGACTATTCACAAGACTTTCAACCATTTATCCTTAAGCACTGATCTAAGGCCATTTAACTTTTAATACTAGAACCACAACACTTCTCAACCTACCTGTTCCAAGGCAAGCTAAGCTGGTTAAAGGGATACTTTTTTATCAACTTCCCCAGTGTCATATGAACTCATGGATACCATTTCTATGCAGTATGAACTAAGTTAAAGGTAGTTTCGTTACCCAATGCTAAATAGCATCAGCACAATGACTGGAAGTCAATGGTATCTACTAGCATGCTAGCAGTTAGCATAGACTTCCAGTCATTGTGCTAAGGCTAGTTAGCAATTGCGCTGACGCTAGTTAGCAAATTCCTTCAAACTGGATGCAGAGACATAAATATGGTATTCACAAATTCGTCTGAATTTTTTGTAGGTAAAGGGCTTCCTTGTCAAAATCGTGAAGTGTCCCTTTGAGCTTAGTCGAATTCCAGATCTGTATTAATAAGTATCTGTCTCTCAATTAATGACTCATGATGTTGACTTTAACTCCCTCCCACTCTACTCCACCAGGGTGTGTGTGTGTGTGTGTGTGCGTGCCTTTTGCCTTTTTTGAGACAGAGAAAAACCTTGGTTAAGACCCTTGTGTGTTGTTGTTGGCAGACAGGATATTGGATTAACAGTGTATATCAGCATATTATAATGACTAAACTTTGTGATGCTGGAATACTACCTCGTCGGCGATGTGTTTATGTATGTGTCTTTGTACTTCTGGGGGAAGTTTTGGAAATGTACACGTGTTTGTGTTTGTGGCATCTAACACTAAACCTCTTTCCTTCTGTGATCAGCGACCTTGTCTTCTCTCATCTCCCGTTGCTGATGACGTTAGGTTGCCCTGGGCACCCTCTCTCTCTCTGCCCCCCCCCCCCCCCCCCCCCCCTCTCTCTCTCTCTCTCTCTCTCTCTCTCTCGCTCTCTCTCTCTCTCTCTCTCTCTGTCCCTCCCCCCCCTCTCTCTCTCTCTCTCTCTCTCTCTCTCTTTCTCTCTCTTTCTCTGTTCGCTCCACCGCTCATCGAAGACCCCGAGCTTCCCGTTTTAGCGCCGTGGGCTTCCTCTTGTGACATTGGAGGAGTGTGTGTGTGAGTGTGTGTGCATGTGTGTATCTAGTCACTAAGGTCTAGTGAGGGGTCTGTCATATGGTGAAACAGAGAGAAATCACCGGAAGCATGGTAAGAAGTTACAGTTTTGAGACTATTCTATTGGTCCATTAAGCCAGGCAAGCTCAGTCAAGCACAGATAAAGCATGTGAAGTGTTTTCAAATCTGATTTAACCCAGGTCTGCTACAGAAAGGACATATAAAGGACATCACCTTGCCACTGGCAGGAACATCACCACAACAATACCCCCTCTCTCTCTAAACATTATCAGGACAACAACAACGCCACATTCATTCTGTCCTCGGAACAATAGAACACACTTTAACATTGTGATGTCACCACGGGCCACTCTAGAAGGCAGTTTGAATTTGTGTTCTTTTTACTGGTACCCTAGCTAATTATGAGGAGGGCTCTCCTCATCTGCCCCTGGTGTGTGTGTGTGTGTGTGTGTGTGTGTGTGTGTGTGTGTGTGTGTGTGTGTGTGTGTGTGCGTGTGTGTGTGTGTTTGCAGGACTATGATGCTAATATTCTCTCTGATCTTGGTCACATGCCTCAGTTTGTGTGCTCCCCCATTACCTAATTACTGTCTGTGTGTGTGTGCGTGCGTGTGTGTGCGTGTGTGTGTGTGCGTGTGTGTGCGTGTGTGTGTGCACGTGTATGTGTGCGTGTGTGTGTCCGTGAACAAAAGTGTTTTGGCATGAGAGACAGCTAGTGTGTTTAGAGTAGAGTGTCTCAGTCCAATACCCGTGATAAATTAGACTGTGGTACATTTACCAGAGGTCTGAAAAAAATGACAACATAAATACCTTTTTCATGTTTCATTGATCTCTTTTCCACAACCAAAACATAAACAACCGAAACGCATTTCCCATATCCTGGGGATTTGCATAACTTCACTTGCCTGTTTCGTGAAACGTGCCACTTGCAATCAAATGTGAACGTCAGTCTGACGTACCTTTTTGAAAACAGGAATCGTAATCTTTCCAACTGAAGTGTAATTTCCTTTTATATCAAACGTCATCATATTCCCTATTTGTTCCACTGAAATGAGCCATGAGAGAACTAGCTCCATTCCAAATAGCACCTTAATCCCTATATAGTGCACTTCTTTTCACCAGAGCTTTATGATCCCTTGTCAAAAGTAGTGCACTATACAGAAAATAGGGTGCCATTTGGGACTCAGCTTCGAAGCATTATGAATGAGAAATTACTTTTTCAACAGTGAAACAAGGGGAATGTATTTGTTAAAATGTCTTCCAGGTTATTGAGGGATTAGTCTAGAATATCCTGGGAACGGAATGTAATTCAGGAAGTGTTATGACTCAACGTCAGCCTCGGGGGTTACGCTATTAATGCTCCCCCTGTGAAAAACGACACCCGGTACAGTGGTTCCTGCCCTGACAATATGCATAGTATTACCCGGTGGAACAGTTTAATAAATTCCATAATTATTTTCAGAATCCTGGAACTGTTTTACTATTCTATAATAGAATCCTGGAACTGCATTGGTTAGATACCCTGGGGTCATTTTAATCAAACATTTTATGCTGTTGCCTCTTTTCCCCATGGTCAAATGAAGTTACTGAATGGTTTTGGGGAACTCTATAACTATATACAAAGCAGACTCCCCTTACAGGTGGAATCCTTACAGTTCTCCCAATAAGTAGCGTGTGTGTGTTGAGACAGGACTTTGTCAGCAAAGACACTGTGTAGACATTGCTGTGGTGTGACTGAATGGAAACCCAGGATGTGTCTTTGTAGATGTCTCGCTAAATCACAGGTCATAATGACGGCTAGGGTAAATCACTAGCAATCAGGAGACCAAGTGGACTCATGATCAATAATGATAACTGAGTTAATGTCTTGTTGTGTTAACCTTCATCTAATGGGGTACGACAACCTCCAAGGTTGTGTTCGAACTTCAATATCTGCAGCTAGACAAAACAAATGTATGCACGCATGACTGTAAGTCGCTTTGGATAAAAGCGTCTGCTAAATGGCATATTATTATTATATTATTAGACAGCTCGATTTGCTCTGTGATCAATCAAGAAGGAATAATTGTACATCTTAACTCTTGATAAGGCAGACTAATATGATACTTCAGATGCATCCGGTTTAGATTATCAGTACCATTAATCAAACCTCTCCTTGCCAAATACAGAAACAGGTACGGAAATACCCAGAAAACCCACATTTATATCTGCCAAGTTTATTTACCGGAAATGACTTTGGTCAATTTTCCGGAATTAGATTTGAAAAGAGACAGGAGATGCACCAGGGGAGACAGAGAGAGACAGAAA
Source organism: Coregonus ussuriensis (assembly GCA_031479575.1). Lineage (NCBI taxonomy): Eukaryota > Metazoa > Chordata > Actinopteri > Salmoniformes > Salmonidae > Coregonus > Coregonus ussuriensis. The sequence goes on along the minus strand of CM062494.1, from coordinate 139,609,038 downwards.
GGACTAGAGTTATCAGTGTGACAGATAGAGACAGAAGGGACTAGAGTTTTCAGTGTAGGTTTTATAAACCATAAAGCATATTGAGCTGAATCCTCCTTGGTCTTTGAGTGAGTGGCAGAACGCAGTGGCATCAATCAAAATAATGACACCCGATTAAATCCACTATCCCCCCGACATCCATTTTCTGAAATATATATTTATCAGAGAGGGAGGGAGAGTGGGAGAGTGAGAGAAATGGAGAGAGTGAGACAGACAGACACAGGCAGGGAGGCCGACAAAGAAAACAATAGATAGATGGCGAGAGAGAGAGAGAGAGAGAGAGAGAGAGAGAGAGAGAGAGAGAGAGAGAGAGAGAGAGAGAGAGAGAGAGAGAGAGAGAGAGAGAGAGAGAGAGAGAGAGAGAGAGAGAGAGAGAGAGAGTGCACAAGAGAGAGAGAGAAGCGCTGAACAGCTACTATGTCTTTTTCAGGTTGAGAGTGAAGAGATGAGGAGATGAGGAGAGATTGAAGGTAGATATATATTATATAAATCCTGATGTTCCATCCATCACCTAAAATAAATCAGTCTAAAGGCTACTTTGGGCGCGTCCCAAATGGCATCCCGTTCCCTATATAGTTAACAACTTTTGACCAGAACTCCATAGGCAGTAGTGTGATATATGGGGAATAGGGTGCATTTAAAAAATAAATCTCTGCATTAGTTGATTAATCAGTTCTGGGGGATTGGTTGCTCTTCGATCCGTTGCAGTACCTGCAGATATTATCATCACCTTGGTGCTACTGTCAACACCAGAACACCAGAAGAAGACAGAGCTGGTTCATACTGTCATCACCAGAACACCAGAAGAAGACAGAGCTGGTTCATACTGTCATCACCAGAACACCAGAAGAAGACAGAGCTGGTTCGTATTGTCATCACCAGAACACCAGAGAAAGACAGAGCTGGTTCATACTGTCACCAGAACACCAGACGAAGACAGAGCTGGTTCAGGTAGAGTTTAGATGTGTCAGCGCTTCTAGAAGGCATCTATGGAATGGGGTTCTCATCTGGGTGAAGTCACTGGAACAATATCACATAGTATTTGAAGCCAGGTAATCCCAAAGAAGAGAAGGTGATGGATGGCATCTCCCCAAAATAAGTTTGTTCAGTGTATGGTGCTAAGAGGTATTTTGGGGAGATGCCATCACCTTCTCTCATTTGGATCCCCTGGCTTCAAATACTGTTCGATATCTTTCAAAATACTTTGACTCTATTCCGCTTGGAGCGCCAGCTGGGCCGGGTTGGATGGGTTTGCGTTTTTTGCCACTTTTGCTATTGGTCGAAACCAGATAAAGTATTTGACATGATTTCGAATACTATTTGAACCCAGGTCTTGAAGAAGAACCACAGAAAGACAATGATAGAGATTATGATTATCAATCAAAAATCTTTTTTAATTTTTTATTGATGATGGTTGTATTTGTCCATACAGGCGTGGTGATGTATTGATTGATTGTGTGGTGGTGGTGAAGGTAGATCTTTATGGGCTGTTTACTGCACAGCATGTTTTAAATGAATGTGATGGGACCTGCAGGGTCCATGGTGACAGGTGAGCCACTACATGTCCAAACGTTCCAGCAGCAAGATTGATATTGTATGCGTCCCAAATGGCACCCTTTTCCCTTTATAGCCCATGGGCCTCTGGTCGACTGTAATGCACTATGTAGGGAATAGGGTGCTATTTGGGATGCATACATTGTGTTTTCCCTTAGAATAGAATGAGGCATTGAAATTACATACTCAATGCCTTATCTCGCTGTCTCTCTCTCTCTCTTCTTTCTCTCTCTCTCTCACTTTATCTCATTCTCTCTTTGTCTACCATTTCTCAATTTCTGTCTGACTCTCTCTCTCTCTCTGTCTCTCTCTCTCTCTCTCTCTCTCTCTCTCTCTCTCTCTCTCTCTCTCTCTCTCTCTCTTTCTCTCTCTCTCAGGAGGACAGTAGTATCATGTCCCTTGACTCTGCCTCCTGTCCATCCGTCTGCCTCACAGGCAACCTGTTGGCACGTCTCTTCCAATCTCTGGTGGAATCTGCTCAACCTCTATTCCTAACCCCTTCACGGTGGGCTTTACAGGAAATGACCTTCTATTCTGTGAATGATCCTTCTGTCACCAGCCATCATCCCTACCACTCCTGTCATAATAACCATTACTATTCCACATTCCGATTCCACACATTCAGAGTAGACCTGTGACCATCATTCCAATAACCATTCCATTCCACATTCCACACACTGTGACCATGTCCATCATTATTACCAGTGATATTTTACATTTACATTTTAGTCATTAAGCAGATGCTCTTATCCAGAGCGACTTACAGTTAGTGAATGCAAACATGATATAAAATTGATATCAGGAAGTACATATTCCATTAATCAAAAACCTGGTTTTCAGGTTTTGGGGGTTGATGGGGTGTCATTGGGAGTCGTTGGGAGTCGGACGCAGATGGCTTTCAATTTGCTTTTCAGCTGTAATTGCATAGAATAGATGATTGGCCGGTGTAATTGTGTTCTGGGGTGATGGCACTGAGGATAAAGCTGTTTTAATCTAAGGGAGATGGAGAACGGACTAGTGTGGATTGTGAGGTGTGTGTGTGTGTGTGCGTGCGTGCGTTGTGTGTGTGTGTGAAGGCAGCGGTTTTCTGTCAAGGCAATTGTCAACCATTTTGAGACTATAAAAAGAGATGGATTAAATGTGATGGTTTGATGTTGATCTGAAGAGAGGCATTAAATGTGATGGTATAATGTCGATCTGAAGAGAGGGATTTAATGTAATGGTATGATGTTGATCTGAAGAGAGGGATTAAATGTGATGGTATAATGTTGATCTGAAGAGAGGGATTAAATGTGATGGTATGATGTCGATCTGAAGACAGGGATTAAATGTGATGATATGATGTCGATCTGAAGAGAGAGATTAAATGTGATGGTATGATGTTGATCTGAAGAGAGGGATTAAATGTGATGGTATAATGTCGATCTGAAGACAGGGATTAAATGTGATGATATGATGTCGATCTGAAGAGAGAGATTAAATGTGATGGTATGATGTTGATCTGAAGAGAGGGATTACATGTGATGGTATGATGTCGATCTGAAGACAGGGATTAAATGTGATGATATGATGTCGATCTGAAGAGAGATTTAATGTGATGGTATGATGTCAATCTGAAGACAGGGATTAAATGTGATGGTATGATGTCAATCTGAAGAGAGATTTAATGTGATGGTATGATGTTGATCTGAAGACAGGGATTTAATGTGATGGTATGATGTCGATCTGAAGAGATATTTAATGTGATGGTATGATGTTGATCTGAAGAGAGATTTAATGTGATGGTATGATGTTGATCTGAAGACAGGGATTTAATGTGATGGTATGATGTCGATCTGAAGAGAGATTTAATGTGATGGTATGATGTCAATCTGAAGAGAGGGATTAAATGTGATGGTATGATGTCGATCTGAAGAGAGATTTAATGTGATGGTATGATGTTGATCTGAAGAGAGATTTAATGTGATGGTATGATGTCGATCTAAAGAGAGATTTTATGTGATGGTATGATGTCGATCTGAAGACAGGGATTAAATGTGATGGTATGATGTCGATCTGAAGAGAGATTTAATGTGATGGTATGATGTTGATCTGAAGAGAGATTTAATGTGATGGTATGATGTCGATCTGAAGAGAGATTTTATGTGATGGTATGATGTCGATCTGAAGAGAGATTTAATGTAATGGTATGATGTCGATCTGAAGAGAGATTTAATGTGATGGTATGATGTAGATCTGAAGAGAGATTTAATGTGATGGTATGATGTCAATCTGAAGAGAGATTTAATGTAATGGTATGATGTCGATCTGAAGAGAGATTTAATGTGATGGTATGATGTCGACCTGAAGAGAGATTTAATGTGATGGTATGATGTCGACCTGAAGAGAGATTTAATGTGATGGTATGATGTCGACCTGAAGAGAGATTTAATGTGATGTTATGATGTCGACCTGAAGAGAGATTTAATGTGATGGTATGATGTCGACCTGAAGAGAGATTTAATGTGATGGTATGATGTCGATCTGGGGGGCATTAGATACAGATGATCCATGAAACAGTGGGGGCCATTAGATACAGATGATCCATGAAACAGTGGGGGGTGTTAGATACAGATGATCCATGAAATAGTGGGGGGCATTAGATACAGATGATCCATGAAACAGTGGGGGCCATTAGATACAGATGATCCATGAAACAGTGGGGTGTGTTAGATACAGATAATCCATGAAACAGTGGGGGGCATTAGATACAGATGGTCCATGAAACAGTGGGGGGCATTAGATACAGATGATCCATGAAACAGTGGGGGGTGTTAGTTACAGATGATCCATGAAACAGTGGGGGGTGTTAGATACAGATGATCCATGAAACAGTGGGGGGCATTAGATACAGATGATCCATGAAACAGTGGGGGGCATTAGATACAGATGATCCATGAAACAGTGGGGGGTGTTAGATACAGATGATCCATGAAACAGTGGGGGGCATTAGATACAGATGATCCATGAAATAGTGGGGGGCATTAGATACAGATGATCCATGAAACAGTGGGGTGTGTTAGATACAGATGAACCATGAAACAGTGGGGGGTGTTAGATACAGATGATCCATGAAACAGTGGGGGGTGTTAGATACAGATGATCCATGAAACAGTGGGGGGCGTTAGATACAGATGATCCATGAAACAGTGGGGGGCGTTAGATAAAGATGATCCATGAAACAGTGGGGGGCATTAGATACAGATGATCCATGAAACAGTGGGGGGCATTAGATACAGATGATCCATGAAACAGTGGGGGGCATTAGATACAGATGATCCATGAAACAGTGGGGGGCATTAGATACAGATGATCCATGAAACAGTGGGGGGCATTAGATACAGATGATCCATGAAACAGTGGGGGGCATTAGATACAGATGATCCATGAAACAGTGGGGGGCATTAGATACAGATGATCCATGAAACAGTGGGGAGCATTAGATACAGAAGATCCATGAAACAGTGGGGGGCATTAGATACAGATGATCCATGAAACAGTGGGGGGCATTAGATACAGATGATCCATGAAACAGTGGGGGACATTAGATACAGATGATCCATGAATCAGTGGGGGGCATTAGATACAGATGGTCCATGAAACAGTGGGGGGTGTTAGATACAGATGATCCATGAAACAGTGGGGGGTGTTAGAGACAGATGATCCATGAAACAGTGGGGGCCATTAGATACAGATGATCCATGGGCAATTAGATACAGATGATCCATGAAACAGTGGGGGCCATTAGATACAGATGATCCATGAAACAGTGGGGGGTGTTAGATACAGATGATCCATGAAACAGTGGGGGGTGTTAGAGACAGATGATCCATGAAACAGTGGGGGCCATTAGATACATATGATCCATGAAACAGTGGGGGGTGTTAGAGACAGATGATCCATGAAACAGTGGGGGCCATTAGATACAGATGATCCATGAAACAGTGGGGGGCATTAGATACAGATGATCCATGAAACAGTGGGGGCCATTAGATACAGATGATCCATGAAACAGTGGGGGGCATTAGATACAGATGATCCATGAAACAGTGGGGGGCATTAGAGACAGATGATCCATGAAACAGTGGGGGTGTTAGAGACAGATGATCCATGAAACAGTGGGGGGTGTTAGAGACAGATGATCCATGAAACAGTGCAGTGGGGGGCCGTTAGAGACAGATGATCCATGAAACAGTGGGGGGTGTTAGAGACAGATGATCCATGAAACAGTGGGGGGTGTTAGAGACAGATGATCCATGAAACAGTGGGGGGCTGTTAGATACAGATGATCCATGAAACAGTGGGGGGTGTTAGAGACAGATGATCCATGAAACAGTGGGGGTGTTAGAGACAGATGATCCATGAAACAGTGGGGGGTGTTAGAGACAGAAACTATTCAATCTTTTTCAGCAGAACCCGTTTATTTCCCGCCAGATTTTCCGGAGACCCCCCCACCCCAAATATAATGACATAACCTTAAAATCGGTACATTTCTATCTTTACATTAACAAATGACCTTCATTACATTTTAATCTCTTATCAAAATGAGAAGGAACCAATAATATTTTATTTTACTCAATAAAATTATCTTTCCCCCCAAAAAAAATTATATTGTCCCATACAATAATCTGTACTCTTAATTAGTTGTTCCCGCCCCCAAAAATATACAAATAAAAAGTATATATATATATACATATACAGTGGGGAGAACAAGTATTTTATACACTGCCGATTTTGCAGGTTTTCCTACTTACAAAGCATGTAGAGGTCTGTAATTTTTATTATAGGTACATTTCAACAGTGAGAGACGGAATCTAAAAAATCCAGAAAATCACATTGTATGATTTTAAAGTAATTAATTTATATTTTATTGCATGACATAAGTATTTGATACATCAGAAAAGCAGAACGTAATAATTGGTACAGAACCTTTGTTTGCAATTACAGAGATCATAAGTTTCCTGTAGGTCTTGACCAGGTTTGCACACACTGCAGCAGGGATTTTGGCCCACTCCTCCATACAGACCTTCTCCAGATCGTTCAGGTTTCGGGGCTGTCGCTGGGCAATACGGACTTTCAGCTCCCTCCAGAGATTTTCTATTGGGTTCAGATCTGGAGACTGGCTAGGCCACTCCAGGACCTTGAGATGCTTCTTACTCCTTATTTGCCCTGGCTGTGTGTTTCGGGTCGTTGTATTGCTGGAAGACCCAGCCACGACCCATCTTCAATGCTCTTACTGAGGGAAGGTGGTTGTTGGCCAAGATCTCGCGATACATGGCCTCATCCATCCTCCCCTCAATACAGTGCAGTCGTCCTGTCCCCTTTGCAGAAAAGCATCCCCATAGAATGATGTTTGCACCTCCATGCTTCATGGTTGGGATGTTGTTCTTGGGGTTGTACTCATCCTTCTTCTTCCTCCAAACACGGCGAGTGGAGTTTAGACCAAAAGCTCAATTTTTGTCTCATCAGACCACATGACCTTCTCCCATTCCTCCTCTGGATCATCCAGATGGTCATTGGCAAACTTCAGATGGGCCTGGACATGCGCTGGCTTGAGCAGGGGGACCTTGCGTGCGCTGCAGGATTTTAATCTATGACGGCGTAGTGTGTTACTAATGGTTTTCTTTGAGACTGTGGTCCCAGCTCTCTTCAGGTCATTGACCAGGTCCTGCCGTGTAGTTCTGGGCTGATCCCTCACCTTCCTCATGATCATTGATGCCCCACGAGGTGAGATCATGCATGGAGCACCAGACCGAGGGTGATTGACCGTCATCTTGAACTTCTTCCATTTTCTTATAATTGCGCCAACAGTTGTTGCCTTCTCACCAAGCTGCTTGCCTATTGTCCTGTAGCCCATCCCAGCCTTGTGCAGGTCTTCAATTTTATCACTGATGTTTTACACAGCTCTCTGGTCTTGGCCATTGTGGAGAGGTTGTTTGATTGAGTGTGTGGACAGGTGTCTTTTATACAGGTAATGAGTTCAAACAGGTGCAGTTAATATAGGTAATGAGTGGAGAACAGGATGGCTTCTTAAAGAAAAACGAACAGGTCTGTGAGAGCCGGAATTCTTACTGTTTGGTAGGTGATCAAATACTTATGTCACGCAATAAAATGCAAATTAATTACTTAAAAATCATACAATGTGATTTTCTGGATCTTTGTTTTAAATTCCATCTCTCACAGTTGATGTGTACCTATGATAAATATTACAGACCTCTACATGCCTTTGTAAGTAGGAAAACCTGCAAAATTGGCAGTGTATCAAATACTTGTTCTCCCCACTGTATATATATATATATATATATATATATTGGTAACCCCTATGCAGTTCCCCCACGACCCACTAGGGGCCGTGACCCCGACTTTGAATACCACTAAACTGTTGTACTTGTTATTACTTTGCACAGAGTTTTTTTTTAATATCAATGATCGTAATATGTGGTTGTTTTACCTACTGCCTGTCTTTGGACAGGTGCGTCTGCTAAATGACTAAAATGATAGTTACAGAGAAATAAAGTTCTGTAAAACAAAATGGTTTGTTTTACATTCTCTCCCGGCTACCCCTCCCTACTTCTCCTCTCCTCCATTTCCCTTCTTCTCCTCTCCTCCATTTCCCTTCTCCTCCTCTCCTCCATTTCCCTTCTCCTCCTCCGTCTCCTCCCCTCTTCCTCCCATGTAGAACAAAGCACAGTAATGCATCTCTGTCTGAGATCACGGAGAACAAATCAGTTTACCTTCCCCGCCGTCTCGGAAGATGAAATATCTGGAGGGAGATTCAGACGTGTGTACCAAATGGCACCCTATTCCCTATATAGTGCACTATGGGCCCATATGACTCTGGTCAAAAGTAGTGTATGGAATAGGGTGCCATTTGGGATGCACATTCAGACAGCCCATTTGATAAGCGCTTCTTCTTCTCTCATGCAGAAAACGTCTTCCGCACGTTTCCCCCAACGCACAAAAAGTTTAATTTATATGATCCATCTCCTGCTGATAATGTCTCTGTGTCTGTCACTGTGTGTGTGTGTGTATGTGTGTGTGTGTGTGTGTGTGTGTGTGTGTGTGTGTGTGTGTGTGTGTGTGTGCGTGTCTCTGTCTCTGTGTGTGTCTGTGTCTGTGATAGAGATCTTCCCGGGTCCAAAAAGTTGGACCCATTCTGAATTGGACCCTTGGCTTTCCCACCCAACCTGATATGCATTTTTTTTTAAGACCCGTTCAGATCCTAGAGTAGAGTGAGAGAGAGAGAGAGAGAGAGAGAGAGAGAGAGAGAGAGAGAGAGAGAGAGAGAGAGAGAGAGAGAGAGAGACAGAGAGACAGAGAGAGAGAGAGAGAGAGAGAGAGAGAGAGAGAGAGAGAGAGAGAGAGAGAGAGAGAGAGAGAGACAGAGAGACAGAGAGACAGAGAGAGAGAGAGAGAGTGTGTGTGTGAGAGAGAGAGAGAGAGAGAGAGAGAGAGAGAGAGAGAGAGAGAGAGAGAGAGAGAGAGAGAGAGAGATCTCAGACCTAGCAATATTGGCCAAATTAGCCACAGATATGTGTCCTTAAAAACAGCCTATAACTAATTACAAAATAACAAAATGTGTTTCGATGTGTAGCATATTAAAAACTTCCTAGCCTATTGTGTTATTGGTTTTTACTTTCCTCAAACAATATATGTCCACCTCACGGTTCAGCTGTTGGAGATTTAAGCGTTAAATGCATCAGGGCACTGCATGCATAGTCCTATAGCCTTAGGTGTCCAATGTATGATGTGTTTTTAAATGCATATAAAGGAAGAGAAGTTTAGAACTGAAGAGAGACAGGGGCTGTAGTGGAACAGGTTGAGAGCTTCAAGTTCCTTGGTGTTCACATCACCAACGAACTATCATGGTCCAAACACACCAAGACAGTCGTGAAGAGGGCACGACAAAGCCTATTCCCCCTCAGGAGACTGAAAATATTTGGCATGGGTCCTCAGATCCTCAAAAAATTCTACAGCTGCACCATCGAGAGCATCCTGACTGGTTGCATCACCGCCTGGTATGGCAACTGCTTGGCCTCCGACCACAAGGCACTACAGAGGGTAGTGCGTACGGCCCAGTACATCACTGGGGCCAAGCTTCCTGCCATCCAGGACCTCTATACCAGGCGGTGTCAGAGGAAGGCCCTCAAAATTGTCAAAGACTCCAGCCACCCTAGTCATAGACTGTTCTCTCTGCTACCGCACAGCAAGCGGTACCGGAGTGCCAAGTCTAGGTCCAAAAGGCTTCTCAACAGCTTCTACCCCCAAGCCATAAGACTCCTGAACAGCTAATCATGGCTACCCGGACTATTTGCACTGCCCCCCCACCCCATCCTTTTTACGCTGCTGCTACTCTGTTGATTATTTATGCATAGTCACTTTAACTCTACCCACATGTACATATTACTTAAACTACCTCAACTAGCCGGTGCCCCCGCACATTGACTCTGCACCGGTACCCCCCTGTATATATAGCCTCCCTACTGTTATTTTATTTTACTTCTGCTCTTTTTTTTCTCAACACTTTTTTTTGTTGTTGTTTTATTTTTACTTTTTTTGTTAAAAATAAATGCACTGTTGGTTAAGGGCTGTAAGTAAGCATTTCACCGTAATGTCTACACCTGTTGTATTCGGCGCATGTGACCAATAAAATTTGATTTGATTTGATTTGAGATAGAGATATGTCGGCGCCATGTTCCCGACACCGATATGCATTTCTTTATCCTTGTCAGATTGGCTACTGCTACTGTACAGATGCAGGTGCACAGGAGGAGGCTAATTCGTTCATTCCCATCAGATGAGTGTTATATTTTTGCGTGCTACGTGCTTCAGCACTCGCCGGTCCCGTTCTGTGAGCTTGTGTGGACTACCGCTTCGCGGCTGGGCCGTTGTTGCTCCTGGGCGTTTCCACTTCACAATGACAGCACATGCAGTTGACTGGGGCAGCTCTAGCAGGGCCGAGGTTTTACGGCCTGACTTGTTGGAAGGGTGGTATCCTATGGCGGTGCCATGTTGAATGTCACTAGGCTCTACAGTGGGGCCATTCTACTGCCAATATTTGTATTGGCAGTAGTAATAATAATAATAATGATATACAATAATAATAATAACCTTAGTGATAATAATAAGGATATACAATTATAATAATCTTAATGATAATAATAAGGATATACATAAAAAATAATGATAATAATAATGATAATAATGATGATAGTAATGACGATAGTAATAATGATAATAATAATGATAATAATGATAATAATAATATGAATAACGATAATAATAAAAAATAATAACAATAATAATAATAATAATAATGATAATAATAAATAATAATAAATAATAATAATATCAATGCTAATAATAAGGATATGCATAAATAATAATAATGATACACAATAATAATAATAATAATAAAACAGATGATACAGAATACAGAAATAAATCAAGTCAAACCTGAATAGCGAATTGAACACAGTCCATTTGGCCGTGGTAACGTTAAAATAAATAAATAATAAGTAAAGTTCTTATCATCTTTGTCCACTACAGTATTTAAACTTGTCCCCGAGGACTTACCCCTTGTCTGCTTCTTTACACTATACTCTTTGTCCTCTAACTTTCATTTTACTTCAATGAAAATGTCCTCCGTCTCCGCAATCAACAGCAGCATAGGCTAAGGCTCATCTCACTGCATCTCCCTCTCAGCAGCAGACGCACGTGAGGTGAGCGGCCGGAACCAGTTTCAGCTGGACATAAGCTATACGTTTTATTGAGTGTCAGTTGGCTGACAACAAGCTTGCACAGTTCTCATCACCTCCCACCTCTGTTGGAAGACCTCTAGTCTGTGAGTCTGTGACTCTGTGTGTTGCTCACAGACTATACTGGGTGGGGTGGGATCCACCATATTATACTGGGTGGGGTGGGATCCACCATACTATACTGGGTGGGGTGGGATCCACTATATTATACTGGATGGGGTGGGATCCACCATATTATACTGGGTGGGGTGGGATCCACCATACTATACTGGTGGGGTGGGATCCAACATACTATACTGGTGGGGTGGGATCCACCATATTATACTGGGTGGGGTGGGATCCACCATATTATACTGGTGGGGTGGGATCCACCATACTATACTGGTGGGGTGGAATCCACCATACTATACTGGTTGCGGTGGGATCCACCATATTATACTGGTTGCGGTGGGAGCCACCATACTATACTGGTTGCGGTGGGATCCACCATACTATACTGGTGGGGTGGAATCCACCATACTATACTGGTTGCGGTGGGATCCACCATACTATACTGGTTGCGGTGGGATCCACCATATTATACTGGTTGCGGTGGGATCCACCATACTATACTGGTTGCGGTGGGATCCACCATACTATACTGGTGGGGTGGAATCCACCATACTATACTGGTTGCGGTGGGTTCCACCATATTATACTGGTGGGGTGGAATCCACCATACTATACTGGTTGCGGTGGGATCCACCATACTATACTGGTGGGGTGGAATCCACCATACTATACTGGTTGCGGTGGGATCCACCATATTATACTGGTTGCGGTGGGATCCACCATACTATACTGGTTGCGGTGGGATCCACCATACTATACTGGTTGTGGTGGGATCCACCATACTATACTGGTTGCGGTGGGATCCACCATACTATACTGGTTGCGGTGGGATCCACCATACTATACTGGGTGGGGTGGGATCCACCATACTATACTGGTTGCGGTGGGATCCACCATACTATACTGGGTGGGATCTTCCATACTATACTGGGTGAGGTGGGATCCACCATACTTTACTGGGTGGGATTCACCAGACTTACTGGGTGGGGTGGGATCCACCATACTATACTGGGGGGTGGGGTGGAATCTACCATATTATACTGGGTGGGATCCACCAGACTATACTGGTTAGAGTGTGATCCATCATACCATACTGGGTGGGATCCACCAGACTATACTGGGTGGGGTGGGATCCACCAGACTATACAGGGTGGTATCGACAAGACTATACTGGGTGGGATCAAGCATACTATATTGAGTTTGATCCACCAAACTATATTGGGTGGGATCAATCAGACTATACTGGGTGGGATCCACCAGACTAAACTGGGTGGGATCCACCAGACTATATTTGGTGGGTTCCACAATTCTATACTGTTGGGGTATGATCCACAGGGTGGGATCCGCCAGACTATACAGGGTGGGATCCGCCAGACTATACTGGGTGGGATCCACCAGACTATATTAGGTGGGATCCACCAGACTATACTGGGTGGGATCCACCAGACTATACTGGGTGGGATCCACCAGACTAAACTGAGTGGGATCCACCAGACTATATTTGGTGGGTTCCACAATTCTATACTGTTGGGGTATGATCCACAGGGTGGGATCCGCCAGACTATACTGGGTGGGATCCACCAGACTATACTGGGTGGGATCCACCAGACTATACTGGGTGGGATCCACCAGACTATACTGGGTGGGATCCACCAGACTATACTGGGTGGGATTCACCAGACTATACTGGGTGGGATCCACCAGATGATAATAGATAGGCATACAGGTTAGTAGATGATATAACTCTGTTTCCTCATGCTGTTGCTTTGAACTGGTGCTACTCTGCTTTCATCCTTACTTGTCATTTAACATTATTTTGTGGAAAGACTTAAGACTTAACATGACAAGATATGTGTCCTTGTCTGTCACTTGGAGGGTAACACTGTGCTTTCAGGGGATGAGAACTAACAACAATGTGTGCTTTCAAGGGATGGGAACTAACAACAAAGTGTGCTTTCAGGGGATGGTTGCTAACATGACTATGTGCTTTTAGGGGATGGGAATGTTCACACATGTCAGACCAGTCTTAAGATAGACCAGCATGCACACACACACACGCACGCACGCACGCACGCACGCACGCACGCACACACACACACACACACACACACACACACACACACACACACACACACACACACACACACACACACACACACACACACACACACACACACACACACACACACATCAACAGTAAACAAACCATGCATTCTGACCTTTGACCCTGAGCCAGGTAGGTGTGAGTTCGCCTCTCAGGCAGATCACATTCAGAGGCTGGTGGTGACAACATGTCCGCCTCGCTCCCGCCTCGGCGAGGAAATGGCTGACAAGGATGTACGAACTCAGACTGGCAACGAGCAGAGTTTAGGTAAGGGGTTAGAAATACATGTTTTGTAGCAGTGAGGAAAATAAGTTGTAAACTATTGGGTTGGCATTGTTTTAAACCTAGACCTCGGTGTGTTTAAATGGAGTACCGCACTTGAGAGGTTCCGGATGATGGTTAATTCAATGAAATGAAGCAAGCGGGTGATGTTTATTTATAAAAAATATATATATACACTACCGGTCAAAAGTTTTAGAACACCTACTCATTCAAGGGTTATCTTTATTTTTACTATTTTCTACATTGTATAATAATAGTGAAGACATCAACACTGTGAAACAACACTACATATGTAATCATGTAGTAACCAAAAAAGTGTTAAACAAATCAAAATATATTTTATATTTGAGATTCTTCAAATAACCACCCTTTGTCTTGATGACAGCTTTGCACACTCTTGGCATTCTCTCAACCAACTTCATGAGGTAGTCACCTTGAATGCATTTCAATTAACAGTTGTGCCTTCTTAAAAGTCAATTTGTGGAATTTCTTTCCTTCTTAATGTGTTTGAGCCAATCAGTTGTGTTGTGACAAGGTAGGAGGGGGTATACAGAAGATAGCCTTATTTTTCCATATTATGACAAGAACAGCTCAAATAAGCAAAGAAAAATTACAGTCCATCATTACTTTAAGACATGAAGGTCAGTCAATACAGAAAATGTCAAGAACTTTGAAAGTTTATTCAAGTGCAGTCGCAAAAACCATCAAGCTCTATGATGAAACTGGCTCTCATGAGGACCACCACAGGAATGGAAGACCCAGAGTTACCTCTGCTGCAGAGGATACGTTCATTAGAGTTACCAGCCTCAGGATATTAGAGCCCAAATAAATACTTCACAGAGTTCAAGTAAAAGACACATCTCAACATCAACTGTTCAGAGGAGACCTGTGTGAATCAGGCCTTCATGGTCGAATTGCTGCAAAGAAACCATTACTAAAGGACACCAATAATAAGAACAGACTTGCTTGGGCTAAGAAACACGAGCAATGGACATCAGACGGATGGAAATGTGTCCTTTGGTCTGGGTCCAAATTGGAGATTTTTGGTTCCAACCGCCGTGTCTTTGTGAGACGCGGTGTGGGTGAAGGGATGATCTCCGCATGTGTAGTTCCCACCGTAAAGCATGGAGGAGGAGGTGTTATTGTGTGGGGGTGCTTTGCTGGTGACACTGTCAGTGATTTATTTAGAATTCAAGGCACACTTAACCAGCATGGCTACCACAGCATTCTGCAG
>CM062494.1:139583917-139588917 GCA_031479575.1 Coregonus ussuriensis | reverse complement strand
ACTCCAATACCTTGACTTTGTTGTCCTTAAGCCATTTTGCCACAACTTTGGAAGTATGCTTGGGGTCATTGTCCATTTGGAAGACCCATTTGCGACCAAGCTTTAACTTCCTGACTGATGTCTTGAGATGTTGCTTCAATATATCCACATAACTTTCCTTCCTCATGATGCCATCTATTTTGTGAAGTGCACCAGTCCCTCCTGCAGCAAAGCACCCCCACAGCATGATGCTGCCATCTTCTGTGCTTCATTGTTGGGATGGTGTTTTTCGGCTTGCAAGCGACCCCCTTTTCCTCCAAACATATCGATGGTCATTATGGCCAAACAGTTATATTTTTGTTTCATCAAACCAGAGGACATTTCTCCAAAAAGTATGATCTTTGTCCCCATGTGCAGTTGCAAACCGTAGTCTAGCTTTTTTATGGCGGTTTTGGAGCAGTGGCTTCTTCCTTGCTGAGCGGCCTTTCAGGTTATGTCGATATAGGACTCGTTTTACTGTGGATATAGACACTTTTGTACCTGTTTCCTCCAGCATCTTCACAAGGTCCATTGCTGTTGTTCTGGGATTGATTTGCACTTTTCGTACCAGAGTACGTTCATCTCTATGAGACAGAACGCGTCTCCTTCCTGAGCAGTATGGCGGCTGCATGGTCCCATGGTGTTTATACTTGCGTTCTATTGTTTGTACAGATGAACGTGGTAACTTCAGGCATTTGGAAATTGCTCCCAATGATGAACCAGACTTGTGGAGGTCTACACATTTTTTTCTGAGATCTTGGCTGATTTCTTTTGATTTTCCCATGATGTCAAGCAAAGAGGCACTGAGTTTGAAGGTAGGCCTTGAAATACATCCACAGGTACACCTCCAATTGACTCAAATTACATCAATTAGCTCCTAAAGCCATGACATCATTTTCTGGAATTTTCCAAGCTGTTTAAAGGCACAGTCAACTTAGTGTATGTAAACTTCTGACCCACTGGAATTGTGATACAGTGAATTATAAGTGAAATAATCTGTCTGTAAACAATTGTTGGAAAAATTACTTGTGCCATGCACAAAGCAGATGTCCTAACCGACTTGCCAAAACTATAGTTTGTTAACAAGAAATGTGTGTAGTGGTTGAAAAACAAGTTTTAATGACTCCAACCTGAGTGTATGTAAACTTCCGACTTCAGCAGTAAGTCTAGCTGTTGTTGTTCATAATTCATACCTGATTATTACAACATCTAATAGTAGCCAGTATAATCTGTATATTATTACTGAATATGAGAACCCCCAAATAGATACATAAATATTTACCCAGATACATGAACATATAAATAAAATATACATACATACCTAGATACATAAATATATATATATATATATATATATATATATATATATATATATATATATATATACACAGTGGGGAAAAAAAGTATTTAGTCAGCCATCAATTGTGCAAGTTCTCCCACTTAAAAAGATGAGAGAGGCCTGTAATTTTCATCATAGGTACAACTATGACAGACAAAATGAGAAAAAAATATCCAGAAAATCACATTGTAGGATTTTTAATAAATTTATTTGCAAATTATGGTGGAAAACAAGTATTTGGTCAATAACAAAAGTTTCTCAATACTTTGTTATATACCCTTTGTTGGCAATGACACAGGTCAAACGTTTTCTGTATGTCTTCACAAGGTTTTCACACACTGTTGCTGGTATTTTGGCCCATTCCTCCATGCAGATCTCCTCTAGAGCAGTGATGTTTTGTGGCTGTCACTGGGCAACACAGACTTTCAACTCCCTCCAAAGATTTTCTATGGGGTTGAGATCTGGAGACTGGCTAGGCCACTCCAGGACCTTGAAATGCTTCTTACGAAGCCACTCCTTCGTTGCCCGGGCGGTGTGTTTGGGATCATTGTCATGCTGAAAGACCCAGCCACGTTTCATCTTCAATGCCCTTGCTGATGGAAGGAGGTATTCACTCAAAATCTCACGATACATGGCCCCATTCATTCTTTCCTTTACACGGATCAGTCGTCCTGGTCCCTTTGCAGAAAAACAGCCCCAAAGCATGATGTTCCCACCCCCATGCTTCACAATAGGTATGGTGTTCTTTGGATGCAACTCAGCATTCTTTGTCCTCCAAACACGACGAGTTGAGTTTTTACCAAAAAGTTCTATTTTGGTTTCATCTGACCATATGACATTCTCCCAATCCTCTTCTGGATCATCCAAATGCACTCTAGCAAACTTCAGATGGGCCTGGACATGTACTGGCTTAAGCAGGGGGACACGTCTCGCACTGCAGGATTTGAGTCCCTGGCGGCGTAGTGTGTTACTGATGGTGTAGGCGTTGTTACTTTGGTCCCAGCTCTCTGCAGGTCATTCACTAGGTCCCCCCGTGTTGTTCTGGGATTTTTGCTCACCGTTCTTGTGATCATTTTACCCCACGGGGTGAGATCTTGCGTGGAGCCCCAGATCGAGGGAGATTATCAGTGGTCTTGTATGTCTTCCATTTCCTAATAATTGCTCCCACAGTTGATTTCTTCAAACCAAGCTGCTTACCTATTGCAGATTCAGTCTTCCCAGCCTGGTGCAGGTCTACAATTTGGTTCTGGTGTCCTTTGACAGCTCTTTGGTCATAGTGGAGTTTGGAGTTTGACTGTTTGAGGTTGTGGACAGGTGTCTTTTATAATGATAACAAGTTAAAACAGGTGCCATTAATACAGGTAACGAGTGGAGGACAGAGGAGCCTCTTAAAGTAAAAGTTACAGGTCTGTGAGAGCCAGAAATCTTGCTTGTTTGTAGGTGACCAAATACTTATTTTCCACCATAATTTGCAAATAAATTCATAAAAAATCATACAATGTGATTTTTCTCATTTTGTCTGTCATAGTTGACGTGTCCCTATGATGAAGATTACAGGCCTCTTTCATCTTTTTAAGTGGGAGAACTTGCACAATTGGTGGCTGACTAAATACTTTTTTCCCCCACTGTATATATCCTAGATACATAAATAAATATATAAATAAATGTATATATATATTCCCAAGTACATAAATAAATATATATATATATATATATAAATAAATATATATATATATATAAATAAATACAACACTAGCCAAAAACAGGAGAACAACATGGTGTCTCTGCCAAGTCCAGCTGGCTCTGCTTTCTGAGCTAATTATCCTGTCGTGTTCTGAGGCTAAGGAGCTGATTGTCAATCATAAACACACACTCACGTGCCAAAAGTGTTCGCGTGTGTTTGTGTGATTCCCCCTGTGCCATTGTGTCCAAAGCTAGTTCACAGTGTTATCATTAGGTTCAGTACAGCCAAATTGTATTGCCTAGCATCGATTGTGCTAGTTGGCTTGATTCAAGTTATACAGTAATAGTAATGACAGACTGTGTCCCAAATGGCACCCTATTCCCTACATAGTGCACTACGTTTGACCAGAGCCCTGGATACCATTTGGGCCACTCTCAGGCTACATTAGGGCTCTGGTTGCACTGGTTACATCTTAAATCGCAAACTATACCCTCTATAGTGCATTATTTTTGACTAGAGCCCATAGGGTTAGTGCACTAGTCTAGTGCACTATAAAGGGAAAAGGGTGCCATTTGTGATTGCCGATTCAGTCCACTATTTGTAGAACATCACCCAGGATCCCAAATAGCACCCTATTCCCTAATTCTCTCATGGCTCTGGTCAAAAGTAGAGCACTATAGAGGGAATAGGGTGCCATCTGGGTCACGGACGAAGAGTGGATGATATGTCATTCAGAGCAGGGATTATACTACAGCTGAAGACCAATCAAGTCCCATTCCCTATACCTGCTTAAATACTTACCCCACACCAAGACGCAAATGGACTTTGAAAACTTAAAGTGTTTGAAAATGTAAATCATGAATCCAATCCTGGGTAACCATGGATTGCTGGAATCACCCAATCGGCACGCTGGTTACTTACTCGGTGTGAGTTTCTTTCACAGCATGTTACATTTTTGCATTTAGCATTCTAGCGCAGGTCGGAGTGATGTGTTTGTGGTGTCCGTGTGTGTGTGTGCGTGCAACGCATGTCAGAGTGGGTGCTGTAATTGAAACGTGGATAACGCCCACTGCGTATCGCTCCCGCTGACAGAATTTCATATTCTCTCCTCGCTCCACGCCCCACAGAAAGATGCGAATGTACTTTGAAAACATAAAGTGGTTGAAAATTAGAATCATGAATCCAATCCTGGCTAACCATGGATTGCTGGAATCACCCAATCGGCACGCACGCATGGGTCGTAGGCACACGCACATACACACACACACACACACACACACACACCACACACACACACACACACACACAGACACACACACAGACACACAGACACAGCTCTATAATACATACAGCCCCCCTGTCCAGTTTGTAAATATGCCTCTTTCCTTTTTTAAACGAATAACATTAAAGCACAAAACGCAATCAGAACCTGAAACCTCTAACACTGGTGCTCCATCACTACCACCATCACCACCACCACTCTGTCTCCCCCCATCACCACCACCATCACCACCACCACTCTCTGCATTGAATATTATATTTATCCTCTTTTCACTCCCCCTATCACCCTCTCCTCCTCCTCCCTCACTACTTCAACACACTGCTTTTCATTTTCATTTTGTCTTCCCTGTCCAGGAGTTAGATGCCACCCTGCCTGTCCCCCTAGTATTTAAAAGAGAGGAGGAAGAAGTTCCCCTGGTTTGACCTTGTTTCTCTCTCTCTCTGTCTCTCTCTCTCTCTCTCTCTCTCTCTCTCTCTCTCTCTCTCTCTCTCTCTCTCTCTCTCTCTCTCTCTCTCTCTCTCTCTCTCTCTCTCTCTCTCTCTCTCTCTCTCTCTCTCTCTCTCTCTCTCTCTCTCTCTCTCTCTCTCTCTGTCTCTCTCTCTCTCTCTCGTCTCTCTCTCTCTCTCTCTCCTATAGATATATATATATATATTATCCATCTACAGTATTTCTCTCTC
>CM062494.1:139571440-139583417 GCA_031479575.1 Coregonus ussuriensis | reverse complement strand
GAGAGAGAGAGAGAGAGAGAGAGAGAGAGAGAGAGAGAGAGAGAGAGAGAGAGAGGAGGAGAGAGAGAGAGAGAGAGAGAGAGGAGAGAGAGAGAGAGAGAGAGAGAGAGAGAGAGAGAGAGAGAGAGAGAGAGAGAGAGAGAGAGAGAGAGAGAGAGAGAGAGAGAGAGAGAGAGAGAGAGAGAGAGAGAGAGAGAGAGAGAGAGAGAGAGAGAGAGAGAGAGAGAGAGAGAGAGAGAGAGAGAGAGAGAGAGAGAGAGAGAGAGAGAGAGAGAGAGAGAGAGAGAGAGAGAGAGAGAGAGAGAGAGAGAGAGAGAGAGAGAGAGAGAGAGAGAGAGAGAGAGAGAGAGAGAGAGAGAGAGAGAGAGAGAGAGAGAGAGAGAGAGAGAGAGAGAGAGAGAGAGAGAGAGAGAGAGAGAGAGAGAGAGAGAGAGAGAGAGAGAGAGAGAGAGAGAGAGAGAGAGAGAGAGAGAGAGAGAGAGAGAGAGAGAGAGAGAGAGAGAGAGAGAGAGAGAGAGAGAGAGAGAGAGAGAGAGAGAGAGAGAGAGGAGAGAGAGAGAGAGAGAGAGAGAGAGAGAGAGAGAGAGAGAGAGAGAGAGAGAGAGAGAGAGAGAGAGAGAGAGAGAGAGAGAGAGAGAGAGAGAGAGAGAGAGAGAGAGAGAGAGAGAGAGAGAGAGAGAGAGAGAGAGAGAGAGAGAGAGAGAGAGAGAGAGAGAGAGAGAGAGAGAGAGAGAGAGAGAGAGAGAGAGAGAGAGATCAACCAACACAGATAGAAACATTAAACAGCCACTGATTTCCTGCCAGACAGCTCATAACAGTACCCAGAGCTGCTGTAGACCATACAAAGTCAGGAGTCATCGTGATTAAAGCGACAGCTACATTAAAACAATGAGTTATTCTCTAAAAGCTCCCATCCCTTAATTTAAAAAGCCTGTCTAACATTATATCATTCTCCACTGCACCTCTCTCTGCCCCCGCCCCCCATTCTCCGCCACCTCTCTCTCTAGCTCTGACTCTCTCTCTTTCCGTCTCTCTCAATCTCTCTCTCTCTCCATTACCACATCAAAGGGTCAACAATCTATCACATTAAACAATACAGATGTTTAAGTGGAACAACTTGTGGACTTCCGCCCCCTCCAAAATCCCAAATGGCACCCTATTCCCTAAATAGTGAACAACTTTTGACCATATGCTCTGGCACAATTTAGGGAAAAGGGTGCTATTTTGGAGGCTTCCCATGACAGATTTAAAATAAAATACACCAAATGCATTAGTTTCTGAACACGTGGTATTTAAAAGGACAAATGTAAATCGAAAGGATTTTTATTTTGAACCGTTTTATTTCCCTAAATGTTTTTATTTTATTTAAAGTGATATTAGAGTCACTGCATGGTGTGTTTTTTAGTTAATCTGCTTAATGTAGAGCGTTAAGGAAGGGGCTGCTGGAACCGAGGCCAAATCCCTACACAAACACACACACACACACACACACACACACACACACACACACACACCCTCTAAGGGCTAAGTCCCTTGGCTATTGAAAGTACTGCTCTGTCCCCCGGAGTGACCTCATCCTAGCAGCTTGAATTATAATGAGGAGTATAGCATCCATCTCAACTAGCTCTCACAGTCTCACTTCAGAATCTGACGTTTGTCCAAAATGTCACATTTTGAAGGTTAAGTTTAGTCATTAATTCTGAACGGTTAAGGTAAGGGTTAAGGTTTGGGATAAGGTAAAAAAAAAAAAAAAAAAACTGCCTAGAATTGTATTGAACATGCATCACAGAGGAGAACAGAAGGCACAACCTCTGTTTCAGAGAGTCTTAGATTTCAGAAATGAGGTCATAATAGCTTATAGCTCAAATGGTTCAAACGCCAGAGGCAAATTCATTGGAAGACAAATACATTCAGAAAATGGCAGAAACCTGTTTAACACAGAGATCGTTTGATTCTATCTGTTCGGTACCTTTCCTGATAGGCAAAGAACCAGGATGTTGTCTCTGGTTTTGAATCTTAATTTAGAGAACTGAATTTAAAAACTGAATCTGAACGCATTTGTAAACTTGATGCACACACAAGGAATGCAATATTTACCATTTTGAAACTGGATATATAAATATTTAATTTGAATTTTAACTACATTTTTAAAACGAAATGCAATATTCATTCAATTCAGTTTAAAATCATTAAATACAAGTTCAAAATATTTAATTCAAATGCTGTTTTTGTTGGCACAAAATTCGCTCCATACAGGCTGGTTAAATCATACCTACAGTGGGGGAAAAAAGTATTTAGTCAGCCACCAATTGTGCAAGTTCTCCCACTTAAAAAGATGAGAGAGGCCTGTAATATTCATCATGGGTACACGTCAACTATGACTGAGAAAAGAAATCCAGAAATTCACATTGTAGGATTTTTTATGAATTTATTTGCAAATTATGGTGGAAAATAAGTATTTGGACAATAACAAAAGTTTCTCAATACTTTGTTATATACCCTTTGTTGGCAATGACACAGGTCAAATGTTTTCTGTAAGTCTTCACAAGGTTTTCACACACTGTTGCTGGTATTTTGGCCCATTCCTCCATGCAGATCTCCTCTAGAGCAGTGATGTTTTGGGGCTGTCACTGGGCAACACAGACTTTCAACTCCCTCCAAAGATTTTCTATGGGGTTGAGATCTGGAGACTGGCTAGGCCACTCCAGGAACTTGAAATGCTTCTTACGAAGCCACTCCTTCGTTGCCCGGACGGTGTGTTTGGGATCATTGTCATGCTGAAAGACCCAGCCACGTTTCATCTTCAATGCCCTTGCTGATGGAAGGAGGTTTTCACTCCAAATCTCACGATACATGGCCCCATTCATTCTTTCCTTTACACGGATCAGTCGTCCTGGTCCCTTTGCAGAAAAACAGCCCCAAAGCATGATGTTTCCACCCCCATGCTTCACAGTAGGTATGGTGTCCTTTGGATGCAACTCAGCATTCTTTGTCCTCCAAACACGACGAGTTGAGTTTTTATCTGACCATATGACATTCTCCCAATCCTCTTCTGGATCATCCAAATGCACTCTAGCAAACTTCAGACGGGCCTTGACATGTACTGGCTTAAGCAGGGGGACACGTCTGGCACTGCAGGATTTGAGTCCCTGGCGGAGTAGTGTGTTACTGATGGTAGGCTTTGTTACTTTGGTCCCAGCTCTCTGCAGGTCATTCACTAGGTCCCCCCGTGTGGTTCTGGGATTTTTGCTCACCATTCTTGTGATCATTTTGACCCCACGGGGTGAGATCTTGCGTGGAGCCCCAGATCGAGGGAGATTATCAGTGGTCTTGTATGTCTTCCATTTCCTAATAATTGCTCCCACAGTTGATTTCTTCAAACCAAGCTGCTTACCTATTGCAGGTTCAGTCTTCCCAGCCTGGTGCAGGTCTACAATTTTGTTTCTGGTGTCCTTTGACAGCTCTTTGGTCTTGGCCATAGTGGAGTTTGGAGTGTGACTGTTTGAGGTTGTAGACAGGTGTCTTTTATACTGATAACAAGTTCAAACAGGTGCCATTAATTTAGGTAACGAGTGGAGGACAGAGGAGCCTCTTAAAGAAGAAGTTACAGGTCTGTGAGAGCCAGAAATCTTGCTTGTTTGTAGGTGACCAAATACTTATTTTCCACCATAATTTGCAAATAAATTCATAAAAAATACTACAATGTGATTTTCTGGATTTTTTTTTCCTCAATTTGTCTGTCATAGTTGACGTGTACCTATGATGAAAATTACAGGCCTCTCTCATCTTTTTAAGTGGGAGAACTTGCACAATTGGTGGCTGACTAAATACTTTTTTCCCCCACTGTATAGGTGGTTTTATGTTTTATTTAATTACTAAATATTCTTAAGCACGGCAAGCAGGAGTCAGATAGCAGCAAACTATGACTTCTTTCTGGTGTGATGTCTTGGTCAATTTCCAGTTAATCCGATGTACAGGTAACTGCCAAAATAAAGGAAACACCACCATAACGTTTCTTGGTTCACCAGGAACCGCCTGAACAGCTTCAATGCACCTTGGAATAGATTCTATTGTAGGGATGCGACACCATTCTTCCACGAGAAAATCCATAATTTGGTGTTTTGTTGATGGTGGTGGAAAACGCTGTCTCAGGCACTGCTCCAGAATCTCTCATAAGTGTTCAATTCGGTTGAGATCTGGAATGTTAATTGCTTGATTAACTCAGGAACCACACCTGTGTGGAAGCACCTGCTTTCAATATATTTTTGTATTCCTCGTTTACTCGAGTGTTTCCTTTATTTTGGCAGTTACCTGTATATTTATAAAGTAATGTTTAGATCAGAATGACAAGAAAAGCAAATCTAGCAGATGTGAGTTTGCATAAGTTTGTGTCATAGGGACATAATCCAGTGTAATGTAAACACACTATTACATTATTACTCGCAAGCTCTTCAATCAAACAGCATCCATAAAAAAAAAAAATGTCTTCAATAAAAAATAAGATCAAAAGTATTTTAAAATAATGGTAAGACAAGAAAGATCCCTGTTAGATCCAGTGTTATGACATGAGCTAAATTGCACCACGCCCTTACCCAGCCAAAATACATAGTTGATGGGCTGGTTTGTGTCCCAAATGGCTACATAGGAATCCCATAGGACTCTGGTCATAAGTAGTGCACTATGTAGGGAATAGGGTGCCATTTGTGACTCAGTCTTGATTCTAGATATGTGCTTAATGGCAACTTCTAGCCTGAGCCAGCTGTGACTGTGGCGGTCAATCCACGAGGATAAATTTAACCAGAGTGGCAGAGAGAGAGAGAGACATAGAGAGAGACATAGAGAGAGGTAAGAGAGAGGAGAGGAGAAGAGAGAGAGAGAGCGATAAGAGAGAGAGAGAAGAGAGGTGTTCCAAAAATAATGGTGTTCCAAAAAAGGCCAATTCGCCAGGACCACAAATACAAATGCCATCTAGACACCGTTGCCCTAGAGCACACAAAAAACGATACATACCTCGGCCTAAACATCAGCGCCACAGGTAAATTCCACAAAGCTGTGAACGATCTGAGAGACAAGGATCTGGCTAAAAATACTTGAATAAGTTATAGAACCCATTGCCCTTTATGGTTGTGAGGTCTGGGGTCCGCTCACCAACCAAGAATTCACAAAGTGGGACAAACACCAAATTGAGACTCTGCATGCAGAATTCTGCAAAAAAATATCCTCAGTATACAACGTAAAACACCAAATAATGCATGCAGAGAAGAATTAGGCCGATGCCCGCTAATTATCAAAATCCATAAAAGACCCGTTAAATTCTACAACCACCTAAAAGGAAGCAAAGGGAGAGAGAGAAAGAGAGAGGGGGAGAAGAGAGAAAGAGAGAGAGAGAGAGAGAGAGGGAGAAGAGAGAGAGAGGGAGAGAGAGGGGGAGAAGAGAGCGAGAGAGAGGGAGAAGAGAGAGAGAGAGAGAGAGAGGGGGAGAAGAGAGAGAGGAGAGAGAGAGAGAGAGAGAGAGAGAGAGAGAGAGAGAGAGAGAGAGAGAGAGAGAGAGAGAGAGAGAGAGAGAGAGAGAGAGAGAGAGAGAGAGAGAGAGAGAGAGAGAGAGAGAGAGAGAGAGAGAGAGAGAGAGAGAGAGAGAGAGAGAGAGAGAGAGAGAGAGAGAGAGAGAGAGAGAGAGAGAGAGAGAGAGAGAGAGAGAGAGAGAGAGAGAGAGAGAGAGAGAGAGAGGAGAGAGAGAGAGAGAGAGAGAGAGAGAGAGAGAGAGAGAGAGAGAGAGAGAGAGAGAGAGAGAGAGAGAGAGAGAGAGAGAGAGAGAGAGAGAGAGAGAGAGAGAGAGAGAGAGAGAGAGAGAGAGAGAGAGAGAGAGAGAGAGAGAGAGAGAGAGAGAGAGAGAGAGAGAGAGAGAGAGATTAAACAAGCCATCAATCTCTTTTACATAAAATGTATTTATAGGTAGTCATTTTTATAAGCGGAACAGATATAACTAAATGTGTAGGATCTGGGATTATCTGGGATCAAGCCTGTCATGTTATCCTGAATTAAAGTGAATAAAAAAATGAAATTATATATATAAAACGTTTAGCTTGTCCCATGTGGTGCAACATCTTTAGTCTGGGTCATCAGCCACTCACACACACACACACACACACACACACACACACATTCACATACACAACTTAATAAAGGTCAGACGGTTAGAGAGCTTTCTGTTTCCACGGTAACCAATGCTTGATCGCTGGCCTTGTCCTAATCTTCTTTAACGTGGCTTAATGCTCTTTACGTCCCCAACGCTTTGCTCCCTCTTTCTCTATCTTAAACTCTCTCCCTTTCACTCTCTCCATCTCTTCTATGGGTACACAACCTTTCTCCTCAATGAAGTAGATACACATACACACACAGGTTATCCATTAACAGTGTTGGCTGCTCAATGAAGTAGCTCCGGCTCCTCAGATTGAATTGGGAGCGTTGATATGCCACCGGGGCCCTGTGTGCTGTGGCTTGGCCCTACCTGAGCGGGAGGAAGGAGACGTGTAATGTCCTCTCAGCATATGTGACTGGGTCCTGACCATCTGGTCCGTGATGCTCCCTGGAACACACCAACACCTCATAACACACACACACACACACACACACACACACACACACACACACACACACACACACACACACACAGAGAGAGAGAGAGACTCACCTCATCCTGTCTCCTTCTCTCCATTACCCTGTTAGTAACTCCCCTGACCTCATCCTGTCTCCTTCTCTCCATTACCCTGTTAGTAACTCCCCTGACCTCATCCTGTCTCCTTCTCTCCATTACCCTGTTAGTAACTGCCCTGACCTCATCCTGTTTCTTTTGTCTCTCCATTACCCTGTTAGTAACTCCCCTGACCTCATCCTGTCTCCATCTCTCCATTACCCTGTTAGTAACTCCCCTTACCTGACCTCATCCTGTCTCCTTCTCTCCATTACCCTGTTAGTAACTCCCCTGACCTCATCCTGTCTCCATCTCTCCATTACCCTGTTATTAACTCCCCTGACCTCATCCTGTTCCCTTCGTCTCTCCATTACCCTGTTAGTAACTCCCCTGACCTCATCCTGTCTCCATCTCTCCATTACCCTGTTATTAACTCCCCTGACCTCATCCTGTTCCCTTCGTCTCTCCATTACCCTGTTAGTAACTCCACTGACCTCATCCTGTCTCCTTCTCTCCATTACCCTGTTAGTAACTCCCCTGACCTCATCTTGTTTCTTTTGTCTCTCCATTACCCTGTTAGTAACTCCCCTGACCTCATCCTGTCTCCATCTCTCCATTACCCTGTTAGTAACTCCCCTTACCTGACCTCATCCTGTCTCCTTCTCTCCATTACCCTGTTAGTAACTCCCCTGACCTCATCCTGTCTCCATCTCTCCATTACCCTGTTATTAACTCCCCTGACCTCATCCTGTTCCCTTCGTCTCTCCATTACCCTGTTAGTAACTCCCCTAAGGCACCTTAACCTTTCTTTCACCATCTGCTGGTCTGGCATTCATGGTCTTCACATTAATGACAAAAATATAATAATACAACCAATGATGTATATAAACCCTGGATTGCTGATGCTATGTAATGGCCAATGAGAGGCTTTGAAGCTACCGGCGGCCATATTGACACTCCCCAGTAGGAGCAGTCCTCCATAGGAATGAATGTAATTCTACAGTATTTCAATTAAATGTTTGTAGTGGGGACAGACACATTAGAACAAAAACAAAATAAACTTTATGAAATGTTTTATATATATTCATATTATTTTACATTTACGTCCTCTTATCCAGAGCGACTTACAAATTGGTTCATTCACCTTATAGCCAGTGGGATAACCACTTTACAATATGTTATTTTATTTTATTTATTTTATATTTTTTTGGGGGTGGGGTAAGGGGGGGTAGAAGGATTACTTTATCCTATCCCAGGTATTCCTTAAAGAGGTGGGGTTTCAAGTGTCTCTGGAAGGTGGTGAGTGACTCCGCTGTCCTAGCGTCGTGAGGGAGCTTGTTCCATCATTGGGGTGCCAGAGCAGCGAACAGTTTTGACTGGGCTGAGCGGGAACTGTGCTTCCGCAGAGGTAGGGGGGGCCAGCAGGCCAGAGGTGGATGAACGCAACGTTGTAATTATGTATGTTTAGTTCACATTATATAATATTAAAGTATGTATTACGGTGTATGTAATAGAAGAAATGTGACAAAAACAAATGTAGACATTAATAAAATAATAAATGCATTTCTATAGCTTCCAAAAATATGTTTTTTACAACAGTGGTGGAGTGCCAAGATGGAGGCATGGCGGCGTCAACACAGTGCCCCCTAATAGTCATCTAGTGTATGTATCAATCATTGACTACAACAGACCACCATTGAACTACATTTTACATTTACATTTTAGTCATTTAGCAGATGCTCTTATCCAGAGCGACTTACAGTTAGTGAGTGCATACATTTTTTCATACTGGCCCCCCCGTGGGAAACGAACCCACAACCCTGGCGTTGCAAGCGCCATGCTCTACCAACTGAGCTACACGGGGCCCGAGAAACTGCTAGGCAACAATCCAGCCTTGCCTGATCTTCAAATATTTATATTACGAGTTACATACATGAAGTCACAACACCTAAAAACTAAACTGAAGGAGATGAACGCCATTCAAAACCTGCAAGTAAGAAATCAGGGCAGTCCTGTTGAGGTACTGGACCCAATACATTGTTGACTGGTGTATGTATAGAGATTGACATTCTCTTTAGAATATAAATGGACGATAAATGAATGGACTTTCAGAAGAAGAGAAGCTCGTATGTATCATGTGTGTATCAACTAGAGGGAAAGAACACTTGCATGTGTGTGATGTCATAACACCATGACCTACTGTCTCCCTCTACATCTCCCATGGATCCAAGAGACTGAGACCACGGTTAAGCACCTTTTGATACCTCTCCCATGCACACACACGCACACAAACACACCCAGCAGAGAGAGATAAAGCCGTGTGGTTAATGAAAGATCACAGTGGATCAGTGGTGGGATGGAGGGATTAATCGCAAGCGATGCGACCCGGGGGGAGAAGAAACGGGTGTAACTATGTCTAAAATCCGCCAGCCAACTCTTAGCAACCCACCACGCACTGACATCACACGCACGCACGCACACACACACACACACACACACACACACACACACACACACACACATATGCATGTGCACGCGCATGCACGTGCGCACGCACAAACACACACGCACGCACATGCAAGCGCACACACGCACACGCACATGCACACGCACACACACACACACACAAACACACACAAACACACATTCTTACCATTATAGTAGAACATCCATCTGTCCTTCCTGTCAGTCCCCCTTAGTTCAGGTCAGCCAAGGCCTGATTACAGTGGAATGCATGGAAAGACTGTGTGTGTGTGTGTGTGTGAAGTTGTTTGTGTGTAGTTATGTGTGTGTGTGGTTTACCTTACTGCACATGTATGTGTTGATCCTCTCCAGCCATGATGAGGTGATGGTCACAGGAGGCTGGTGAGGGGAGGACGGCTCATAATAATGGATGGAATGGAGTGAACGGAATGGCATCAAACGCATGGAAACCATTCCACTTATTGCACTCCAGCTATTACCACGAGCCTGTCCTCCCCAATTAAGGTGCCACCAGCCTCCTGTGGTCCTTGCTGTCTAATCCAGATGACCAACAGATGTCTGATCTGTGTTGATGCTGCTACTGTCACCCTTACTATGGTTACTACTGCAGCTACTGTCACCCTTACTACGGTTACTACTGCTTCTACTGTCACCCTTACTATTGTTACTACTGCTTCTACTGTCACCCTTACTATGGTTACTACTGCTTCTACTGTCACCCTTACTATGGTTACTACTGCTTCTACTGTCACCCTTACTATGGTTACTACTACTGCTACTGTCACCCTTACTACGGTTACTACTGCTGCTACTGTCACCCTTACTATGGTTACTACTGCTTCTACTGTCACCCTTACTATGGTTACTACTGTTGCTACTGTCACCCTTACAATGGTTACTACTGATGTCACCCTTACTATGGTTACTACTGCTGCTACTGTCACCCTTACTACGGTTACTACTGCTTCTACTGTCACCCTTACTATGGTTACTACTGCTTCTACTGTCACCCTTACTATGGTTACTACTGCTTATACTGTCACCCTTACTATGGTTAATACTGCTTCTACTGTCACCCTTACTATGGTTACTACTACTGCTACTGTCACCCTTGCTATGGTTACTACTGCTTCTACTGTCACCCTTACTATGGTTACTACTACTGCTACTATCACCCTTACTATGGTTACTACTGCTACTGTCACCCTTGCTATGGTTACTACTGCTTCTACTGTCACCCTTACTATGGTTACTACTACTGCTACTGTCACCCTTACTATGGTTACTACTACTGCTACTGTCACCCTTACTATGGTTACTACTGCTGTTACTGTCACCCTTACTACGGTTACTACTGTTGCTACTGTCACCCTTACTTTGGTTACTACTACTACCACTGTCACCCTTACTATGGTTACTACTGCTGCTACTGTCACCCTTACTATGGTTACTACTGCTTCTACTGTCACCCTTACTATGGTTACTACTGCTTCTACTGTCACCCTTACTATGGTTACTACTACTTCTACTGTCACCCTTACTATGGTTACTACTGCTGTTACTGTCACCCTTACTACGGTTACTACTGCTTCTACTGTCACCCTTACTATGATTACTACTACTGTTACTGTCACCCTTACTACGGTTACTACTGCTGCTACTGTCACCCTTACTACGGTTACTACTACTACTACTGTCACCCTTACTATGGTTACTACTGCTTCTACTGTCACCCTTACTATGGTTACTACTGCTTCTACTGTCACCCTTACTATGGTTACTACTGCTGTTACTGTCACCCTTACTATGGTTACTACTGCTGCTACTGTCACCCTTACTATGGTTACTACTACTACCACTGTCACCCTTACTATGGTTACTACTACTGCTACTGTCACCCTTCCTCCGGTTACTACTGCTGCTACTGTCACCCTTACTAACGTTACTACTACTGCTACTGTCACCCTTACTATGGTTACTACTACTGCTACTGTCACCCTTACTATGGTTACTACTGCTGTTTCTGTCACCCTTACTATGGTTACTACTGCTTCTACTGTCACCCTTACTACGGTTACTACTACTGCTACTGTCACCCTTACTACGGTTACTACTGCTGTTACTGTCACCCTTACTACCGTTACTACTGCTGCTACTGTCACCCTTACTATGGTTACTACTGCTGCTACTGTCACCCTTACTACGGTTACTACTGCTTCTACTGTCACCCTTACTTTGGTGACTACTATTTATTTTATTTTATTTTTATTTAATTAATTTTTTTGGCATTTAGCAGACGCTCTTATCCAGAGCGACTTACAGGATCAATTAGGGTTAAGTGCCTTGCTCAAGGGCACATCGACAGATTTTTCACCTAGTCGGCTCGGGGATTAGAACCAGCAACCTTTCGGTTACTGGCACAACGCTCTTACCCACTAAGCTACCTGCCGCCCTACTACTACTACCACTGTCACCCTTACTACGGTTACTACTGCTTCTACTGTCACCCTTACTATGGTTACTACTACTGTTACTGTCACCCTTACTACGGTTACTACTGCTTCTACTGTCACCCTTACTATGGTTACTACTGCTTCTACTGTCACCCTTACTATGGTTACTACTGCTGCTACTGTCACCCTTACTACGGTTACTACTGCTTCTACTGTCACCCTTACTTTGGTTACTACTACTACCACTGTCACCCTTACTATGGTTACTACTGCTTCTACTGTCACCCTTACTATGGTTTCTACTGCTTCTACTGTCACCCTTACTAC
Source organism: Coregonus ussuriensis (assembly GCA_031479575.1). NCBI lineage: Eukaryota > Metazoa > Chordata > Actinopteri > Salmoniformes > Salmonidae > Coregonus > Coregonus ussuriensis. The sequence continues at coordinate 139,571,462 of CM062494.1, read as the reverse complement.
GGTTACTACTACTGCTACTGTC
>CM062494.1:139543940-139566440 GCA_031479575.1 Coregonus ussuriensis | reverse complement strand
GTTCTGGATTACCCTGGACCATGGGTGGTGTGTACACTGTGGAGGTTCTGGATTACCCTGGACCATGGATGGTGTGTAAACTGTGGAGGTTCTGGATTACCCTGGACCATGGGGTGGTGTGTACACTGTGGAGGTTCTGGATTACCCTGGACCATGGGTGGTGTGTACACTGTGGAGGTTCTGGATTACCCTGGACCGTGGGGTGGTGTGTACACTGTGGAGGTTCTGGATTACCCTGGACCATGGGTGGTGTGTACACTGTGGAGGTTCTGGATTACCCTGGACCATGGGTGGTGTGTACACTGTGGAGGTTCTGGATTACCCTGGACCATGGGTGGTGTGTACACTGTGGAGGTTCTGGATTACCATGGACCATGAATGGTGTGTACACCGTTGCACACCCAACAATCTGACTCCATACATTGCCTGTGACTTGATTATTGTTATAGGTGTGAATGTAACAGCCCTGGCATTTAAAGAGCAACACTTATCCATCCATGTGTGAGAGAGAGAGAGAGAGAGAGAGAGAGAGAGAGAGAGAGAGAGAGAGAGAGAGAGAGAGAGAGAGAGAGAGAGAGAGAGAGAGAGAGAGAGAGAGAGAGAGAGAGAGAGAGAGAGAGAGAGAGAGAGAGAGAGAGAGAGAGAGAGAGAGAGAGAGAGAGAGAGAGAGAGAGAGAGAGAGAGAGAGAGAGAGAGAGAGAGAGAGAGAGAGAGAGAGAGAGAGAGAGAGAGAGAGAGAGAGAGAGAGAGGAGGAAGAGAGAGGAAGGAGAGAGAGAGAGAGAGAGAGGATGAAGAAGAAGGATGTTGAATTGGGGAACACAATCAATGTCAGACAAATCAATTTCAATATCAGGAGCCACGGGGTTTTCCCCGAAGCCCCAACGCAACAATCCCATATTCACTGTGATTTACAGTGGGGGAAAAAAGTATTTAGTCAGCCACCAATTGTGCAAGTTCTCCCTTCATCATAGGTACACGTCAACTATGACAGACAAATTGAGAAAAAGAAATCCAGAAAATCCCATTGTAGGATTTTTTATGAATTTATTTGCAAATTATGGTGGAAAATAAGTATTTGGTCACCTACAAACAAGCAAGATTTCTGGCTCTCACAGACCTGTAACTTCTTCTTTAAGAGGCTCCTCTGTCCTCCACTCGTTACCTGTATTAATGGCACCTGTTTGAACTTGTTATCAGTATAAAAGACACCTGTCCACAACCTCAAACAGTCACACTCCAAACTTCACAATGGCCAAGACCAACGAGCTGTCAAAGGACACCAAAAACAAAATAGTAGACCTGCACCAGGCTGGGAAGACTGAATCTGCAATAGGTAAGCAGCTTGGTTTGAAGAAATCAACTGTGGGAGCAATTATTAGGAAATGGAAGACATACAAGACCACTGATAATCTCCCTCGATCTGGGGCTCCACGCAAGATCTCACCCCGTGGGGTCAAAATGATCACAAGAACAGTGAGCAAAAATCCCAGAACCACACGGGGGGACCTAGTGAATGACCTGCAGAGAGCTGGGACCAAAGTAACAAAGCCAACCATCAGTAACACACTACGCCGCCAGGGACTCAAATCCTGCAGTGCGAGACGTGTCCCCCTGCTTAAGCCAGTACATGTCCAGGCCCATCTGAAGTGCATTTCGATGATCCAGAAGAGGATTGGGAGAATATCATATGGTCAGATGAAACCAAAATATAACTTTTTGGTAAAAACTCAACTCGTCATGTTTGGAGGACAAAGAATGCTGAGTTGCATCCAAAGAACACCATACCTACTGTGAAGCATGGGGTTGGAAACATCATGCTTTGGGGCTGTTTTTCTGCAAAGGGACCAGGACGACTGATCCGTGTAAAGGAAAGAATGAATGGGGCCATGTATCGTGAGATTTTGAGTGAAACCCTCCTTCCATCAGCAAGGGCATTGAAGATGAAACGTGGCTGGGTCTTTTCAGCATGACAATGATCCCAAACACACTGCCCGGGCAACGAAGGAGTGGCTTCGTAAGAAGCATTTCAAGGTCCTGGAGTGGCCTAGCCAGTCTCCAGATCTCAACCCCATAGAAAATCTTTGGAGGGAGTTGAAAGTCTGTGTTGCCCAGCGACAGCCCCAAAACATCACTGCTCTAGAGGAGATCTGCATGGAGGAATGGGCCAAAATACCAGCAACAGTGTGTGAAAACCTTGTGAAGACTTACAGAAAACGTTTGACCTGTGTCATTGCCAACAAAGGGTATATAACAAAGTATTGAGAAACTTTTGTTATTGACCAAATACTTATTTTCCACCATCATATGCCAATAAATTCATTAAAAATCCTACAATGTGATTTTCTGGATTTTCTTTTCTAATTTTGTCTGTCATAGTTGACGTGTACCTATGATGAAAATTACAGGCCTCTCTCATCTTTTTAAGTGGGAGAACTTGCACAATTGGTGGCTGACTAAATACTTTTTTTCCCCACTGTACCTCTGAGTGTGTGTTAGTTTGTGTGTGTTTCTGTGTGTGACTTTTTCCTCATTATTTAAATGAATGGATTTTCCCCACAAGCTCTAAGGAATCTAAATATACACTCTTGATGCAATAGCATATTGTCATATTCAATAGCTGTATGATTTTTCTCTGTGTGTGAGTGTCCCCATACACTGACTTGAAAGGTCATATTATTCAGAAGGCCTTGGACTCGGCTGTAGGTGCAGGGGTGGACTGGCTATCTTGCCTCCCAGTAGGCTTGTCAACTTTTGTTTTCTTTGGTGCAACATTCTCACTTTCTTGTTAATAATGGGGGCCTCAAGGAAGAAAATGGGCTGGTGTGTTAGAAATGCCATATTTCTGGTCCAGTACGCCCCTGTGTAGGTGTATCTCACACACACACACTAGGCCGTAGGTGTATAGCTCTTCACAGCTTTGCCTGTCTCAGCAGTATGTTGATTTCTGCTCTCCCAACTGAGCGCACGTATGGAAACCACATAGCTTTCAATCACAAGACAGACACATACACACAAAAATCCCTCGAAAGATGATCTCCTTGGTATCCAACTGATCTCTCCCCTCCTCTCTTCTCTCTCCTCTCTCTCTCCTCGATTTATTCCCATTTCACCCTCTTCACCTAACCCCCACTCTGTCTGTCTGTCTGTCTGTCTGTCTGTCTGTCTGTCTGTCTGTCTGTCTGTCTGTCTGTCTGTCTGTCTGTCTGTCTGTCTGTCTGTCTGTCTGTCTGTCTGTCTGTCTGTCTGTCTGTCTGTCTGTCTGTCTGTCTGTCTGTCTGTCTGTCTGTCTGTCTGTCTGTCTGTCTGTCTGTCTGTCTGTCTGTCTGTCTGTCTGTCTGTCTGTCTGTCTGTCTGTCTGTCTGTCTGTCTGTCTGTCTTGTCTGTCTGTCTGTCTGTCTGTCTGTCTGTCTGTCTGTCTGTCTGTCTGTCTGTCTGTCTGTCTGTCTGTCTGTCTGTCTGTCTGTCTGTCTGTCTGTCTGTCTGTCTGTCTGTCTGTCTGTCTGTCTGTCTGTCTGTCTGTCTGTCTGTCTGTCTGTCTGTCTGTCTGTCTGTCTGTCTGTCTGTCTGTCTGTCTGTCTGTCTGTCTGTCTGTCTGTCTGTCTGTCTGTCTGTCTGTCTGTCTGTCTGTCTGTCTGTCTGTCTGTCTGTCTGTCACTCACTCACTCACTCACTCACTCACTCACTCACTCACTCACTCACTCACTCACTCACTCACTCACTCACTCACTCACTCACTCACTCACTCACTCACTCACTCACTCACTCACTCACTCACTCACTCACTCACTCACTCACTCACTCACTCACTCACTCACTCACTCACTCACTCACTCACTCACTCACTCACTCACTCACTCTCACTCACTCTCTATTTTATCAAGAAGGAGAGTGACGGAGTGCTGCTTCAGATGACCTTGCCTCCACAATTCCCCAACCTCAACCAAATTGAGATGGTTTGGGATGAGTCGGCACTCCTTCAAGACTGTTGGAAAAACATTCCAGGTGAAGCTGGTTGAGAGAATGCCAAGACTGTTCAAAGCTGTCATCAAGGCAAATGGTGGCTATTTGAAGAATCTCAAATATAAAATATATTTTGATTTGTTTAACACTTTTTTGGTTACTACATGATTCAATATGTGTTATTTCATAGTGTTGATGTCTTCATTATTATTCTACAATGTAGAAAATAGTAAAAATAAAGAAAAACCCTTGAACAAGTAAATGTTCTAAAACTTTTGACCGGTAGTGTACATTGTAATAAAATAATGAAAAATAATCATATTATCTCTCTCCATTCTATTCCATTCCGCTGTCAAAGTGTGTTTAGCTCCCATCACTTTGTGTGTCTGTGTGTGCGTGTGTGCTTGTATGTGTATTCCCACTTGTTAATACGTCCGGCCGGGACCCAGTCTGTTAAAGACCATCTGTTAGACGCTCTGAAAAGCCTACGACACTCACACAGGACCTGTCAGTGCCAGGCAGAGGCAACCAGACGACGTTCAAAGCAGCCAACTAGCCAATCAACCATCAGCTCCAAGGCCTTGTTTGTAAACAGTATGATGTTAGAATTTGTAGTGTACACGGCTCATTCTGTTGCGTTCATTTGAGGAAACCACTCCTTCCTGATTGAATTAACCAAGCGTAGCCCACATTTGAATTTGCTAGCAGTTTTCCAACTTTGTTTGTTAACAATATCATATTCCTGTAGGCTGCGTTCCTTTGTAGTGTTTCTTAACCTTTTAATGCAAAAACACAATATATAGTTGCCATCTTTAGAGGAGCATTTGCAGTAGATTAATTGAAGAACTGCCAAAGTCACTAGTCAGTTCTGAGGCAGCGACTGGTTATTATCCCAGGGACCAGTGTTGGACCACAGACCAGGGGTTGAGAAACACACAAGCTAAAGTAACACCTTGCATCTTCTAACAAGTCTTACTATATATCTTACAATGTTGGTAAGCAATATGATGTTTCAATTTCAGTCTGAACAGTACTAATCTACAGTAATAATCTACAGTAACAATCTACAGTAACAATCTACAGTTAAAATCTACAGTAATAATCTACATTAATAAACTACAGTAATAATCTACAGTAATAATCTACAGTAATAAATAAACCTATATTACACTTCCACTAGACTTTTGTTTGAGGAACGCCACGTCAAGTCTAGTTTTAATCTTTCCCACTGAAAACAAACAAAACAAACCCAGTGAACATCAGTTTTTTCCTTTATTAGAGAGATAACAGTACAGCTTATCTCTCTCTCACTCTCACTCTCACTCTCACTCTCACTCTCCCCTCTTCCGTTCAGCCAGGTCACCCGTGATACAAGTCAGTATTCGACGTCCATTCATGTCTGAGGACGTCGGGAGATGACGTGGACACTGGCCAGTAGGGGCAACAGTGAGCGCTGTTACGTTCAAGTAGGTTTCGGTTTCGCTAGGGCATTGTGGTTGGGGATGGCAGATGAGAGTAAGCATCTGCCTCTGATGCCGAAGGTTGAATATTCAAATTCAGGGATAAAAAATTATCTTTGCAATGTTTGTTTTAAGCCTATCCCAAACCTTAACTCTTACCTTGACCATGCGGAGTTAATTCTTAACCTTAAGATTTCAGAGTTAATGCCTAAACTTAAACCTACCCTTAAAAATGCGGAGATCATTCCTGAACTTTGACATTTGAAACAAACTTGACGTTTTGAGAAACATGGACGTACGTCTAATTCTGACTGGAGACTGTGAGAGCTTGTTGCTTCCGTTAGCGTAGAACCATCTCCTCTACAAAACGTTACACATCCCCCTTTTTCCCCTTTTCTCCTTTCCTCCCTTCATCCCTTTCGACCTTCTCTGAAATCAGGTTCTCCGGGTAAAAAGGTGTGAAATTGCTTACTGCTTTGTGAACCAAATCTGTGTTCACTCTCTAATCCTGAGTTCCTCTCCAGCCAAATCACTGAGGAGGCTTTTTCTCCCTCACACGCAAATATGCACAAACACACGCACACACGCACACGAACACACACACACGAACACACACACACACACACACACACACACACACACACACACACACACACACACACACACACACACACACACACACACACACACACCCTAATACCAGTCTTTTATATTACAGTTCTGTATACATAAAGCCACAGCTGTTAGAAACAACTATGTACTCATGCTTACAGACACACACAAGTGCTACACAGACACCTCTCTCGACACTGACAGTCTTATGAATCGTCTGCATGTGGAAGGTGTGTTTTATTGAACTGCAACTTTAGACTTAAAAAAAATAATTGTATCGTTTCACAAACCATGCTTCATGTGGCACATCGAAACACATTCAGAATATATTACATTCAGAATCACACATCAAAATATATTACATTCAGAATCACACATCAACATATATTAATATTCAGAATCATATATTAACATATATTACATTTACAATCACACATCAAAATATATCACATTCAACAGAGAGGTGAAACTTGTCATAGGCAGTTGAGAAAACAACAAGGTTGATATTTTCTCTGAGAACATAACAGTACAGTACAGCAGGACAATTTGCAACCAAATTACTTTTTTCTAGGTAATAAGATTAGGGTTACGTCCCAAATACCACCCTCTTCCGTATATCGTGCACTACTTTTGACCAGGGCCCAAAGTGCATTATACAGGGAACAGGGGGATGTTTGGGACACGTCCTAGGAGCTGTTTCTGAGTTGAGTGAGTTTTGATTAAGCCACCAATTGTCTGCTCGTTATTGAAATAAATTAGCATTTAATGTAGCTTGAATCTCATCTAGACTAAAGGGAAACCCAGGGAATTTGGATTAGTGTGTGTGTGTGTGTGTGTGTGTGTGTGTGTGAGTATGTGTGTGTGTGTGGGGGTTACGTGTGTGTGTTGTCAGAGCAGCTTACCGATCACTGCACCTGTACACAGCCCATCTGAAATTAGCCCACCCAAATACCTCATCCCCATAAAGTTACTTACATTGTTATTTATTTTGCTCATTTGCACCCCAGTATCTCTATTTGCACATCATCTTCTGCACATCTATCACTCCAGTGTTAATACTAAATTGTAATTATTTTGCACTATGGCCTATTTATTGCCTTACCTCCATAACTTACTACATTTGCGCACACTGTATATAGATTTTACATTTACATTACATTTACGTCATTTAGCAGACGTTCTTATCCAGAGCGACTTACAAATTGGTGCATTCACCTTATAGCCAGTGGGATAACCACTTTACAATGTTATTTTATTTTTTATTTTATTTTTTTTTTTCTTTGGGGGGTGGGGTGGGGTAAGGGGGGTAGAAGGATTACTTTATCCTATCCCAGGTATTCCTTAAAGAGGTGGGGTTTCAAGTGTCTCCGGAAGGTGGTGAGTGACTCCGCTGTCCTGGCGTCGTGAGGGAGCTTGTTCCACCATTGGGGTGCCAGAGCAGCGAACAGTTTTTACTGGGCTGAGCGGGAACGGTGCTTCCGCAGAGGTAGGGGGGCAAGCAGGCCAGAGGTGGATGAATGCAATGCCCTCGTTTGGGTGTAGAGACTGATCAGAGCCTGAAGGTACGGAGGTGCCGTTCGCCTCACAGCTCCGTAGGCAAGCACCATGGTCTTGTAGCAGATGCGAGCTTCAACTGGAAGCCAGTGGAGTGTGCGGAGGAGCGGGGTGACGTGAGAGAACTTGGGAAGGTTGAACACCAGACGGGCTGCGGCATTCTGGATGAGTTGTAGGGGTTTAATGGCACAGGCAGGGAGCCCAGCCAACAGCGAGTTGCAGTAATCCAGACGGGAGATGACAAGTGCCTGGATTAGGACCTGTGCCGCTTCCTGTGTAAGGCAGGGTCGTACTCTCCGAATGTTGTAGAGCATGAACCTACAGGATCGGGTCACCGCCTTGATGTTAGCGGAGAATGACAGGGTGTTGTCCAGGGTCACGCCAAGGCTCTTCACACTCTGGGAGGAGGACACAACGGAGTTGTCAACTGTGATGGCGAGATCATGGAATGGGCAGTCTTTCCCCGGGAGGAAGAGCAGCTCCGTCTTGCCAAGGTTCAGCTTGAGGTGGTGATCCGTCATCCACACTGATATGTCTGCCAGACATGCAGAGATGCGATTCACCACCTGGTTATCAGAAGGGGGAAAGAAGAAGATTAGTTGTGTGTCGTCTGCGTAGCAATGATAGGAGAGGCCATGTGAGGATATGACAGAGCCAAGTGACTTGGTGTATAGCGAGAATAAGAGAGGGCCTAGAACTGAGCCCTGAGGGACACCAGTGGTGAGAGCACGTGGTGCGGAGACAGCTTCTCGCCACGCCACTTGGTAGGAGCGTCCGGTCAGGTAGGACGCAATCCAAGAGTGAGCCGCGCTGGAGATGCCCAGCTCAGAGAGGGTGGAGAGGAGGATCTGATGCATCACAGTATCAAAGGCAGCAGAAAGGTCTAGAAGGACAAGAGCAGAGGAGAGATAGTTAGCTTTAGCAGTGCGGAGAGCCTCCGTGACACAGAGAAGAGCAGTCTCAGTTGAATGACCAGTCTTGAAACCTGACTGGTTTGGATCAAGAAGGTCATTCTGAGAGAGATAGCAAGAGAGTTGGCTAAAGAGTTTTGGAGAGAAAAGAAAGAAGGGATACTGGTCTGTAGTTTCTTGACATCAGAGGGATCGAGTGTTGGTTTTTTGAGAAGGGGTGCAACTCTCGCTCTCTTGAAGATGGAAGGGACATAGCCAGCGGTCAAGGATGAGTTGATGAGCGAGGTGAGGTAAGGGAGAAGGTCACCAGATATGGTCTGGAGAAGAGAGGAGGGGATAGGGTCAAGCGGGCTGGTTGTTGGGCGGCCGGCCGTCACAAGTCACAAGATTTTATCTGGAGAGAGAGGGGAGAAAGAAGTCAAAGCATAGGGTAGGGCAGTGTGAGCAGGACCAGCAGTGTCATTTGACTTAACAAACGAGGATCGGATGTCGTCAACCTTCTTTTTGAAAATGGTTGACGAAGTCATCCACAGAGAGGGAGGAGGGGGGAGGAGGATTCAGCAGGGAGGAGAAGGTGGCAAAGAGCTTCCTAGGATTAGAGGCAGATGCTTGGAATTTAGAGTGGTAGAAAGCGGCTTTAGCAGCAGAAACAGATGAAGAAAATGTAGAGAGGAGGGAGTGAAAAGATGCCAGGTCCGCAGGGAGTCTAGTTTTCCTCCATTTCTGCTCGGCTGCCCGGACCCCTGTTCTGTGAGCTCGCAATGAGTCATCAAGCCACGGAGCTGGAGGGGAGGACCGAGCCGGCAGGGAGGATAGGGGACATAGAGAGTCAAAGGATGCAGAAAGGGAGGAGAGGAGGGTTGAGGAGGCAGAATCAGGAGATTGGATTGAGAAGGATTGAGCAGAGGGAAGAGATGATAGGATGGAAGAGGAGAGAGTAGCGGGAGAGAGAGAGGAAAGGTTGCGACGGCGCATTACCATCTGAGTAGGGGCAGAGTGAGTAGTGTTGGAGGAGAGCGAGAGAGAAAAGGATACAAAGTAGTGGTCGGAGACATGGAGGGGAGTTGCAGTGAGATTAGTAGAAGAACAGCATCTAGTAAAGATGAGGTCAAGCGTATTGCCTGCCTTGTGAGTAGGGGGGAACGGTGAGAGGGTGAGGTCAAAAGAGGAGAGGAGTGGAAAGAAGGAGGCAGAGAGAAATTAGTCAAAGGTAGATGTAGGGAGGTTGAAGTCCCCCAGAACTGTGAGGGGTGAGCCATCCTCAGGAAAGGAACTTATCAAGGCGTCTAGCTCATTGATGAACTCTCCAAGGGAACCTGGAGGGCGATAAATGACAAGGATGTTAAGCTTAAATGGGCTAGTGACTGTGACAGCATGGAATTCAAATGAGGAGATAGACAGATGGGTCAGGGGAAAAAGAGAGAATGTCAACTTGGGAGAGATGAGGATTCCTGTGCCACCACCCCGCTGACCAGATGCTCTCGGGGTATGCGAGAACACATGGTCAGACGAGGAGAGAGCAGTAGGAGTAGCAGTGTTTTCAGTGGTAATCCATGTTTCCAACAGCGCCAAGAAGTCGAGGGACTGGAGGGTAGCATAGGCTGAGATGAACTCTGCCTTGTTGGCAGCAGAACAACAGTTCCAGAGGCTGCCTGAGACCTGGAACTCCACGTGGGTGGTGCGTGCAGGGACCACCAGGTTAGAGAGGCAGCAGCCACGCGGTGTAAGGCGTTTGTATAGCCTGTGCGAAGAGGAGAGAACAGGGATAGACAGAGGCATAGTTGACAGGCTACAGAAAATGGCTACAATAATGCAAAGGAGATCGGAATGAAATGAACTAAACATCTGGGAAAGGAGAGAGCGGGGCCTCCCTCACCACAACACCCAAATATAACTCTCCCAACTTCCACCTCAGAAACTATAATTGTTGTAAACTACAGCGGTTCAATGTTTTCTAGGAATAGACTAACTTAGATTTTTCAGCTAGCTAACTTGGTACAGTATTATTCCGTGAAAATCGTCCAGGGCACCTAGTCATAAGACGCCACAGCCAGCTAGCATGCCGGACTCCAACAACATGGTTTAGCACCAATACTCGGCCACAACAAACCACCAGTGTGTCAACACGCCAAGCAGATCATTCGTGTCCGTGTCTAACGTTGTGGGTTAGTCCCGACAGCTTGAGCGAGTCCGTCGTCAACTTATTCAGCTAGTTAGTTAGCTAGAATAGTTAGCATACTAGCTAGCCATTGCTTGCAGACAAAGAAGAAACCCCTCCTTTCACGGCACGAACACACAGTGAGAGCCAAGCTAACGTTAACTAGTCACCCATGTCCCGAATTCCCTTGAACGACTCTGGCTACCAATATGTAAAAACAAAACACAAATGTAGGTTATAACTTACCCCTAGCAGCTACTGTTAGCCTGCCAAGTGCAAAGCTAGCCACTGAATTGACTCAGCCAGTTCGCGTCTGTTCGCTAGGTCGTTCCAGCTATTGTTTACTAATAGCTATCCAGGTAGCAACAAGCTAGCTAAATTTCAAGCACAGTAGACACTTACTACCTAACGTTAACGCTTCAGACAATGAGCTTAGAAAACAGCTGAATGGTAGGCATTATTGTATGTAATTATTGTAGGCAGCTAGCTGGCGTAATTACAGGTACTCTCAGGCGTGAAACAACTATCCACAGTTGCTAATAGTTACCAGTAGCTACCCGCTAGCTAGTCCAGGTAGTGGGTTAGCTAGCTAGCTTCGTGCTTCACCGGGCTCAGTCGAATACAATACTAACCTACAATAATTACATACAACCACCCACGATAACTACCTACAATACCTAACTACAATCTAAGTACATAGTTTAAGCTTTACTCGACAAAGCCCAAACTAAGTATAAAGCCAAGCTTACCTCCCGCCAGAGAGAGACACAACCTCACCCGACGACCTCCCGACGATTTTATTTTGTGTTATTGACTGTATGTTTTGTTGACCAGGTGGCAGTTGTAAATGAGAACTTGTTCTCAACTGGCTTACCTGGTTAAATAAAGGGGAAATAATAAAAAATTAAAAATAAAAACCCTGCTTAGCTATAGCTCTGGCGTAATGGTAGAAGACATGGGTCAGATGACACTGACTCTCAGTTCTATGAATGATGTTATGCGTTAAGAGTGGTTGATATTTAGAAATTATTATAGATACCGCTTTCAACCCTTCACTATCTGCTCAGCTATAGACAGATATCAATGTTTTGACAAAAACCAGGTCACCTTGAAATCAACCTTTTTCTGGCTTGTGCAATATATGACATTTGACAGTTGTCATGGACTAACCAACATGATTTCTTATGACTGCTTATATCACCCCTTGGGAGAGGAGAGGAGAGGAGAGGAGAGGAGAGGAGAGGAGAGGAGAGGAGAGGAGAGGAGAGGAGAGGAGAGGAGAGGAGAGGAGAGGAGAGGAGAGGAGAGGAGAGGAGAGGAGAGGAGAGGAGAGGAGAGGAGAGGAGTGGCCTCTGTGGCGTCGATACAAGTCAGAAACAATTATTCTAGTGTCAAAATCCAAAGTGGAAAAAGGATCATTTTGGTCATAAAGTCAGTGTCGTCCAAAACAAGAAATTTGAGAGATGATAGGAAAATATTATGTGTCACGGAATGAAGGGTACCGTAACAGTTTTCTGTGGGTTGGGTTTATTGCAAACATAAATACATTTGCACAATGAGCTCTTGAATGTCTCTCAAATATATCGTTACGGTTGTTGATTAGCTAGCTAGCAAATATTTTCCATATTAGCATTGACATGACATTGCATTTACATTTTAGTCATTTAGCAGATGCTCTTATCCAGAGCGACTTACAGTTAGACCATCACTAAATAGCACATACAAAGGGAACGTAGATAGCTATGCTGAAACAAGTTTTTGCCCTTCCAATTCTGACAGTTCGCATTACCTCCTTGGAGCCGGCTTTTCTCCTGATGCTTGTAGACCTCAAACATGATTTCAAAGCCAAAGTCCTTGAGCTTCCTCAGATCATCCATGACATCAGCGAAAACAACTCAAAGCAAGACATGGTATCAAGAACAAGATGAAACCAGCTGAAAGGAGTCACCTATGATTCTCCACATGGCAGTTTATTGTCATTGGTATTGTGTTGCTGGCCATCCAGAATCACAACAACACGCTGACTTCTTCCCCAAGGAAGCGCCCACATCGTTTTCCTGACTTTGTCAGCTAACCCATCTAGATAGATAGAGAGAACATGGCAGAGATTCAGTTCATAAGCCTACCTGCCTTCTGCCACACACACACACACACACACACACACACACACAGTGTCTGTCTGACTCCCTTATCTCTTGGTCAGCGCGGCCTCATTCCAGTATCAGCAGATTACAAAGACATGACTGTTAACAGCCCTGCGTGACACACACACACACACACACACACACACACACACACACACACACACACACACACACACACACACACACACACACACACACACACACACACACACACACACACACACACACACACACACACACACACACACACACACACACACACACACACACACACACACACACACACAATACACACACAACACACACACACACACACACACAACCCCCTCCTCCCCCCCACACACACTCCTTCCCAAACAGACCCCAACTCTACCCTACTGAGTATTTTGTCCAGCTCTCTGGCCTTGTCCACTGTGTTAGTTTGTCTTTAATAAACATAATTCAAGTTGACGTGGCATTGCCTGTTAAACGCAGTAGAGAGGGTTGGAACTAGAAATGCCATCATAATCAGTGCCTCTTCCCCATGAGGAGGTTGAAAAAGTTTGGCAGGGGGTCCTCAGATCCTCAAAAAGTTGCACACCTGCACCATTGAGAGCATCTTAACTGGCTGCATCACCACTTGGTATGGCAATTGCACCGCCCTCGATCACATGGCGCTACAGAGGGTGGTGCGGACAGCCCAGTACATCACTGGGGCCGAGCTCCCTGCCATCCAGGACCTCTATACCAGGAAGGAGGGAAGGAATGGAAAATTGTTAGACTCAAACCACCCAAGCCATAGACATGTTCTCTCTGCTTCCGCATGGAATATTCACAAAGCATTTTCTTCTTAGAAGAGAAATGTTTTGTTATAATCCAAAATAACTGGCTGTGGGGGGTTGGGAAGGGCTGTGGGGGGTTGCATGGCTCTCAGCTGACTAGAGCAGATCTTTACGTGTCATTTCCGCATGGCAAGCGGTACCGGAGCGACAAGTCTCACAACAACAGGCTCCTGAACAGCTTCTATCCCCAAAGCTGATTTTTATTAACAATAACTTTGTTTGATCAAAAGAGCTATCCACAAAGTTGTTGTTAATAAAAAATTGGATTTCACGCCCACCTGTGACAGTGAATCTAATTTATATGAGAACAGTCACAGATTAACCTAATCTTTAATAACAAACTGTCTCCTATTCGGTAAGTTCAAGGAATAGGTGATTAAAGCTGTTGTAGGTGTTCTAAGTAGAACAATACATCGTTTCCCGTCTTTATTCATTGATATTGTTTTATTTTTCATGGAAAGTTTATATTTTTTCATCGGAACAACTGTTTGTGTTATTCAATTATTGCTGCTAATTTGTTAAAGAACACTTATTAGTGATGTCATTAGTAGATTAGATTAGAGATATTGTAGCACCTATTCCTTAACTAAATCACTTTAACATTTACAATTTTCTACGTTTGACTTGTTTAACCCCTTTCCTTTTAATATGATACATATATTCATAAACTCAAACTCTATAAACACATGACGTGAAATAAATATTCTCTAAGTATTTTCTTCTTAGAAGATAAATGTTTTGTTATAATCCAATGACAGACACGGGTGGGGGTGGGTGGGAGGGGGGGGGGGGGGTCTCTCAGCTGACTAGAGCAGATCTTTACGTGTCATTTCTGCATGGCAAGCGGTCTCACACCAACAGGCTCCTGAACAGCTTCTATCCCCATGCCATGAGACTGCTAAATAGCTAACTAAATGGCTACACAGGCTATCTGAGTTGACCGTTTTATTTAATTTTTGCACTGACTCTATGCACACTCACAGGACTCTATAAACTCACTCACAAACACTCACACACACACTGCTGCTACTCTGTTAATCTCATAGCCTGATGCCTAGTCACCTTACCCCTATACATATGTCACTCTAATATACCTGCACATTGTAAATATGGTACTGGAATTGCCCCTGTATATAGCTACTGACCCAGGAACTGTCCCTGTACATAGCTACTGACCCTGGAACTATCCCTGTATATAGCTACTGACCCTGGAACTGTCCCTGTATATAGCTACTGACCCTGGAACTGTCCCTGTATATAGCTACTGACCCTGGAACTGTCCCAGTATGTAGCTACTGACCCTGGAACTGTCCCTGTATATAGCTACTGACCCTGGAACTGCCCCTGTATATAGCTACGGACCCTGGAACTGTCCCTGTATATAGCTACTGACCCTGGAACTGTCCCTGTATATAGCTACTGACCCTGGAACTGTCCCTGTATATAGCTACTGACCCTGGAACTGTCCCTGTATATAGCTACTGACCCTGGAACTGTCCCTGTATATAGCTACTGACCCTGGAACTGCCCCTGTATATAGCTACGGACCCTGGAACTGTCCCTGTATATAGCTACTGACCCTGGAACTGTCCCTGTATATAGCTACTGACCCTGGAACTGTCCCTGTATATAGCTACTGACCCTGGAACTGTCCCTGTATATAGCTACTGACCCTGGAACTGACCCTGTATATAGCTACTGACCCTGGAACTGTCCCTGAATATAGCTACTGACCCTGGAACTGTCCCTGAATATAGCTACGGACCCTGGAACTGTCCCTGTATATAGCTACTGACCCTGGAACTGTCCCTGTATATAGTTACTGACCCTGGAACTGACCCTGTATATAGCTACTGACCCTGGAACTGTCCCTGTATATAGCTACTGACCCTGGAACTGTCCCTGTATATAGCTACGGACCCTGGAACTGTCCCTGTATATAGCTACTGACCCTGGAACTGTCCCTGAATATAGCTACTGACCCTGGAACTGTCCCTGTATATAGCTACTGACCCTGGAACTGTCCCTGTATGTAGCTACTGACCCTGGAACTGTATATAGCTACTGACCCTGGAACTGTATATAGCTACTGAGCCTGGAA
The DNA here is from genome assembly GCA_031479575.1 of Coregonus ussuriensis. NCBI lineage: Eukaryota > Metazoa > Chordata > Actinopteri > Salmoniformes > Salmonidae > Coregonus > Coregonus ussuriensis. The sequence continues at coordinate 139,550,718 of CM062494.1, read as the reverse complement.
CTGCCCCTGTATATAGCTAATGACCCTGGAACTGTCCCTGTATATAGCTACTGACCCTGGAACTGTCCCTGTATATAGCTACTGACCCTGGAACTGTCCCTGTATATAGCTACTGACCCTGGAACTGTCCCTGTATATAGCTACTGACCCTGGAACTGTCCCTGTATATAGCTACTGACCCTGGAACTGTCCCTGTATATAGCTACTGACCCTGGAACTGTCCCTGTATATAGCTACTGACCCTGGAACTGTCCCTGTATATAGCTACTGACCCTGGAACTGACCCTGTATATAGCTACTGACCCTGGAACTGTCCCTGTATATAGCTACTGACCCTGGAACTGTCCCTGTATATAGCTACTGACCCTGGAACTGTCCCTGTATATAGCTACTGACCCTGGAACTGTCCCTGTATATAGCTACTGACCCTGGAACTGTCCCTGTATATAGCTACTGACCCTGGAACTGTCCCTGTATATAGCTACTGACCCTGGAACTGTCCCTGTATATAGCTACTGACCCTGGAACTGTCCCTGTATATAGCTACTGACCCTGGAACTGTCCCTGTATATAGCTACTGACCCTGGAACTGTCCCTGTATATAGCTACTGACCCTGGAACTGTCCCTGTATATAGCTACTGACCCTGGAACTGTCCCTGTATATAGCTACTGACCCTGGAACTGTCCCTGTATATAGCTACTGACCCTGGAACTGTCCCTGTATTTAGCTACTGACCCTGGAACTGTCCCTGTATATAGCTACTGACCCTGGAACTATCCCTGTATATAGCTACTGACCCTGGAACTGTCCCTGTATATAGCTACTGACCCTGGAACTGTCCCTGTATATAGCTACTGACCCTGGAACTGTCCCTGTATATAGCTACTGACCCTGGAACTGACCCTGTATATAGCTACTGACCCTGGAACTGTCCCTGTATATAGCTACTGACCCTGGAACTGTCCCTGTATATAGCTACTGACCCTGGAACTGTCCCTGTATATAGCTACTGACCCTGGAACTTGCTTACTTTCTTGAGTGTTTTTGTTCTACTTTACTATATTTAATAGTACTACTGATATTAATTACTACTGATATTGATTACTACTGATATTGATTACTACTGATATTGATTACTACTGATATTGATTACTGCACTGTTGGGAAAGAGTTTGCTAGAAAGGCTTTTCACTCTACTTGTGCACGTGACAATAAAAACTAGAAAATTAATAATTGAGTGTCTTCAGCCAAGTCAGACCTGGAGACACAAACTACACAGAACAGTAGAAAAAGACTAGTGCTGTTTAGTGCACACACACACACACACACACACACACACACACACACACACACACACACACACACACACACACACACACACACACACACACACACAGGCATGCAAACAGACACACACACTGGCAGACACACACACACACACACATTCATTCACTCTCTCCCTCTCTGACATGTCAAGAGCCATGACTAATGATAGTTAATGGAGGTTAGGCTCCCAGCCTCGTGCTCCCAGGCTGCAGTTTGACTTAATAACAATCAAATCTATATATTTTTCTCTCTCTAATTTAATTGCAAATCTATCCCGTAATGTCTGCCACATTGTATTCTACACCCAGGGTGCGTCCCAAATGGCACCCTATTCCCTTTTATAGTGTCCTAGCCCCATAGGGCTCAGGTCAAAAGTAGTGCACTATGTAGGGAATAGGGTGCCATTTGGGACGCATCCTGAATCATACATAAGGAGAATGAATGATGCCTGTGATAAGAAAAGCCGGAGCGGGAGGAGTGAGAGTAGTGATTACCCAGTCAATTTCACTAATGATAAGGAGTACAGTACATTAGGTTTCAAAAACCGTCCTACAGTTTTTACATGTTTTAATGAAAGTTATATGACAAAAGTATGTGTGTCTGTGATTAAAACTGTGACATTGAGATGGAGTTTTAAATTTCGGGGGAAGTAATTGTGAAAATGTCTAAAATGTGTTTGAGGTGGATAGCTCTTTTGATCAAACAAAGTTATTGTTAATAAAAAATCAGCTTTCACGCCCACGTGTGACAGTGAATGTAATATATATGAGAACAAGTCACAGATTACCTAATCTTTAATAACAAACTGTCTCCTATGTGGTTATTTCAAGGAACAGGTGATTAAAAGTTGTAGGTGTTCTAAGTTGAAACATCTTTATTCGTTTAAATTGTTTTAGTTTTCATGGAATGTTTATACTTTGCAATCGGAGCAACTGTTTGTGTTATTCAATTATTGCTGCTAATTTGTTAAAGAACACTTTATTAGTGATGTCATTAGTAGATTAGATTAGAGATACTGTAGCACCTAATCCTTAACTAAATCAATTTAACATTTACAATTTCTATGTTTAACCCCTTTTATTTTATATGACACACCAACTCAGAAACACATAAAGTTAAATAAATATGATTTCATAATTTTGCTCTTAGAAGAGAAAACATCTATTATAATCCAACTCTATCCAATCCTTTCTCTGTTGATGAGGTTTCCATGGTGATTAAAGGGTGGGGGGAGGGGTGTTGGGGGGGGGGTGGGGGGGGGGGGGGGGGGGGGGTGGACTAGGCAGCTCTTTCTGTGTCTGAACCACATGTTAATCTTGTGATTTGGTGGCTGCTGCGGTATGTGTGAATCTTTGATCATGTGAGAGTCTTGGTTTCTCACCCAGTCATGAGAGAGCACATGAGAGTGTGTGTGTGTGTTCTTGATGAATAGCAGTGGTTTCATATAACGATATGTCAAGACGTATTAATGAACAAGTCATTTGATAGCAGGCCTTTTCTCTTCCAGATCTTTCAATGACGTGTGAGAAGTGTGTGTGTGTGTTCTTGATGAACAGCAGTGGTTTCATATAACAATATGTCAAGACTTATTAATTAACATGTCATTTGATAGCAGGCCTTTTCTCTTCCAGATCTTTCAATGATGTGTGAGAGTGAGTGTGTGTGTGTGTTTCTGTGTGTAAACCAGCTGTATGGTTACATTTGTGTCCCTTGAGTGTCCAAGACTGAATGACAGTGAGATCTTTGTAATGATACCATGTGTGGATGTGTGTATGTGTGTGTGTGTCTAAATGTGTGTCTGAAGTTCTGACTCTATCCATGATGAAATGGAGGTTATTGTGGATGACAGGGCCTCCATCTGACCTATTATAGATCGACGCCAGGCTACCGTGGCTAAGGCACGCACACACACACACAAACACACAAACACCATGTCCGATCCCCCCCCACCCCCCCACCCCCACCACAGTAACCCCCCCCCCCCCCCAACAACATGTCCGACCTTGCCTCTTCCACTAGCCTGCAGAGCTTTTTGCTTTTATCCACACAGCAATTACATCCCTCCCTCCATCCCTCCCTCCCTCCCTCCTTCCCTCCCTCCATCTGTCCCTCCCTCCCTTCTTTCAGTTTTCTGTCATTTGTTTTAAAAAGAGTAAAACACCAAATGAAAGACAAATAATAGTAATAATAATAATAATAATAATAATAATAATAATAATAATAATAATAATAATAAATAATAACTGAACTACAATATGTTGTTGTTTTCCTAATACCAGTCTTTACATGAATTGACATAATGTCATTCCACAGCAATAGGTCTGTACTCATAAAGACACAGCTACTAGAAACAGCTCTGTACTCATAAAGACACAGCTATTAGAAACAGCTCTGTACTCATAAAGACACAGCTATTAGAAACAGCTCTGTACTCATAAAGACACAGCTATTAGAAACAGCTCTGTATTCATAAAAACACAGCTATTAGAAACAGCTCTGTACTCATAAAGACACAGCTATTAGAAACAGCTCTGTACACATAAAGACACAGCTATTAGAAACAGCTCTGTACTCATAAAGACACAGCTATTAGAAACAGCTCTGTACTCATAAAGACACAGCTATTAGAAACAGCTCTGTACACATAAAGACAGCTATAGTAAATTAAGCTGTAGAGAGAAAACAAAGCCATTGGCTGGAAGAAGAAAACAGTATGAAGAAGAAAAGAGAGGATGAAAAATTAAAGGAAGTGTTAGTGTGTAATTAAATTAGACTTGTCTTTGCTGGAGGGGTGCGTGATAAAGGGAGGGAGGAACGAGGGAATGGTGTGTGTGTGTGTGTGCATGCGTACGTGTTCTTAGGAAAGTGTGTGTAGAACGTCACGTTGCTTGCTTAGCGAACACCACTTCCTCCTCATTCGTCTCACACCGAGGTTCGAACCCGGGACCTCTGCCTTGCTAGAACAGTCGGAACCACCGAAAAGTTAACAATTTGGCGGCGCGAGTGGCGACACTTCAGGCTGAGGAGTTTCAGGCTTTCACATGTTCTGCGTGTGTGTGTGTCTGTGTGGTGTGTGTGTGTGTGTGTGTGTGTGTGGTGTGTGTGTGTGTGGTGTGTGTGTGTGTGGTGTGTGTGTGTGTGTGTGCGTGGTGTTAAGACAACCAATGCTCCACCATTTCTCTGCAAACAGCTAAATTGAAACATGTCTTATCCATTGGGGTGTTAGAACTGACACATGTAACCTTTGACCTTTGCCCTACATCGTTACAGGGGTCACTGGGTGAAATACTTTCCATTTCAGGGTATGAGGTTATATATGATGTGTTTACATGCCTTCAGGGACAACAAGAGTGAGTGTGTGTGTGTGTGTGTGTGTGTGTGTGTGTGTGTGTGTGTGTGTGTGTGTGTGTGTGTGTGTGTATGGTTCAGGACCTAGGGCCCCATTCAGCCATCTCACTTAATAAACTTTAGTCAAGCTCACTTCACAATATCAGACCAGAAATGTTATGGTGAAGAGGTCCAGGCTAACTCCATGTGCCGAGTCTATGAGATGGGAGTGACTATATGGTGAAGCTAGTGAAGAGCACCAGTCTAACTCCATGTGCTGAGTCTATGAGATGGGAGTGACTATACGGTGAAGCTAGTGAAGAGCACCAGGCTAACTCCATGTGCTGAGTCTATGAGATGGGAGTGACTATACGATGAAGCTAGTGAAGAGCTCCAGGCTAACTCCATGTGCTGAGTCTATGAGATGGGAGTGACTATACGATGAAGCTAGTGAAGAGCTCCAGGCTAACTCCATGTGCTGAGTCTATGAGATCGGAGTGACTATACGGTGAAGCTGGGTCCTCTGTTGAATCTCCTTTATGTTCCCCTTGAAGAGGAAGGTTAGCTACATATTGTCTATCTCTTAGTGTTTCTGAGGCTTTTATATTGAAGAGCTCCAGGCAGATAAGTGTGTATGATGAATATATGGTAGTGTTGGTTTCTTGGTTGGCCAAGGCTGTTGGGTATCTTTAGGAGAATATTCCATCAACGTCCCACCAAACATACACAGAACAGGGTTGCCATGTTTTCAGAATATTAGATATCAACGTTCTAGTCACGTTTCATGCACGCAGGAATTTTCTTGCAACGTTCCCATGAAACGTGTCTAAAACATTAATATCTTATATTCTGAGAACATGGCAACCATGTTCTGTTTATGTTTTGTGGGACGTTGATGGAATGTTGTCCTAACCCTCATAAAACTGGACATAGAAGTGTTCATGCAACGTTCCAATGAAACGTGTCTAGAACATTAATAGTGGATATTCTGAGAACATGGCAAGCACGTTCTGGGTAAGCTCTGTTTGACATGTAGTTCTGTTTCACGTTGTTGAAGTATATTTTTAGAACATTTCTGGATCATCATTTCATAACCTTTGTCACGTACGTTCATCGACGGGTCAGACCAAGGCGCAGCGTGATATGCATACATGTTTATTTAAATGAAAAAACAACCGACAAAAACAAGAAACCAACGAAACGTGACGTCCAAGGCAGCAAAACACAACACACTTTAACACGGAACAAGATCCCACAACCCACTAGTGCCAATAGGCTGCCTAAGTATGGTCCCCAATCAGAGACAACGAGCGACAGCTGCCTCTGATTGGGAACCACACCGGCCAACATAGATCTAGACGATCTAGATCTAAACCTATAAAATACAACATAGAACATACACCACAGAAAATACACACCCTGACTCAACAAATACGAGTCCCCAGAGTCAGGGCGTGACAGTACCCCCCCCCAACGGTGCGTACTCCGACCACACAACATAAACATAACAGGGTAGGGGCCGGGTGGGCATTCCGCTTCGGAGGCGGATCCAGCTCAGGGCGTGACGACCACTTACTCTCCGCCTTCCTGTTGCACCCCTGGTCTGGTCTGGACCTCGGAGCGCTGCTTCCCCTCTCCTTCCTCCCACAAAGTACCAAGCCCTGTCTGGAACCTGGTGTGGGAGACCCCGAACCTGGAGAGGGGCTGACGTCTGGTCTGGACTGGAGCCGCTGACCGGAGCTGGACCGGGCACCGGTGGAGTGGACTGCCCAGGCTCCGGACTGGAGCCGCTGACCGGAGCTGGACTTGGCACCGGTGGAGCGGACTGCTCTGGCTCCGGAGTGGAGCAGCTGACTTAGTGCGGGGGTCAGGAACAGGCCGGGCCGGCGACGCGCACCACTGGCTTGGTGCGAGAGCAGGAACAGGCCGGGCCGGGCTGGCGACGCGCACCACTGGCTTGGTGCGAGGGGCAGGAACAGGCCGGACCGGGCTGGCGACGCGCACCACTGGATTGGTGCGAGGAGCAGGAACAGGCTGGGCTGGGCTGGCGACGCGCACCACTGGCTTGGTGCGAGGGGACAGGAACAGGCCGGACCAGGCTGGCGACGCGCACCACTGGCTTG
>CM062494.1:139468940-139531440 GCA_031479575.1 Coregonus ussuriensis | reverse complement strand
GGCTGACTAAACCAACTGGAACACAATCATCAGGTTCAGTAAATGGAGTGGGTTCTACTGGCTGATTAAACCACCTGGAACAGAATCATCAGGTTCGTAAATGGAGTGGGTTCTACTGGCTGATTAAACCACATGGAACAGAAGCATTAGGTTCGTAAATGGAGTGGGTTCTACTGGCTGATTAAACCACATGGAACAGAATCATTAGGTTCAGTATATGGAGTGGTGTCAACTGGCTGATTAAACCACCTGGAACAGAATCATCAGGTTCAGTAAATGGAGTGGGTTGTACTGGCTGATTAAACCACTTGGAACAGAATCAACAGGTTCAGTAAATGGAGTGGGTTCTACTGGCTGATTAAACCACTTGGAACAAAATCATCAGGTTCAGTAAATGGAGTGGGTTCTACCGGCTGATTAAACTACCTGGAACAGAATCATCAGGTTCAGTAAATGGAGTGGGTTCTACTGGCTGATTAAACCACCTGGAACAGAATCATCAGGTTCAGTAAATGGAGTGGGTTCTACTGGCTGATTAAACCACCTGGAACAGAATCATCAGGTTTAGTAAATGGAGTGGGTTCTACTGGCTGATTAAACCACCTGGAACAGAATCATCAGGTTCAGTAAATGGAGTGGTTTCTACCGGCTGATTAAACCACCTGGAACAGAATCATCATGTTCAGTAAATGGAGTGGGTTCTACTGGCTGATTAAACCACCTGGAACAGAATCATCATGTTCAGTAAATGGAGTGGGTTCTACTGGCTGATTAAACCACCTGGAACATAATTATCAGGATTAGTCAATGGAGTGGGTTCTACTGGCTGATTAAACCACTTGGAACAGAATCATCATGTTCAGTAAATGGAGTGGGTTATACCGGCTGATTAAACCACCTGGAACAGAATCATCAGGTTCAGTAAATAGAGTGGGATCTACTGGCTGATTAAACCACCTGGAACAGAATCATCAGGTTCAGTAAATGGAGTGGGTTCTACTGGCTGATTAAACCACCTGGAACAGAATCATCATGTTTAGTAAATGGAGTGGGTTATACCGGCTGATTAAACCACCTGGAACAGAATCAACAGGTTCAGTAAATGGAGTGGGTTCTACTGGCTGATTAAACCACCTGGAACAGAATCATCAGGTTTAGTAAATGGAGTGGGTTCTACCGGCTGATTAAACCACCTGGAACAGAATCATCAGGTTCAATAAATGGAGTGGGTTCTACCGGCTGATTAAACCACTTGGAACAGAATCATCAGGTTCAGTAAATGGAGTGGGTTCTACTGGCTGATTAAACCACCTGGAACAGAATCATCATGTTCAGTAAAGGGAGTGGGTTCTACTGGCTGATTAAACCACCTGGAACAGAATTGTCAGGTTTAGTCAATGGAGTGGGTTCTACTGGCTGATTAAACCACTTGGAACAGAATCATCATGTTCAGTAAATGGAGTGGGTTATACCGGCTGATTAAACCACCTGGAACATAATCATCAGGTTCAGTAAATGGAGTGGGTTCTACTGGCTGATTAAACCACCTGGAACAGAATCATCAGGTTCAGTAAATGGATTGGGTTCTACTGGCTGATTAAACCACCTGGAACAGAATCATCAGGTTCAGTAAATGGAGTGGGTTCTACCGGCTGATTAAACCACCTGGAACAGAATCATCATGTTCAGTAAATGGAGTGGGGTCTACTGGCTGATTAAACCACCTGGAACAGAATCATCAGGTTCAGTAAATGGAGTGGGTTCTACTGGCTGATTAAACCACCTGGAACAGAATCATCATGTTCAGTAAATGGAGTGGGTTCTACTGGCTGATTAAACCACCTGGAACAGAATCATCAGGTTCAGTAAATGGAGGTGGTTCTACTGGCTGATTAAACCACCTGGAACAGAATCATCAGGTTTAGTACATGGAGTGGGATCTACTGGCTGATTAAACCACCTGGAACAGAATCATCAGGTTCAGTAAATGGAGTCGGTTCTACTGGCTGATTAAACTACTTGGAACAGAATCATCATGTTCAGTAAATGGAGTGGGTTATACCGGCTGATTAAACCACCTGGAACAGAATCATCAGGTTCAGTAAATGGAGTGGGTTCTACTGGCTGATTATACCACCTGGAACAGAATCATCATGTTCAGTAAATGGAGTGGGTTCTACTGGCTGATTAAACCACCTGGAACAGAATTATCAGGTTCAGTAAATGGAGTGTGTTCTACCGGCTGATTAAACCACCTGGAACAGAATCATCATGTTCAGTAAATGGAGTGGGTTCTACTGGCTGATTAAACCACTTGGAACAGAATCATCAGGTTCAGTAAATGGAGTGGGTTCTACTGGCTGATTAAACCACCTGGAACAGAATGATCATGTTCAGTAAATGGAGTGGGTTCCACTGGCTGATTAAACCACCTGGAACAGAATTATCAGGTTTAGTCAATGGAGTTGGTTCTACTGGCTGATTAAACCACTTGGAACAGAATCATCAGGTTCAATAAATGGAGTGGGTTCTACTGGCTGATTAAACCACCTGGAACAGAATCATCAGGTTCAGTAGTATTCTAATGAGGAAAGTAAGGTTTCTCTCTCTCTCTTGTGGGAGGTTAAGAATTGCTCCAGGCCCGCTGTACAATTGAACTTAACCTTAATTGCTCCAGGCCCTCTGTACAATGGCACTTAACCTTAATTGCTCCAGGCCCGCTGTACAATGGCACTTAACCTTAATTGCTCCAGGCCAGCTGTACAATGGCACTTAACCTTAATTGCTCCAGGCCCGCTGTACAATGGAACTTAACCTTAATTGCTCTAGGGACGCTGTACAATGACAACCTTGGCCGTGACCCCACTCCCTGCAGGTGTCTCAGGGTGAGCTGGGATATGCAAAAAGTAAAATAACAATATCCATTACACACTTGTGTTTGCCATGACAAATATAAGCAAATTATTAGCTTTCTCTCTTTCATGTCTCCTTGTCTTTACTTCTCTCTCCTTCTCTCTCCATCTCTCCTTCTCTCTCCCTCTCCTTCTCTCTCCTTCTCTCTCCATCTCTCCTTCTCTCTCCATCTCTATCTCTCCTATTCTCTCTATCTCTATTTATCTCTCCTTCTCTCTCCATCTCTATCTCTCCTTCTCTCTCCATCTCTATCTCTCATTCTCTCTCTATCTCTATTTATCTCACTTTCTCTCTCCATCTCTTTATCTCTCCTTCTCTCTCTATCTCTCTCTCTCTTTATCTCTCCTTCTCTCTCCATATCTCTAACTCTCCTTCTCTATATATCTCTCCTTCTCTCTCCATCTCTATCTCTCCTTCTCTCTCCATCTATATCTCTCATTCTCTCTCTATCTCTATTTATCTGTCCTTCTCTCTCCATCTCTCTCTATCTCTCCTTCTCTCTCCATCTCTATCTCTCCTTCTCTCTCCATCTCTCTTTATCTCTCCATCTCTCATTCTCTCTCCATCTCTCATTCTTTCTCCATCTCTCCTTCTCTCTCTATCTCTCCTTCTATCTCCATCTCTCTTTATCTCTCCTTAACTCTCCATCTCTCTCTAGCTCTCATTCTCTCTCTATCTCTCCATCTCTCTCTATCTGTCCTTCTCTCTCATCTCTCTCTCTCCTTCTCTCTCCATCGCTCCTTCTCTCTATCTCTCTCTCTCTCCTTAACTCTACCTCTCATTCTCTCTCCATCTCTCTTTATTTCTCCTTAAGTCTCTGTCTCTCTCTAGCTCTCATTCTCTCTCCATCTCTATCTCTCCATCTCTCTCTATCTGTCCTTCTCTCTCATCTCTCTCTCTCCTTCTCTCTCCATCGCTCCTTCTCTCTATCTCTCTCTCTCTCCTTAACTCTATCTCTCATTCTCTCTCCATCTCTCTTTATTTCTCCTTAAGTCTCTGTCTCTCTCTAGCTCTCATTCTCTCTCCATCTCTATCTCTCCATCTCTCTCTATCTCTCCTTCTCTACCAATCTCTCTCTCCTTCTCTCTCCATCTTTCTCTATCGCTCCTTCTATCTCTCTCTATCGCTCCTTCTCTCGCCATCTCTATCTCTCCTTCTCTCTCCATCTCTATCTCTCCTTCACTCTCCATCTATATCTCTCATTCTATCTCTACCTCTCTTTATCTCTCCTTCTCTCTCTAGCTCGCATTCTCTCTCCATCTCTATCTCTCCTTCTCTCTATATCTCTCATTCTCTCTCCATCTCTCTCTATCTGTCCTTCTTTCTCCATCTCTCTCTCTCCTTCTCTCTCCATCTCTATCTCTCCTTCTCTCTCCATCTCTCATTCTCTCTCCATCTCTCTCTATCTGTCCTTCTCTCTCCATCTCTCTCTCTCTCTCTCTCCTTCTCTCTCCATCTCTATCTCTCCTTCTCTCTCCATCTCTTTCTCTCCTTCTATCTCTACCTCTTTTTATCTCTCCTTCTCTCTCCTTCTCTCTCTAGCTCGCATTCTCTCTCCATCTCTATCTCTCCATCTCTCTCCATCTCTCTCTATCTGTCCTTCTCCCTCCATCTCTCTATCTCTCCTTCTCTCTACATCTCTTTATCTCCTTCTCTCTCCATTTCTTTCTCTCCTTCTCTCTCTATCTCTGTCTCCCTGTCTTTCTCTCCTTCTCTCTCTAGCTCGCATTCTCTCTACATATCTATCTCGCCTTCTCTCTCTATCTCTCAATCTCTCTCCATCTCTCTCTATCTGCCCTTCTCTCTCCATCTCTCTCCATCTCTATCTCTCCATCTCTCTCTAGCTGTCCTTCTCTCTCCATCTCTCTCTAGCTGTCCTTCTCTCTCCATCTCTCTCTCTCCATCTCTCTCTAGCTGTCCTTCTCTCTCCATCTCTCTCTCTCTCCTTCTCTCTCCATCTCTCTCTCTCATTTTCTCTCCATCTCTCTCTCTCCATCTCTTTCTCTCCTTCTCTCTCTATCTCTGTCTTTCTCTGTCTATCTCTCCTTCTCTCTCTAGCTCGCATTCTCTCTCCATCTCTATCTCTCCTTCTCTCTCTATATCTCATTATCTCTCCATCTCTCTCTATCTGTCCTTCTCTCTCCATCTCTCTCCATCTCTATCTCTCCATCTCTCTCCATCTCTCATTCTCTCTCCATCTCTCTCTATCTGTCCTTCTCTCTCCATCTCTCTATCTGACCTTCTCTCTCCATTTCTCTCTCTCTCCTTCTCTCTCCATCTCTATCTCTCCTTCTCTCTCCATCTCTTTCTCTCCTTCTCTCTCCATCTCTTTCTCTCCTTCTCTCTTTATCTCTGTCTCCCTGTCTATCTCTCCTTCTCTCTCTAGCTCGCATTCTCTCTCCATCTCTATCTCGCCTTCTCTCTCTATCTCTCATTCTCTCTCCATCTCTCTCTATCTGTCCTTCTCTCTCCATCTCTCTCCATCTCTATCTATCCATCTCTCTCTAGCTGTCCTTCTCTCTCCATCTCTCTCTCTCCATCTCTCTCTAGCTGTCCTTCTCTCTCCATCTCTCTCTCTCCTTCTTTATCCATCTCTCTCTCCTTTTCTCTCCATCTCTCTCTCTCCATCTCTTTATCTCCTTCGATCTCTACCTCTCTTTATCTCTCCTTCTCTCTCTAGCTCACATTCTCTCTCATCTCTATCTCTCCATCTCTCTCTATCTGTTCTTCTCTATCCATCTCTCTCTCCTTCTCTCTCCTTCTCTCTCTCCTTCTCTCTCTCCTTCTCTCTCCATCTCTCTCTCCTTCTCTCTCCATCTCTTTCTCTCCTTCTATCTCTACCTCTCTTTATCTCTCCTTCTCTCTCTACCTCTCTTTATCTCTCCTTCTCTCTCTAGCTCGCATTCTCTCTCCATCTCTCTCTCTCCATCTCTTTCTCTCCTTCGATCTCTACCTCTCTTTATCTCTCCTTCTCTCTCCTTCTCTCTCTAGCTCACATTCTCTCTCCATCTCTATCTCTCCATCTCTCTCTATCTGTCCTTCTCTATCCATCTCTCTCTCCTTCTCTCTCCTTCTCTCTCCATACTCTCTCTCCTTCTCTCTCCATCTCTCTCTCCTTCTCTCTCCATCTCTTTCTCTCCTTCTATCTCTACCTCTCTTTATCTCTCCTTCTCTCTCTACCTCTCTCTCTCTCTCCTTCTCTCTCCATCTCTATCTCTCCTTCTCTCTCCATCTCTTACTCTCCTTCTCTCTCCATCTCTTTCTCTCCTTCTATCTCTACCTCTCTTTCTCTCCTTCTCTCTCTAGCTCGCATTCTCTCTCCATCTCTATCTGTCCATCTCTCTCCATCTCTCTTTGTCTTTCCATCTCTCTCTATCTGTCCTTCTCTATCCATCTCTCTATCTGTCCTTCTCTCTCCATTTCTCTCTCTCTCCTTCTCTCTCCATCTCTATCTCTCCTTCTCTCTCCATCTCTTTCTCTCCTTCTCTATCCATCTCGTTCTCTCCTTCTCTCTCTGTCTGTCTCCCTGTCTATCTCTCCTTCTCTCTCTAGCTCGCATTCTCTCTCCATCTCTATCTCGTCTTCTCTCTATATCTTTCATTCTCTCTCCATCTCTCTCTATCTGTCCTTCTCTCTCCATCTCTCTCCATCTCAATCTCTCATTCTCTCTCTAGCTGTCCTTCTCTCTCCATCTCTCTCTTTCTGTCCTTCTCTCTCCATCTCTCTCTCTCTCCTTCTCTCTCCATCTCTATCTCTCCTTCTCTCTCCATCTCTATCTCTCCTTCTCTCTCCATCTCTTTCTCTCCTTCTCTCTCCATCTCTTTCTCTCCTTCTCTCTCTATCTCTGTCTATCTCTGTCTATCTCTCCTTCTCTCTCTAGCTCGCATTCTCTCTCCATCTCTATCTCTCCTTCTCTCTCTATATCTCATTATCTCTCCATCTCTCTCTATCTGTCCTTCTCTCTCCATCTCTCTCCATCTCTATCTCTCCATCTCTCTCTAGCTGTCCTCTCTCCATCTCTCTCTAGCTGTCCTTCTCTCTCCATCTCTCTCTCTCTATCTGTCCTTGTCTCTCCATCACTCTCTCTCTCTCTCCTTCTCTCTCCATCTCTATCTCTACTTCACTCTCCATCTCTTTCTGTCCTTCTCTCTCCATCTCTTTCTCTCCTTCTATCTCTACCTCTCTTTATCTCTCCTTCTCTCTCTAGCTCGCAATCTCTCTCCATCTCTATCTCTCCATCTCTCTCCATCTCTCATTCTCTCTCCATCTCTCTCTATCTGTCCTTCTCTCTCCATCTCTCTATCTGTCCTTCTCTCTCCATTTCTCTCTCTCTCCTTCTCTCTCCATCTCTATCTCTCCTTCTCTCTCCTTCTCTTTCTCTCCTTCTCTCTCTATCTCTGTCTCCCTGTCTATCTCTCCTTCTCTCTCTAGCTCGCATTCTCTCTCCATCTCTATCTCGCCTTCTCTCTCTATCTCTCATTCTCCCTCCATCTCTCTCTATCTGTTCTTCTCTCTCCATCTCTCTCCATCTCTATCTATCCATCTCTCTCTAGCTGTCCTTCTCTCTCCATCTCTCTCTCTCCATCTCTCTCTAGCTGTCCTTCTCTCTCCATCTCTCTCTCTCCTTCTTTATCCATCTCTCTCTCCTTTTCTCTCCATCTCTCTCTCTCCATCTCTTTATCTCCTTCGATCTCTACCTCTCTTTATCTCTCCTTCTCTCTCCTTCTCTCTCTAGCTCACATTCTCTCTCCATCTCTATCTCGTCTTCTCTCTATATCTTTCATTCTCTCTCCATCTCTCTCTATCTGTCCTTCTCTCTCCATCTCTCTCCATCTCAATCTCTCATTCTCTCTCTAGCTGTCCTTCTCTCTCCATATCTCTCTTTCTGTCCTTCTCTCTCCATCTCTCTCTCTCTCCTTCTCTCTCCATCTCTATCTCTCCTTCTCTCTCCATCTCTATCTCTCCTTCTCTCTCCATCTCTTTCTCTCCTTCTCTCTCCATCTCTTTCTCTCCTTCTCTCTCTATCTCTGTCTATCTCTGTCTATCTCTCCTTCTCTCTCTAGCTCGCATTCTCTCTCCATCTCTATCTCTCCTTCTCTCTCTATATCTCATTATCTCTCCATCTCTCTCTATCTGTCCTTCTCTCTCCATCTCTCTCCATCTCTATCTCTCCATCTCTCTCTAGCTGTCCTCTCTCCATCTCTCTCTAGCTGTCCTTCTCTCTCCATCTCTCTCTCTCTATCTGTCATTGTCTCTCCATCACTCTCTCTCTCTCCTTCTCTCTCCATCTCTATCTCTACTTCACTCTCCATCTCTTTCTGTCCTTCTCTCTCCATCTCTTTCTCTCCTTCTATCTCTACCTCTCTTTATCTCTCCTTCTCTCTCTAGCTCGCAATCTCTCTCCATCTCTATCTCTCCATCTCTCTCCATCTCTCATTCTCTCTCCATCTCTCTCTATCTGTCCTTCTCTCTCCATCTCTCTATCTGTCCTTCTCTCTCCATTTCTCTCTCTCTCCTTCTCTCTCCATCTCTATCTCTCCTTCTCTCTCCATCTCTTTCTCTCCTTCTCTCTCTATCTCTGTCTCCCTGTCTATCTCTCCTTCTCTCTCTAGCTCGCATTCTCTCTCCATCTCTATCTCGCCTTCTCTCTCTATCTCTCATTCTCCCTCCATCTCTCTCTATCTGTTCTTCTCTCTCCATCTCTCTCCATCTCTATCTCTCCATCTCTCTCTAGCTGTCCTTCTCTCTCCATCTCTCTCTCTCCATCTCTCTCTAGCTGTCCTTCTCTCTCCATCTCTCTCTCTCCTTCTTTATCCATCTCTCTCTCCTTTTCTCTCCATCTCTCTCTCTCCATCTCTTTATCTCCTTCGATCTCTACCTCTCTTTATCTCTCCTTCTCTCTCCTTCTCTCTCTAGCTCACATTCTCTCTCCATCTCTATCTCTCCATCTCTCTCTATCTGTCCTTCTCTCTCCATCTCTATCTCGCCTTCTCTCTCTATCTGTCATTCTCCCTCCATCTCTCTCTATCTGTCTCTCTCCATCTCTCTCTCCTTCTCTCTCCATCTCTTTCTCTCCTTCTA
This sequence comes from Coregonus ussuriensis, assembly GCA_031479575.1. Lineage (NCBI taxonomy): Eukaryota > Metazoa > Chordata > Actinopteri > Salmoniformes > Salmonidae > Coregonus > Coregonus ussuriensis. The sequence goes on along the minus strand of CM062494.1, from coordinate 139,522,446 downwards.
TCTCTACCTCTCTTTATCTCTCCTTCTCTCTCTACCTCTCTTTATCTCTCCTTCTCTCTCTAGCTCGCATTCTCTCTCCATCTCTCTCTCTCCATCTCTTTCTCTCCTTCGATCTCTACCTCTCTTTATCTCTCCTTCTCTCTCCTTCTCTCTCTAGCTCACATTCTCTCTCCATCTCTATCTCTCCATCTCTCTCTATCTGTCCTTCTCTATCCATCTCTCTCTCCTTCTCTCTCCTTCTCTCTCCATCTCTCTCTCCTTCTCTATCCTTCTCTCTCCATCTCTCTCTCCTTCTCTATCCTTCTCTCTCCATCTCTCTCTCCTTCTCTCTCCATCTCTATCTCTCCTTCTCTCTCCATCTCTTTCTCTCCTTCTATCTCTACCTCTCTTTATCTCTCCTTCTCTCTCTACCTCTCTTTATCTCTCCTTCTCTCTCTAGCTCGCATTCTCTCTCCATCTCTCTCTCTCCATCTCTTTCTCTCCTTCGATCTCTACCTCTCTTTATCTCTCCTTCTCTCTCCTTCTCTCTCTAGCTCACATTCTCTCTCCATCTCTATCTCTCCATCTCTCTCTATCTGTCCTTCTCTATCCATCTCTCTCTCCTTCTCTCTCCTTCTCTCTCCATCTCTCTCTCCTTCTCTATCCTTCTCTCTCCATCTCTCTCTCCTTCTCTATCCTTCTCTCTCCATCTCTCTCTCCTTCTCTCTCCATCTCTATCTCTCCTTCTCTCTCCATCTCTTACTCTCCTTCTCTCTCCATCTCTTTCTCTCCGTCTATCTCTACCTCTCTTTATCTCTCCTTCTCTCTCTAGCTCGCATTCTCTCTCCATCTCTATCTGTCCATCTCTCTCCATCTCTCTTTCTCTTTCCATCTATCTCTATCTGTCCTTCTCTATCCATCTCTCTATCTGTCCTTCTCTCTCCATTTCTCTCTCTCTCCTTCTCTCTCCATCTCTATCTCTCCATCTCTCTCCATCTCTTTCTCTCCTTCTCTATCCATCTCTTTCTCTCCTTCTCTCTCTGTCTGTCTCCCTGTCTATCTCTCCTTCTCTCTCTAGCTCGCATTCTCTCTCCATCTCTATCTCGTCTTCTCTCTATATCTTTCATTCTCTCTCCATCTCTCTCTATCTGTCCTTCTCTCTCCATCTCTCTCCATCTCAATCTCTCATTCTCTCTCTAGCTGTCCTTCTCTCTCCATCTCTCTCTTTCTGTCCTTCTCTCTCCATCTCTCTCTCTCTCCTTCTCTCTCCATCTCTATCTCTCCATCTCTCTCCATCTCTATCTCTCCTTCTCTCTCCATCTCTTTCTCTCCTTCTCTCTCCATCTCTTTCTCTCCTTCTCTCTCTATCTCTGTCTATCTCTGTCTATCTCTCCTTCTCTCTCTAGCTCGCATTCTCTCTCCATCTCTATCTCTCCTTCTCTCTCTATATCTCATTATCTCTCCATCTCTCTCTATCTGTCCTTCTCTCTCCATCTCTCTCCATCTCTATCTCTCCATCTCTCTCTAGCTGTCCTTCTCTCTCCATCTCTCTCTAGCTGTCCTTCTCTCTCCATCTCTCTCTCTCTATCTGTCCTTGTCTCTCCATCACTCTCTCTCTCTCTCCATCTCTCTCCATCTCTATCTCTACTTCACTCTCCATCTCTTTCTGTCCTTCTCTCTCCATCTCTTTCTCTCCTTCTATCTCTACCTCTCTTTATCTCTCCTTCTCTCTCTAGCTCGCAATCTCTCTCCATCTCTATCTCTCCATCTCTCTCCATCTCTCATTCTCTCTCCATCTCTCTCTATCTGTCCTTCTCTCTCCATCTCTCTATCTGTCCTTCTCTCTCCATTTCTCTCTCTCTCCTTCTCTCTCCATCTCTATCTCTCCTTCTCTCTCCATCTCTTTCTCTCCTTCTCTCTCCATCTCTTTCTCTCCTTCTCTCTCTATCTCTGTCTCCCTGTCTATCTCTCCTTCTCTCTCTAGCTCGCATTCTCTCTCCATCTCTATCTCGCCTTCTCTCTCTATCTCTCATTCTCCCTCCATCTCTCTCTATCTGTCCTTCTCTCTCCATCTCTCTCCATCTCTATCTCTCCATCTCTCTCTAGCTGTCCTTCTCTCTCCATCTCTCTCTCTCCATCTCTCTCTAGCTGTCCTTCTCTCTCCATCTCTCTCTCTCCTTATTTCTCCATCTCTCTCTCCTTTTCTCTCAATCTCTCTCTCTCCATCTCTTTATCTCCTTTGATCTCTACCCCTCTTTATCTCTCCTTCTCTCTCCTTCTCTCTCTAGCTCACATTCTCTCTCCATCTCTATCTCTCCATCTCTCTCTATCTGTCCTTCTCTATCCATCTCTCTCTCCTTCTCTCTCCTTCTCTCTCTCCTTTTCTCTCTCCTTCTCTCTCCATCTCTCTCCTTCTCTCTCCATCTCTTTCTCTGCTTCTATCTTTACCTCTCTTTATCTCTCCTTCTCTCTCTATCTCTCTTTATCTCTCCTTCTCTCTCTAGCTCGCATTCTCTCTCCATCTCTCTCTCTCCATCTCTTTCTCTCCTTCGATCTCTACCTCTCTTTATCTCTCCTTCTCTCTCCTTCTCTCTCTAGCTCACATTCTCTCTCCATCTCTATCTCTCCATCTCTCTCTATCTGTCCTTCTCTATCCATCTCTCTCGCCTTCTCTCTCCTTCTCTCTCCATCTCTCTCTCCTTCTCTCTCCTTCTCTCTCCATGTCTCTCTCATTCTCTCTCCATCTCTTTCTCTCCTTCTATCTCTACCTCTCTTTATCTCTCCTTCTCTCTCTACTTCTCTCTCTCTCCTTCTCTCTCCATCTCTATCTCTCCTTCTCTCTCCATCTCTTTCTCTCCTTCTCTCTCCATATCTTTCTCTCCTTCTATCTCTACCTCTCTTTATCTCTCCTTCTCTCTCTAGCTCGCATTCTCTCTCCATCTATCTCTCCATCTCTCTCCATCTCTCATTCTCTTTCCATCTCTCTCTGTCTGTCCTTCTCTCTCCATCTCTCAATCTGTCCTTCTCTCTCTCCTTCTCTCTCCATCTCTATCTCTCCTTCTATATCCATCTCTTTCTCTCCTTCTCTCTCTGTCTGTCTCCCTGTCTATCTCTCCTTCTTTCTCTAGCTCGCATTCTCTCTCCATCTCTATCTCGCCTTCTCTCTCTATCTCTCATTCTCTCTCCATCTCTCTCGCCTTCTCTCTCCTTCTCTTTCCATCTCTCTCTCCTTCTCTCTCCTTCTCTCTCCATGTCTCTCTCATTCTCTCTCCATCTCTTTCTCTCCTTCTATCTCTACCTCTCTTTATCTCTCATTCTCTCTCTACTTCTCTCTCTCTCCTTCTCTCTCCATCTCTATCTCTCCTTCTCTCTCCATCTCTTTCTCTCCTTCTCTCTCCATATCTTTCTCTCCTTCTATCTCTACCTCTCTTTATCTCTCCTTCTCTCTCTAGCTCGCATTCTCTCTCCATCTATCTCTCCATCTCTCTCCATCTCTCATTCTCTTTCCATCTCTCTCTGTCTGTCCTTCTCTCTCCATCTCTCAATCTGTCCTTCTCTCTCCATTTCTCTCTCTCCTTCTCTCTCCATCTCTATCTCTCCTTCTCTATCCATCTCTTTCTCTCCTTCTCTCTCTGTCTGTCTCCCTGTCTATCTCTCCTTCTTTCTCTAGCTCGCATTCTCTCTCCATCTCTTTCTCGCCTTCTCTCTCTATCTCTCATTCTCTCTCCATCTCTCTCTATATGTCCGTCTCTATCCATCTCTCTCCATCTCTATCCCTCCATCTCTCTCTAGCTGTCCTTCTCTCTCCATCTCTCTCTAGCTGTCCTTCTCTCTCCATCTCTCTCTCTCCATCTCTCTCTAGCTGTCCTTCTCTCTCCATCTCTCTCTCTCTCTCCTTCTCTCTCCATCTCTCTCTCTCCTTTTCTCTCCATCTCTCTCTCTCCATCTCTTTCTCTCCTTCTCTCTCTATCTCTGTCTATCTCTGTCTATCTCTCCTTCTCTCTCTAGCTCGCATTCTCTCTCCATCTCTATCTCTCCATCTCTCTCTATCTGTCCGTCTCTCTCCATCTCTCTATCTCTCCTTCTCTCTACATCTCTTTATCTCCTTCTCTCTCCATTTCTTTCTCTCCTTCTCTCTCTATCTCTGTCTCCCTGTCTTTCTCTCCTTCTCTCTCTAGCTCGCATTCTCTCTACATATCTATCTCGCCTTCTCTCTCTATCTCTCATTCTCTCTCCATCTCTCTCTATCTGCCCTTCTCTCTCCATCTCTCTCCATCTCTATCTCTCCATCTCTCTCTAGCTGTCCTTCTCTCTCCATCTCTCTCTAGCTGTCCTTCTCTCTCCATCTCTCTCTCTCTCCATCTCTCTCTAGCTGTCCTTCTCTCTCCATCTCTCTCTCTCTCCTTCTCTCTCCATCTCTCTCTCTCATTTTCTCTCCATCTCTCTCTCTCCATCTCTTTCTCTCCTTCTCTCTCTATCTCTGTCTTTCTCTGTCTATCTCTCCTTCTCTCTCTAGCTCGCATTCTCTCTCCATCTCTATCTCTCCTTCTCTCTCTATATCTCATTATCTCTCCATCTCTCTCTATCTGTCCTTCTCTCTCCATCTCTCTCCATCTCTATCTCTCCATCTCTCTCCATCTCTCATTCTCTTTCCATCTCTCTCTGTCTGTCCTTCTCTCTCCATCTCTCAATCTGTCCTTCTCTCTCCATTTCTCTCTCTCCTTCTCTCTCCATCTCTATCTCTCCTTCTCTATCCATCTCTTTCTCTCCTTCTCTCTCTGTCTGTCTCCCTGTCTATCTCTCCTTCTTTCTCTAGCTCGCATTCTCTCTCCATCTCTATCTCGCCTTCTCTCTCTATCTCTCATTCTCTCTCCATCTCTCTCTATATGTCCGTCTCTATCCATCTCTCTCCATCTCTATCCCTCCATCTCTCTCTAGCTGTCCTTCTCTCTCCATCTCTCTCTAGCTGTCCTTCTCTCTCCATCTCTCTCTCTCCATCTCTCTCTAGCTGTCCTTCTCTCTCCATCTCTCTCTCTCTCTCCTTCTCTCTCCATCTCTCTCTCTCCTTTTCTCTCCATCTCTCTCTCTCCATCTCTTTCTCTCCTTCTCTCTCTATCTCTGTCTATCTCTGTCTATCTCTCCTTCTCTCTCTAGCTCGCATTCTCTCTCCATCTCTATCTCTCCATCTCTCTCTATCTGTCCTTCTCTATCCATCTCTCTCTCTATCTGTCCTTCTCTCTCCATCACTCTCTCTCTCTCTCCTTCTCTCTCCATCTCTATCTCTCCTTCTCTCTCCATCTCTTTCTCTCCTTCTCTCTCCATCTCTTTCTCTCCTTCTATCTCTACCTCTCTTTATCTCTCCTTCTCTCTCTAGCTCGCATTCTCTCTCCATCTCTATCTCTCCACCTCTCTCTATCTGTCCGTCTCTCTCCATCTCTCTATCTCTCCTTCTCTCTACATCTCTTTATCTCCTTCTCTCTCCATTTCTTTCTCTCCTTCTCTCTCTATCTCTGTCTCCCTGTCTTTCTCTCCTTCTCTCTCTAGCTCGCATTCTCTCTACATATCTATCTCGCCTTCTCTCTCTATCTCTCATTCTCTCTCCATCTCTCTCTATCTGCCCTTCTCTCTCCATCTCTCTCCATCTCTATCTCTCCATCTCTCTCTAGCTGTCCTTCTCTCTCCATCTCTCTCTAGCTGTCCTTCTCTCTCCATCTCTCTCTCTCTCCATCTCTCTCTAGCTGTCCTCTCTCTCCATCTCTCTCTCTCTCCTTCTCTCTCCATCTCTCTCTCTCATTTTCTCTCCATCTCTCTCTCTCCATCTCTCTCTCTCCTTCTCTCTCTATCTCTGTCTATATCTCCTTCTCTCTCTAGCTCGCATTCTCTCTCCATCTCTATCTCTCCTTCTCTCTATATATCTCATTATCTCTCCATCTCTCTCTATCTGTCCTTCTCTCTCCATCTCTCTCCATCTCTATCTCTCCATCTCTCTCCATCTCTCATTCTCTCTCCATCTCTCTCTATCTGTCCTTCTCTCTCCATCTCTCTATCTGACCTTCTCTCTCCATTTCTCTCTCTCTCCTTCTCTCTCCATCTCTATCTCTCCTTCTCTCTCCATCTCTTTCTCTCCTTCTCTCTCCATCTCTTTCTCTCCTTCTCTCTCTATCTCTGTCTCCCTGTCTATCTCTCCTTCTCTCTCTAGCTCGCATTCTCTCTCCATCTCTATCTCGCCTTCTCTCTCTATCTCTCATTCTCTCTCCATCTCTCTCTATCTGTCATTCTCTCTCCATCTCTCTCCATCTCTATCTCTCCATCTCTCTCTAGCTGTCCTTCTCTCTCCATCTCTCTCTCTCCATCTCTCTCTAGCTGTCCTTCTCTCTCCATCTCTCTCTCTCCATCTCTCTCCATCTCTTTATCTCCCTTGATCTCTACCTCTCTTTATCTCTCCTTCTCTCTCCTTCTCTCTCTAGCTCACATTCTATCTCCATCTCTATCTCTCCATCTCTCTCTATCTGTCCTTCTCTATCCATCTCTCTCTCCTCTCTCTCCTTCTCTCTCTCCTTCTCTCTCTCCTTCTCTCTCCATCTCTCTCTCCTTCTCTCTCCATCTCTTTCTCTCCTTCTATATCTACCTCTCTTTATCTCTCCTTCTCTCTCTACCTCTCTTTATCTCTCCTTCTCTCTCCTTCTCTCTCTAGCTCACATTCTCTCTCCATCTCTATCTCTCCATCTCTCTCTATCTGTCCTTCTCTATCCATCTCTCTCTCCTTCTCTATCCTTCTCTCTCCATCTCTCTCTCCTTCTCTCTCCTTCTCTCTCCATCTCTCTCTCCTTCTCTCTCCATCTCTTTCTCTCCTTCTATCTCTACCTCCCTTTATCTCTCCTTCTCTCTCTACCTCTCTCTCTCTCTCCTTCTCTCTCCATCTCTTTCTCTCCTTCTATCTCTACCTCTCTTTATCTCTCCTTCTCTCTCCAGCTCGCATTCTCTCTCCATCTCTATCTCTCCATCTCTCTCTATCTGTCCGTCTCTCTCCATCTCTCTATCTCTCCTTCTCTCTACATCTCTTTATCTCCTTCTCTCTCCATTTCTTTCTCTCCTTCTCTCTCTATCTCTGTCTCCCTGTCTTTCTCTCCTTCTCTCTCTAGCTCGCATTCTCTCTACATATCTATCTCGCCTTCTCTCTCTATCTCTCATTCTCTCTCCATCTCTCTCTATCTGCCCTTCTCTCTCCATCTCTCTCCATCTCTATCTCTCCATCTCTCTCTAGCTGTCCTTCTCTCTCCATCTCTCTCTAGCTGTCCTTCTCTCTCCATCTCTCTCTCTCTCCATCTCTCTCTAGCTGTCCTTCTCTCTCCATCTCTCTCTCTCTCCTTCTCTCTCCATCTCTCTCTCTCATTTTCTCTCCATCTCTCTCTCTCCATCTCTCTCTCTCCTTCTCTCTCTATCTCTGTCTATATCTCCTTCTCTCTCTAGCTCGCATTCTCTCTCCATCTCTATCTCTCCTTCTCTCTCTATATCTCATTATCTCTCCATCTCTCTCTATCTGTCATTCTCTCTCCATCTCTCTCCATCTCTATCTCTCCATCTCTCTCCATCTCTCATTCTCTCTCCATCTCTCTCTATCTGTCCTTCTCTCTCCATCTCTCTATCTGACCTTCTCTCTCCATTTCTCTCTCTCTCCTTCTCTCTCCATCTCTATCTCTCCTTCTCTCCATCTCTTTCTCTCCTTCTCTCTCCATCTCTTTCTCTCCTTCTCTCTCTATCTCTGTCTCCCTGTCTATCTCTCCTTCTCTCTCTAGCTCGCATTCTCTCTCCATCTCTATCTCGCCTTCTCTATCTATCTCTCATTCTCTCTCCATCTCTCTCTATCTGTCATTCTCTCTCCATCTCTCTCCATCTCTATCTCTCCATCTCTCTCTAGCTGTCCTTCTCTCTCCATCTCTCTCTAGCTGTCCTTCTCTCTCCATCTCTCTCTCTCCATCTCTCTCTAGCTGTCCTTCTCTCTCCATCTCTCTCTCTCCATCTCTCTCTCTCCATCTCTTTATCTCCCTTGATCTCTACCTCTCTTTATCTCTCCTTCTCTCTCCTTCTCTCTCTAGCTCACATTCTCTCTCCATCTCTATCTCTCCATCTCTCTCTATCTGTCCTTCTCTATCCATCTCTCTCTCCTTCTCTCTCCTTCTCTCTCTCCTTCTCTCTCTCCTTCTCTCTCCATCTCTCTCTCCTTCTCTCTCCATCTCTTTCTCTCCTTCTATATCTACCTCTCTTTATCTCTCCTTCTCTCTCTACCTCTCTTTATTTCTCCTTCTCTCTCTAGCTCGCATTCTCTCTCCATCTCTCTCTCTCCATCTCTTTCTCTCCTTCGATCTCTACCTCTCTTTATCTCTCCTTCTCTCTCCTTCTCTCTCTAGCTCACATTCTCTCTCCATCTCTATCTCTCCATCTCTCTCTATCTGTCCTTCTCTATCCATCTCTCTCTCCTTCTCTCTCCTTCTCTCTCCATCTCTCTCTCCTTCTCTCTCCTTCTCTCTCCATCTCTCTCTCCTTCTCTCTCCATCTCTTTCTCTCCTTCTATCTCTACCTCTCTTTATCTCTCCTTCTCTCTCTACCTCTCTCTCTCTCTCCTTCTCTCTCCATCTCTATCTCTCCTTCTCTCTCCATCTCTTACTCTCCTTCTCTCTCCATCTCTTTCTCTCCTTCTATCTCTACCTCTCTTTATCTCTCCTTCTCTCTCTAGCTCGCATTCTCTCTCCATCTCTATCTCTCCATCTCTCTCCATCTCTCTTTCTCTTTCCATCTCTCTCTATCTGTCCTTCTCTATCCATCTCTCTATCTCTCCTTCTCTCTCCATCTCTATCTCTCCTTCTCTCTCCATCTCTTTCTCTCCTTCTCTATCCATCTCTTTCTCTCCTTCTCTCTCTGTCTGTCTCCCTGTCTATCTCTCCTTCTCTCTCTATCTCGCATTCTCTCTCCATCTCCATCTCGTCTTCTCTCTATATCTTTCATTCTCTCTCCATCTCTCTCTATCTGTCCTTCTCTCTCCATCTCTCTCCATCTCTATCTCTCATTCTCTCTCTAGCTGTCCTTCTCTCTCCATCTCTCTCTTTCTCTCCTTCTCTCTCCATCTCTCTCTCTCTCCTTCTCTCTCCATCTCTATCTCTCCTTCTCTCTACATCTCTATCTCTCCTTCTCTCTCCATCTCTTTCTCTCCTTCTCTCTCCATCTCTTTCTCTCCTTCTCTCTCTATCTCTGTCTATCTCTGTCTATCTCTCCTTCTCTCTCTAGCTCGCATTCTCTCTCCATCTCTATCTCTCCTTCTCTCCGTCTCTCTCTATATCTCATTATCTCTCCATCTCTCTCTATCTGTCCTTCTCTCTCCATCTCTCTCCATCTCTATCGCTCCATCTCTCTCTAGCTGTCCTTCTCTCTCCATCTCTCTCTATCTGTCCTTCTCTATACATCTCTCTCTCTCTATCTGTCCTTGTCTCTCCATCACTCTCTCTCTCTCTCCTTCTCTCTCCATCTCTATCTCTCCTTCTCTCTCCATCTCTTTCTGTCCTTCTCTCTCCATCTCTTTCTCTCCTTCTATCTCTACCTCTTTTTATCTCTCCTTCTCTCTCTAGCTCGCAATCTCTCTCCATCTCTATCTCTCCATCTCTCTCCATCTCTCATTCTCTCTCCATCTCTCTCTATCTGTCCTTCTCTCTCCATCTCTCTATCTGTCCTTCTCTCTCCATTTCTCTCTCTCTCCTTCTCTCTCTATCTCTATCTCTCCTTCTCTCTCCATCTCTTTCTCTCCTTCTCTCTCCATCTCTTTCTCTCCTTCTCTATCTCTGTCTCCCTGTCTATCTCTCCTTCTCTCTCTAGCTCGCATTCTCTCTCCATCTCTATCTCGCCTTCTCTCTCTATCTCTCATTCTCCCTCCATCTCTCTCTATCTGTCCTTCTCTCTCCATCTCTCTCCATTTCTATCTCTCCATCTCTCTCTAGCTGTCCTTCTCTCTCCATCTCTCTCTCCATCTCTCTCTAGCTGTCCTTCTCTCTCCATCTCTCTCTCTCCTTATTTCTCCATCTCTCTCTCCTTTTCTCTCAATCTCTTTATCTCCTTTGATCTCTACCCCTCTTTATCTCTCCTTCTCTCTCCTTCTCTCTCTAGCTCACATTCTCTCTCCATCTCTATCTCTCCATCTCTCTCTATCTGTCCTTCTCTATCCATCTCTCTCTCTCCTTCTCTCTCCATCTCTTTCTCTCCTTCTCTCTATCTCTGTCTATCTCTGTCTTTCTCTCCTTCTCTCTATCTCTGTCTATCTCTGTCTATCTCTCCTTCTCTCTCTAGCTCGCATTCTCTCTCCATCTCTACATCTCTATCTCTATCTCTCCATCTCTCTCCATCTCTTTCTCTCCTTCTCTCTCTAGCTGTCCTTCTCTCTCCATTTCTCTATTGCTGTCCTTCTCTCTCCATCTCTCTCCATCTACATCTCTCCATCTCTCTCCATCTCTCTTTATCTCTCTTTATCTCTCCATCTCTCTTTATCTCTCTTTATCTCTCCTTCGATCTCTACCTCTTTATCTCTCCTTCGATCTCTACCTCTTTATCTCTCATTCGATCTCTACCTCTTTATCTCTCCTTCGATCTCTACCTCTTTATCTCTCCTTCGATCTCTACCTCTTTATCTCTCCTTCGATCTCTACCTCTCTCTCTACCTCTCTCTCTCTCTCTCTCTCTCTCTCTCTCTCTCTCTCTCTCTCTCTCTCTCTCTCTCTCTCTCTCTCTCTCTCTCTCTCTCTCTCTCTCTCTCTCTCTCTCTCTCTCTCTCTCTCTCTCTCTCTCTCTCTCTCTCTCTCTCTCTCTCTCTCTCTCTCTCTCTCTCTCTCTCTCTCTCTGTACAGTCAGTTCAACCGGGCTTTGTTTACTGAATGATCCATTTCAATCTGATAGAACACACACCATAAATGCATTGGATTACACACCGTATTAAACTTTCAAAAGGCCAAGTTGTAATCATATTTACCACATTAACTTCAAGTACCCCTGTTTGTGTGTGTGTGGTGTGTGGGGTGTGTGTGGGGTGTGCGTGTATGCTTGTGTGTGTGTTTGGTGTGTGTGTGGTGTGTGGTGTGTGGTGTGTGTGGGGTGTGTGTGTATGCTTGTGTGTGTGGGGGGTGTGTGGGGGGGGTGTGTGTGGTGTGTGTGTGGGGGGTGTTTGGGGTGTGTGTGTGTGTGGGGGGGTGTGTGGTGTGTGTGGGGGGTGTGTGTGTGGTGTGTGTGTGGTGTGTGTGGGGTGTGTGTGTGTGTGGTGTGTGTGTGGTGTGTGTGTGGTGTGTGGGGGGGGTGTGGTGTGTGTGTGTGTGGTGTGTGTGGTGTGTGTGTGTGGTGTGTGTGTGTTGGGTGTGTGTGTGTGGTGTGTGTGTCTCTAACACCTATTATTTTCTTTAGCGTTGTATTCTTCGTTTTATTTTGAACTGAAATCAAATTTCTCCTCGTTCCCTGACATTCCCCTCTCAACGTTATTAATGTTGTTCTTTCAGATTAATTTGATTGGAGTTTGGTTTGGAATCGGGTTATGAATAATAACCATATTGGTAATGTAAATAGTGGGTGTGTGTGTACTCTCTGGTCCTATTCATTAGATGGGCCTGTCAATGAACTAACACAACACCTTTCTATTCTGTGACAAAACAAACAATTACCCTGTTTCAATTCAACTCTCTCACCCTCTCTGTCTTTCCGTCTGTGAATCTCTCTCTCTCTTTTCTTTCTCACTCACACACACACACACACACACACACACACACACACACACACACACACACACACACACACACCCCCACGCACACACGCACACATGCACACACACAAACACAAACACAAACAAAAACATACACACACAAACACAAATACACACTTGGCAGCTGGTTAAGTGAAGAAACGACTGTGGAATACATGGCCTTGTACTCTAGTCTTTAACTAAGATGTGTTAGCAAACTGTCTTTTCAAGCTCAGTACTAAATGTAATGTCCAACTGAAAAGAATAAAGATACAATTAAGTAGAAATGACACAATTTAATGGGAGTTCTGACCTGTTGAGAGGTAAAAGGCCTGATCAGAACTTATTGTTTTCACTCGTCCAATACATAATTGTGACCAACCAGCTAGAATCAGTCTTATGAAGCAACATTTGAAATGGTGTTTTTTACATTGGATAAAAGTAGAGACTCAGAGCTAGAAAATGGTATATCATACACTACAGTTGAGGAACAATGGGAAATTAATTCTGCTTTGATAGTTGATAAACTTTTAACCTCACTTTTGAGAAAATGGCCCTTGAATGTTTTGGTACACCTACTGGAGAGCTCTTCTTTTTCTACACCCATTCAGCATCGTTCACACCCTCTAAAGCAGGGCTGCCCAACCCTCTTCCTGTAGATCTACCGTCCTGTGGGTTTTCAGTCCAACCCTAATTTAACACTCCTGATTCTACTTATTAGCTGCTCAACAAGACCTTAACTAGCTGAATCAGATATGATAAATTAGGGTTGGACTGAAAACCTACAGGACAGTAGATCTCCAGGAAGAGAGTTGGACAGCCCTGCTCTGAAGTCTTAGCCCCACCCATCTCTTTACGGATTCACATGAGGCCATGTACTAAACAACCGAAGATTTCAAGAGTAAAGGCTGGTTTATAGTACGGGTGTATTCATACATTAAATCTGGCGTGCCAGAGTGTGCTCAGAGTGTGCTCTGGGCGTTCGTAAACTTAGAGCGTTGTCAGATTGTCCGTTCGTAAATTCCGAGCGTTTTCGCTTTCGGAGCGTTCAGATCGCACACTGGACACTCTAGCCGAGGAGTAGGGTTGATCCAAGAGTTCTGACCTAACAGCAGTCAAGCACCCAAGCTAACTGGCTAACGTTGGCTAGCTTGCTAGCTACTTCCAGACACAAATGAGAGAACAGCTCACTCTGACCATTTTACTCGCTCTAGCAGAGCTGGTTAGGCTGTTTTTATGTTATCCAGAGCTTTGGTGACTGCATCTGTGCTGCTGGCAACAATTTAATAAAGTTTTTTTTTGCCAACGTTTACTGACACCGGCCATATTCAACGGGTCCTGAGCGTTCGTAAATTCGTCAGTTATTCTGCGCTCTGGCACACTCAGACGAGAGTGCTCTGAAATTGGAGTAGATAGCCAGAGCGAATTTACCAGCTACGTCTATCAACAGTTGTCGCAGTGACATCATGAACATACTATTGAAATGGTTACTTGCATAGTGGAGTCTTTTGTTTAGACATGTAGCTAGCTAAACAATGAACCATAATCCCAACTCATAACGTTACTACCCTGCATGAATCTGTAGGTAGCTAACCAACCAGGTTCAATGTTAGCTAGCTAACATTAGGCTATAACTAGCAATGCAAATGTCTCTGATATACGAATAATATAACACAGATCATACACGTAACGTTAGCTAGCGAGCCAGCCAGCTAACTTTAGCTAGCTAGCAAACAGTACACTTTAACCGGAAATGAAAATGACTTTCCGACAAAATTTTAAACGTGTCATATCTGAAAATGTAGCTAGCTAGACTATTTGGATGGACGGTTCTCCCCCCTGTCACGGATGCCATGGTTGCCCTTAGTTTGAAGATGTAATCCAGTTAATGTTATAGACAGAAGGTGCTACGTGGCAGACCAATCCAAACTCATCCCTCAGCATGTCCAGCCCATTCATAATCTCAGCCAATCATGGCTAGCGGGAAGGTTGCTGTCATTTTTTGTGGCTAAACCAACTAGGATCGTAATTTAACAATTGTATTCGTATTTACAGATGGCATACAAGTTTGTTATTAAAGGCACATGAAAGTTCACATGTTCCAGAAGGCATTTCTACAAAAAAACACATTTTGATTTAAAATAAAGTTTACTTTCAAATGGCTCTCCTGTGAAGTAGTGACGAGCCACATACTCCTAGTTTCCTGAAACTAGTCACAATTGTGTGTGTGTGTGTGTGTGTGTGTGTGTGTGTGTGTGTGTGTGGTGTGTGTTTGTGTGTATCTTTAACTGAAAGCTGCGGTTGGGTAAGCAATTAAAACTCTTGTAGGAATCAAAATGATACTAAAACACAAAGGCAATTGATTAACCAGTGTGCCGTTTATAAATGTTAAAGTGACATAATAGGACAAGCTCAGAAGCACAGAGCCTTTCTGAGAATGTACGTCCCTTTAATTATTTGATGTCCGTTTAATGAATAGCTTCAATAGTTTTGGTTGAATATCATACACAACTTCAGTAACTATTGATTGAACTATTCCACTAACGGCAGCTGGACTCATGTATTACAGTCTAATAGGGCTAGGCAAGACCAAACCCTAATGAACAACCAGTCGACCAATGACCTTCGACCTTCACTGATGAGACACTGCACTTAAGCATTGTTGTGCTGTAAAGAGCTCCTTACCACAACCTTCCAGCCCCTTACCACCTCCTTCCAGCCCCTTACCACACCCTTCCAGCCCCTTACCAAATCCCTTCCAGCCCCTTACCACGTCCTTCCAGCCCCTTACCACTCCCTTCCAGCCCCTTACCACGTCCTTCCAGCCCCTTACCAAATCCCTTCCAGCCCCTTACCACGTCCTTCCAGCCCCTTACCACTCCCTTCCAGCCCCTTACCACTCCCTTCCAGCCCCTTACCATGACCTTCCAGCCCCTTACCATGTCCTTCCAGCCCCTTACCACTAACTTCTAGCCCCTTACAACTCCCTTCCAGCCCCTTACCACACCCTTCCAGCCCCTTACCATGTCCTTCCAGCCCCTTACCACACCCTTTCAGCCCCTTACCTCGCCCTTCCCTTACCACTACCTTCCAGCCCCTTACCACGCCCTTCCATCCCCTTCCCACGCCCTTCCAGCCCCTTCCCATCTCCTTCAAGCCCCTCCCCATTGCCTTCCAGCCGCTTCCCATCTCCTTCCAGCCCCTCCCCAGCGCCTTTCAGCCCCTCCCCATTTATTTCCAGCCTCTTCCCATGTCCTTCCAGCCCCTCCCCATCTCCTTCCAGCCCCTCCCCATCTCCTTCCAGCCCCTCCCCATCTCCTTTCAGACCCTCCCCATCTCCTTCCAGCCCCTCCCCATCTCCTTCCAGCCCCTCCCCATCTCCTTCCAGCCCCTCCCCATCACCTTCCAGCCCCTCCCCATCTCCTTCCAGAACCTTCCTAGTTAGGAGGCTAATAGAGCCCAGCTGAGGTGTGATTGGCTGGACAATCAGCCCCAACAGTTGATTAGGCTGCTGTGGCTCACATTGAGAGACAAAGGGCTGGAGACAGCAGTAGGCAGGTTGGGAGAGAAAATACCTTCACTTCTAAAGAAGTCTTAGTTCCTGAAGTTGTACCTTAAGTTCTTATTCTGTTGGTAAATGATGTAATAAAGCCTACATTTGAAGCATTTACTCTGCCTCACTGAGCCTCTGTACCCTGAGACCCTCCTAGCTCTGGGCCGTGACAGTGTGTGTGTGTTAGTGTGTGTGTGTGTGTGTTGTCATGGTGGTAGGATACATACCAAACTTTAGGGCCAGTTCATAATATCTCCCTTTACCCTTCTAACTGTCTGACATGTGGAGTTTACTCAACTCATACCCTGGGGATGCATATTTCACACACACATGCACGTGTGCACACACACACATGCACACACACACTCTACACAAATCCTGTATGTGCACACACGCACACTCATATTTGATTCTGCTCCCTCGGTGTGGGCCCTGTTGAACAGATTAAGAGGGATAACAAAGTTGCTGAGGGAGAGGGACTCTCCTCAACACAGAGGTATCGTACAGGAACACACACACACACTACCCTGGGCACAGAAGTAGCATAAACTGATGCTGTAGAGAGAGAGCAGGAGACATGTCTCATCCTTCAGTAGTACTCTCAGGGGGAAAGAGGTATGTACATGCTGGCCCAGGTCTCAGTTGTACAGAGAGAGAGAGAGGGGTGATGGGGATAGCAGAGGAGTAAAAGACAGTTCAAAACATGAACAGAAAACGGAAGAACACTGCAGGTAGCAACACAAACAACGCCCAGGTTCAAGAACAAGAACGTAACACTTATTCAAGGTCTATAGACGACACAGAAGACAACAGTAACACTTATTCAAGGTCTATGGACGACACAGAAGACAACAGAGATGCAGATGTCGTCTCCACACAAAAACAGATATATTAAACACACTGACAGTGTGTGTCAACAGAACACAGAGACTATAACACACAGAGAACGTTCACATTCAAACACATACACAGATGAAAAAACATGGAAGATCTACAAAATGACAAAACAGAGACCAAAATGAGATCTAGGTTTCAAAATGGCATAACGTGTTGTCTGACTGTTAGAACTGTTAAGGCGCCATGGGATTGATGAAGAATTGAAAAACGGTTTGATTGAAAGAGACGGGGCAAAAGGAGTGGATAATAAGTCTGGCTGCACATCTGACTGGCTGACTTACTACAAATTGAGAAATTATGTGACTAAACTCAACAAAAAGAAGAATAAACTGTATTGTGAAGCCAAGATCAATGATATAAAGAATGATGGAAAAAAATAACTTGAGTACTTTAAATGAAATTATCGGCTGAAAGACAAATTCAACTCCATCTTTTATCAAATCAGATGGCTTATTCATCACGAAGCTATTTGATGAAAGAAAAGCATTACAAGTTTGACATTTTGTAAATTCAGTGTGGGAAAGTTGGAAAACGTATTGTTATCGATCAATAATGACAAACCTCCTGGCATTGACAACTTATATTGAAAGCTACTGAGGATGGTAGCTGACTCTATAGCCACTCCTATCTGTCATATCTTTAATCTGAGCCTAGAGGAGAGTCTTTGTCCTCAGGTCTGGAGGGAAGCCAAAGTAATTCTGCAACCCAAGAATGGTAAAACAGCCTTTACTGGTTCTAACAGCAGACCTATAAGCTTGCTGCCAGCTCTTAGCAAACTGTGTTTGACCAAATACAATGCTATTGCTCCGTAAACTAATTAATAACATACTTTTAGCATAATTGTAGGGAAGGGCACTCAACATGTACTGCACTGAAACAAATGACTGATGATTGGTTGAAAGAAATTGATAATGAGAAGATTGTGGGAATTGTAATGTTAGATTTCAGTTTGTCCTTTGATATTATTGACCATAATTTGTTGTTGAAAAAACATATGTGTTATGGCTTTTCAACCTCTGCCATATTGTGGATTCAGAGCTATCTATCCAATAGAACTCTAAGGGTTTTCTTTAATGGAAGCTTCCCTAATGTCCAACATATAAAGTGTGGTGTACCACAGGGCAGCTCTCTAGACCCTCTACTCTTTTCTATTTTTACCAATGACCTGCCACTGGCATTAAACAAAGCATGTGTGTTCATGTATGCTGATGATTCAACCATATACGCATCAGCAACCACAGCTAATGATGTCACTGAAACCCTTAACAAAGAGTTGCAGTCTGTTTTGGAATGGGTGGCCAGTAATAAACTGGTTCTGAACATATCTAAAACTAAGAGCATTGGTACAAATCATTCCCAAAGTTCTAGACCTCAGCTGAATCTGGTAATGAACGGTGCGGCTGTTGAACAAGTTGAGGAGACTAAATTACTTGCCGTTACCTTAGATTGTAAACTGTCATGTTCAAAACATATACAGTGCCCTCCACTATTATTTGCACCCCTGTTTAAGATGTGGTCGAGGACTTCCAAAAATGCTCCTTTTTTTTTAAACAACATAGAACCCAAATGCAAAAAAAGAGAAAAATCCAACCTTTTATTTAAGTACATTACTTTGGTGGTTAAAAAACATAATCACACATTTAGAAAAAAAAAAAAAACTTGAAATCATGTGTCCCACAATTATTGGCACCCCTAACAATTCCGCTGAAAATTGTAATTGATTTTTTAAAAAATATATTTTTCTGTAGTTGCTAAAGTTGGTCAGGGTATCTAGGAACTTTTAATTAGTAATTCATGACTTCCTGTTTCCCTGGAGTATAAATATGACGTGACACAGAGGCCTAATTCTCTTACCCATTTGTCAACATGGCAAAGACAAGAGAACACACCATTCAAGTAAGGCAGATTTGTGTCGACCTTCATAAGTCAGGCAATGGCTACAAGAAAATAGCCACTCGCCTTCACTTGCCCGTATCTACAGTCAGAGGAATCATTAAGAAGTTTAAAACAACTGGAACAGTGACAAACAAGGCTGGAAGAGGTCCCAAGTTTATCTTGCCACAACGCACAGTGAGGAGGATGGTAAGAGAAGTAAATAAAAGTCCTAAGCTCACTGTCACAGAATTGCATCAAAGAGTGGCATCTTGGGGTCACAAAGTCTCCAAAACAACCATCAGACGCTCTCTACATGCCAACAAGCTGTTTGGGAGGCATGCAAGGAAAAAGCCTTTTCTCACTAACACTCACAAACGTAAACGTCTGGAGTTTGCTAAGCGGCACTGGGACTTCAACTGGGATCGTGTGCTTTGGTCAGATGAGACTAAGATTGAGCTTTTTGGCAACAAACACTCTAAGTGGGTCTGGCGTAAAACAAAAGAAGAGTATGCCGAAAAGCACCTCATGCCCACCGTGAAGTATGGTGGAGGATCTGTGATGCTGTGGGCCTGTTTCTCTTCCAAAGGCCCTGGGAACCTTGTTAGGGTGCATGGCATTATGAACGCTTTGAACTACCAGGACATTTTAAATAAAAACCTGATGGCCTCTGCCAGAAAGCTGAAGATGGGTCGTCATTGGGTCTTTCAGCAGGATAATGATCCAAAACATGTGGCAAAATCTACACAAAAATGGTTCAGCAGTCACAAAGGTCCTCCCATGGCCATCTCAGTCCCCAGACCTCAACCCAATCGAAAACCTGTGGGGCGAGCTAAAGAGGAGAGTGCATAAGAGAGGACCCAGGACACTGGATGATCTAGAAAGATTGTGCAAAGAAGAATGGTCAAAGATCCCTCTCTCTGTGTTCTCCAATCTTGTGAAATGTTATAGGAGGAGATTAAGTGCTGTCTTGTTGGCAAAAGGGGGTTGTACAAAGTATTAACATCAGGGGTGCCAATAATTGTGGGACACATGATTTCAAGTTTTTTTTTTTCTAAATGTGTGATTTTTTTTTTTTACACCAAAGTAATGTACTTAAATAAAAGGTTGGATTTTTCTCTTTTTTTGCATTTGGGTTCTATGTTGTTTAAAAAAAAGGAGAATTTTTGGAAGTCCTCGACCACATCTTAAACAGGGGTGCCAATAATTGTGGAGGGCACTGTAGATTCAATGGTTGTTAAGATGAAGGGAGAGATCTATCTGTAATAAAGAGATGCTCAGCTTTTTTGACACTACATTCCACAAAGCAAGTCCTGCAGGCTCTAGTTTTATCTTATCTTGATTATTGTCCAGTCATGTGGTCAAGTGCTGCGAGGAAAGACCTAGTTAAGCTGCAGCTGGCCCAAAACAGAGCGGCACGTCTTGCTCTTCATTGTAATCAGAGGGCTGAAATAAATACTACGCATGCCAGTCTCTCTTGGCTAAGAGTTGAGGAGAGACTGACTGCATCACTTCTTATTTTTATAAGAAACATTAATGTGTTGAAAATCCCCAATTGTTTGCATAGTCAACTTACACACAGCTCTGACACACACACTTACCCCACCAGACATGCCACCAGGGGTCTTTTCACAGTCCCCAAATCCAGAACAAATTCAAGAAAGTGTATAGTATTATATTGAGCCATTATTGCATGGAACTCCGTTCCATCTCATATTGCTAAAATAAACAGCAAACCTGGTTACAAAATAAAGATAAAACTCACGGCACAACGCCTCTCCCCTATTTGACCTAGATAGTTTGTGTTTATGATGTATTGATATGTAGGCTACATGTGCCTTTGAAAAAAAAAATATATAATTCTGTCCTTGAGCTGTTCTTGTCTATAAATGTTCTGTATTATGTCATGTTTCATGTTTTGTGTGGACCCCAGGAAGAGTAGCTGCTGCTATAGCAACAGCTAACAGGGATCCTAATAAAATACCAAATACCAAACGTTCTCTTTAATAGCAACATCTTCTGTAGATAGTCTCTAGATAGACATTACATATAGATTCTGTTGTATTTCTGTCTTGTCCTACTGTCTGTGAACAGTCTAATGTTTTTGCCTACGCTTGTGGATTGTTAAACCTATATGATTTGAAAACTATAATACCTGATTCTAAACTGTGAGGATTCTATAATGCAAAAGATATTCCAGAAGGCCTAAACGTATAGATTGCGAGGATTCCAGAATTCCTCAATCAATAGATTATATGAATTCTAAAATGCCTGCATCTGTAGATTATATACATTCTAGAATGCCTAAGCCTATAGAGTGTGAGAATTCTAGCATGCGTAAGCCTAAAACGTGAGGATTCTAGAATGCTAAAACCATAATGAAATCATATGCATCTATGTTGACATTTTGCAATGCATTTGGCTGTTGAACTCCTGGAACCATAGACACATTTAGCTGTTACTGTATATCTAAGGGGAATACTGCAGAAATCACAGGGTACAGTCCAAATGGAACCATATTCCTTACATAGTGCACTACTTTTGACCTGAGCCTTACGGATCCTGGTCAGCAGTAGTGCACTATATATGGAATAGGGTGATGCTTGGGACACATGCCTGTGCTCTCCCAGCCCTCAGATCTGACCTTTTCCTGTTATTTGTTTCTCTGCGTGTAATAATCATTACTCAACAAATAGCACCGATATGATACTCTGTGAAATATTGTCAGCATAATGGTCATTGGACAAGATGCAGTAGGCCTATCTATATAAGATGAACTGCAGTCTAACACAGTGTTACCTCCTATAACTGAACTGCAGTATAACACAGTGTTATCTCCTATAACTGAACTGCAGTATAACACAGTGTTATCTCCTATAACTGAACTGCAGTATAACACAGTGTTACCTCCTATAACTGAACTGCAGTATAACACAGTGTTATCTCCTATAACTGAACTGCAGTATAACACAGTGTTACCTCCTATAACTGAACTGCAGTATAACACAGTGTTATCTCCTATAACTGAACTGCAGTATAACACAGTGTTACCTCCTATAACTGAACTGCAGTAAAACACAGTGTTACCTCCTATAACTGAACTGCAGTATAACACAGTGTTATCTCCTATAACTGAACTGCAGTATAACACAGTGTTATCTCCTATAACTGAACTGCAGTATAACACAGTGTTATCTCCTATAACTGAACTGCAGTATAACACAGTGTTATCTCCTATAACTGAACTGCAGTATAACACAGTGTTATCTCCTATAACTGAACTGCAGTATAACACAGTGTTACCTCCTATAACTGAACTGCAGTATAACACAGTGTTATCTCCTATAACTGAACTGCAGTATAACACAGTGTTATCTCCTATAACTGAACTGCAGTATAACACAGTGTTATCTCCTATAACTGAACTGCAGTAAAACACAGTGTTACCTCCTATAACTGAACTGCAGTATAACACAGTGTTACCTCCTATAACTGAACTGCAGTATAACACAGTGTTATCTCCTATAACTGAACTGCAGTATAACACAGTGTTATCTCCTATAACTGAACTGCAGTATAACACAGTGTTACCTCCTATAACTGAACTGCAGTATAACACAGTGTTACCTCCTATAACTGAACTGCAGTATAACACAGTGTTACCTCCTATAACTGAACTGCAGTATAACACAGTGTTATCTCCTATAACTGAACTGCAGTAAAACACAGTGTTACCTCCTATAACTTAACTGCAGTAAAACACAGTGTTACCTCCTATAACTGAACTGCAGTAAAACACAGTGTTACCTCCTATAACTGAACTGCAGTATAACACAGTGTTATCTCCTATAACTGAACTGCAGTATAACACAGTGTTATCTCCTATAACTGAACTGCAGTATAACACAGTGTTACCTCCTATAACTGAACTGCAGTATAACACAGTGTTATCTCCTATAACTGAACTGCAGTATAACACAGTGTTATCTCCTATAACTGAACTGCAGTATAACACAGTGTTATCTCCTATAACTGAACTGCAGTATAACACAGTGTTATCTCCTATAACTGAACTGCAGTAAAACACAGTGTTACCTCCTATAACTGAACTGCAGTAAAACACAGTGTTACCTCCTATAACTGAACTGCAGTCTAACACAGTACAACACTGGCTGCCTCCGACACATACCTATTAGGCATTAAAATGTTACTGTTTTCATCTGCAGTGACCTCAGATGCACATTGCACACACACAACCTTTCCCCCCAACACACACACACAACCAACCGGCAACACACACACACACACACAATCACCCACGCCCCAACACACTCACATGCACCCCCCCCCCCCTATCAAGCTGTCTCACTGCAGAAACAGGAGATTGACTAGAGTCCTGTCCTGGGTCCTATGGGTCATTCTGGCTTGGTCAAGGCTTATTTACTTAACAGCTGTGTAGGTTTACTGATGGTTTAGACAGTGTTGCTGCCAGCCTGCCTGTGTGTGTGTGTGTGTCTGTGTGTGTGTGTGTGTGTATGTCTGTGTGTGTCTCTCACAGGACCAGATACTGTGTCTGTCTGTTCCTCTGTTTGACTTGAGACAAAACAGGCTCATACAGGTTGGATGTCTGGGGAGATAGGTGTTTAGTTAACACACACAGTGCACACACACACACAGTAAAAAGCCCCCCCCACACACACACACACACACTGTGACAAGCACACACACATACACACACACATATACACATACCTTCCTCTCCTGTGTTGATGAGAGACTGTTAGTGTCACCTCCACAGTTCTCTCTGTCACTGATGCCCTCTTACAGACAGGTCCACACAAGTACCCATCATCCTTTCTGACACCGGTGTGTGTGTGTGGGTGTGTTAGTGCGTGTGTACTTGTTACAGTGTTTGTGTGTGTGTGTGTGTGTGTGTGTGCGTGCGTGTGTGTGTGTGCGTGTGTACTTGTTACAGTGTGTGTGTGTGTGTGTGTGTGTGTGTGTGTGTGTGTGTGTGTGTGTGTGTGCGCGTGTGTGTGTGTGTGTGTGTGTGTGCGTGTGTACTTGTCACTGTGTGTGTGTGTGTGTGTGTGTGTGTGTGTGTGTGTGTGTGTGTGTGTGTGTGTGTGTGTGTGTGTGTTAGTTTTGTCTCAGGTACAGTGTCTCAATGGACAAACATAGCACTTGATGTTTTATAAACCTACTCTTCAAAGGCTTTAGTCTCTGCTGTGTTTTGTATTTACTTTATAGTGTTCATCTAGGGTTAGCAGCTTCAAGGCGCCAGATGTAGCAAGCCTATAGTCCCTTGACAGCTTGTTATAGAAAGCGAAAAAGCCATGAGTATGTTCAGTTGAAGTCGGAAGTTTACATACATTTCGTTTGGAGTCATTAAAACTTGTCTTTCAACCACTCCACAAATTTATTTTTAACAAACTATAGTTTTGACAAGTCGGTTAGGACATCTACTTTGTGCATGACACAAGTAATTTTTCCAACAATTGTTTACAGACAGATTATTTCACTTAGAATTCATTGTATCACAATTCCTGTGGGTCAGAAGTTTACATACACTAAGTTGACTGTGCCTTTAAACAGCTTGGAAATCTCCAGTAAATTATGTCATGGCTTTAGAAGCTTCTGATAGGCTAATTGACATCATTTGAGGTAATTGGAGGTGTACTTGTGGATGTATTTCAAGGCCTACCTTCAAACTCAGTGCCTCTTTGCTTGACATCATGGGAAAATGAAAAGAAATCAGCCAAGACCTCAGATTTTTTTTTGTAGACCTCCACAAGTCTTGTTCATCCTTGGGAGCAATTTCCAAACGCCTGAAGGTACCACGTTCATCTGTACAAACAATAGTAGGCAAGTATAAACACCATGGGACCAGGCAGCCTTCATAACGCTCATGAAGGAGACGCGTTCTGTCTCCTAGAGATGAACAGACTTTGGTGCGAAAAGTGCAAATCAATCCCAGAACAACAGCAAAGGACCTTGTGAAGATGCTTGAGGAAACAGGTACAAAAGTATCTATAACCACAGTAAAACGAGTCCTATATCAAAATAACCTGAAAGGCCGCTCAGCAAGGAAAAAGCCACTGCTCCAAAACCGCCATAAAAAAAGCTAGACTACGGTTTGCAACTGCACATGGGGACAAAGATCGTACTTTTTGGAGAAATATCCTCTGGTCTGATGAAACAAAAAAAGAACTGTTTGGCCATAATGACCATCGTTATGTTTGGAGGAAAAAGGGTGAGCTTGCAAGCCGAAGAACACCATCCCAACCGTGAAGCACGGGGGTGGCAGCATCATGCTGTGGGGATGCTTTGCTGCAGGAGGGACTGGTGCACTTCACAAAATAGATGGCATCATGAGGAAGGAAAATTATGTGGATATATTGAAGCAACATCTCAAGACATCAGTCAGGAAGTTAAATCTTGGTCGCAAATGGGTCTTCCAAATGTACAATGACCCCAAGCATACTTCCAAAGTTGTGGCAAAATGGCTTAAGGACAACAAAGTCAAGGTATTGGAGTGGCCATCACAAAGCCCTGACCTCAATCCTATAGAAAATGTGTGGGCAGAACTGAAAAAGTGTGTGCGAGCAAGGAGGCCCACAAACCTGTGTCAGCGGGTGCTGTAGGTGGGTGTGGTGTGGGAATCAGGCGCAGGACGCAGAAGATAAGTCCAAAATACTTTAGTAATGCACACTCAAAACACGATCCAACAGCCCGGAGGCGAGAAAATGCGCACACAGGCGTAAACAAAAGGGCGCACTAAACATGTGCGAAAAATACTCTCCTACACAAAGGAGGCAAGCTACAATAGCGCACTGTAAATAGTAGCGCACCAACACGACAGCGAAAACAATCACACACAACACCTGACAAACACAACGAGAACTTATAGGACACTAATGACGCTAAACGACAACAGGTGTACATAATCCAGACAAAACCAAACGAACATAGAAACATGCAACGGTGGCAGCTAGTATTCCGGAGACGACAAACGCCGAAGCCTGCCCGAGCAAGGAAGAGAGGCAGCCTCGGCCGAAACCGTGACAGTACCCCCCCCCTTGACGCGCGGCTCCAGACGTGCGCCGACTCCGGCCTCGGGGACGACCAGGAGGACGCGGAGCAGGGCGCGTCGGGTGACTACGGTGGAATTCCGTCAGGAGAGACGGGTCCAAAATGTCTCTCCTCGGCACCCAGCACCGTTCCTCCGGGCCGTCCCCCTCCCACTCCACCAGATATTGGAGACCCCCCATCCGACGTCTCGAATCCAAGATGGACCGCACGGAGTACGCCGGTGCCCCCTCGATGTCCAATGGGGGCGGAGGAGTCTCCTTGATCTCATTTTCCTGGAGTGGGCCAGCTACCACCGGCCTGAGAAGAGACACATGGAACGAGGGGTTAATACTTTTATACTCAATAGTTAGTTGTAATCTGTAACACACCTCGTTCAATCTTCTCAGGACTTTAAACGGCCCCACAAACCGCCGACCCAGTTTCCGACAGGGCAGGCGGAGGGGCAGGTTTCTGGTAGAGAGCCAGACTCGATCACCAGGTGCGTACACCGGTCCCTCACTGCGGTGGAGATCGGCGCTCGCCTTTTGACGACGGAGGGCCCGCTGCAGGTGGACGTGTGCAGCGTTCCACGTCTCCTCCGAGCGCCACACCCACTCATCCACCGCAGGAGCCTCGATCTGGCTCTGCTGCCAAGGTGCCAGAACCGGCTGGTAACCTAACACACATTGGAAAGGGGTTAGGTTAGTGGAGGAATGGCGTAGGGAATTCTGGGCCATTTCTGCCCAGGGAACGTACCGTGCCCACTCCTCCGGCCGGTCCTGGCAGTATGATCTAAGAAACCTACCCACATCCTGGTTCACATGTTCCACCTGCCCATTACTCTCCGGATGGTAACCCGAGGTGAGGCTCACCGAGACCCCCAACCGCTCCATAAAGGCTCTCCAGACTCTGGAGGTGAATTGGGGACCTCGATCAGACACCATATCCTCGGGTACCCCGTAGTGCCGGAAAACATGGGTGAATAGAGCTTCGGCGGTCTGTAGGGCAGTAGGAAGGCCCGGCATAGGGAGCAAACGACAGGCCTTAGAGAACCGGTCCACAACGACCAGTATAGTAGTATTCCCCTGTGAGGGAGGAAGGTCAGTGATGAAGTCCACCGAGAGGTGAGACCATGGTCGTTGTGGAACGGGCAGGGGTAGTAACTTACCCCTAGGCAGATGTCTATGCGCCTTACACTGGGCGCACACCGAGCAGGAGGAGACATAAACCCTCACATCCCTCGCCAACGTGGGCCACCAGTACTTAGCACTAAGGCAGTGCACTGTCCGGCCTATACCAGGATGTCCAGAGGAGGGTGACGTGTGAGCCCAATAGATCAATCGATCCCGAACCTCGAGCGGAACGTACGTCCGACCCTCCGGGCATTGAGGAGGACTAGGGTCGGTGCGCAACGCCCGCTCGAGTTCAGCATCGACCTCCCACACTACCGGTGCCACCAGACAAGACTCCGGCAGTATGGGAGTGGGCTCCACGGACCTCTCCTCCGTGTCATACCGCCGAGACAGTGCGTCTGCCTTACCGTTCTGTGACCCAGGGATGTACGTGATCTTAAATACGAACCGGGTCAAAAACATATTCCACCGCGCCTGGCGAGGGTTCAGTCTCCTAGCTGCCCGGATGTACTCCAGGTTACGGTGGTCAGTCAAAATGAGGAAAGGGTGTTGAGCCCCCTCAAGCCAGTGCCTCCACACCTTTAGGGCCTGTACCACGGCTAACAGCTCCCTGTCCCCTACGTCATAATTTCGCTCCAACGGACTGAGCTTTTTGGAATAAAAGGCACAGGGGCGGAGTTTAGGTGGCGTGCCGGACCGTTCGAAAGCACGGCTCCTATACCGGCCTCTGACGCGTCCACCTCTACCTGAAATGGTACAGAGGGATCCGGATGCGCCAGCACCGGAGCCGAGGTAAACAGGTCCTTCAGCCTCCCAAAAGCCCTGTCTGCCTCGGCTGACCACTGCAAACGCACCGGACCCCCCTTCAAAAGAGACGTTATGGGAGCTGCCACCTGTCCAAAACCCCGGATAAACCTCCGGTAGTAATTCGCAAACCCCAAAAACTGCTGCACCTCCTTCACAGTGGTTGGCGTTTGCCAATTACGCACGGCTGACACCCGGTCAACCTCCATCTTCACCCCTGACGCAGACAACTGATAACCCAAAAAGGAGATCGACTCCTGGAAAAACAGACACTTCTCTGCCTTGACATACAGGTCGTGCTCCAACAGCCTCCTCAACACTCGGCGCACCAGAGCCACATGCTCGACTCGGGTAGACGAGTACACGAGAATGTCATCTATGTACACGACCACCCCCTGCCCCTGCATGTCCCTGAATATCTCATCCATGAATGATTGGAAAACTGAAGGAGCGTTCATCAACCCGTATGGCATGACAAGATACTCGTAATGGCCCGAGGTGGTACTAAAGGCTGTCTTCCATTCATCGCCCTCCCTAATGCGCACCAAGTTGTACGCGCTCCTGAGATCTAATTTAGTGAAAAAACGCGCCCCGTGCAATGACTCCGTCAGGGTCGCAATCAGAGGAAGTGGATAACTGTACTTCACCGTGATCTGATTGAGACTACGGTAATCAATGCACGGGCGTAACCCTCCATCATTTTTCTTCACAAAAAAGAAACTCGAGGACGCAGGGGAAGTGGATGGCCGTATGTATCCTTGTCTCAGAGATTCGTCTATGTAAGTCTCCATAGCTCTCTTCTCCTCCTGAGACAGAGGATACACATGGCTCCGTGGGAGCGCAGCTCCTGCCTGGAGGTCTATCGCACAATATCCCTGCCTATGGGGAGGCAACTGCGTCGCCCTCGACTTACTGAACACAATAGCCAAATCCTCATACTCAGGGGGAACGTGCAATGCGGGCACCTGGTTTGGACTCTCCACCGAGGTAGCCCCTACGGAAACATCTAAACATCGACCCACACACTGGGCAGACCACTCCATCAGAGCCCTCTCCTGCCACGAAATAGACGGGTTATGGATACTCAACCAGGGCATGCCCAGCACCACCGGATACGCAGGCGAGTCGATCAGAAATAGCTGGATCATCTCCTTATGACCTCCCTGCGCACACATCCTAAGTGGCGCCGTGACCTCCCTGATCAAGCCCGATCCCAACGGACGGCTATCTAGGGCATGAACGGGGAATGGGACGTCAACAGGAAGAAGGGGAATCCCTAATTCTAAACAACATTTCCTATCAACAAAATTCCCAGCCGCGCCTGAATCTACCAGCGCCTTATGCTGGGAATGAGGTGCTACCTGTGGAAAACGCACAGGTATACAGAAGTGCGCAACAGAGAGCTCTGGGTGAGTGGGGCGCCTACTCACCTGGAAGGACTCCCCAGTGCGGGGCCTGTCATCTTCTCCCCTAGGAGGCCATCCCCAGCACCTAGCCGCAGTGTGTCCTCCACGGCCACAGTTGGTGCAGGAGACGGGCCCCCTCATACTCCGACCCCTCCTCTCTCTAGCGCCAGCACCCCCAAGCTCCATAGGGCTCAGCTCGGAGGCGCTGGAGGGTGAAATGGACGGACACCCGTCGGAACGTCCGCGGGTAGCCAGCAGGGTGTCCAGCCTGATGGACATGTCGACTAACTGGTCGAAAGAGAGACTGGTGTCCCTACAGGCCAGCTCCCGACGGACGTCCTCTCGTAGACTACAGCGGTAGTGATCGATGAGGGCCCGCTCATTCCACCCTGCATCCGCCGCTAGAGTACGGAATTCTAACGCGAACTCCTGGGCGCTCTTCCTCTCCTGCCGGAGGCAGAACAGACGCTCCCCCGCCGCTTTCCCCTCCGGTGGATGGTCAAACACCGCCCTGAAGCGGCGGGAGAACTCAGCGTATGTGATGGTGGTAGCGTCTATCCTCCTCCACTCGGCGTTGGCCCATTCCAACGCCTTGCCGGTAAGGCAGGAGATGAGGGCGGACACGCTCTCGTGTCCCGAGGGCGCCGGGTGCACGGTGGCCAGGTATAGCTCCACCTGGAGAAGGAAGCCCTGACACCCGGCAGCGGTCCCATCGTAGGCCCTCGGGAGCGAGAGTCGAATTCCCCTGGGTTCCGGAGCGGGAATGGGCTGACAGGCTGATGGTGATGGCAGGGGAGGTGGAGTTGGGGGTATCCCTCGGGTCTCCCAGCGTTGAAGTGTGTTAATAACATCCTGCAGGGCGGTCCCGATCCGAAAGATCTGGTCATAGCGCACTGTAAATAGTAGCGCACCAACACGACAGCGAAAACAATCACACACAACACCTGACAAACACAACGAGAACTTATAGGACACTAATGACGCTAAACGACAACAGGTGTACATAATCCAGACAAAACCAAACGAACATAGAAACATACAACGGTGGCAGCTGGTATTCCGGAGACGACGAACGCCGAAGCCTGTCCGAGCAAGGAAGAGAGGCAGCCTCGGTCGAAACCGTGACAACCTGACTCAGTTACACCAGCTATGTCAGGAGGAATGGGCCAAAATTCACCCAACTTATTGTGGGAAGCTTGTGGAAGGCTACCCGAAACATTTGACCCATGTTAAACAATTTAAAGGCAATGCTACCAAATACTAATTGAGTGTATGTAAACTTCTGACCCCACTGGGAATGTGATGAAAGAAATAAAAGCTGAAATAAGTCAGCCTCTCTTCTATTATTCTGACATTTCACATTCTTAAAATAAAGTGGTGATCCTAATTGACCTAAGACAGGGAAGTTTTACTAGGATTAAATGTCAGGAATTGTGAAAAACTGAGTTTAAATGTATTTGGCTAAGGTGCATGTAAACTTCCGACTTCAACTGTATATAATGGTCAAAAATAGCTACATCTGAAACGTCCTCTCTGACGGTGTGCATATGTCTATCTTAGTTTGTCAGTCAATAGGGGATTGTATATTTCTTTGTGTGTCCATCAATAGGCTAGAAGAGGACTGTACATTTCTTTGTGTGTCCATCAATAGGATAGACGAGGTCTGTACATTTCAGCCTGTGTAAATGAAAAGCAGTATATTAGAATACAATATTATTTATGGATACAAAATTAATTGAGGAATGAATGAACAACCTGTAGTTACAGCCCACAGAACAGAACATGATGCTACACACCCACTCAGCCCAGAGAGAAACCAGACAGTTACAGACAGACAGACAGACAGACAGACAGACAGACAGACAGACAGACAGACAGACAGACAGACAGACAGACAGACAGACAGACAGACAGACAGACAGACAGACAGACAGACAGACAGAGAGGGATATAGTGGGCTATGGCAGAGTGGAACGCTCTAAAATGTAGGTTTATGTGGGATTAAGTGATGGGAACTGCAGGAGAATCTCAAATTGAAGAGATGCATTAGTGACGTTTACTGAGGCTTTGGAGCAGATTACCACACACACACACACACACACACACACACACCGTCGAGGAGAGTAGGGTTTAGTTAAAGACTGGGAATATCTCTACTGTCCCAATCACAGATGGCCAAGAGAGAAGCAGGGGTAGAAATGGAGGAGAGGGGAGAGGGGGGAGGTATGAGAGGGAGAAGAGGGGGAGGGAGGAGAGGGAGGAGAGAGAAGCAGGGGTAGAGAGGGAGGAAAAGGAGGGATGGGGAGAGGAGAGAGAATGGGATATGGCTGATGATGCTATATTATGACAATGATAAGAGGGAGGGATAGAAGGAGCTGGGAGAGGGAAAAGAGAGAGAGGGGGGAAGACAGAGGGAAGGAGGGGGAGAGGGTGTATTTAATAAATAAGACTTCAGGGAGAGGGAGGAGAGAGGGTGAAGTGAGGGAGGAGAGAAGGAAGAGAGAGGGAGGAGAGTGGGAGGAGAGAGGGTGGAGAGAGGGAGGAGAGAGGGAGGAGAGAGGGTGGAGAGAGTGTGGAGAGAGGGAGGAGAGAGGGAGAAGAGAGGGAAGAGGAGGGAGGAGAGAGGGAGAAGAGAGGGATGAGAGAGGGATGAGAGAGGTAAGAAAGTTGGTAGAGAGATGGAACGAAGAGGGAAGTAAAGATGGGAAGAGAGAGGGAGGAGAGAGGGAGGAGAGAGGGAGGAGAGAGGTAAGAAAGATGGTAGAGAGATGGAACGAAGAGGGAAGTAAAGATGGGAAGAGAGAGGGAGGAGAGAGGGAGGAGAGAGGGAAGTGAAAATGGGAAGAGAGAGAGAGGAGAGAGGGAGGAGAGAGGGAAGTAAAGATGGGAAGAGAGAGGGAGGAGAGAGGGTGGTAAAGATGGGAAGAGAGAGGGAGGAGAGAGGGAAGTAAAGATGGGAAGAGATCTGATAAAAAGAAGAAAAAGGAGAGACAGAGAGGATAAAATCACTTCTTTATGTATATCAGTAAAACTGTGTCCCAAATTACACCCTATTCCCTACATGGTGGACTTATTTTGACTAGGGTGCTATTTGGGAGGCATTCTTTAATTGCCTTGGCGAAGGCCACAAATACCCAGCATTTAATACACATTTAAATATGGACCTGCCTTCAGATAAACACCAGAAAGCAGCTCTAATCAACTTCCTCAGAGCTCTGTATGAGTGTGTGTGTGTGTGTGTGTGTGTGTGTGTGTGTGTGCGTGCGTGCGTGTATGCCTGTGTGAGTGCTTTCATCTGCGCGTGTATGCATGTCTGAGCTTGTTTAAGGGTATCCAAGGGGAATCCCATAGGAGTGTATGCAGTAAACTAATTAGTGGAGTTGGGGTGCAGGGTCAAATAAGGATGGGGTTACACAGCCACAGGGGTTATGAGGTGTGTGTGTGTGTGTGTGTGTTAGTCTACTTTAGACGTGGAGGTAGCGTATGTCTAGTATGTGTACAGTAATGTCTGTGTGTTGTACCCTGTCTGTCTCTCTGTCTAGCACTCCCTTTCTCTCATAAAAGTCATAGCATAGGCTTAACATGGGCAAGCTCAACATTGCCAGTACGATGGCTATTCTCTTGTGTGGAACAGAGAGACTGTGCTTGATATAGGACACACACACACACACACACACACACACTCTTAACCACGCTGCACAGCTTAGTAACAGCAGGATCTTCTTAAATCTATACTAATCCATTATCCTCTGGGTGCACTGTCTCCAGCTCTCCTCTCTCCGCAGGGGGACTGGTTTGTGTGTTTGCGTGCGTGCGTGCGTGCGTGAGTGTGTGCGTGTGTGCGTGTGTGTGTGTGTGTGTGTGTGTGGTAGGGTAGTAGATCATGTAGCATCTGTTCTCTGCTCTGCTCCAGCGAAGCACCAATCAAAGGTGATTACCGCTGTTGACAAGTTACCACGCCAACCAACCGCTGCCACCATTGTCTCAACAGTTTTAGAGGAAGGAGTGTGAGGGGAAGACACATTGTTGTTGTTGTTGATGTTGTTGATGTTGTTGTTGTTTTGGTTCCATTCAACTTGGTAGAAGCTAGTCGGTGTTCAGTTGGTCATGAGGGAATTGACAGAGTGTTTAGATACATGTTCTATGTTGTCCTGCCTATACTGTCTATGAACACAAACATGTTCATTCTTTAGTTGACATTACATCATCTCTCGAGACACCGTGGCTACACTGGAAATTATCAACATGTCACAGCGATGTTGCTGTTCTGACTCGCTTGCTTCCGGTATTCGGCCTACGCACACTGCTAGAAAATAACCACTCACTGCGATATACAGTAGATGGTAAAGATAGTGTGTTGCTGGGTAGAAGTACAACTGCAGTCCGTTTAATGTGTCAGAGACTCTATAGGATGAGAAGTGGAATGATGTCACAGAGGGTTAGGCATTCTTAATTGCAGTCCTGTCTAGATAGCATTCCATATGTGTAGCACACAGCACAGGACAATCCATAGAATCTGATTTAGAGCTCTAATTCTATGGAACACAGATTCACACCTCTAATTCTATGGAACACAGATTCACACTTCTAATTCTATGGAACACAGATTCACACTTATAATTCTATGGAACACAGATTCACACTTCTAATTCTATGGAACACGGATTCACACTTCTAATTCTATGGAACACGGATTCACACTTCTAATTCTATGGAACACGGATTCACACTTCTAATTCTATGGAACACGGATTCACACTTCTAATTTTATGGAACACGGATTCACACTTCTAATTCTATGGAACACGGATTCACACTTCTAATTCTATGGAATGAGGAATTACACGTTTAATTCTATGTTAAAAACGACATACAAGGGATGTGGTCTAGGGATTTGACCATTTGTGGTGCGCATAAAATGAGATGAAAAGCGAGGGAGGGAGCGAAGGATGGAGAGAGGCCAGAGAACGAGAGAGTGGAGGGAGAGAGCTTGGTGGTATTCAAAGGTCATCGTCACAATGACGTCTAATTAGGTGTCAGTATTGCTGGGAGCGTGGACCTAGCATAAAACTGAGGCTGTGTCCCTTGTTTTTAACCAGAGCCAGACCAAAGTAGTACACTATGTAGGCAATAGGGTGCCATTTGGGACGCACCCACAGCCAATTAAAGCCCAGCCACGAACAGGGCATCGACAATGGCGTCGCAGTGGAGACGATCCAACATGGAGGCCCAGTAGCACTGAACAAACAGGGGATTGAGGTGACTTGCAGTAAAAGGGGGATAGCTTATGCAAATGACCCCTGGTTCTGGCCAGAAGAAGTCAGTGGAGCTTGCAAGAGCTGACGGGTGCAGAAAGTTAACTACTTACACAGAGCTGTTGGACTGGCTGGCCCTCAGACTGTTTATAATGCATTGACTTGGAACCAACACAGAGATGTTTTTGGTAGTGATTTATTTTAAACTATGTGGTTACAATAGTTACACTCGTATTCTTTCTACTGTTAATTCAACACTACTACTGGGTGGAGACTTTGTAATGCATTGCATTTATTTATTTATAAAGCCCTATTGCAAAAACTCCCACATTATCTGATATCTTATAGGGAAGTAGGAGTTACCATACCACATCACAGGGATGGTAACTCTGGGAATTCCATCTGTTGCTAAAGACTTAGGAAAAACAGATTTTAGTTTCTATGCACCCCATGTATAGAACAATCTTCAGAGTTCTCTTAAACTACATAGATTGGTGCCTCTCGGGCAGTTCAACTTGTTGATCGAGGACCTCTTTGTTGAGGAAGGGGATTGTTTTTCTGTACTTTCGCATTCGCTTGTATTGTGTAAAATGTGTGAAATTTGTAAAATGCAAGGCTCCCTTGTGAAAGAGACCTTGGTCTCAATGGGACTCCCTGTTGAAGTAAAGTTTTTTTTTTTAAACAATAAAACATTTGCTTTGACTTTGTTTTGCAGTCCTGTCTAAGCTTATTGAACTATCTTGCTAATAAACTAGGTGACAACCGTAGGTAGATTATTTTCTGTCTAAATGTATTGAACTATTTTACTAATAAACTAGGTGACAACCGTAGGTAGATTATTTTCTGTCTAAGCTTATTGAACTATCTTACTAATACACTAGGTGACAACCGTAGGTAGATTATTTTCTGTATAAGCTTATTGAACTATCTTACTAATAAACTAGGTGACAACCGTAGGTAGATTATTTTCTGTCTAAATGTATTGAACTATCTTACTAATAAACTAGGTGACAACCGTAGGTAGATTATTTTCTGTCTAAATGTATTGAACTATCTTATTAATAAACTAGGTGACAACCGTAGGTAGATTATTTTCTGTCTAAGCTTATTGAACTATCTTACTAATAAAATAGGTGACAACCGTAGGTAGATTATTTTCTGTATAAGCTTATTGAACTATCTTACTAATAAACTAGGTGACAACCGTAGGTATATTATTTTTTCTGTCTAAGCTTATTGAACTATTTTACTAATAAACTAGGTTGCTGCTCTTTAAATTTGCTTTATTCAACACTATTTATTCTGTAAACAACTTGTAAAAACCATGTAGACATAATAACATCAGCCGATAACAAAAACTTGTGGTTTAGTGAAGCAATTCTTAACACAGGCCTCCTTTGTTGTCTGTTCTCATAGTAAGAGAACATTCTTTCCTTTGCTGCAATCTAGTACTTCATCTTTCTGGCCTTACAGTTAGAAAACATAACTTGTTGGCCGCAAATCTATCTGCAGATGTTTTCTCTCTGTGTAGCCTCTTCATGTGTATGGTTAGGACATAACCATTATGGAGAAAACATATGTTGCTGGTTGTATTATATCTAAATGGTTTCTCTGGGTGCATCCAAATGGCACCCTATTCCCCATAAAGTGCACTAGTTTTAACCAGAGCCCCATGGGTCCTTGGTGCACTATATACAGTTGTGCTGTAATACACTGGCACCCTTGCACGGTTCACTATTTCTTGTAACATTATCATTAAGGAGAAAACATATGTTGCTGGTTACCATTATCACTAATTGGTTTCTCTCTGTTCTGTAATGTTCTTCTCCACAGTAAGGGCATCTTATCCCTGTCTACACTCCACATCAAAACGCATGCTGTTGACTTGAGGGAGATTGGCGGCTGGCGTGTGTGTGTGCGCGTGCGTGCGAGTGTGCGTGTGTTTGTGAAGCGGTTGAAGCGGCTGTTATTTTTACGCCACTCCGGTCTGATGGGCAGAACTTGGCCTCCTTTTCAAAGCCGCCTGCCATCTGGCACCAGCATCTTGGGAGGAAGAGAAGAGAGAGAATGCACAGACACACAAACACATGCACACACACACACACATACACACACACACACACACAGGGACACATGCATAGGACACACACACAAACACACAAACACACAAACACACACACAAACACAAACACACACATAGGACACACACACAAACACAAACACACACACACACACACACAGGGACACACACACATGGTGAGACACACACACAAACACACACAGACACACACACGGATGAACACACACACACACACACACACTGTAATGTAGAAGATAGATGAGAGGATGTCAAGTAGTTTCTTATTCTCAACCTGAACTCTTCTCTTGCTCCAGACAACCAATTCAATCTGATCTCTGAAAAACCTCCTGTGAAGATTTTCCTGTTTAACTAGTTAAGACTACACCATACAAGACATAACTTTATGGGAAAACACTTTGGATCTTTTGAAAGCATCTTCATTTTCTCTGAATGTACTTGTAGGAACATTGAACATTTTGAACCTTTTATAGTATAGTATTTTCATTTTCTCTGGCAGTATTTTGTGGGTTCAATTGACTCTAATTGGTTGGAGAATGGTGCTATGGCAACACCAGAGTTGTAGGTTTTCTAGCTTAGCTTTGATTCTGACATATGACACATTTACAGAAACTACTGTGATAACTGTAAGTCTCTGTAGATAAAAACATCTGCTAGAAAGTCCATATCTAGATTTGAGTCCAAAATGACACCCTATTCCCTGTATGGGCTCTGGTCAAAAGTAGTGCACTATATAGGGAATATGGTGTAATTTGGGACAAAGCCCATGTCACTGACGGGACTTTTTTACAAGCCGTATAGGCCATTACCGTAGCTACCAACCAAACCAATCAAACCTTTCCATTGTAGCTACAGCAGCTACCTCCTGGATGGAGGTGTTGTTAGTTTCCAGACTGGTTTAATTACCAGGATTACAGCCACCTGGTAGAGTGGTATCAGACAGACAGATTATGGGTCCTGTAGGGACACATACAGCAGGGTACAACATTGTGGAACATATCAGATAGAAATAAACTACCGGTCAAAAGTTTTAGAACACCTAGTCATTCAAGAGTTTTTCTTTATTTTTACTCTTTTCTACATTGTAGAATAACAGTGAAGACATCAAAACTATGAAATAACACATATGGAATCATGTTGTAACCAAAAAAGTGTTAAACAAATCAAAATATATTTTATATTTGAGATTCTTCAAGTAGCCACCCTTTGCCTTGATGACAGCTTTGCACACTCTTGGCATTCTCTCAACCAGCTTCGCCTGGAATGCTTTTCCAACAGTCTTGAAGGAGTTCCCACATATGCTGAGCAATTGTTGACTGCTTTTCCTTCACTCTGCGGTCCGACTCATCCCAAACCATCTCAATTTGGTTGAGGTTGGGGGATTGTGGGGGCCAGGTCATCTGATGCAGCACTCCATCACTCTCCTTCTTGGTAAAATAGACCTTACACAGCCTGGAGGTGTGTTGGGTCAATGTCCTGTTGAAAAACAAATGATAGTCCCACTAAGCCCAAACCAGATGGGAAGGCGTGTTGCTGCAGAATACTGTGGTAGCCATGCTGGTTAAGTGGGCCTTGAATTCTAAATAAATCACACACAGTGTCACCAGCAAAGCACCCCCACAACATAACACCTCCTCATCCATGCTTTATGGTGGGAACTACACATGCAGAGATCATCCGTTCACCCACACCTCACATCACAAAGACACGGCAGTTGGAACCAAAAATCTCAAATTTGGACTCCAGACCAAAGGACACATTTCCACCTGTCTAATGTCAATTGCTATTTCTTGGCCCAAGCAGGTCTTTTCTTATTATTGGTGTCCTTTAGTAGTGGTTTCTTTGCAGCAATTCGACCATTAAGGCCTGATTCACACAGTCTCCTCTGAACAGTTGATGTTGAGATGTGTCTGTTACTTGAACTCTGTAAAGCATTTATTTGTGCTGCAATTTCTGAGGCTGGTAACTCTAATGAACTTATAATATAATATGGCTCTTAGCAGACGCTTTTATCCAAAGCAACTTACAGTCATGCGTGCATAAATTTTTGTGTATGGGTGGTCCCGGGGATCGAACCAACTACCCTGGCGTTACAAGCGCCGTGCTCTACCAGCTGAGGTATCTCTGTGTCTTCCATTCCTGTGGCGGTCCACATGAGAGCCAGTTTCATCATAGCACTTGATGGTTTTTGCGACTGCACTTGAAGAAACTTTCAAAGTTCTTGACATTTTCCGTATTGACTGAACTTCATGTCTTAAAGTAATGATGGACTGTCGTTTCTCTTTGCTTATTTGAGCTGTTCTTGCCATAATATGGACTTGGTCTTTTACCAAATAGGGCTATCTTCTGTATACCCCCGCTACCTTGTCACAACACAACTGATTGGCTCAAACGCATTAAGAAGGAAAGAAATTCCACAAATGAACTTTTAAGAAGGCACACCTGTTAATTGAAATGCGTTAAAATATATTTGGTTACTACATGATTCCATATGCGTTATTTCATTGTTTTGATGTCTTCACTATTATTCTACAATGTAGAAAATAGTAAAAATAAAGAAAAACCTTGAGTAGGTGTGTCCAAACTTTTGACCGGTAGTGTATATCTTTTAGATCAG
Source organism: Coregonus ussuriensis (assembly GCA_031479575.1). Classification (NCBI taxonomy): domain Eukaryota; kingdom Metazoa; phylum Chordata; class Actinopteri; order Salmoniformes; family Salmonidae; genus Coregonus; species Coregonus ussuriensis. The sequence continues at coordinate 139,483,997 of CM062494.1, read as the reverse complement.
ACATGCATGTAATTATTCTATTTGTTTATTTGACAGGGACCCTATACCACATATTTTGCTCCAGATCATGGGTAAATGTCATCAGTCCTTATCAGTCCCTATTTGACATGGACAGCAAAGTGAAGTGTTGTTGCTAAGTGAGGTGTTGTTGCCAAGTGAAGTGTTGTTGCCAAGTGAAGTGTTGTTGCCAAGTAAAGTGTTGTTGCCAAGTGAAGTGTTGTTGCCAAGTGAAGTGTTGTTTGTTTCTGTCTAAGTTTAATAACTAGAGAAGACCTCTATAGACACCAAGTGAATTCTCATTGAAATATATCCACTCTGTCCATGACATTTCCATCTGCAATGTTCAGTTATCTATGTTGAGGTGAATTAGTTGTGTATTTCTGTCTAGTTTTAATAAGTAGACCCCCCCCCCCCATAGACACCAGGTGAGGTGTTATGGAACCATATGGTATACCCCAGACAGACTAGGCCTACTAGGACTGACTACAGGGTACAAGTGAGGTCAGAGTTTGGAGCTAGGGGAGATTGGGCTGACGTGACCCCTCTAGCTGCAGAGATGAGAAGGTAAGCCCTGCCTGCCGCCTGGACGGACGTGTGGAGGAACAAAACCTCTTACAAACTGTCAACAACTCCCACCCACCATATGCTTATGAGGTCAAACTTCACCAAATTAACAGCTTTAGTCCACCAAAGCTGTCAATTTTAAGCGTCTGGTTGACAAGCTAATTCCTTGTGTGCTCGGACAGTAGCAACAGGGCAGCCATGAAACCCTCCGCCTGTTGTAAACAGAGCACTATTACAGGATAACTGAGTTAACAGGGACTAAGGTGAAGGTTTTGGTTAAGATGAACTGCTTTCAGAAAGACTCCAGACATTCAGGGTACGTCCCAAATGGCACCCTATTCCCTTTTTAGTGCACTACCTCTGACCAGGACCCCTTTATTGTGTACTACCTCTGACCAGGACTCCTTTATAGTGCACTACTTTTGACCAGGGCCCATAGGGTATGCGTGAGTTAATAGGGGCAACTTCTAAGGTTAAGGTCTTGGTTAAGAGGAGTTGCTTTCACAAAGCCTTCTGGACATTCAGTACTACACATAATGAACAGTGGTGGCACCATGGAATCACTAGGATAGCCAAGGGGTAGCTTGGTCGTTGCGTGAAGCTGCTTGCAATCCATGGTGTACATGCGTGCAAAGATGCAAAACGTGAATAAATACTTAGTGCTAGGCTTATTCTTGAGGGTGCTTCAGCACCGGCAAGCCCCTTAATGGAGCCAAACATTCTAATGAAGACCAAAGCGTGGACTCATCAGAAGAAACGGCTTGTTGTGCCTCTGACTAGAATCCTCCCTAGAAACCTCCTGACCCCACGTGTGATTAATAATTCGGTTTAGTTGATCAAATATATCAATTCAGGTCACAAGATTGACAAGCTAAATCCTTAAAGAGCTTGGAGACACAGATACTGGGTATAGAACTAGGTTATACATCTCTAACTAGATCAGTCAAAGATCACGTGTAGATTAGGAGTTGATTCATCAATATGAATACCTACCCCTAGCTCCTAGACCCTTGGGACTTGTGCACAGTAGAGCTGAAATATTTTGAGATTATGGTTTGGTGGAGTTAGGAATCTACCAATCCAAGTATGTGATTGAGAAGCTTATCCATTTGAGATCTTGACGTTGCTTGTGTATGTTGATGTGTGACTGTCTTGGGTTGCCTAATCCCACATTGACCCCTAACCCCTAGCTCCTAGGCCCTGCATCCTAGGCCCTTGGGTCTCTTGGGGTGCCTAATCCCAAATTGAACCCTAGCCCCTACACTACTAACCCCACCCTCCTACTTACTAGACCCCCTGGCCCTCTGTAGAAATTAGATATTTTGAGGTGAAGGTTTACGTCCATTGTTATGTCTGGGAGCTATGTAGCTGAGGAACGCTCAACTCCATTCTCTTTTATCGAGGTGGTCACACAACTTGCTAGCAACAACATTGAGTCACCATCAGTCGATACTTGTAAAAATGTAAATTCTGAAAACGCTTGCCTGTACCTATGTTTGAGCAGTGATACTATCAAGAGCAGCGATACTATCAATAGCAGTGATAATATCAAGAGCAGATATACTATCAAGAGCAGCGATACTATCAAGAGCAGTGATACTATCAAGAGTAGCGATACTATCAAGAGCAGTGATACTATCAAGAGCAGTGATACTATCAAGAGCAGTGATAATATCAAGAGCAGTGATAATATCAAGAGCAGTGATACTATCAAGAGCAGATATACTATCAAGAGCAGTAATAATATCAAGAGCAGTAATAATATCAAGAGCAGTGATACTATCAAGAGCAGTGATACTATCAAGAGCAGTGTGCGGGTTTCTTCTTTGTTCTCATCTTATTCAACTGTTACCATGGCACCTGCAATAAAGATAGCTCAGATGTGTTAGTGCCTTTTAAATCAAATACAACCACTTACTTTTTCCTCATTTGTGTTGCTCAGCTGGAGACGTAGCGGCCTTGACGTACTACCTAAGCTGAGATTCAACTGGCACAAGCACATTCACGCCGAGTGTCACAGGCTGCCATGTGCAACAGCATCAGTTGAGTAATCTGGTTTCTGCACTATGCTATTGGACCAAAGACGTTACTGCACATCACAGGCTGCCATCTACTACATCCACTACTATCCCTGATGGAAGATAGTGGACATCCGGACTGACAGACAAACACGTGCAACAAATAGACAGACAGAGACAATATTGCTGGAAATTAATTTGCAGATATTGTGTTATGTTTATTTTTTTATTTTTTTAAGCCAATAGTGGCTAACCAGGGGTGGGATAATGTCAATGTGGCTTCGATTGGATAGTAGCTGGGAGCTTTATGACAGTTTGCGACGGAACACATGAAAACAAAATGCATGTACTGTCAGAATTGATTGGAGAGCTACTCATAGGTGGGCTGCTAGCTACTGGTAGCTGGGGATCTACCTGTCGGAGACCCCTGCTGTAGACATGCAGGCTACGTCCCAAATGGCACCCTATTCCCTTAATAGTGCACTACCTCTGACCAGGACCATGCATGAGTTCTGAGGTGAAGGTCTTGGTTAAGATGAGCTGCTTTCACGAAGCCTTCTGAACATTCAGTACGTGGACCTGATTGAATAATGTAACACATTCCACCCTGACCCGATCACTCCACCGGATCACTCCACCGGATAATCTCAAAGAGGATGACAGTTTTAGTCGTCACAGGTTATGTTGTGGCTATGGTGCTGCCACAGGTGGACATCTAACGAGGCCCTGTGTAGCTCAGTTGGTAGAGCATGGCGCTTGCAACGCCAGGGTTGTGGGTTCGTTTCCCACGGGGGGCCAGTATGAAAAATGTATGCACTCACTAACTGTAAGTCGCTCTGGATAAGAGCGTCTGCTAAATGACTAAAATGTAAATGTAACTACAGGTATTGTACATCTGCGCCGGGTCCAGCCGGATCCCTCAAATTACATACTGTATGAGTAACTGGATCAGTTGTGGCTACTGTTGTCATAGGCTGTCAGGCTCTGTCGCAGCCGGCCGCGACCGGGAGACTCATGGGCGGCACACAATTGGCCCAACGTCGTCCAGGGTAGGGGAGGGAATGGCCGGCAGGGATGTAGCTCAGTTGATAGAGCATGGCGTTTGCAACGCCAGGGTTGTGGGTTCGTTTCCCATGGGGGGCCAGTATAAAAAAATATGTATTCACTAACTGTAAGTCGCTCTGGATAAGAGCGTCTGCTAAATGACTAAAATGTAAAATGTAAATGTCTGTCATCAATGTAGGCTTTTGACCCTGAACCCATACAGCTTCCAAAACAGGATTAGCCAACCTCTAGCCCTTCCAGATGCTTTAACACGTGTTATTTCGTCATGTTTTGTGTGCTGTTCAGCTGAGTGTTGCGGCTGTGGCACTGTAACTTGCTGTTATGGTAGAGATGTACTAACCTGGAGAACACAATACCTCCTAAACAAGATTACCTAATGTGTGAGACCTTGACTGGCTTCAGTGCAACAGTTCAATAACAGGGTGCTTCAACTCAATTCAAGACCTTGACTGGCTTCAGTACAACAGTTCAATAACAGGGTGCTTCAACTCAATGCAAGACCTTGACTGGCTTCAGTACAACAGTTCAATAACAGGGTGCTTCAACTCAATTCAAGACCTTGACTGGCTTCAGTACAACAGTTCAATAACAGGGTGCTTCAACTCAATTCAAGACCTTGACTGGCTTCCGTACAACAGTTCAATAACAGGGTGCTTCAACTCAATTCAAGACCTTGACTGGCTTCAGTACAACAGTTCAATAACAGGGTGCTTCAACTCAATTCAAGACCTTGACTGGCTTCAGTACAACAGTTCAATAACAGGGTGCTTCAACTCAATTCAAGACCTTGACTGGCTTCCGTACAACAGTTCAATAACAGGGTGCTTCAACTCAATTCAAGACCTTGACTGGCTTCAGTACAACAGTTCAATAACAGGGTGCTTCAACTCAATTCAAGACCTTGACTGGCTTCAGTACAACAGTTCAATAACAGGGTGCTTCAACTCAATTCAAGACCTTGAGGCGGAGTAAAGCCCGTTTCTTTCAATGACAAAAAAAAAAAAAAAGGTACAGCTAGATTACAGCACTTGAAGCATCTTGTCGAGGGACTGGTAAATACTGTAGCCTTGGTAGACTCTAGTCAAAGCCACACGTATGTCCATTTGTCCTTCACAATCACAAATAACATCCTCTAAATAATTGTTGCTTAGTTACTTGTATTTGTTGTTCTTTACTATTGGGTTCTTTAAATGTGAACTATGCAGACATCGTGCCTCCATTTCCTGGTTGCTAAAACTCTAAAGTTTGCCTAATTTCACCTTATCTGACAAAATCTAAACTGCTGTGAAATGTATTTCCCATAATCAAAAATATTGTATTTTCAGCTGTTTGAAGCTGGTGTACAAAACCGAAAGTAAAAGACGCAAAAACTAAACTTAAGAACAGGAAGCATAGAGCACATAGAACAGATCTATCGCTTCTTAGACTTGCTTTCAAGTAAAAGTATTGATCTGTAACTCACATTTCTATGTGAATTTGGTCAGTTCGCCCAAAAAGTTACGTATTGCCACTTTAAGTGTAATGTTTTTCTCTCTGACCTTCTGTCTGTCAGCAAGGTGAAAGTACACTAGAATGACAAGGTCAGTACACCATAATGACAAGGTCAGTACACTAGAATGACAAGGTCAGTACACTAGAATGACAAGGTCAGTACACCATAATGACAAGGTCACTACACTAGAATGACAAGGTCAGTACACTAGAATGACAAGGTCAGTACACTAGAATAACGAGGTCAGTACACTAGAATGACAAGGTCAGTACACTAGAATGACAAGGTCAGTACACTAGAATGACAAGGTCAGTACACCATAATGACAAGGTCAGTACACTAGAATGACAAGGTCAGTACACTAGAATGACAAGGTCAGTACACCATAATGACAAGGTCAGTACACTAGAATGACAAGGTCAGTACACTAGAATGACAAGGTCAGTACACTAGAATGACAAGGTCAGTACACTAGAATGACAAGGTCAGTACACTAGAATGACAAGGTCAGTACACTAGAATGACAAGGTCAGTACACTAGAATGACAAGGTCAGTACACTAGAATGACAAGGTCAGTACACTAGAATGACAAGGTCAGTACACTAGAATGACAAGGTCAGTACACTAGAATGACAAGGTCAGTACACTAGAATGACAAGGTCAGTACACCATAATGACAAGGTCAGTACACTAGAATGACAAGGTCAGTACACTAGAATGACAAGGTCAGTACACTAGAATGACAAGGTCAGTACACTAAAATGACATTCTGTATTTTACCACCAATAAAGAGACTGAAGAAGAAGGTCCTCTTTTTAGGGGACCTTCGTGGTTCTGGTACTGGTTCTGACCAACATTATTGATTATAAATCAATCTGTGGATACCGTAGATCGAAATGGCTTGCATTGAGCAATAGCCCTGGTTACCACGGACACAGCAGTATTTTTTCTGAGCCTGTGTGATTTAGGATGTGAAATCTGAAACCACTTGAAGCTGGGATGTCCCTCCTACCATTTCATTCGCTCTTCCGACTGTCCATCAACTCCTGGCAGAACTCTACATCACAGCCACTGACAAAGCACATGCCTGCAATCGTTAGATCGTAGCACAGCAAGAGAGGGTGGTTTCATCACAGCAGCACATTCAGAGATTGATTTACAGTATAGCCATTAATCGAAAAAAATCAATAATAGATTTTAAACATAAAACACTTTCTGTCATAGATGGACAATATTAATATGAGATGAAAGTCGAGTTCCCAATGAGTTCAGGAAGCCAAGATAGAGCTCTTTGAGATGTTTACAGCGATGGGGCAGACGTTTTGATCAAGAGAGACCTTTAGAAAATATATACATGTTCTCTAACACTAAAAACATACAAATATTTATTTTACAGTTGTAAAGAAGGTAAAATAGTACAGTTAGTTGTTTTATAATGTGATTACGTTATATTTAGAAAGCATATATGAAATGTCAAGCCTTATTCATACAGTTTTGTTGAATGGGAAATACATCATATAAAATATTTCATAATTTAATATTTTTATTATATTTGTACTGTGTACTTGAGCTTGTGTCCTCAAAAGAGACTACACCTCAGCAATTTATAACTATTTTTTACCAGAAAGGTGAGATTTTAACCTTTCTTTGAGTATGCAGCATCACTAGTTATTGTTTCATGATAAATAATTACTTTGGGGATGATGTAGATTACATTTTCGATTACATTTAGTTACATTTCATTAGCATTGTTGGGCTAAATGTATCATATTATTCTCTCTCTCTCTCTCTCTCTCTCTCTCTCTCTCTCTCTCTCTCTCTCTCTCTCTCTCTCTCTCTCTCTCTCTCTCTCTCTCTCTCTCTCTCTCTCTCTCTCTCTCTCTCTCTCTCTCTCTCTCTCTCTCTCTCTCTCCTTCCCCCTGTCTTTCTCTTTCCTCTTTTATAATCTGTGGGTATTTTTGGTTCCCATTAAATTAATTACACCAATTATTTTCCTTGACAACTAGGCATGGAGTGTGCAGGACACTATTTAACATTGTTCTAATTCCATTCAGTATTATTGCAATAAAACATTAGTCATAATAATTAGCAATTTGGACATCTAATTTAAGATAATTAATTTGTGAGAATATACTAATGCTTATGCAATTACCGTAGTGGAAAGTGTTTTAAGGCTTTAAGAACATAACTGTCCCAGGAGATGCAGCAGTTTTCACAGAGTTACAAACTCTTAACAGGAATATATTTGTAAACACCTGCAATCAGTTCGGTGGAGACGTGAGTATTTGTCACCAGTGTCCTAGCGAGGAGCTCGTTAAGAAAATTACCTGGGAACAAGCATCATTAATTACCGCTAATCGCTGAGACAAAATTAGTGTTCCACAGTCTGTTACTGTAGTGTGATGTATGTTAGGAGACTCTAGTGTTCCACAGTCTGTTACCGTAGTGTGATGTATGTTAGGAGACTCTAGTGTTCCACAGTCTGTTACCGTAGTGTGATGTATGTTAGGAGACTCTAGTGTTCCACAGTCTGTTACCGTAGTGTGATGTATGTTAGGAGACTCTAGTGTTCCACAGTCTGTTACTGTAGTGTGATGTATGTTAGGAGACTCTAGTGCTCCACAGTCTGTTACCGTAGTGTGATGTATGTTAGGAGACTCTAGTGTTCCACAGTCTGTTACCGTAGTGTGATGTATGTTAGGAGACTCTAGTGTTCCACAGTCTGTTACCGTAGTGTGATGTATGTTAGGAGACTCTAGTGTTCCACAGTCTGTTACCGTAGTGTGATGTATGTTAGGAGACTCTAGTGTTCCACAGTCTGTTACTGTAGTGTGATGTATGTTAGGAGACTCTAGTGCTCCACAGTCTGTTACCGTAGTGTGATGTATGTTAGGAGACTCTAGTGTTCCACAGTCTGTTACTGTAGTGTGATGTATGTTAGGAGACTCTAGTGTTCCACAGTCTGTTACCGTAGTGTGATGTATGTTAGGAGACTCTAGTGTTCCACAGTCTGTTACCGTAGTGTGATGTATGTTAGGAGACTCTAGTGTTCCACAGTCTGTTACTGTAGTGTGATGTATGTTAGGAGACTCTAGTGTTCCACAGTCTGTTACCGTAGTGTGATGTATGTTAGGAGACTCTAGTGTTCCACAGTCTGTTACTGTAGTGTGATGTATGTTAGGAGACTCTAGTGTTCCACAGTCTGTTACCGTAGTGTGATGTATGTTAGGAGACTCTAGTGTTCCACAGTCTGTTACCGTAGTGTGATGTATGTTAGGAGACTCTAGTGTTCCACAGTCTGTTACTGTAGTGTGATGTATGTTAGGAGACTCTAGTGTTCCACAGTCTGTTACCGTAGTGTGATGTATGTTAGGAGACTCTATTCAATTCAATTCAATTTTATTTTATATAGCCCTTCTTACATCAGCTAATATCTCGAAGTGCTGTACAGAAACCCAGCCTAAAACCCCAAACAGCTAGTAATGCAGGTGTAGAAGCACGGTGGCTAGGAAAAACTCCCTAGAAAGGCGAAAACCTAGGAAGAAACCTAGAGAGGAACCAGGCTATGAGGGGTGGCCAGTCCTCTTCTGGCTGTGCCGGGTGAAGATTATAACAGAACCATGCCAAGATGTTCAAAAATGTTCATAAGTGACAAGCATGGTCAAATAATAATCAGGAATAAATCTCAGTTGGCTTTTCATAGCCGATCATTAAGAGTTGAAAACAGCAGGTCTGGGACAGGTAGGGGTTCCATAACCGCAGGCAGAACAGTTGAAACTGGAATAGCAGCAAGGCCAGGCGGACTGGGGACAGCAAGGAGTCACCACGGCCGGTAGTCCCGACGTATGGTCCTAGGGCTCAGGTCTCTCAGTTGGCTTTTCATAGCCGATCATTAAGAGTTGAAAACAGCAGGTCTGGGACAGGTAGGGGTTTCGTAACCGCAGGCAGAACAGTTGAAACTGGAATAGCAGCAAGGCCAGGCGGACTGGGGACAGCAAGGTGTCATCATGCCCGGTAGTCCTGACGTATGGTCCTAGGGCTCAGGTTCTCAGAGAGAAAGAGAGAACGAGAGAATTAGAGAGAGCATACTTAAATTCACACAGGACACTGGATAAGACAGGAGAAGTACTCCAGGTATAACCAACTAACCCCAGCCCCCCGACACATAAACTACTGCAGCATAAATACTGGAGGCTGAGACAGGAGCGGTCCGGAGACACTGTGGCCCCATCCGAAGAAACCCCCGGACAGGGCCAAACAGGAAGGATATAACCCCACCCACTCTGCCAAAGCACAGCCCCCGCACCACTAGAGGGATATCCTCAACCACCAACTTACAATCCTGAGACAAGGCCGAGTATAGCCCACAGAGGTCTCCACCACAGCACAAACCAAGGGGGGGCGCCAACCCAGACAGGAAGATCACGTCAGTAACTCAACCCACTCAAGTGACGCACCCCTCCCAGGGACGGCATGAAAGAGCACCAGCAAGCCAGTGACTCAGCCCCTGCAACAGGGTTAGAGGCAGAGAACCCCAGTGGAGAGGGGAACCGGCCCGGCAGAGACAGCAAGGGCTGTTCGTTGCTCCAGAGCCTTTCCGTTCACCTTCACACTCCTGGGCCAGACTACACTCAATCATATGACCTACTGAAGAGATAAGTCTTCAGTAAAGACTTAAAGGTTGAGACCGAGTCTGCGTCTCTCACATGGGTAGGCAGACTGTTCCATAAAAATGGAGATCTATAGGAGAAAGCCCTGCCTCCCGCTGTTTGCTTAGAAATTCTAGGGACAATTAGGAGGCCTGCGTCTTGTGACCGTAGCGTACGTATTGGTATGTACGGCAGGACCAACTCGGAAAGATAGGTAGGAGCAAGCCCATGTAACGCTTTATAGGTTAACAGTAAAACCTTGAAATCAGCCCTTGCCTTAACAGGAAGCCAGTGTAGGGAAGCTAGCACTGGAGTAATATGATCAAATTTCTTGGTTCTAGTCAGGATTCTAGCAGCCGTATTTAGCACTAACTGAAGTTTATTTAGTGCTTTATCCGGGTAGCCGGAAAATAGAGCATTGCAGTAGTCTAACCTAGAAGTAACAAATGCATGGATTAATTTTTCTGCATCATTTTTGGACAGAAAATTTCTGATTTTTGCAATGTTACGTAGATGGAAAAAAGCTGTCCTTGAAACAGTCTAGATATGTTCGTCAAAAGAGAGATCAGGGTCAAGAGTAACGCCGAGGTCCTTCACAGTTTTATTTGAGACGACTTTACAACCATCAAGATGAATTGTCAGATTTAACAGAAGATCTCTTTGTTTCTTGGGACCTAGAACAAGCATCTCTGTTTTGTCCGAGTTTAAAAGTAAAAAGTTTTCAGCCATCCAGTTCCTTATGTCTGAAACACAGGCTTCTAGCGAGGGCAATTTTGGGGCTTCACCATGTTTCATTGAAATATACAGCTGTGTGTCATCCGCATAGCAGTGAAAGTTAACATTATGTTTTCGAATAACATCCCCAAGAGGTAAAATATATAGTGAAAACAATAGTGGTCCTAAAACGGAACCTTGAGGAACACCGAAATGTACAGTTGATTTGTCGGAGGACAGACCATTCACAGAGACAAACTGATATCTTTCCGACAGGTAAGATCTAAACCAGGCCAGAACTTGTCCGTGTAGACCAATTTGGGTTTCCAGTCTCTCCAAAAGAATGTGGTGATCGATGGTGTCAAAGGCAGCACTAAGGTCTAGTAGCACGAGGACAGATGCAGAGCCTCGGTCTGACGCCATTAAAAGGTCATTTACCACCTTCACAAGTGCAGTCTCAGTGCTATGGTGGGGTCTAAAACCAGACTGAAGCATTTTGTATACATTGTTTGTCTTCAGAAAGGCAGTGAGTTGCTGCGCAACAGCTTTTTCTAAAATGTTTGAGAGGAATGGAAGATTCGATATAGGCCGATAGTTTTTTATATTTTCCGGGTCAAGGTTTGGCTTTTTCAAGAGAGGCTTTATCACTGCCACTTTTAGTGAGTTTGGTACACATCCGGTGGATAGAGAGCTGTTTATTATGTTCAACATAGGAGGGCCAAGCACAGGAAGCAGCTCCTTCAGCAGTTTAGTAGGAATAGGATCCAGTATGCAGCTTGAAGGTTTAGAGGCCATGATTATTTTCATCATTGTGTCAAGAGATATAGTACTAAAACACTTAAGTGTCTCTCCCGATCCCAGGCCCTCGCAGAGCTGTGCAGATCCAGGACAGCTAAGCCCTGGAGGAATACGCAGATTCAAAGAGGAGTCCGTAATTTGCTTTCTAATGGTCATGATCTTTTCCTCAAAGAAGTTCATGAATTTATTACTGCTGAAGTGAAAGCCATCCTCTCTTGGGGAATGCTGCTTTTTAGTTAGCTTTGCAACAGTATCAAAAAGAAATTTTGGATTATTCTTATTTTCCTCGATTAAGTTGGAAAAGTAGGATGATCGAGCAGCAGTGAGGGCTCTTCGGTACTGCACGGTACTGTCTTTCCAAGCTAGTCGGAAGACTTCCAGTTTGGTGTGGCGCCATTTCCGTTCCAATTTCCTGGAAGCTTGCTTCAAAGCTCGGGTATTTTCTGTATACCAGGGAGCTAGTTTCTTATGACAAATGTTTTTCGTTTTTAGGGGTGCAACTGCATCTAGGGTATTGCGCAAGGTTAAATTGAGTTCCTCAGTTAAGTGGTTAACTGATTTTTGTCCTCTGACGTCCTTGGGTAGGCAGAAGGAGTCTGGAAGGGCATCAAGGAATTTTTGTGTTGTCTGAGAATTTATAGCACGACTTTTGATGCTCCTTGGTTGGGGTCTGAGCAGATTATTTGTTGCGATTGCAAACGTAATAAAATGGTTGTCCGATAGTCCAGGATTTTGTGGAAAAACATTAAGATCTACAACATTTATTCCATGGGACAAAACTAGGTCCAGAGTATGACTGTGGCAGTGAGTAGGTCCAGAGACATGTTGGACAAAACCCACTGAGTCGATGATGGCTCCGAAAGACTTTTGGAGTGGGTCTGTGGACTTCTCCATGTGAATATTAAAATCACCAAAAATTAGAATATGATCTGCTATGACTACAAGGTCTGATAGGAATTCAGGAAACTCAGAGAGGAACGCTGTATATGGCCCAGGAGGCCTGTAAACAGTAGCTATAAAAAGTGATTGAGTAGGCTGCATAGATTTCATGACTAGAAGCTCAAAAGATGAAAACGCCATTTTTTTTTTTGTAAATTGAAATTTGCTATCGTAAATGTTAGCAACACCTCCGCCTTTGCGGGATGCACGGGGAATATGGTCACTAGTGTAACCAGGAGGTGAGGCCTCATTTAACACAGCAAATTCATCAGGCTTAAGCCATGTTTCAGTCAGGCCAATCACATCAAGATTATGATCAGTGATTAGTTCATTGACTATGACTGCCTTTGAAGTGAGGGATCTAACATTAAGTAACCCTATTTTGAGATGTGAGGTATCACGATCTCTTTCAATAATGGCAGGAATGGAGGAGGTCTTTATCCTAATAAGATTGCTAGGGTGAACACCGCCATGTTTAGTTTTGCCCAACCTAGGTCGAGGCACAGACACAGTCTCAATGGGTATGGCTGAGCTGACTACACTGACTATGCTATTGGCAGACTCCACTAAGCTGGCAGGTTGGCTAACAGCCTGCTGCCTGGCCTGCACCCTATTTCACTGTGGGGCTAGAGGAGTTAGAGCCCTATCTATGTTGGTAGATAAGAGGAGAGCACCCCTCCAGCTAGGATGGAGTCCGTCACTCCTCAGCAGGTCAGGCTTGGTCCTGTTTGTGGGTGAGTCCCAGAAAGAGGGCCAATTATCCACAAATGTTATCTTTTGGGAGGGGCAGAAAACAGTTTTCAACCAGCGATTGAGTGCTGAGACTCTGCTGTAGAGCTCGTCACTTCCCCTAACTGGGAGGGGGCCAGAGACAATTACTCGATGCCGACACATCTTTCTAGCTGATTTACACGCTGAAGCTATGTTGCACTTGGTGACCTCTGACTGTTTCATCCTAACATCGTTGGTGCCGACGTGGATAACAATATCTCTATACTCTCTACACTCGCCAGTTTTAGCTTTAGCCAGCACCATCTTTAGATTAGCCTTAACGTCGGTAGCCCTGCCCCCTGGTAAACAGTGTATGATCGCTGGGTGATTCGTTTTAAGTCTAATACTGCGGGTAATGGAGTCGCCAATGACTAGGGTTTTCAATTTGTCAGAGCTAATGGTGGGAGCCTTCGGCGTCTCAGACCCCGTAACGGGAGGAGTAGAGACAAGAGAAGACTCAGACTCAGACTCCGACTCGCTACATAATGGGGAAAACCGGTTGAAAGTTTTTGTCGGCTGAATGAGCGACACCGGTTGAGCATTCCAACAGTATTTCCCTCCAGAAGCCATGAGAAAGTTGTCCGGCTGCGGGGACTGTGCGGGGGGATTTATACTAACGTTACTGTCTGTACTTACTGGTGGCACAGACGCTGTTTCTTCCTTTCCTACACTGAAATTACCCTTGCCTAACGATTGCGTCTGAAGCTGGGCTTGTAGCACAGCTATTCTCGCCGTAAGGCGATCGTTCTCCTGTATATTATGAGTACAGCGACTGCAATTAGAAGACATCATGTTAATGTTACTACTTAGCTTCGGCTGTTGAAGAACCATGTCCAGATAAAGCGTCCGGAGTGAAAAAGTTGAATAAGGGAAAAAAGTTGCGATGGAAAATAAAGTAAAGTTGGCAGCTAAAACGCACAGGAAAATGACTCTTCTGTCTCGGGATAAAACGTCCGGGGTGAAAAAGTTTAACGAAAAAAGATGCGTGAGGACAAAACTAAAAAGTTGGTAAATTTGTTGAACACAGAGATTGATTAAACGTTTATTAAAAGTAAAACGTGAATAGTTTGGCAGGTAGCCAAGTAGCAACAAACAGCACAGCAGCACGGAGACAATGCGGAAGCGAGACGGAACACTCTAGTGTTCCACAGTCTGTTACCGTAGTGTGATGTATGTTAGGAGACTCAAGTGTTCCACAGTCTGTTACTGTAGTGTGATGTATGTTAGGAGACTCTAGTGTTCCACAGTCTGTTACTGTAGTGTGATGTATGTTAGGAGACTCTAGTGCTCCACAGTCTGTTACCATAGTGTGATGTATGTTAGGAGACTCTAGTGCTCCACAGTCTGTTACCGTAGTGTGATGTATGTTAGGAGACTCTAGTGTTCCACAGTCTGTTACCGTAGTGTGATGTATGTTAGGAGACTCTAGTGTTCCACAGTCTGTTACCGTAGTGTGATGTATGTTAGGAGACTGTTAGGTGTTTACTTTACTGGAGTGTAAAGCTGGCACAACCCGTCCTGGTTGGATGCCCACTTTCGCACGGCACGTGTGGTGCACTGGCACAGGACGCACTGGGCTGTGAAGGCGCACTGGCGACACAGTGCGTATATCCGCATAACTTGGTTCCTCAATGAACACACGCTCCTTACAGCGAGTGCGGGTAGTTGGCTCTGGTCTGCCCCCTGGCTCCGCCAACCACCCCGTGTGCCCCCCCACATTTTATTTGGGGGGGCTGTCTCTCAGGCTTCTTTCGTCGTCGGCACCGTTGGCGTTGCCGTTGATCCAGACTCCAGCCCTCCTCCTTTACCTCACTGTAACGGACGGCTTCCTCCTCTGTAATTTTCCCCCAACCGAGGAGGACATCTACCAGTGTAGCTTCCTGCTGTGTCCAGGGTGTTTGCTCCTCCTGGCCACGCTGCTTGGTCCGTTGGTGGTGGGATCTTCTGTCACGTTCATTGAGTACAGGATTGGACCAAGGTGCAGCGTGGAATGCATACATGTTTATTAACGAAGTTAACACACGACAAAACAACAAAAGCAACGTA
>CM062494.1:139461440-139463940 GCA_031479575.1 Coregonus ussuriensis | reverse complement strand
GTCGTGGAGGGCACACTGCGGCCAGGTGCTGGGGAGGGTTCTCCGGGGGAGAAGACAACAGGCCACGCACTGGGGGGGCCTCCCAGGTGAGTAGACGTCCCACTTACCCAGAGCTTTCTGTTGCGCACTTTTGTATACCTGTGTGTTTTCCACAGGTTGCACCTCATTCCCAGCATAAGGCGCTAGTAGATTCAGGCGCAGCTGGGAATTTTGTTGATCGGAAGTTTTGTTTAGATTTAGGGATCCCTCTCCTACCTGTTGACAAACCTTTTCCCGTTCATGCCTTAGATAGCCGCCCGTTGGGGTCGGGGTTGATTAGGGAGATCACAGCACCACTTAGGATATGTGCGCAGGGGGGTCATGAAGAGACTATACAGCTGTATCTGATCGACTCTCCTGCGTACCCAGTGGTGCTGGGAATTCCCTGGTTAAGCACCCATAACCCTGCTATTTCATGGCAACAGAGGGCTCTCGATGGGTGGTCTGCTCAGTGCGAGGGGCGATGTCTGGGTGTTTCCGTGGGGGCGACTTCGGTGGAAAGTCCAAACCAAGTGCCCGCACTGCACATTCCGCCTGAATATGGGGATTTAGCTCTCGTGTTTAGTAAAACTAGGGCGACGCAGTTGCCTCCTCATAGACAGGGGGATTGTGCGATTGATCTCCAGGCAGGAGCAGTGCTCCCATGGAGCCACGTGTATCCTTTGTCTCAAGAGGAGAGAAAAGCTATGGAGACTTACATAGCCGAATTTTGAGACAGGGATACATTCGGCCCTCCACTTCTCCCGCCTCCTCAAGCTTCTTTTTTGTGAAGAAGAAAGATGGAGGGTTGCGCCCGTGCATTGATTACCGTGGTCTCGATCAGATTACTGTGAAATACAGTTATCCACTCCCTCTGATTGCGACCATGACAGAGTCATTGCATGGAGCGCGGTTTTTCACAAAATTGGATCTCAGGAGCGCGTATAACTTGGTGCGCATTAGGGAGGGCGACGAATGGAAGACAGCGTTTAGTACCACGTCAGGTCATTTCGAATATCTCGTCATGCCATATGGGTTGATGAATGCTCCATCAGTCTTCCAATCCTTCGTAGATTACATTTTCCGGGATATGCAGGGACAAGGGGTGGTCGTGTACATTGATGACATTCTGGTGTACTCGTCTACCCGAGCCGAGCATATAACCCTGGTGCGTCGTGAATTGAGGAGGCTGTTGGAGCACGACCTATATGTCAAGGCAGAGAAATGTCTGTTTTTCCAGGAGTCGGTCTCCTTTTTGGGTTATCGGTTGTCCGCGTCAGGGGTGAGAATGGAGGTGGATCGTGTGTCCGCTGTGCGTAATTGGCAAACTCCAACCACTGTAAAATAGGTGCAGCAGTTCTTGGGCTTTGCGAATTACTACCGGAGGTTTATCCGGGGTTTTGGACAGGTGGCAGCTCCCATCACGTCCCTTCTGAAAGGGGGTCCGGTGCGCCTGCAGTGGTCAGCTGATGCGGACAGGGCCTTTAGGAGACTGAAGGACCTGTTTACGTCGGCTCCGGTGCTGGCGCATTCGGATCCCGCATTACCCTTTCAGGTTGAGGTAGACGCGTCTGAGGCTGGTATAGGGGCCGTTCTCTCTCAACGGTCCGGCACGCCACCTAAACTCCGCCCCTGTGCTTTTTACTCTAAAAAGCTCAGCCCGGCGGAGCGTAACTATGACGTTGGGGACAGGGAGCTGTTAGCTGTAGTTCAAGCCCTTAAGGTGTGGAGGCATTGGCTTGAGGGGGCTCAACACCCTTTCCTCATTTTGACTGACCATCGGAACCTGGAGTACATCTGGGCAGCGAGGAGACTGAACCCTCGCCAGGCTCGATGGAGTATGTTTCTCACCAGGTTCGTATTTAAAATCACGTACATCCCTGGGTCCCAGAATGGTAAGGCAGATGTGCTGTCCCGGCGGTATGACACGGAGGAGAGGTCCGTTGAGCCTACTCCCATACTACCGGAGTCTTGCCTTGTGGCACCGGTGGTGTGGGAGGTCGATGCCGAAATCGAGCGAGCATTGCGTACCGACCCCAGCCCTCCACAGTGTCCTGAGGGTCGGAAGTACGTTCCGCTCGAGATTCGGGATCGACTCATTTACTGGGCTCACACGTCACCCTCCTCTGAACATCCGGGTATTGGCCAGGGGTAAGTTACAACCCCTGCCCGTTCCACAACGACCATGGTCCCACCTCTCGGTGGATTTTGTGACAGACCTTCCCCTCACTCAGGGGAATACCACCATCCTGGTCGTTGTGGACCGGTTCTCTAAGGCCTGTCGTCTTCTCCCTATGTCGGGTCTTCCTACTGCCCTACAGACCGCTGAGGGCCTATTTACCCACGTCTTCCGGCATTACGGGGTACCCGAGGATATAGTGTCTGATCGAGGCCCCCAGTTTACCTCCCGTGTTTGGAGAGCGTTCATGGAGCGGTTGGGGGTCTCGGTTAGCCTTACCTCAGGGTACCACCCGGAGAGTAA
>CM062494.1:139423940-139456440 GCA_031479575.1 Coregonus ussuriensis | reverse complement strand
GTAATCTGGTGGTGTGAGCTGTAGCCTGGAAGAGATGAAGAGTGTTCCTGGTAATCTGGTGTTATGAGCTGTAGCCTGGAAGAGATGAAGAGTGTTCCTGGTAATCTGGTGGTGTGAGCTGTAGCCTGGAAGAAATGAAGAGTGTTCCTGGTAATCTGGTGGTGGGAGCTGTAGCCTGGAATAGATGAAGAGTGTTCCTGGTAATCTGGTGTTATGAGCTGTAGCCTGGAAGAGATGAAGAGTGTTCCTGGTAATCTGGTGGTGTGAGCTGTAGCCTGGAAGAGAGGAAGAGTGTTCCTGGTAATCTGGTGTTATGAGCTGTAGCCTGGAAGAGATGAACAGTGTTCCTGGTAATCTGGTGGTGTGAGCTGTAGCCTGGAAGAGATGAAGAGTGTTCCTAGTAATCTGGTGTTATGAGCTGTAGCCTGGAAGAGATGAAGAGTGTTCCTGGTAATCTGGTGGTTTGAGCTGTAGCCTGGAAGGGAGGAAGAGTGTTCCTGGTAATCTGGTTGTGTGAGCTGTAGTCTGGAAGAGAGGAAGAGTGTTCCTGGTAATTAGGTGGTGTGAGCTGTAGCCTGGAAGAGAGGAAGAGTGTTCCTGGTAATCTGGTGGTGTGAGATGTAGCCTGGAAGAGATGAAGAGTGTTCCTGGTAATCTGGTGTTATGAGCTGTAGCCTGGAAGAGATGAAGAGTGTTCCTGGTAATCTGGTGGTGTGAGCTGTAGCCTGGAAGAGATGAAGAGTGTTCCTGGTAATCTGGTGGTGGGAGCTGTAGCCTGGAAGAGATGAAGAGTGTTCCTGGTAATCTGGTGTTATGAGCTGTAGTCTGGAAGAGAGGAAAAGTGTTCCTGGTAATCTGGTGGTGTGAGCTGTAGCCTGGAAGAGATGAAGACTGTTCCTGGTAATCTGGTGGTGTGAGCTGTAGCCTGGAAGAGATGAAGAGTGTTCCTGGTAATCTGGTGGTGTGTGCTGTAGCCTGGAAGAGATGAAGAGTGTTCCTGGTAATCTGGTGGTGTGAGCTGTAGCCTGGAAGAGATGAAGAGTGTTCCTGGTAATCTGGTGTTATGAGCTGTAGCCTGGAAGAGATGAAGAGTGTTCCTGGTAATCTGGTGGTGTGAGCTGTAGCCTGGAAGAAATGAAGAGTGTTCCTGGTAATCTGGTGGTGGGAGCTGTAGCCTGGAATAGATGAAGTGTGTTCCTGGTAATCTGGTGTTATGAGCTGTAGCCTGGAAGAGATGAAGAGTGTTCCTGGTAATCTGGTGGTGTGAGCTGTGGCCTGGAAGAGGTGAAGAGTGTTCCTGGTAATCTGGTGTTATGAGCTGTAGCCTGGAAGAGATGAAAATTGTTCCTGGTAATCTGGTGGTGTGAGCTGTAGCCTGGAAGAGATGAAGAGTGTTCCTGGTAATCTGGTGGTGTGAGCTGTAGCCTGGAAGAGATTAAGAGTGTTCCTGGTAATCTGGTGGTGTGAGCTGTAGCCTGGAAGAGATGAAGAGTGTTCCTGGTAATCTGGTGGTGTGAGCTGTAGCCTGGAAGAGATGAAGAGTGTTCCTGGTAATCTGGTGTTATGAGCTGTAGCCTGGAAGAGATTAAGAGTGTTCCTGGTAATCTGGTGGTGTGAGCGGTAGCCTGGAAGAGATGAAGAGTGTTCCTGGTAATCTGGTGGTGGGAGCTGTAGCCTGGAAGAGATGAAGAGTGTTCCTGGTAATCTGGTGTTATGAGCTGTAGCCTGGAAGAGATGAAGAGTGTTCCTGGTAATCTGGTGGTGTGAGCTGTAGCCTGGAAGAGAGGAAGAGTGTTCATGGTAATCTGGTGTTATGAGCTGTAGCCTGAAGAGAGGAACAGTGTTCCTGGTAATCTGGTGGTGTGAGCTGTAGCCTGGAAGAGATGAAGAGTGTTCCTGGTAATCTGGTGGTGTGAGCTGTAGCCTGGAAGAGATGAAGAGTGTTCCTGGTAATCTGGTGGTGGGAGCTGTAGCCTGGAAGAGATGAAGAGTGTTCCTGGTAATCTGGTGTTATGAGCTGTAGTCTGGAAGAGAGGAAAAGTGTTCCTGGTAATCTGGTGGTGTGAGCTGTAGCCTGGAAGAGATGAAGACTGTTCCTGGTAATCTGGTGGTGTGAGCTGTAGCCTGGAAGAGATGAAGAGTGTTCCTGGTAATCTGGTGGTGTGTGCTGTAGCCTGGAAGAGATGAAGAGTGTTCCTGGTAATCTGGTGGTGTGAGCTGTAGCCTGGAAGAGATGAAGAGTGTTCCTGGTAATCTGGTGTTATGAGCTGTAGCCTGGAAGAGATGAAGAGTGTTCCTGGTAATCTGGTGGTGTGAGCTGTAGCCTGGAAGAAATGAAGAGTGTTCCTGGTAATCTGGTGGTGGGAGCTGTAGCCTGGAAGAGATGAAGAGTGTTCCTGGTAATCTGGTGTTATGAGCTGTAGCCTGGAAGAGATGAAGAGTGTTCCTGGTAATCTGGTGGTGTGAGCTGTAGCCTGGAAGAGAGGAAGAGTGTTCCTGGTAATCTGGTGTTATGAGCTGTAGCCTGGAAGAGAGGAACAGTGTTCCTGGTAATCTGGTGGTGTGAGCTGTAGCCTGGAAGAGATGAAGAGTGTTCCTAGTAATCTGGTGTTATGAGCTGTAGCCTGGAAGAGATGAAGAGTGTTCCTGGTAATCTGGTGGTTTGAGCTGTAGCCTGGAAGGGAGGAAGAGTGTTCCTGGTAATCTGGTTGTGTGAGCTGTAGTCTGGAAGAGAGGAAGAGTGTTCCTGGTAATCTGGTGGTGTGAGCTGTAGCCTGGAAGAGAGGAAGAGTGTTCCTGGTAATCTGGTGGTGTGAGATGTAGCCTGGAAGAGATGAAGAGTGTTCCTGGTAATCTGGTGTTATGAGCTGTAGCCTGGAAGAGATGAAGAGTGTTCCTGGTAATCTGGTGGTGTGAGCTGTAGCCTGGAAGAGATGAAGAGTGTTCCTGGTAATCTGGTGGTGGGAGCTGTAGCCTGGAAGAGATGAAGAGTGTTCCTGGTAATCTGGTGTTATGAGCTGTAGTCTGGAAGAGAGGAAAAGTGTTCCTGGTAATCTGGTGGTGTGAGCTGTAGCCTGGAAGAGATGAAGACTGTTCCTGGTAATCTGGTGGTGTGAGCTGTAGCCTGGAAGAGATGAAGAGTGTTCCTGGTAATCTGGTGGTGTGTGCTGTAGCCTGGAAGAGATGAAGAGTGTTCCTGGTAATCTGGTGGTGTGAGCTGTAGCCTGGAAGAGATGAAGAGTGTTCCTGGTAATCTGGTGTTATGAGCTGTAGCCTGGAAGAGATGAAGAGTGTTCCTGGTAATCTGGTGGTGTGAGCTGTAGCCTGGAAGAAATGAAGAGTGTTCCTGGTAATCTGGTGGTGGGAGCTGTAGCCTGGAATAGATGAAGTGTGTTCCTGGTAATCTGGTGTTATGAGCTGTAGCCTGGAAGAGATGAAGAGTGTTCCTGGTAATCTGGTGGTGTGAGCTGTAGCCTGGAAGAGAGGAAGAGTGTTCCTGGTAATCTGGTGTTATGAGCTGTAGCCTGGAAGAGAGGAACAGTGTTCCTGGTAATCTGGTGGTGTGAGCTGTAGCCTGGAAGAGATGAAGAGTGTTCCTAGTAATCTGGTGTTATGAGCTGTAGCCTGGAAGAGATGAAGAGTGTTCCTGGTAATCTGGTGGTTTGAGCTGTAGCCTGGAAGGGAGGAAGAGTGTTCCTGGTAATCTGGTTGTGTGAGCTGTAGTCTGGAAGAGAGGAAGAGTGTTCCTGGTAATCTGGTGGTGTGAGCTGTAGCCTGGAATAGAGGAAGAGTGTTCCTGGTAATCTGGTGGTGTGAGATGTAGCCTGGAAGAGATGAAGAGTGTTCCTGGTAATCTGGTGTTATGAGCTGTAGCCTGGAAGAGATGAAGAGTGTTCCTGGTAATCTGGTGTTGTGAGCTGTAGCCTGGAAGAGATGAAGAGTGTTCCTGGTAATCTGGTGTTATGAGCTGTAGCCTGGAAGAGATGAAGAGTGTTCCTGGTAATCTGGTGGTGTGAGCTGTACCCTGGAAGAGATGAAGAGTGTTCCTGGTAATCTGGTGGTATGAGCTGTAGCCTGGAAGAGATGAAGATTGTTCCTGGTAATCTGGTGGTGTGAGCTGTAGCCTGGAAGAGATGAAGAGTGTTCCTGGTAATCTGGTGGTGTGAGCTGTGGCCTGGAAGAGGTGAAGAGTGTTCCTGGTAATCTGGTGTTATGAGCTGTAGCCTGGAAGAGATGAAAATTGTTCCTGGTAATCTGGTGGTGTGAGCTGTAGCCTGGAAGAGATGAAGAGTGTTCCTGGTAATCTGGTGGTGTGAGCTGTAGCCTGGAAGAGATGAAGAGTGTTGCTGGTAATCTGGTGGTGTGAGCTGTAGCCTGGAAGAGAGGAAGAGTGTTCCTGGTAATCTGGTGTTATGAGCTGTAGCCTGGAAGATAGGAAGAGTGTTCCTGGTAATCTGGTGGTTTGAGCTGTAGCTTGGAAGAGATGAAGAGTGTTCCTGGTAATCTGGTGTTATGAGCTGTAGCCTGGAAGAGAGGAAGAGTGTTCCTGGTAATCTGGTGGTGTGAGCTGTAGCCTGGAAGAGATGAAGAGTGTTCCTGGTAATCTGGTGTTATGAGCTGTAGCCTGGAAGAGATGAAGAGTGTTCCTGGTAATCTGGTGATGTGAGCTGTAGCCTGGAAGAGATGAAGAGTGTTCCTGGTAATCTGGTGTTATGAGCTGTAGCCTGGAAGAGAGGAAGAGTGTTCCTGGTAATCTGGTGGTGTGAGCTGTAGCCTGGAAGAGATGAAGAGTGTTCCTGG
Source organism: Coregonus ussuriensis (assembly GCA_031479575.1). NCBI lineage: Eukaryota > Metazoa > Chordata > Actinopteri > Salmoniformes > Salmonidae > Coregonus > Coregonus ussuriensis. The sequence goes on along the minus strand of CM062494.1, from coordinate 139,451,640 downwards.
TAATCTGGTGTTATATTGCTGTAGCCTGGAAGAGAGGAAGAGTGTTCCTGGTAATCTGGTGTTATGAGCTGTAGCTTGGAAGAGAGGAAGAGTGTTCCTGGTAATCTGTTGGTGTGAGCTGTAGCCTGGAAGAGATGAAGAGTGTTCCTGGTAATCTGGTGTTATGAGCTGTAGCCTGGAAGAGATGAAGAGTGTTCCTGGTAATCTGGTGTTATGAGCTGTAGCCTGGAAGAGAGGAAGAGTGTTCCTGGTAATCTGGTGTTATGAGCTGTAGCCTGGACGAGAGGAAGAGTGTTCCTGGTAATCTGGTGTTATATTGCTGTAGCCTGGAAGAGATGAAGAGTGTTCCTGGTAATCTGGTGGTGTGAGCTGTAGCCTGGAAGAGATGAAGAGTGTTCCTGGTAATCTGGTGGTGTGAGCTGTAGCCTGGAAGAGATGAAGAGTGTTCCTGGTAATCTGGTGGTGTGAGCTGTAGCCTGGAAGAGAGGAAGAGTGTTCCTGGTAATCTGGTGGTGTGAGCTGTAGCCTGGAAGAGAGGAAGAGTGTTCCTGGTAATCTGGTGGTGTGAGCTGTAGCCTGGAAGAGATGAAGAGTGTTCCTGGTAATCTGGTGTTATGAGCTGTAGCCTGGAAGAGATGAAGAGTGTTCCTGGTAATCTGGTGTTATATTGCTGTAGCCTGGAAGAGATGAAGAGTGTTCCTGGTAATCTGGTGGTGTGATCTGTAGCCTGGAAGAGATGAAGAGTGTTCCTGGTAATCTGGTGTTATGAGCTGTAGCCTGGAAGAGAGGAAGAGTGTTCCTGGTAATCTGGTGTTATATTGCTGTAGCCTGGAAGAGATGAAGAGTGTTCCTGGTAATCTGGTGGTGTGAGCTGTAGCCTGGAAGAGATGAAGAGTGTTCCTGGTAATCTGGTGTTATATTGCTGTAGCCTGGAAGAGATGAAGAGTGTTCCTGGTAATCTGGTGGTGTGAGCTGTAGCCTGGAAGAGAGGAAGAGTGTTCCTGGTAATCTGGTGGTGTGAGCTGTAGCCTGGAAGAGATGAAGAGTGTTCCTGGTAATCTGGTGATGTGAGCTGTAGCCTGGAAGAGATGAAGAGTGTTCCTGGTAATCTGGTGTTATGAGCTGTAGCCTGGAAGAGATGAAGAGTGTTCCTGGTAATCTGGTGGTGTGAGCTGTAGCCTGGAAGAGATGAAGAGTGTTCCTGACTGTGTGCTCGTTCTTTCCCTAGTGTCTTTGCGGATGTCACAATTAGTATTACAAGGATGTGTGTGTGTGTGTGTGTGTGTTTGTGTGTGTGTGTGTGTGTGTGTGTGTGTGTGTGTGTGTGTGTGTGTGTTTCTCTGTTCTCGTCTGTTCTTTTCTTCGGGGTACGATAATTGTTCCACTTCAGTTATGCAGATGCCTTTTATATTCTACTATGATGTAACACAGAGCAACACATGAGATCAAACAGTTACAGTGAGTCTGTGTGTGTGTGTGTGTGTGTGTGTGTGTGTAGCGATGTGTTAAAATAATCGCTACATAAACAAACCATGGGCGGCGTGCTTACAGCTCAATGGGGTCATCAGTGGCTTTGTTCTTGTAAGTCTCTCTCTCTCTCTCTCTCTCTCTCTCTCTCTCTCTCTCTCTCTCTCTCTCTCTCTCTTCCTCTCCCTCACCTACTCCCCCCCTCTCTCTCTCTCTCTGTCTCTCCCTACATCATGTGTTTCAATGTTAATGTAAAGCCTAGGTCTTGCAGTATTTATGCTGACAACTTTGAAGTAAATGGATTATTTTAAAATGACACCCTACATTCCCTGTATACAGCGCGTAGTCCTATAGGTCCTGGTCAAAAGTAGTGCACTATGTAAGGAATAGGGTGCCATTTGCGACAAAGGCAATGTCTCTCCCCGTCTTCCAGCCATAATCAGCAAATAAACAGGATCTCAGAACACATGTTTATTTGAATGAAGACGTGACTTTGATATGCCGTTGGGATTCTGTTAGCGTAGAAAAAACACAAAGCCATTTTATTCCTCTCAATTGCTCTTCTCTAAACACTTCCCATCAAACAGTCCCTTGTCTGTGTTCCAAATGGTACCCTATTCCCTATATAGTGCACTAATTTTGACCAGAGCACTATCGGCAGTGGTCAAAAGTAGTGCACTATAAAGGGAATAGGGTACCATTTGGAAAACTTTATGTCCCATATCTGAGAGGCAAGAGAGGAGAGCTCCGAGCGAAAGCCTGGAACCTCGGAGTGATTCCGGAATATTCCTGTCTATTTCCTTCTCCGTGTCAGAATTCCAATAATGGGTTTGATTAAGAGAGAGCTGACAGGGAGTTGGAATCAGAATTCTGGGTTTGATTAAGAGAGAGAGATAGCGAGCTGACAGGGAGTTAGAATCAGAATTCTGGGTTTGATAAAGAGAGATAGAGAGCTGACAGGGAGTTGGAATCAGAATTCTGGGTTTGATTAAGAGAGATAGAGAGCTGACAGGGAGTTAGAATCAGAATTCTGGGTTTGATAAAGAGAGATAGAGAGCTGACAGGGAGTTGGAATCAGAATTCTGGGTTTGATTAAGAGAGAGAGAGAGCTGACAGGGAGTTGGAATCAGAATTCTGGGTTTGATTATGAGAAAGAGAGAGCTGACAGGGAGTTGGAATCAGAATTCTGGGTTTGATTAAGAGAGAGAGAGAGCTGACAGGGAGTTGGAATCAGAATTCTGGGTTTGATTATGAGAGAGAGAGAGCTGACAGGGAGTTGTATGTTGTTGAAATAAAGGAGGTTGGGAGTGATGTGTCTGAAATGGCACCCTATTCCATATATAATTTAGTACTTCTGACCAGGGCTCATAGGGATGGAATATAGTATTTATCTGAAGAGCTCTCCGGATGGAATGGATACCTGTTATGTACCTGTCAATCAAATATGGATAAGGAGGGGTGTCTCTGTGATGTTGAGAAAAGGAGATTGTCATTTTTCTCTATGGAATCCCAGTTGGGTGGTGTGTGTGTGAACGTGTGTCTATGTGCTCATGCTTCAGAGTGTGTGTTACGAGGGGGTCATTGGGTTCTTGGATGTCTCTGCAGATACAGATAAACACTGCAAGACATGTCTTAGGAACTCAGGTGTGTGTGTGTGTGTGTGTGTGGAGGTCTCTGTTCCCTGTCGTCTGTCTCCCCAGGCAGAAGATCCCTGTCTAGCATGCCATTTCTCAGCCTGACAGCCAAGAGCCAGACTGTCACATTGCCTTCTATCTCGGTCTCTCTCTCTTTTCTCTCTCTCGCTTTCCCCTATGTGTCTCTCTCTCTCTCTCTCTCTCTCTCTCTCTCTCTCTCTCTCTCTCTCTCTCTCTGTTCACTCTCTCTTTTTCCCGTCTCTCTCTCTCTTTCCTCTCTCTCTCTCTCTCTCTCTCTCTCTCTCTCTCTCTCTCTCTCTCTCTCTGTCGCTCTCTCTCTCTCTCTCTGTCGCTCTCTCTCTCTCTCTCTCTTTCCTCTCTCTCTCTCTCTCTCTCTCTCTCTCTCTTCCTCTCTCTCTCTCTCTCTCTCTCTCTCTCTCTCTCTCTCTCTCTCTCTCTCTCTCTTCCTCTCTCTCTCTCTCTCTCTCTCTCTCTCTCTCTCTCTCTCTCTCTCTCTCTCTCTCTCTCTCTCTCTCTCTCTCTCTCTCTCTCTCTCTCTCCTCTCTCTCTCTCTCTCTCTCTCTCTCTCTCTCTCTCTCTCTCTCTCTCTCTCTCTCTCTCTCTCTCTCTCTCTCTCTCTCTCTCTCTCCTCCACTCTGACCTTGTGGACCAGGTGTGATCTCTCTCAGGAAGGGGTGACACATAATGCCTTCCCCTTGTGTTTCACTTAACATTTCCCCACCTGGAGCTGTGGGGGAACCAATGTGGGGCAGAGGGGAACCAAAGACAAGGCCTCAGAGAAGGTCATGTCTCATGGGGAGGGGGACTATCTTGGATGTTACACTGGCCTATATCAGCCCTCTCTGCCCTAACAGTCACCTTCTGTCTCTTCTGACAGATTGGCTGGAAATAAATGCCAGGTTTCAGGGCTGGCATCATCTGCGTCCCATATCACATGCTATTCCCTATTTAGTGCACAACTTTTTACCAGGGTCCATAGGGCTCTGGTAAGAAAGCATAGGGTGCTTGTATCAAAAGTAGTGCACCATATAGGGAATAGGGTGCCATTTGGGACACAAACCTTGTCTTTTATATTCTACCTCTTTTTTAGATGTGGAACACTGTGGCCGCTTTCCTCCTGTGGCCTGCAGATGACAGACTGACACTGGTATTCTGATGGATCACTGTGGCCGCTTTCCTCCTGTGGCCTGCAGATGACAGACTGACACTGGTATTCTGATGGATCACTGTGGCCGCTTTCCTCCTGTGGCCTGCAGATGACAGACTGACACTGGTATTCTGATGGATCACTGTGGCCGCTTTCCTCCTGTGGCCTGCAGATGACAGACTGACACTGGTATTCTGATGGATCACTGCGGCCTCTTTCCTCCTGTGGCCTGCAGATGACAGACTGACACTGGTATTCTGATGGATCACTGTGGCCGCTTTCCTCCTGTGGCCTGCAGATGACAGACACACTGGTATTCTGATGGAACACTCTGGCCGCTTTCCTCCTGTGGCCTGCAGATGACAGACTGACACTGGTATTCTGATGGATCACTGTGGCCGCTTTCCTCCCGTGGCCTGCAGATGACAGACTGACACTGGTATTCTGATGGAACACTGTGGCTGCTTTCCTCCTGTGGCCTGCAGATGACAGACTGACACTGGTATTCTGATGGATCACTGTGGCCGCTTTCCTCCTGTGGCCTGCAGATGACAGACTGACACTGGTATTCTGATGGAACACTGCGGCCGCTTTCCTCCTGTGGCCTGCAGATGACAGACTGACACTGGTATTCTGATGGATCACTGTGGCCGCTTTCCTCCTGTGGCCTGCAGATGACAGACTGACACTGGTATTCTGATGGATCACTGCGGCCTCTTTCCTCCTGTGGCCTGCAGATGACAGACTGACACTGGTATTCTGATGGAACACTGCGGCCGCTTTCCTCCTGTGGCCTGCAGATGACAGACTGACACTGGTATTCTGATGGATCACTGCGGCCTCTTTCCTCCTGTGGCCTGCAGATGACAGACTGACACTGGTATTCTGATGGAACACTGTGGCCTCTTTCCTCCTGTGGCCTGCAGATGACAGACTGACACTGGTATTCTGATGGATCACTGCGGCCTCTTTCCTCCTGTGGCCTGCAGATGACAGACTGACACTGGTATTCTGATGGAACACTGTGGCCTCTTTCCTCCTGTGGCCTGCAGATGACAGACTGACACTGGTATTCTGATGGAACACTGCGGCCGCTTTCCTCCTGTGGCCTGCAGATGACAGACTGACACTGGTATTCTGATGGATCACTGCGGCCTCTTTCTTCCAGTGGCCTGCAGATGACAGACTGACACTGGTATTCTGATGGAACACTGTGGCTGCTTTCCTCCTGTGGCCTGCAGATGACAGACTGACACTGGTATTCTGATGGATCACTGTGGCCGCTTTCCTCCTGTGGCCTGCAGATGACAGACTGACACTGGTATTCTGATGGAACACTGCGGCCGCTTTCCTCCTGTGGCCTGCAGATGACAGACTGACACTGGTATTCTGATGGATCACTGTGGCCGCTTTCCTCCTGTGGCCTGCAGATGACAGACTGACACTGGTATTCTGATGGATCACTGCGGCCTCTTTCCTCCTGTGGCCTGCAGATGACAGACTGACACTGCTATTCTGATGGAACACTGCGGCCGCTTTCCTCCTGTGGCCTGCAGATGACAGACTGACACTGGTATTCTGATGGATCACTGCGGCCTCTTTCCTCCTGTGGCCTGCAGATGACAGACTGACACTGGTATTCTGACGGAACACTGTGGCCTCTTTCCTCCTGTGGCCTGCAGATGACAGACTGACACTGGTATTCTGATGGATCACTGCGGCCTCTTTCTTCCAGTGGCCTGCAGATGACAGACTGACACTGGTATTCTGATGGATCACTGTGGCCGCTTTCCTCCTGTGGCCTGCAGATGACAGACTGACACTGGTATTCTGATGGAACACTGCGGCCGCTTTCCTCCTGTGGCCTGCAGATGACAGACTGACACTGGTATTCTGATGGATCACTGTGGCCGCTTTCCTCCTGTGGCCTGCAGATGACAGACTGACACTGGTATTCTGATGGATCACTGCGGCCTCTTTCCTCCTGTGGCCTGCAGATGACAGACTGACACTGGTATTCTGATGGAACACTGCGGCCGCTTTCCTCCTGTGGCCTGCAGATGACAGACTGACACTGGTATTCTGATGGATCACTGCGGCCTCTTTCTTCCAGTGGCCTGCAGATGACAGACTGACACTGGTATTCTGATGGAACACTGTGGCTGCTTTCCTCCTGTGGCCTGCAGATGACAGACTGACACTGGTATTCTGATGGATCACTGTGGCCGCTTTCCTCCTGTGGCCTGCAGATGACAGACTGACACTGGTATTCTGATGGAACACTGCGGCCGCTTTCCTCCTGTGGCCTGCAGATGACAGACTGACACTGGTATTCTGATGGATCACTGTGGCCGCTTTCCTCCTGTGGCCTGCAGATGACAGACTGACACTGGTATTCTGATGGATCACTGCGGCCTCTTTCCTCCTGTGGCCTGCAGATGACAGACTGACACTGGTATTCTGATGGAACACTGCGGCCGCTTTCCTCCTGTGGCCTGCAGATGACAGACTGACACTGGTATTCTGATGGATCACTGCGGCCTCTTTCCTCCTGTGGCCTGCAGATGACAGACTGACACTGGTATTCTGATGGAACACTGTGGCCTCTTTCCTCCTGTGGCCTGCAGATGACAGACTGACACTGGTATTCTGATGGATCACTGCGGCCTCTTTCCTCCTGTGGCCTGCAGATGACAGACTGACACTGGTATTCTGATGGAACACTGTGGCCTCTTTCCTCCTGTGGCCTGCAGATGACAGACTGACACTGGTATTCTGATGGAACACTGCGGCCGCTTTCCTCCTGTGGCCTGCAGATGACAGACTGACACTGGTATTCTGATGGATCACTGCGGCCTCTTTCTTCCAGTGGCCTGCAGATGACAGACTGACACTGGTATTCTGATGGAACACTGTGGCCTCTTTCCTCCTGTGGCCTGCAGATGACAGACTGACACTGGCATTCTGATGGATCACTGCGGCCTCTTTCCTCCTGTGGCCTGCAGATGACAGACTGACACTGGTATTCTGATGGATCACTGCGGCCTCTTTCCTCCTGTGGCCTGCAGATGACAGACTGACACAGATATTTTGCAGTTCACTCCATTTCCGGAGGTGTTAGATACTGTATAGGAGTGGTGTTCTATTAGACCCTGGATGAGGCTTTTCCTTTTGGTTTCATGTATTCATTTACATCTGTGTTGTTGTTATTAATTGTTGTTGTTGTGCTTTGCTTTAATAAAAAGTACCTTGATATACAGAATATGCCGTACATTTATATGAAGCTAGTGGTTTGGGAATGACAAAATGCAGATTCAGGATATTTTTCAATAGAAGCGTGTTCAGACTGTTGTTTATATGGACAGTTAAGATTGAGCTGTTCAAAGGCTTGCAATTTGCTTTGAAATATTGGATTACCTCTTCAAATTGGAATATTTCTACATTTTTTTTACATAGAGTTATTATGTGCTCTGGATATGGGCTTCATTGGACCTCAAATGGATCTACAAGATCTACTGGATCCAAATTTACCAGACCAACAGGTAACAACATATTATTTACCAGACCAACAGGTAACAACATGTATAATAGTATTTTCAATGGAAATTAATTTTAGGTCCCGACGAGGATAGAAGAACGTGTGTGTGTGCGTGAGTGTGTGTGTTTGTGTGTGTGCGTGCATGTGTGTGTGCGTGGGTGTTTGTGTGTGTGTGTGTGTGTGTATCACCGGTGATACAAGGCCCAAGGGCGCTGGTTAAATGTAGTGCACTATATAGGGAATAGGGTGTCATTTGTTACAGTGTTCTTGTAATAAGATTTTTATTGGAAAAACATCTTGCGCCTTGAATGTACGTCTTGGAGAGCATAAATCCACTATTAGACATTGAGATATCACATCGCCAGCCGCGAGACTCTTTATAGAACTAAATCATTCTATTAATGAAATGTGTTGCGCCGAGATTGAAAAAGTTAATCCAGCACATACAAGAGGTGACTATGAAAACAAATGACTTCAAAGAGAATCTATGTGGATATATAAATTAAATTCTGTATCTCCACACGGTTTAAACCAACAATTAGATTTCACCTCCTTCCTATAAGCCACATTTAGACTGTTATACAAAAAACGCTGTCCATATCAGATTCTACATATCGTTTATGAGTTGGCCCCACGTATTTATGAACGGCTTTGCGTGATGTCCTTCGTGGTGGGCTATCTCATGAATTGATATTGTGAGTGGACACCTGGGGCGATTGATTTGTGAGTTGCCCTTCGTGCCCGCTGCTACACCCTATAATTCCGTATCTCTTTGTGACTCATTTGTATACAGGTAGACCAGAAAAGCTACATCCCTGATGATTGGCAACCCTGATTAGAAGCGTACACTGTACCTACACACTAAAGAAGAAGGCTGTAAAGCCGAAACGTCTGTGTACGCTTTCCCTGATGCAGTGAAAATAATTAAAAACATTGAATGATGAAGTAAGCTTTATGCGATGTCTTTTTGAGCGAGAACCCATTACACCTCTCTGTTTATCATTTGGGAAGCAGACTACTTCTATGGTTACGGTGACTGCGTGACCTCTACAGGGTCGTTCCCTACTCTAGGTGAGGTAATGAGTCACAGGCCTGATTCCGTCACCCCTGGTTACCAGATCACTGATTCCGTCACCACCGGTTATCTCTCTACTTCCTGGATAGGATAGGGTGTGATGGAGGGGATTGAGGTGTGTGTATGCGTGTGTGTGTGTGGGGAGGAGGTAGTCTGCTGTAAGAGATGGGTGGAGAATCAACAGAGTTAACCTTTGAGGAATGAGTTTTTTGACAGTCTTTCAGTACAGATCGGACGTGTCACCTGAAAAATAGGTATTTCCAAGTTTGTTGAGGTGTAATGAGGAAAGGATGGGATCAGAGGCTTATAGAACAGAGAGAGGGACTACAGGTCAGCTACAGAGGATGTTGGTCTGAATGTGACGAGGTGCTTAGGGACAAACTAAGACAGAGTAAAGAGAGCTTCCATGTTTGGAATGTAGTAGGTCACCCTTAACGTTCCTGCTCTTGATGATGAAGTGTGTGTGTGTGAGTGAGTCCATACGTGCGAGGATAGGCTGTGAGTGTAACTACATGAATTCCAGTGCGACGAGGTATGTGGGGAATGGGGCTAGCTGTACCAAATGTGGGTCGAGTGGAGAGAGGATTGTAAGTCTATTTCTTCAAAGTAATGAAGTGTGTCTGAGGATATAGAGGCCGTCTCAAATGGCACCATACTCCCTATGTAGTGTGCTACTGTTGACCAGGGTCCACTACGTAGGGAATAGGGTGCCATTTGAAACACAGCCATAGACAGAGAGCTAGGTCATCTATATATAGGTCTTATAACAGATTCCTTTATGTGAGGTGTTCTACAGCATGCTGAGTGCATTTCTAGTATGTGTATGTGATCCCTAAGGGAACTGAACCGACAACCTTGATGTTGCTAATGCCATGCTCTTAGCAACTGAGCCACAGAGGACCACAAGCTCACTCCCAGGCAGGAGGAGATGGATAGACATACATTTTCTTTCTCTCTCCCTGACAGAGGGAGACAGAGAGACTGAGAGATAACGAGAGAAAGGGAGAGGGGAAGAGAGAGAGAGAGAGAGAGAGAGAGAGATAGACAGAGAGAGAGTGACAGAGACAGAGACAGAGAGAGAGACAGAAAGAGAGACACAGAGCAAGTGACAGAGAGATTTTTATTTGACCTTTATTTAACTAGGCAAGTCAGTTAAGAACAAATTCTTGTTTACGATGACGGCCTACACCGGCCAAACCCGGACGACGCTGGGCCAATTGTGCGCCGCCCTATGGGACTCCCAATCACGGCCGGTTGTGATACAGCCTGAAATCGAACCAGGGGGTCTGTAGTGATGCCTCAAGCACTGAGATGCAGTGCCTTAGACCACTGCGCCACTCGAGAACAGCGGCCTAAGGCAGGGATATGTTTAGTCACTATCACATGCAGCATTACTCAGTGTTAACCCCTAGTGTGTATCCTGTGTCTGACCTCACACAGACACGCACACACTGTCTGTTTGTTTGAAGGAGATCCTAGCCGGGGGCGTATCTTGTGATAACAGCGATCACAGACTCTCTTTGTTGTTGGGCTAACTGAGAAGGATAACGGTAGCACAGAAACAGACAAACACACTCACCCGCACACACACACACACACACACACACACACACACACACACACACACACACACACACACACACACACACACATTTTGTTAAACCAGCAGTACATCCAGTCTCCTTCTTTACTCTCTCTCTCTCTGTGTGCTCCCAGACACCACTCTGTTCACCATATAGTACACAACATCACCAGGGCCCATCGGGTGGGAAGTAGTGCGCCTTATACAGCATAGGGTACAATTTGGGAGCCGTCCTCTGTCTGTGTAGGGCTTTCAAAGGCACAGCTGTTTAGCATTAACATACTGTACACAGCATCAACAAGACTGTCTTATTTCCAGTGACTTGATACTCTTCTGCTTCATATGCTTTCATGTCTTCCCCAATGGCATACAGTTAATGACATTTAAAAAAAACACACAATGTTGAAAACGTTAATGTTATTATTTATTAATCACTGTGTGTGTGTGCGCACGTGTCTTTGCCCGTGTGTATGCGTGCACGTCTACGCGAGTGTGTGTTTGTGATTGTATAAATACCTTTGTTATCTAGCTCATAGTTTTGACAGTCCTTCGATCTGTACAATGTAAACACAGATAGATCAAACTAAGACACCAGGCCTAAGCTGTGATAAGACTGATGTTAACACCAGGCCTAAGCTATGATAAGACTGATGTTAACACCAGGCCTAAGCTATGATAAGACTGATGTTAACACCAGGCCTAAGCTATGATGAGACTGATGTTACCACCAACCCTAAGCTATGATAAGACTGATGTTAACACCAGGCCTAAGCTATGATAAGACTGATGTTAACACCAGGCCTAAGCTATGATAAGACTGATGTTAACACCAGGCCTTAGCTATGATAAGACTGATGTTAACACCAACCCTAAGCTATGATAAGACTGATGTTAACACCAACCCTAAGCTATGATAAGACTGATGTTGACACCAGGCCTAAGCTATGATAAGACTGATGTTAACACCAGGCCTAAGCTATGATAAGACTGATGTTAACACCAGGCCTTAGCTATGATAAGACTGATGTTGACATCAGGCCTAAGCTATGATGAGACTGATGTTAACACCAACCCTAAGCTATGATAAGACTGATGTTAACACCAGGCCTTAGCTATGATAAGACTGATGTTAACACCAACCCTAAGATATGATAAGACTGATGTTGACACCAGGCCTAAGCTATGATAAGACTGATGTTGACATCAGGCCTAAGCTATGATAAGACTGATGTTGACACCAGGCCTAAGCTATGATAAGACTGATGTTGACACCAGGCCTAAGCTATGATAAGACTGATGTTAACACCAGGCCTAAGCTATGATAAGACTGCTGTTAACACCAGGCCTAAGCTATGATAAGACTGATGTTGACACCAGACCTAAGCTATGATAAGACTGATGTTAACACCAACCCTAAGCTATGATAAGACTGATGTTGACACCAGGCCTAAGCTATGATAAGACTGATGTTGACACCAGACCTAAGCTATGATAAGACTGATGTTAACACCAACCCTAAGCTATGATAAGACTGATGTTGTGGTCTCTTCTCTTCTGTACACATGATGGTGACGTCCAACGTCCCTAAGTGGGAAATGATTGGTCCCAGTTTACCTCAGAGATGGGTCACTCTGGTCCTTGTGGGGCCTGATGCTTTCAACGATGTTCTTTCAAACCAGGAAACCAGTGTCTGATCTAGATCTGGTAGACTAGGTGTGTTAAACCAGGAAACCAGTGTCTGATCTAGATCTGGTAGACTAGGTGTGTTAAACCAGTTGTTTAATGTAAAAGATAGAACCAGCTGACATTCAGGCTCCACAAGGACCACCGTTGCCCATCTCTGCTCTCCTTAAAGCTGCTTCTTATGACGATCTGATTTCCTTTATGAACATATTCCTAACACGATATAGAAGATCTGTTTCCCTTATGAACATATTCATAACACGATATAGAAGATCTGTTTCCCTTATGAACATATTCATAACACGATATAGAAGATCTGTTTACCTTATGAACATATTCATAACACTATATAGAAGATCTGTTTACCTTATGATCATATTCATAACACGATATAGAAGTACTATTTCCCTTATGAACATATTCATAACACGATATAGAAGATCTGTTTCCCTTATGAACATATTCATAACACCGTATAGAAGATCTGTTTACCTTATGATCATATTCATAACACCGTATAGAAGATCTGTTTACCTTATGAACATATTCATAACACCATATAGAAGATCTGTTTCCCTTATGAACGTATTCATAACACCATATAGAAGATCTGTTTCCCTTATGAACGTATTCATAACACCATATAGAAGATCTGTTTCCCTTATGAACATATTCATAACACTATATAGAAGATCTGTTTACCTTATGAACATATTCATAACACCATATAGAATATCTGTTTTCCTTTATGAACATATTCATAACACCATATAGAAGATCTGTTTCCCTTATGAACATATTCATAACACCATATAGAAGATCTGTTTCCCTTATGAACATATTCATAACACCACATAGAATATCTGTTTCCCTTATGAACATATTCATAACACCATATAGAAGATCTGTTTACCTTATGAACGTATTCATAACACGATATAGAAGATCGGTTTACCTTATGAACGTATTCATAACACCATATAGAAGATCTGTTTACCTTATGAACATATTCACAACACCATATAGAAGATCTGTTTACCTTACGAACATGTTCATAACACCGTATAGAAGCAAAGTGTTTGAGTGTTAGGAAGGCAGTTTCATAACGCCTTATGACTGCTTCCATAAGGTACTACTAATATGCTTATAATGCATTATACCTATTGAAAAGTCGAGCGTCACCAAAAGTGATTAAATAGAAACATCAACTTAAACCTTGGTTGAAGTGAAGGAGTAGAGTCTTTCCATTGTGAAGCCACACCCCCTATTTTTTATTTACAAGTTATTGTTTTTAGCACTTGGTACCAGTTGGTATTGACTGTACTGCATGGTGGATAAGAAACTAACCAATGGTTACACAGTTTCAGAAAAGTATATCTTATATTTAGATATGTATATATATATAGACAGAGATTTATATTCATTTATAGGCTAAGCTTTAAAATAGCACAGTAAACACTTTGCACACATGTTATAAACCACAACATTTCTCTGGTTTGTTAAGTACTTCTTAGACCAACGTTGTTGGGAGGTCGCCCAAAAAAGCATGAACTCAATTAGCCACGTTGGTGGCCATTTTGTACTTGTTCTTTACTTTAAAGTCAGAATAATTGAAATTCAGAACACTTGGACCGCACAGAGAAAACAACAGGAAAAAAAACAAGAGAAGGTATAAAAACAGTCAAGTAGAGATATTGAATTTGTATAATAATGCACATCATTCCTGGGGTTTTTGCTCTCTCTCTCTCTCTCTCTCTCTCTCTCTCTCTCTCTCTCTCTCTCTCTCTCTCTCTCTCTCTCTCTCTCTCTCTCTCTCTCTCTCTCTCTCTCTCTCTCTCTCTCTCTCTCTCTCTTCCCTCGCTCTCTCTCTCTCTCTCTCTCTCTCGTCTTCTGGTATTTCCTCTCTTGCTTTCTTTCTTTCTCTAACTTACTCTCTCTCTCTCCCTCCCCATTTCCCTCTCCATCTCTTTCTCTCTCTCTCCCTATCTCTCCCCCTACCTCTCTCCTCTCATCCTTCCTTCCTGTACAGTTGGTGTAGTGGTGACAGTAGAAACAGCTAAAGGGCTCTTAGTGACGGTTGGTTGAAGTTTGTACAGAAACTTTTCTTTTTCATATAAACAGGCACACACAGATGGACTGGATGGGGTGGCGGGTGTATCCCCTGGCCATGACCCCCCCCTAGTCACCGACAACAAAACCTCTGTTTGTGTTGTTCATCAGTCTTTCTTTGATTCGTTTTTGTCTATTTTCGTAATCCCTCGTTTATAAGTCCAATCGATACATCCTCCCTGCGTCCCTTTCTTAAACATAGTCGTTTTCTTCCATCGTTCGTCCCTTGGCTTTGGGCCCGGGGTCTCAGGCCTGCTGAGATGAAGTTAAGGCCTACTATGGTCCTAGAAGTTCCTTCTACACGTTGATTGTTTTGCTGTTCCAGTTCTAGAGTTCTTCTTCTGTTCTACAGCTCCAGTTGTAGAGTTCTTCTGTTCTACAGCTCCAGTTGTAGAGTTCTTCTGTTCTACAGCTCCAGTTGTAGAGTTCTTCTGTTCTACAGTTGCAGTTCTAGAGTTCTTCTGTTCTACAGCTCCAGTTCTAGAGTTCTTCTGTTCTACAGCTCCAGTTCTAGAGTTCTTCTGTTCTACAGTTGCAGTTCTAGAGTTCTTTCTCCAACATTTTGTCCTGCTGTCTCCCGTGGCGATGGAGATGAAAGGTTATTTTCTAGCTGGCCAGTCCCAGACAATGAAGTTTCAAAACAACAACAATCCAATGGTTTTGTTGTCGTAGATTTGTTTGTGTTTGCTTGTTTTCTCTCACTCTGTCTCTAACGTTGCCGCAGCCGTTGGCCGGTTCTCTATTGTGCAAATTTACGCTGTCTCTGGTAGGTCCACTCGGAACGAGCTAGCAAATCCTTTTGTGGGCTGCAAGGCAAGAGAAAACACACTCGTTAGACACATGGCGTCCATCTCTCTCTCCTACTCTCTTTTATTCTGTTCATGTTTTAAGTCATCATTATGGCCGTCAGGACCAGGGTTGTGTTCCAAAGGGTAACCTATACCCTAAATAGTGCACTACTTTTGACCAGGGTCTTATGTTGCCACTATAGGGACTAGGGTACCATTTGGGATGCACTCCTGGTGTTTTACCTGTCCTTATGGTCTGTCTGGGAAAACCTCCTGGCCCTTGTTATAAACTACAACCAGACTATAAAACCTAGTTATAAACTACAACCAGACTATTATAACTAGTTATAAACTACAGCTGCGCTATAATAACTATTTATAAACTACAACTGCGCTATAATAACTAGTTGGAAACTACAACCAGACTATAATATCTGGTTGTAAACTACAACCAGACTATAATACCTGGTTATAAACTACAACCAGACTATAATAACTGGTTATAAACTACAACCAGACTATAATACCTGGTTATAAACTACAACCAGACTATAATACCTGGTTATAAACTACAACCAGACTATAATACCTGGTTATAAACTACAATCAGACTATAATAACTGGTTATAAACTACAACCAGACTATAATACCTGGTTATAAACTACAACCAGACTATAATACCTGGTTATAAACTACAACCAGACTATAATATCTGGTTATAAACTACAACCAGACTATAATACCTGGTTATAAACTACAACCAGACTATAATAAGTAGTTATAAACTACAACCAGAATATAATAGTTGGTTATAAACTACAAGTTATGTCAGAATTGGCTAAAGAAGAGACACTACAGTTGATGTTAAAGGGGCAATCTGGGATTTAAAAAAACAACAAAACCACACACTGTCACTTTTTTGGTTAACAGCTGTGGAATGGTTGAACTACAGCGGGACTAAACTAATGGGGCATTTATAAGATACATTCTTCAATAATCAATGGCTATAGGCCTATATCATTCGTTTAAATGTCCAAAATTGGATGTTGGTACCAATCCCAGATTGCTCCTTTAAAGACGTCAAGCAGAGAGAAGGGGATGAAGCTGTTCTTGTAATTATCTACACTGCGTGGCACAGCACCAAGTGGCAAGGCACAACACACACACACACACACACACACACACACACACACACACACACACACACACATATGTCATGTTCATCTATCCCTTGTGGGGACCTACAATTATTCTCCATTCAAAATCCTATTTTCCCTAACCCCTAACCATAAACCTAACCCTTACCCTAACCCTAACCCTAACCTGTAACCCTAACCCCTAACCCTAACCCGAAACCTAACCCCTAACCTTAATCCGTAGCCTTAACCCAAACCCTAAACCTA
This sequence comes from Coregonus ussuriensis, assembly GCA_031479575.1. Classification (NCBI taxonomy): domain Eukaryota; kingdom Metazoa; phylum Chordata; class Actinopteri; order Salmoniformes; family Salmonidae; genus Coregonus; species Coregonus ussuriensis. The sequence continues at coordinate 139,435,192 of CM062494.1, read as the reverse complement.
AATCGAATTCCTAACCCTAAACCTAACCACTAACCCCTTACCCTTATCCTAACCCTAAACCTAACCACTAACCCCTTACCCTTATCCTAACCCTAAACCTAACCACTAACCCCTTACCCTTATCCTAACCCTAAACCTAACCACTAACCCCTTACCCTTGTCCTAACTCTAAACCTAACCACTAACCCCTTACCCTTATCCTAACCCTAAACCTAACCACTAACCCCTTACCCTTATCCTAACCCTAAACCTAACCACTAACCCCTTACCCTTGTCCTAACTCTAAACCTAGCCCTAACCCCTTACCCTTATCCTAACCCTAAACCTAACCACTAACCCCTTACCCTTATCCTAACCCTAAACCTAACCACTAACCCCTTACCCTTATCCTAACCCTAAACCTAACCACTAACCCCTTACCCTTATCCTAACTCTAAACCTAACCCCTAACCCCTTACCCTTATCCTAACCCTAAACCTAACCACTAACCCCTTACCCTTATCCTAACCCTAAACCTAACCACTAACCCCTTACCCTTGTCCTAACTCTAAACCTAGCCCTAACCCTAATTGTAACCCTAAACCTAACCCCTAAGCTTAAAATAGCCTTTGTCGTCATGGGGACGTGGGAAATGTCCCCACCAGGGAGAACTTGCTTTGTTTTACTGTCCTTGTGGGGACTTTTGGGGGATTCAGGTCCCCACAAGGACAGAAGAACACGACCACACACACACACACACACACACACACACACACACACACACACACACACGCATACACACACCAACACACAGAGGGAAACAAATAAAAGGTGATGGTAGATTAGTTCAGCACGAAACAGAACTTCATCATGATTATTACCTGAGGGAGGATGAGCCAGCATGCACTAACACATACTGATACACACTGATACACACACACACACACACACACACACATTCACACACATATGCACACATACACACACACACACACACATACACACACATACACAGACACACACACAAACACACACACACACACACACACACACACATACACAAACACACACATAGACACACACACACATACACACACACACACACACATACACACACACACATACAGATACAGACAGACAGACAGACAGACAGACAGACAGACAGACAGACAGACAGACAGACAGACCCAGAGAGACACACTCACACAGCATGCCCTAAAATATAGAATCAAAATTAACAGCAGCGGAGCTTCTCGCTATGTGACTAAGTTATAAGACATGAATAAAAGTAGCGTCTTCACTCCTTGTCAGTTTAATCATGTACTGGTGTTGTTGCTCTTTATGTTTCCATAGAACACGTCCCAAATTACACCCTACGCCTTTTAATAGCGCATTTCATTTAACTAGGCCCCATACGGCTCTGGTCAAAAGCAGTGCACTACATATGGAATATAGTGCCATTTGTGACGCAAGCCATAGTGAGAAGTGACTACTAGGTGGAAGGATAATTAGTAGTTGGTGTAGATATTGCGTTTTATTTATCGATGAGTCATAGTCCGTGTCTGAAATGACACCCTATTCCCTCTATAGTGCCCTGCTTTTCACCAGAGCCCATAGGGGCTAGAGTGCCACTTCAGACGCATGTATAGTACGACCGTGAGCAGACAAACAACCTACATTATAATATTACTGCTGCTCAATGCATGTTTGTAGAAGAATGACCTTGTTTTCTAGGTTTCAGGTGAAATGTCAAAAAAGGAAGAAAAAGTTGAGATTTTCTAAACTGATCTTATTTGCTAAAAAGTCGTTAATTGGTAGAAAAACACCAGAAGAACTATAGTTCAGAAAATACACTAATTGAACAAGTAGGTAGATGTAGGGGACAGGAAAGTGGCCACAAACACATTTTTGAATCAAAAGTAGATTCTTTTACTTATTTTATTATTTCAAACAATAAATAGGGTGAAGGATTTAGGAGGTTAGAGAAATATATAGGGGGGTTACATTTTGAAAAGACAAAACAACTAAATTTTTACTTCAATTTCACTTCCAAACAGAAAATATACAAATAAAAAAAGCTATCTAAAAAAAAACGTCTTAGCAAAAAAGTTGCTAATATGGATAGCGGACCAGGCCAAAGTCGTACGGCTCTAGTGACGTAGCCTGGTACTCATAGGGCTCTAGTGACATAGCCTGGTACTCATACTCACAGAGAGAGAAGGTGGGTTTGTATGGTAGCGGCAGTGTACCCCTTAAGGACTCACAGTCTGTCCTCTCTAGCGTTGTGTCTGTAGCAGTACTGGCTGTACCGCTAGCTGTAGCTTGGCTGTTGTGTTGGAGATGTAGTTGATGTGACTGGTGGAGGTGGTGGTGGTGCATTGACCGTGGCAGTGTGGCGCATCCGCCGCCATCTTTTCCGAACGTAGAAAATGACCTATCGGAGGTCAGCGTGAGGTCAGAGGTCAGCGTAAGGTCATTGTCGTGGTGACCGGGTGCGGCGGTGGCGGGTACCTCAGCGTCGGGCACGGAGTCCATTCCTGGCACGTGCAGGTTGCTACGGTAGTCGCCACCGGTGCCCTGGCGACCGTCGCCAGGGACGAAAGCTGGCATCCAGCAGCGGTCGGAGTGGCCCAGGGCCTTACACTCCTCTGTACAGTTAGAGAAGAGATCTGTGCCTACAGGGAGGACAGGAGAGAGGGATGGAGGGAGGGAGAGTGGAAGTGAGGAGATGGGAGGATGGAAGGGGGAGGGTCAAGGAGGGGGAGGAGGAGATGTGGGTGGAAGGAGGGAGGGAGGGAGGGAGGGAGAGGAGAGGAGAGGAGAGGAGAGGAGAGGAGAGGAGAGAGGGAGGGAGGGAGGGAGGGAGGGAGGGAGGGAGGGAGGGAGGGAGGGAGGGAGGGAGAGGGTGGAGAGAAAGAGAGAGCATACACAAGTTAGAAAATTGGTTTGTGATGTTAAAAACAACAGAACAGAAACAACATGAATGCTATTCATCAAACAGACAGTGGTAAACAGTGATGAAGTCTCTGGTTTGTTTCTACAGAGTTCTCATTCATATGAAGCAATATGCAATCATACCAGCATTATGATACAAAGACATTACACCCTCCATCTATGAATCAACTTCATCAAACTGCCTCATCAATGCAACTGATGTTCAAGACCCAATCTCACCAAAACTGAGACAAAACTGTGTCCCAAATAAAACCCTATTCCCTTTATAGTGCACTACTTTTTACCCCAAAAAGTATGTAGAGAATAGGGTGCCATTTGGGACACAGCGTGAGATGAAGTTACACACAGACAGAAAAAACAACAATTATCTTCAGAAATATACTACAAAAAGCCACACAGTGTGACGATTATTATTGAGCGATTTTGGGTTCCTTTTGAATCTGACACAGACCGGCAATTCATGCATGAGAGCACCAGCTGTTCCGGACGACTATGTGATCACGCTCTCCGTAGCCGATGTGAGTAAGACTTTTAAGCAGGTCAACATTCACAAGGCCGCAGGGCCAGACGGATTACCAGGACGTGTACTCCGAGCATGTGCTGACCAACTGGCAAGTGTCTTCACTGACATTTTCAACATGTCCCTGACTGAGTCTGTAATACCAACATGTTTCAAGCAGACCACCATAGTCCCCGTGCCCAAGAACTCTAAGATAACCTGCCTAAATGACTACCGACCCGTGGCACTGACGTCTGTAGCCATGAAGTGCTTTGAAAGACTGGTCATGGCTCACATCAACAGCATAATCCCAGAAACCCTAGACCCACTCCAATTTGCATACCGCCCCAACAGATCCACAGATGATGCAATCTCTATCGCACTCCACACTGCCCTTTCCCACCTGGACAAGAGGAACACCTACGTGAGAATGCTATTCATTGACTACAGCTCAGCATTCAACACCATAGTGCCCTCAAAGCTCATCACTAAGCTAAGGATCCTGGGACTAAACACCTCCCTCTGCAACTGGATCCTGGACTTCCTGACGGGCCGCCCCCAGGTGGTAAGGGTAGGTAACAACACATCTGCCACACTGATCCTCAACACGGGGGCCCCTCAGGGGTGCGTGCTCAGTCCCCTCCTGTACTCTCTGTTCACCCATGACTGCATGGCCAGGCACGACTCCAACACCATCATTAAGTTTGCCGACGACACAACAGTGGTAGGCCTGATCACCGACAACGATGAGACAGCCTATAGGGAGGAGGTCAGAGATCTGGCCGTGTGGTGCCAGGACAACAACCTCTCCCTCAACGTGACCAAGACAAAGGAGATGATTGTGGACTACAGGAAAAAAAAGAGGACTGAGCACGCCCCCATTCTCATCGACGGGGCTGTAGTGGAACAGGTTGAGAGCTTCAAGTTCCTTGGTGTCCACATCACCAACGAACTATCATGGTCCAAACACACCAAGACAGTCGTGAAGAGGGCACGACAAAGCCTATTCCCCCTCAGGAGACTAAAAAGATTTGGCATGGGTCCTCAGATCCTCAAAAAATTCTACAGCTGCACCATCGAGAGCATCCTGACTGGTTGCATCACCGCCTGGTATGGCAACTGCTTGGCCTCTGACCGCAAGGCACTACAGAGGGTAGTGCGTACGGCCCAGTACATCACAGGGGCAAAGCTCCCTGCCATCCAGGACCTCTATACCAGGCGGTGTCAGAGGAAGGCCCTCAAAATTGTCAAAGACTCCAGTCACCCTAGTCATAGACTGTTCTCTCTGCTACCGCACGGCAAGCGGTACCGGAGTGCCAAGTCTAGGTCCAAAAGACTTCTCAACAGCTTCTACCCCCAAGCCATAAGACTCCTGAACAGCTAATCAAGGCTACCCGGACTATTTGCACTGCCCCCCCCACCCCATACTTTTTACGCTGCTGCTACTCTGTTAAGTATTTATGCATAGTCACTTTAACTCTACCCACATGTACATATTACCTCAACTACCTCAACTAGCCGGTGCCCCCGCACATTGACTATGCAACGGTACCCCCCTGTATATATAGCCTCCCTACTGTCACTTTATTCTATTGTGTATATATAGCCTCCCTACTGTCACTTTATTTTTACTTCTGCTCTTTTTTTCTCAACACTCTTTTTGTTGTTGTTTTATTCTTACTTTTTTTGTTTAAAATAAATGCACTGTTGGTTAAGGGCTGTAAGTAAGCATTTCACTGTAATGTCTGCACCTGTTGTATTCGGCGCATGTGACCAATAAAATTTGATTTGATTTGATTTGAATTCATTGACACTGAGCGTTTGCCAAAAAACTGGCTGAGACAAAACAAAAAGGCGAAAATTAGGATCCAATAACACACGCAGGGCGTAAAAGAGGTACAGTTGAGTTAATTAGTCACTCTTAGAGAGAAGAAAGACGATGGGGATATGTAAAAAGAAGGGGGAGTGGAAGAGGGAGAAAGAGAGAAAGGGAGAGAGAGAGCGAGGGGGAGAGAGAGAGAGAGAGAGAGAGAGGGAGAGAGGAAGGGGCAAAAAGAGGAAGATAAGAGAGCGAGGGAGGAGGAGAGAGAGGAAGAGAGTAACATAATGAGACCTCCAATCTTAATCGTGGTGCAGATTGGATTTGCAGTTTTTTCAGAGTTTTGCCAACGACGGGACAATGCCAACACATCGGAATGAAGTGATCAAAGGAGTGGAGTGGAGAGGGGGAGGGAATGTAGGAGAAGAAGGGGTTAATTGCTCCAGTCAGTAATTCCTCCATACCGTGGCTGAGAGCGCTGAAGATCAAAGGAACTGCTTAGACAAATCTTTTCCGCTGATTATACTGTGTGTGTGTGTGTGTGTGCGTGCGTGTGTGTGTGTGTGTGTGTGTGTGTGTGTGTGTGTGTGTGTGTGTGTGTGTGTGTGTGTGTGTGTGTGCGTGCGTGCGTGTGTGGGGTGGAGGGGTTTGACAAAGCTGAACGACTGATAATACTGCTGCAATGCTGCTCTCTCTCTCTCTCTCTCTCCCTCTCTCTCTCCCTCTCTCTCTCTCCATCTCTCTCTCTCCATCTCTCCCTCTCTCTCTCTCCATCTCTCTCTCTCCATCTCTCCCTCTCTCTCTCTCCCTCTCTCTCTCTCCATCTCTCTCTCTCCATCTCTCCCTCTCTCTCTCTCCCTCTCTCTCTCTCTCTCTCTCTCTCTCTCTCCATCTCTCTCTCTCCTCTCTCTCCCTCTCTCTCTCTCTCTCTCTCTCTCCCTCTCTCTCTCTCTCTCTCTCTCTCTCTCTCTCTCTCTCTCTCTCTCTCTCTCTCTCTCTCTCTCCATCTCTCTCTCTCCATCTCTCTCTCTCTCTCTCTCTGTCTCTCTCTCTCTCTCTCTCTCTCTCTCTCTCTCTCTCTCTCTCTCTCTCTCTCTCTCTCTCTCTCTCTCTCTCTCCATCTCTCCCTCTCTCTCTCTCCCTCTCTCTCCCTGCCCCCTCTCTCTCTCTCCCTTTCACTCCTTCCTTCTCTCTCTCTCTCTCTCTCTCTCTCTCTCTATTTATCTCTCTCTCACTCTCTCTCTCAATTCAATTCAATTCAATTCAATAGACTTTATTGACATGGCAAGTTAAATTACTTACATTGTCAAAGTATACATATAACAATGGTGGGACCAACAGCCATAATAATAATAGTAGTAGTGGACATGGGATCACCATTAACAGCAACTACAACAACAATATTAATGAGAATAACAATACATTAAAGCAATAGTAGTCGACCAATCTCAACATGACTGAGAAGACACATTACATGCTATGAAAGCCAAAACAAAACAGGAAATATTGTTGACATTACAATACACTTTTCACTGGCTGTCCCTCAGGTTGTGGCAGGAGGACACATATTTGGCTGCCAAAATTGCACATATTGGCTTTTCACCCAATAAATATTGGATTTTTTCTTCCTCTTTTATAGTTTCAAATTCTTTGTACTGAATGATAATTTTGGGAAAGAAAGATTCTCTTAGGTCTGAGTATTTTTCACATTGTAGTAGGAAATGGAGCTCTGTCTCTACCTCTCCCCGGAGGCAGAGTGAGCACAGCTTGTCCTCTCTGGGCAGCCAGGTTTGCCTGTGACGACCGGTCTCTATAGCCAGACTGTGCTCACTGAGTCTGTACCTAGTCATTGTTTTCCTCAGTTTTCTATCAGTCACAGTGGTCAGATAGTCTGCCACCAAGTACTGTCTGTTTAGAGCCAAATATCATTGAAGTTTAATTTGATTTTTTGTGTTGTCTTTCCAATAGGTGATATATTTTTCTTTTTGCTTTGTGATGATTTGGTTGGGCCAGATTTTCTGAGTGCTGTCCTGAGTCTCTATGAGGTTGGTTTTGGTTAGTGAACTGAAGGGGGTGTTGGCCCAATTCTGCTCTACATGCGTTATTTGGAGTTTTTCTTTGCACTTGCAATACAGTCTTGCAAAACTCTGCATGCAGTATTTCGATTGGATGTTTGTCCCATTTGGTAAATTCATTATTAGAGAGTGGACCCCATACTTCGCTGCCATATAGAGCAATTGGACAATTCTGAGCCAGATTCTATTTGGAATTTAGATTTTAATATTCCTTTTAATGGCATAGAATGCTCTTCTTTCTTTGTCGCTCAGCTCATTCACAGCCATGTGAAAGCTACCTGTGTTGCTGATATTTAGTCCTAGATACGTGTAGTTTTCGGTGTGTTCTAATAGAACTGTGTCCAAATAGAATTTATATTTGTCATCCTGATTTCCGGACCTTTTTTGGAATATAATTATATTCAGGGTTTTTTAGATTAACGAACCTGTGCAGATGATCTAGATGCTGCTGTAACCCCTCCTTAGTGGGAGACAGTAGCACCAGGTCATCTGCGTACAGCAGACACTTGATTTCAGTGTTGTGTAGGGTGAGACCAGGTGCTGCCGATTCTTCTAATGTTTTTGCCAATTCATTAATGTAGATGTTAAATAGTGTTGGACTTATTGGGCAGCCCTGTTTCACTCCACGTCCCTGAGAGAAGAAGTATGTTTGCTTATTGCCAATTTTAACTGCACATTTGTTTTTTGTGTACATTGATTTAATAAAATAATATGTTTTCCCTCCAATACCACTTTCTATTAGTTTATAAAAAATAATTTTGTGCCAAATTGAATAAAATGCTTTCTTGAAGTCAACAAAACACTAGTAGATTTTGCCTTTGTTTTGATTTACTTGTTTGTCAATTAGAGTCTGGAGGGTGTAAATGTGGTCTGTTGTACCTCTCTCTCTCTCTCTCTCTCTCTCTCTCTCTCTCTCTCTCTCTCTCTCTCTCTCTCTCTCTCTCTCTCTCTCTCTCTCTCGCTTTCTCTCTCTCTCGCTTTCTCTCTCTCTCTCTTTCTCCCTCTCTCTGTCTCTATGTCTCTCTCTTTCTCCTTGTATCTCTCAGTTGTCTCTGTTTCTCTCTCTTACACACTCTCTCACACACATCTGCACGTAGTTGAGAGAGAGGGATGAGGCTAGGTGCAGAGAAGCCTTGTCAGATGATGTAAATTCAAACTGTTATTCTCTCTGGCTGCATGTTTCCTCCTGTCTCTCTCTCTCTCTCTCTCTCTCTCTCTCTGTCTCTCTCTGTCTCTCTCTGTCTCTCTCTGTCTCTCTCTGTCTGTCTCTCTCTCTCTCTCTCTCTCTCTCTCTCTCTCTCTCTCTCTCTCTCTCTCTCTCTCTCTCTGTGTGTGTCACTGTAGGCTGTTTATCCCCCCTTCACCTTTTCTCCACCAGAGCAGGAAATAAACAAGCAGCTATACATTACAGAATGACCTCATCAAGACGAACACACACACACACACACACACACACACATGCATTTATATGCACAAACACACACAAACAGATACACACACCAGAGATCCACAAACCGTAACAATGTACACACACACCAACACAGACAAAGCAGACACAGACCCACTACACACACATACACACACGCGCACACATGCACAAAGCAGACACCCCACACACACACACGACGCAAACAAACTAGCCATCTTGTTGCTAATAAGCAATCAGTGCTGTTCTGTTTCTGTTTCCTTTGTGTTATTCCACCTTGTTTCTGGGATCCCAAAACAACATGACTTTCTTCATTATTTTGACTTACATACACTGGAGTAGAGAGAGAGATAGAGGTATAGAATAAAAGAGAGAGAGAGAGAGAGAGAGACAGAGAGAGAGAGAGAGAGAGAGAGAGAGAGAGAGAGAGAGAGAGAGAAAGAGAGAGGGTATTACAATCAGAACAGTGTATCCACTGTGTGTTCTACAGTCTACAGTCTCCTCTGTACCTCATACTGTGGCTGTGTCCCAAATGGTCTCCTGTTCCCTACATAGTACAGTACATATGACCAGGGCCCATAGGGGACATATTGGGAATAGGGTGCCATGTTGGGACCCAGCCAGTGTGTTTCATCCTGTCCCCTTACTACCCTACAGAGAGTACAGACAGGAAATGTCAATATTTGGAGGGAAGTGAGCCTGGCGGGTGGTAGTTTCCGTAGAGCAGGATGCCAAAGGGACTGTGATGAGTGAACCAGAGAGCCCTCAGAGACAACCATAGATGGATAGATCTTCCATATGGAATGCTGTGTGTGTGTGTGTGTGTGTGTGTGTGTGTGTGTGTGTGTGTGTGTGTGTGTGTGTGTGTGTGTGTGTGTGTGTGTGTGTGTGTGTGTGTGTGTGTGTGTGTGTGTGTGTGTGTGTGTGTGTGCGTGCGTGCGTGCGTGCGTGCGTGCGTGCGTGCGTGCGTGCGTGCGTGCGTGTGTGTGTGTGTCCATATGGAGTGATGGCATGCCATGATAGGCAGGATGGATGGTTTCCAGACCTAGCGAGGTAAACCTCCTGGGGCGTTCCCTGTGTTCACTGGTCCCACAGTCTCGGTTGTGGGTCAAACGCATGTCAAATATGTTTAAAGGTCCTTAAACCTAAACCAAGGGCACCTCAAAGTATTTGACATAATGATTTGACGGTCTGACTGGTGCGACTGCTTCAGACAACAAACAACTTGGCTGATTAGTAGAGCAATATGTCATGCAGAAATCCCCTGACCCCATAGCTAGCGACGTTTGCCAACCATAAAGCTATGAAGCAGATAGAATATTTCTTGGTGACATCACATTATAACAGCAGTCACACTTCATATAGTCAGCGTTAAAATGAATGTTGCTGACGCTGTTCACTTTTGGCTGGTATCCAGCGGCGGTTGCTGTTGCTATGTACGTTGCTAGCGAGTCAGTAGACTAGTCCCTCTCACAGGGTACTGGAGAGAGGTGAAGATGTGTCATTGGCTCGTTTCGGTCTTGGCTGACGGCAAAATACCTTCATTGTGTCCCAAATGGCACCCTATTCCCTACATAGTGCACTACTTTTGACCAGGGCCAATGGGGTTCTGTAGTGCACTATGTACGGAATAAGGAGCTATTTCAGACGCAGCCATCCAGACCCTGATATACTGAATACTTTCAAAAAACATATTTTTGTTTCTTCCCCCCTTCAGAGGTCTTTGAAGTAACAGCTGACCTGGCTGTAGCGGTCTGATCAAACTGTGTAATAGAAATACTGAGGAGGGAGGGAGGGAAGGAGTGAGGGAGGGAGTTAGTATGAGTGAGTGAGGGAAGTAGCGCACTATATCGGGAAATAGGGGGCTGTTTGGGATGCGTCCCAGGCCTTTTTTTTAACAATCAGGGAGGGAGGGAGGGAGGGAGGGAGGGAGGGGCTGTTAAGAAAATATATTCAACCAACCCTGCTACTTCAGCTCTGGATCAGAGTTGGCAATGATTTGCTTTAAAAATGTTTAATAATTAGCTCTAGTAATAACTGATCATTGATAAGCCATTTGTGAATAATCTGCTGATGTTAGTGTTACGATAAGATCATTCATTACCTCATATCTCTAGATGTATTGATCTGATCTAGAACTCTTAACAAGTGAAGAACTCTTCCTGTAACAGGGTCATTTGGTCATACAGCTGCCACGGTTTTAAAACGGACAGTGTTAAATTGTACTGACAGCTCAGCTTAGACGAGACTAACAACACACACACACACACACACACACACACACACACACACAATCTGACTCGACACACACATACACACACTTAACTCAAGTCGGCGGGCGTCACTAATTCGTAATCACCAATCTAATGCAATCGCTGTGGATATTTAATTCAGTCATTTGTCACGCCTGTTGTTCACCACAAAACAAACGTCAAGATAATGATTGTTAAAAAAAAGGCCTGGGATGCATCCCAAACAGCCCCCTATTTCCCGATATAG
>CM062494.1:139391440-139418940 GCA_031479575.1 Coregonus ussuriensis | reverse complement strand
CCCCAGTCTAAAGTAGTGCACTACATGGGTAGTAGGGTGCCATTTGAACCGTCCTCTGACTGGATATGGAAGTGCAGTGGTCATGATGCTGACTTCTGAGTGGAATACTAAGTGATGGCCCTATGGATATGGAAGTTTCTAATGTTATTGATATGATGGCAAGGAGGTTGGCAGTGACTGTCTGACTGGCATAGTAAATCCATATGGATATACTTAGTTGTGATGACATGAATGGAATGAGGAAAACTCTAAATAGTTGGTGACCGTCTAATTGTGGAATGTTGAATGTTATGGATGTACAGGTTGTGTAGAGTAGACATATATAATGTTTAGAGGCTCTGTAGAGTAGACATATAGAATGTAATAGATATACAGGTTGTGTAGAGTAGCAATATAGAATGTTATACAGGTTGTGTAGAGTAGCAATATAGAATGTTAAACAGGTTGTGTAGTGTAGCAATATAGAATGTTAAACAGTTTGTGTAGAGTAGATATATAGAATGTTATACAGGTTGTGTAGAGTAGCAATATAGAATGTTATACAGGTTGTGTAGAGTAGCAATATAGAATGTTATACAGGTTGTTTAGAGTAGCAATATAGAATGTTATACAGGTTGGTAGAGTAGCAATATAGAATGTTATACAGGTTGTGTAGAGTAGATATATAGAATGTTATACAGGTTGTTTAGAGTAGCAATAGAGAATGTTATACAGGTTGTTTAGAATAGCAATATAGAATGTTATACAGGTTGTGTAGAGTAGCAATATAGAATGTTATACAGGTTGTTTAGAATAGCAATATAGAATGTTATACAGGTTGTTTAGAGTAGCAATATAGAATGTTATACAGGTTGGGTAGAGTAGCAATATAGAATGTTATACAGGTTGTTTAGAGTAACCATATAGAATGTTATACAGGTTGGGTAGAGTAACCATATAGAATGTTATACAGGTTGTGTAGAGTAGCAATATAGAATGTTATACAGGTTGTTTAGAGTATCAATATAGAATGTTATACAGGTTGTGTAGAGTAACCATATAGAATGTTATACAGGTTGTGTAGAGTAGCAATATAGAATGTTATACAGGTTGTTTAGAGTATCTAAATAGAATGTTATACAGGTTGGGTAGTGTAGCAATATAGAATGTTATACAGGTTGTGTAGAGTAGCAATATAGAATGTTATACAGGTTGTTTAGAGTAACCATATAGAATGTTATACAGGTTGTGTAGAGTAGCAATATAGAATGTTATACAGGTTGTGTAGAGTAGCAATATAGAATGTTATACAGGTTGTTTAGAGTAACCATATAGAATGTTATACAGGTTGTGTAGAGTAACCATATAGAATGTTATACAGGTTGTGTAGAGTAGCAATATAGAATGTTATACAGGTTGTGTAGAGTAGCAATATAGAATGTTATACAGGTTGTGTAGAGTAGCAATATAGAATGTTATACAGGTTGTTTAGAGTAGCAATATAGAATGTTATACAGGTTGTGTAGAGTAGCAATATAGAATGTTATACAGGTTGTGTAGAGTAGCCATATAGAATGTTATACAGGTTGTTTAGAGTAACCATATAGAATGTTATACAGGTTGTGTAGAGTAGCAATATAGAATGTTATACAGGTTGTTTAGAGTAGCAATATAGAATGTTATACAGGTTGGTAGAGTAGCAATATAGAATGTTATACAGGTTGTGTAGTATAGCAGTATAGAATGTTATACAGGTTGTTTAGAGTAGCAATATAGAATGTTATACAGGTTGTGTAGAGTAGCAATATAGAATGTTATACAGGTTGTGTAGAGTAGATATATAGAATGTTATACAGGTTGTTTAGAGTATCAATATAGAATGTTATACAGGTTGTGTAGAGTAACCATATAGAATGTTATACAGGTTGTGTAGTGTAGCAATATAGAATGTTATACAGGTTGTTTAGAGTAGCAATATAGAATGTTATACAGGTTGTTTAGAGTAGCAATATAGAATGTTATACAGGTTGTGTAGTATAGCAATATAGAATGTTATACAGGTTGTTTAGAGTAGCAATATAGAATGTTATACAGGTTGTGTAGAGTAGATATATAGAATGTTATACAGGTTGTTTAGAGTAGATATATAGAATGTTATACAGGTTGTTTAGAGTAGCAATATAGAATGTTATACAGGTTGTGTAGAGTAGCAATATAGAATGTTATACAGGTTGTGTAGAGTAGATATATAGAATGTTATACAGGTTGTTTAGAGTAGCAATATAGAATGTTATACAGGTTGTGTAGAGTAGCAATATAGAATGTTATACAGGTTGTTTAGAGTAGCAATATAGAATGTTATACAGGTTGGTAGAGTAGCAATATAGAATGTTATACAGGTTGTGTAGTATAGCAATATAGAATGTTATACAGGTTGTTTAGAGTAGCAATATAGAATGTTATACAGGTTGTGTAGAGTAGATATATATAATGTTATATAGGTTGTGTAGAGTAGATATATAGAATGTTATACAGGTTGTGTAGAGTAGATATATATATAATGTTATATAGGTTGTGTAGAGTAGATATATAGCATGTTATACAGGTTGTGTAGAGTAGATATATAGAATGTTATACAGGTTGTGTAGAGTAGATATATAGAATGTTATACAGGTTGTTTAGAGTAGCAATATAGAATGTTATACAGGTTGTGTAGAGTAGCAATATAGCATGTTATACAGGTTGTTTAGAGTAGCAATATAGAATGTTATACAGGTTGTTTAGAGTAGCAATATAGAATGTTATACAGGTTGTGTAGAGTAGATATATATAATGTTATATAGGTTGTGTAGAGTAGATATATAGAATGTTATACAGGTTGTGTAGAGTAGATATATATAATGTTATATAGGTTGTGTAGAGTAGATATATAGAATGTTATACAGGTTGTTTAGAGTAGCAATATAGAATGTTATACAGGTTGTGTAGAGTAGCAATATAGAATGTTATACAGGTTGTGTAGAGTAGATATATAGAATGTTATACAGGTTGTTTAGAGTAGCAATATAGAATGTTATACAGGTTGTGTAGAGTAGCAATATAGAATGTTATACAGGTTGTTTAGAGTAGCAATATAGAATGTTATACAGGTTGGTAGAGTAGCAATATAGAATGTTATACAGGTTGTGTAGTATAGCAATATAGAATGTTATACAGGTTGTTTAGAGTAGCAATATAGAATGTTATACAGGTTGTTTAGAGTAGCAATATAGAATGTTATACAGGTTGTGTAGAGTAGATATATATAATGTTATATAGGTTGTCTAGAGTAGATATATAGAATGTTATACAGGTTGTGTAGAGTAGATATATATAATGTTATATAGGTTGTGTAGAGTAGATATATAGAATGTTATACAGGTTGTGTAGAGTAGATATATAGAATGTTAAACAGGTTGTGTAGAGTAGATATATAGAATGTTATACATGTTGTTTAGAGTAGCAATATAGAATGTTATACAGGTTGTGTAGAGTAGCAATATAGCATGTTATACAGGTTGTTTAGAGTAGCAATATAGAATATTATACAGGTTGGTAGAGTAGCAATATAGAATGTTATACAGGTTGTGTAGTATAGCAATATAGAATGTTATACAGGTTGTTTAGAGTAGCAATATAGAATGTTATACAGGTTGTATAGAGTAGATATATAGAATGTTATACAGGTTGTGTAGAGTAGATATTTAGATTGTTATACAGGTTGTTTAGAGTAGCAATATAGAATATTATACAGGTTGGTAGAGTAGCAATATAGAATGTTATACAGGTTGTGTAGTATAGCAATATAGAATGTTATACAGGTTGTTTAGAGTAGCAATATAGAATGTTATACATGTTGTGTAGAGTAGCAATATAGAATGTTATACAGGTTGTGTAGAGTAGATATATAGAATGTTATACAGGTTGTTTAGAGTATCAATATAGAATGTTATACAGGTTGTGTAGAGTAACCATATAGAATGTTATACAGGTTGTGTAGTGTAGCAATATAGAATGTTATACAGGTTGTTTAGAATAGCAATATAGAATGTTATACAGGTTGTTTAGAGTAGCAATATAGAATGTTATACAGGTTGGGTAGAGTAGCAATATAGAATGTTATACAGGTTGTTTAGAGTAACCATATAGAATGTTATACAGGTTGGGTAGAGTAACCATATAGAATGTTATACAGGTTGTGTAGAGTAGCAATATAGAATGTTATACAGGTTGTTTAGAGTATCAATATAGAATGTTATACAGGTTGTGTAGAGTAACCATATAGAATGTTATACAGGCTGTGTAGAGTAGCAATATAGAATGTTATACAGGTTGTTTAGAGTATCAAAATAGAATGTTATACAGGTTGGGTAGTGTAGCAATATAGAATGTTATACAGGTTGTGTAGAGTAGCAATATAGAATGTTATACAGGTTGTTTAGAGTAACCATATAGAATGTTATACAGGTTGTGTAGAGATACCATATAGAATGTTATACAGGTTGTGTAGAGTAACCATATAGAATGTTATACAGGTTGTTTAGAGTAACCATATAGAATGTTATACAGGTTGTGTAGAGTAACCATATATAATGTTATACAGGTTGTGTAGAGTAACCATATAGAATGTCATACAGGTTGTGTAGAGTAGCAATACAGAATGTTATACAGGTTGTGTAGAGTAGCAATATAGAATGTTATACAGGTTGTTTAGAGTAACCATATAGAATGTTATACAGGTTGTGTAGAGTAACCATATAGAATGTTATACAGGTTGTGTAGAGTAGATATTTAGATTGTTATACAGGTTGTTTAGAGTAGCAATATAGAATGTTATACAGGTTGTGTAGAGTAGCAATATAGAATGTTATACAGGTTGTTTAGAGTAGCAATATAGAATGTTATACAGGTTGGTAGAGTAGCAATATAGAATGTTATACAGGTTGTGTAGTATAGCAATATAGAATGTTATACAGGTTGTTTAGAGTAGCAATATAGAATGTTATACAGGTTGTGTAGAGTAGCAATATAGAATGTTATACAGGTTGTGTAGAGTAGATATATAGAATGTTATACAGGTTGTTTAGAGTATCAATATAGAATGTTATACAGGTTGTGTAGAGTAACCATATAGAATGTTATACAGGTTGTGTAGTGTAGCAATATAGAATGTTATACAGGTTGTTTAGAGTAGCAATATAGAATGTTATACAGGTTGTTTAGAGTAGCAATATAGAATGTTATACAGGTTGTGTAGAGTAGATATATAGAATGTTATAAAGGTTGTTTAGAGTAGCAATATAGAATGTTATACAGGTTGTGTAGGGTAGCAATATAGAATGTTATACAGGTTGTTTAGAGTAGCAATATAGAATGTTATACAGGTTGTTTAGAGTAGCAATATATAATGTTATACAGGTTGTTTAGAGTAGCAATATAGAATGTTATACAGGTTGGGTAGAGTAGCAATATAGAATGTTATACAGG
The DNA here is from genome assembly GCA_031479575.1 of Coregonus ussuriensis. Lineage (NCBI taxonomy): Eukaryota > Metazoa > Chordata > Actinopteri > Salmoniformes > Salmonidae > Coregonus > Coregonus ussuriensis. The sequence goes on along the minus strand of CM062494.1, from coordinate 139,413,435 downwards.
TTGTTTAGAGTAACCATATAGAATGTTATACAGGTTGGGTAGAGTAACCATATAGAATGTTATACAGGTTGTGTAGAGAAACCATATAGAATGTTATACAGGTTGTGTAGAGTAACCATATAGAATGTTATACAGGTTGTTTAGAGTAACCATATAGAATGTTATACAGGTTGTGTAGAGTAACCATATAGAATGTCATACAGGTTGTGTAGAGTAGCAATATAGAATGTTATACAGGTTGTGTAGAGTAGCAATATAGAATGTTATACAGGTTGTTTAGAGTAACCATATAGAATGTTATACAGCTTGTGTAGAGTAACCATATAGAATGTTATACAGGTTGTGTAGAGTAACCATATAGAATGTTATACAGGTTGTTTAGAGTAACCATATAGAATGTTATACAGGTTGTGTAGAGTAACCATATAGAATGTTATACAGGTTGTGTAGAGTAGATATATAGAATGTTATACAGGTTGTTTAGAGTATCAATATAGAATGTTATACAGGTTGTGTAGAGTAACCATATAGAATGTTATACAGGTTGTGTAGTGTAGCAATATAGAATGTTATACAGGTTGTTTAGAGTAGCAATATAGAATGTTATACAGGTTGTTTAGAGTAGCAATATAGAATGTTATACAGGTTGTGTAGAGTAGATATATAGAATGTTATACAGGTTGTTTAGAGTAGCAATATAGCATGTTATACAGGTTGTGTAGAGTAGCAATATAGAATGTTATACAGGTTGTTTAGAGTAGCAATATAGAATGTTATACAGGTTGGTAGAGTAGCAATATAGAATGTTATACAGGTTGTGTAGTATAGCAATATAGAATGTTATACAGGTTGTTTAGAGTAGCAATATAGAATGTTATACAGGTTGTGTAGAGTAGATATATAGAATGTTATACAGGTTGTGTAGAGTAGATATATAGAATGTTATACAGGTTGTTTAGAGTAGCAATATAGAATGTTATACAGGTTGTGTAGAGTAGCAATATAGAATGTTATACAGGTTGTTTAGAGTAACCATATAGAATGTTATACAGGTTGTGTAGAGTAACCATATAGAATGTTATACAGGTTGTGTAGAGTAACCATATAGAATGTTATACAGGTTGTGTAGAGTAGATATATAGAATGTTATACAGGTTGTGTAGAGTAACCATATAGAATGTTATACAGGTTGTGTGGAGTAACCATATAGAATGTTATACAGGTTGTGTAGAGTAACCATATAGAATGTTATACAGGTCGTGTAGAGTAGACATATAGAATGTTATACAGGTTGTTTAGAGTAACCATATAGAATGTTATACAGGTTGTGTAGAGTAGCAATATAGAATGTTATACAGGTTGTTTAGAGTAACCATATAGAATGTTATACAGGTTGTGTAGAGTAACCATATAGAATGTTATACAGGTTGTGTGGAGTAACCATATAGAATGTTATATAGGTTGTGTAGAGTAACCATATAGAATGTTATACAGGTTGTGTAGAGTAGCAATATAGAATGTTATACAGGTTGTGTAGAGTAGATATATAGAATGTTATACAGGTTGTGTAGAGTAGACAAATAGAATGTTATAGCCATTATAAACTTTAAGATATATCCAATACAATTCAATATGTCTTATACACATATGGGACTAAATCCAATACCATTCAATATGTCACATATAACTATGGGCCTGAATCCAATACCATTCAATATGTCACATAGACCTATGGGCCTAAATCGAATACCATTCAATATGTCACATAGAACTATGGGCCTGAATCCAATACCATAGTGAATGAGTTCTAGTAGTCCAGATTTATTGAACGTTACATTGGGAATGGTATTGGATTCAGGCAAATAGTTAAATTTAACATATTGAATGGTATTGGATTCAGGCCCATAGGTCTATGTGACATATTGAAAGGTATTGGATTTAGGCCCATAGGTCTATGTGACATATTGAATGGTATTGGATTCAGGCCCATAGTTATATGTGACATATTGAATGGTATTAGATTTAGGCCTATAGGTCTATGTGACATATTGAATGGTATTGGATTCAGGCCCATAGTTATATGTGACATTTTGAATGGTATTGGATTTAGGCCCATAGGTCTATGTGACATATTGAATGGTATTGGATTCAGGCCCATAGTTATATGTGACATATTGAATGGTATTGGATTTAGGCCCATAGGTCTATGTGACATATTGAATGGTATTGGATTTAGGCCCATAGGTCTATGTGACATATTGAATGGTATTGGATTCAGGCCCATAGTTATATGTGACATATTGAATGGTATTGGATTCAGGCCCATAGTTATATGTGACATATTGAATGGTATTGATGTAGATATATGAGGCATATGGAATGGTAATGATGTAGCAGCATTTTGGGGTTGCTATTGGCATACCCGTATTGGATATTTGGCACATGCACACACACACACACACACAGCTGTTGAATGTTGTTTACCTGTTCACTCTCCTTGGTCTGTCCACTAGGTAACTGAGCTCTGTTCGCTGGTGTTTGGTCTGGAAGGGAAGCAACACATCATATCATACTGACAGCCATGGAAATATACACCTCTATAGTATACACCATCAGTAGATATAGGTGTTTGGGAAATTACTCTAAATTATTTGGGATCTGGAAAAAATCACTAGGGAGCAGCCGTGTTCTGTGTGCCGGCCTCGCATTCCTTTATCACTCTTATTATTTTTTAGGCCAGCACCTGGATTCTCAATTTTAGGATGTGCCTTTCAGCATCCTATTCTTTATAGGCCTATGGCACAAATAGGCTACCTGTTTCATAAGAGAGAGAGAGAGAGAGACAGAGACAGAGACAGAGACAGACAGAGAGAGAGAGAGAGACAGACAGAGTGAGAGAGAGAGAGAGAGAGAGAGAGAGAGAGAGAGAGAGAGAGAGAGAGAGAGAGAGAGAGAGAGAGGAGAGAGAGAGAGAGAGAGAGAGAGAGAGAGAGAGAGAGAGAGAGAGAGAGAGAGAGAGAGAGCGAGAGAGAGAGAGAGAGAGTGGCATGACACCCTAGGCCTATTGACATTCAATTGACATTCCACCATCCTCAGGCCTATGGAAATTGGGGGAAATAAATGTTTAAAAGACACTGAAAGAGGCCTTTCCTGTCTCTCGGAAAGAGAGTGAGGCAGAGACAGAGTGTGAGAGAGAGAGCGCATGAGAGAGAGAGAGAGAGAGAGAGAGAGAGAGAGAGAGAGAGAGAGAGAGAGAGAGAGAGAGAGAGAGAGAGAGAGAGAGAGAGAGAGAGAGACTGACATACATACATACATTACACATTATTGACTGTGTGTATATCCACTGAGAAGGGGAGTGGGTTAGAGAGGCGTTTGAATGCGTAAATGATTGAGCCAAGCAGCGCCTCAACTGAACAACCTTTGTTCCGCTGCTGGTCTGTGGTGACGTGCGCTGAATACTTAACATACTTAAAGGCACTGGCTCTCTCACTCAACACTGACTGACTGGCAGAATTACTGGCTGACTGGCTGGTTGGTTGGTTGACTGCTTGGCTGACTTGCTGGCTGACTGACTGGCTGGTTCTGGCTGATTGGTAGACTGGCTGGCTGCCTAACTGGCTGGTCCTCTCTCTACAGTCTCAGTTGACAACCATACAGTCAACTAAATATGCACATAATTTGTTTAGGCCGAAATTCAATATCCTTTCAGTTAATTATGGATATAAGAAGGTGTATACATGTATTGCATCTTCTGTTTTTATACGTAACGCACACTGGTTCAGTGACTGCCTGGCTGATTGACTGGCTGACTGACTCATTCACTGACTGACTGACTGACTGACTGGCTGGCTGACTGTATGACTGACTGGTTCACTGACTGACTGACTGGCTGGTTCACTGACTGACTGACTGACTGGTTCACTGACTGACTGACTGACTGGTTCACTGACTGACTGACTGACTGACTGACTGACTGACTGGCTGACTGACTGGTTCACTGACTGACTGACTGACTGGTTCACTGACTGACAGACTGACTGGTTCACTGACTGACTGACTGGCTGGTTCACTGACTGACTGACTGGCTGGCTGACTGACTGACTGACTGACTGACTGGCTGACTGGCTGACTGACTGGTTCACTGACTGACTGACTGACTGGTTCACTGACTGACTGACTGGCTGGTTCACTGACTGACTGACTGGCTGGTTCACTGACTGACTGACTGGCTGGTTCACTGACTGACTGACTGGCTGGTTCACTGACTGACTGACTGGCTGGTTCACTGACTGACTGACTGGCTGGTTCACTGACTGACTGACTGGCTGGTTCACTGACTGACTGACTGGCTGGTTCACTGACTGACTGACTGGCTGGCTGACTGACTGACTGACTGGTTCACTGACTGACTGACTGGCTGGTTCACTGACTGACTGACTGGCTGGTTCACTGACTGACTGACTGACTGGTTCACTGACTGACTGACTGACTGACTGACTGACTGACTGACTGACTGACTGACTGGCTGGTTCACTGACTGACTGACTGACTGGTTCACTGACTGACTGACTGACTGACTGACTGGCTGACTGACTGACTGACTGACTGACTGGCTGACTGAATGGTTACTGACTGACTAACTGGCTGGTTCACTGACTGACTGACTGACTGACTGACTGACTGACTGACTGACAGGCTGGCTGGTACTCTCTCCAGCCACATTCGACATAATAACCACACTGACTCTCTGCAGCTCACCCCAGCCCCTTGGAGACGCACAGGCAGGGTCATCATGCATGCCTCATTTGTTTTGAGAGGCACTGCTGGCCCAAACTCAATATCATTCTAATAAATTCTGAGTAGAAGGAGATATTTCTTGTATGTTTTCATCCAGCTAGAAAATGACAACATTGAGGAGGCACCTGTGCCTTCAGATTCAATTGGTAGGCTATGCTCTATGCATCTGCACACAGACTTCCCATCTAACCTATCATCTGATTAGTTTGTTAAAAACATACTGGGGTTGAACCTCAACAAGTGACCTCAACACTGCAGAGTGTAGACAAATAATACTACATCGTTATGATATAATTTATTGTTTTATAATCCGCCTCATTAAATGTGCATTATAGATTGACAGCTAAGGGGCCTGTTGAAAGGTGTATTGATTGTCCTTTCATAAATAGCATGGAGGACCACAGTGTAATTAAAGTCCTCTGGAATCCAATACACACCTTGTTGTATTGTTCTTTAATACATTCAATTAAATCAATATTATGTGGCTAAATACACCATTAAAAAAATATTATATTCATTATGTTATAACCAAACAGAGCTATGCACTGTTTCCCCTAAAAATTATATTAAATCTATATTCTGGGGCTAAATACACTTTTTTTTTGTTAAATGATATTCATTATGTGATGACGTAACATAGCTATGCACTTTGTTTCCCCTAAAAATGTGCACTTGACCCAGGTATTGAAAAGAAAAGGGGAAACGCCCAGAGATACCCAAACACTCATTATTTCACCCCATAGTCTAATACACAACCTGGATTTAAATTACACACACGCACACACACACACACCAAAGCTAATAGAAACCAAGCATTACCTCGTTGGAGAGGATGCTCCCGTTCGATAAGATGTCCGGTTGCTGTTCGCTGTACCCGGCCCCACAGGGGTTGGTGTGGTCCGTGTCAGTGCTGCGCGAGGGGCTGCACGGTTTGAGGAACATCAGGTCCGTCTTGGCGCTCTCCGGTGTCAGACACACCTGGTAGCAGTAGGAGTTCTGGTTCTGATGATGATGGGAACTGAACACGCCGCCCATCCCGACCCCGCCGACACCAGACTCCTCCACAGGCACCTGGCCAACTGCGCCCACACCGGAGGTGACGTTAGTACTCTGGACCAGCATGATGTCCGACTTGCTGAGCTTCTTCTGTTTCCTGCCGTGCGCCTGGCGCGAGCCGCACGGGCTGCAGCACAGGCAACACTCCCCCGCCATGAGGCACGTGTACAGGTCCAGCTTCTTGTCTTTCTGGCAGCGCACAGCCAGCACGATCATAGCCAGGAGGAAGATGAAAGACACGGCGCCCAAGGCGATGATGAGGATGAGGGTGAGATCCAGAGAGGTCTCTTTGGACTTGGAGGAAGAACCCCCTCGGTCTCCACTCCGTCCCTCTATCACACTATCCACCAGGATCACACTCACACTAGCCGACGAGGAGAGTGGCGGCTGGCCGTGGTCCCTCACCTCAATCAGCAGGTCGTAGGAGCCCTGGGGGTCGCGCTTGGTGGAGACGCGGCGTGCTGTGCGCAGCTCCCCCGTCCGCCAGTCCATGCGGAACATGCCCATCTCGTTGCCGCGCAGAATGCTGTAGGAGAGCCGTGCGTTCTCGCCATCATCTGCATCCATGGCGACAATACGCGTGACCAGGTAGCCCGGCTCGGCGGAGCGCGGCAGGTGTTCTTTGGCGGTGCCGTTCTTACCGACAGGGGCTATCACCGACGGCGCGTTGTCATTCTGGTCTATGATAATGACGTTAACAGTGCTGTTGGAGGAGAGCTCCGGGCTCCCGGAGTCTTTGGCCTGTACCATAAAGCTAAACTCTTTCAACTGTTCATAGTCGAATGAGCGCAGTGCATAAAGGTAGCCAGTGTCCTGGTTGATGGACACATAGGTGTCCACCGACATGCCCTGGATGTCACATTCCAATATGGAGTAGGTAATGAGCGCGTTCGGACCAACGTCAGGGTCCACGGCGCTCACCGCGTGAATAAAAGCACCTGGTACGTTATTTTCCGTCACATACACATCGTAAACTGGCTGTGTAAAGCGGGGTGCGTTATCGTTCTCGTCGGAAACGTGTACCTTTATGGATTTGCTTGTGGCTAGGGAGGGGAGCCCCTGGTCTTTGGCTACAACAGTGATTGTGTATGAGTCTGCGTTTTCTCTGTCTAATAGTCCATCCGTTACTATGGTGTAGTAGTTTTTAAATGACGATTTGAGTTTGAAAGGAACGTCACCCAAAATCTCGCAGCTCAACAGCCCGTTGTCGCCCGAGTCCCGGTCGGTGACGCTGAAGAGGGCTATGACAGTGCCCGGGGCGTCCTGCTCGCTCACAGACTCCGTCACGGTGCTGAAACTGATCTCCGGTGTGTTGTCGTTAACGTCGACCAGTTTGACCAGGACTTTGCAGTGCGCGGGCACTGCGTTTGCTCCCAGGTCTTTAGCCTGGACGTATATCTGGTGTGTACTGCTCTCCTCATAGTCCACTTCCCCAGCCACCTCTATTCTCCCCGTCCTGGCATCGATTTTAAACAGATCCTTTATCCGCGGTGGGTTGTGGTTACTAAATGAATATACTATCTCTCCATTCTGCCCTTCATCTACATCAGTGGCGTTCAGCTGAATAACCAGAGTGCCCACCGGTGAATTCTCCCGTAGGCTCACCGTGTACACCGACTGGTCGAAGATGGGTGCGTTATCGTTGGAATCCAGGACTTTAACGACCAGGAGCGCGGTGCCAGTCCGTTGTGGCACCCCTCCGTCCACTGCCGTGAGCACATACCGATGCACCGCCTGCTGCTCCCGGTCTAATGGTTTTTCCAGCACTAGCTCCGCAAACTTGTTCCCGTCGCTCTGTGTCTGAACATCCAGGTAAAAGTTGTTATTGTTCGTTATGGCGTAGGTGCTGAGCGCGTTAGTCCCGACATCTGGGTCGAAAGCATTCTCCACCGGGAACCGGGTACCTGGGGTGGCACTTTCTGTTATCTCCACAGTGATGTCTGTCTCAGGGAAAGTGGGGGGATTGTCGTTGATATCCATCACCTCGATCTCCACGCGGAAAAGCTCGAGCGGGTTCTCCAGAAAAACCTCAAGGTGCAGGTTGCACGGTACTGTCTGCCTGCATATCTCCTCCCGGTCTATTTTCTCCTTAACATAAAGATTCCCGTTCTCCAGGTTCACATCCAAGTAAGGGTTCCTCGAGCTGGGCACCGTCTGGAAGCGGCGGGCGGAAAGTTTGGTAATGTCCAACCCCAAATCTTCCGCGATATTCCCAATGACGGTCCCGTGCTCCTGCTCCTCCGGTACAGAGAAGCGCAGCTGGCACACGGCTCCATCCAGCAGGACGGAGAGAAGGAGCGGTAATAGCAAAATCATCTCCACTGCTCTCACTCTCCCTCTTTCAAGTGCACTTGGATATGTGTCGGGGGTATTATTCCGTTGTCTTACTCGAACTAAGCATTTTCCATCTCAGCTTCGGTCCGCAGGAATAAGGCAGAATCAAAAGCTGCAATAATGAAAATAAAACTACGGCAGCTAGTCAAACCCAAATGAGCTGTTCCTTCTTTCCCCCTTTGCGTCGTCGTGTCAACCGGAAAGCATTCCTGTGTTTGAGTCGTGAGAATCACTGCCATTTGATCCTCGCTTCTTTCAAAAAATTAAAAAATTAAAAAATTCAGTCCAGGTTTGTGAGTTTTGGCTGAAGCTCCAACATGGCAGCAGGCAGAGGGAGCCAAGACGTGCAGACCATAATACAATCCTCACCACAGATGGAATCCTCACAGGTATCAAGTCCCAACTAAGTGCAATAAAAAAATATTTAAAAATCCTTCACGAATACATAACTCCAAAAAGCACCATTCGCATAAAAACCCTATCCTAAACTTGAACACGGCTAGCCAACATGTAAATAAACGATAAATGTGACTTTCTCTCTCTCTCTCTCTCTTTTGCTCTCTTTCTCTCTCTCGCTCTATAATCAGTGTGGCTGAGCAGCAAGGAAAGCGGATGATCCTCTTTGCTCCAGTCCTGTAAAGCGAGTGAGGGGAGCGGGGTTGGTTTTGCGCACAGCATCTTTTCTCACCAGCCAATAGTGTCCGCGGACACCCGACGAGGTTACTCCTGATTGGGGCACGGGAATGCCAGCCAGCGCGCGCCGTCCTACGGACCTGCCCGGACCCCTCTCTTCACTAACGACACGAGCAGTCAAGCGGCGGAAACGCTCGAGCCCCAGCCCCAGCTCGGTGCAACACGAGCATGAAGCCCCAGCCAACCGACACACACCGGAGAGAAATACAATATTTTACACAACCCTTGAATTAAATAGTCAACTAGTGCGCGACGGGGTGGAATGTGAATTTACAAATCCGTCGACCGGTAACGTTGTGGCACAAAACATCATTTAAGAAGCACAGGCTACCTCTACATGACAGGTTTAAGTTAAAAGCGCAGCCAGCGAATTTGAAAGTGAATATTGTAGAAATTGCCTATTCATCATCATAATGTGTTGTACTCTTTTTTTTTTCATCCGTTCTGTTTGATGAATGAACACGAAGGTAATGACTAGAGACTATGCCCAGACAAGCAACACCAACCCTGTAGGGAAAGATGAGAATGAGTGTTTTAAAGGGATTATTTCAATAGCTGCTGTTTAAAATGCAGGCCTCAGTAGAGTTGTGTGCGTGTGCGCGCGCGTGTGTGTGGTATAGACCAAAACAGACCGTGACCACAGGTAACACAGGGCTCTATTCCAGTGACACAAATCTATACTGATTATCCTTTCATATTGGCAAGCAATCCCTCGAGCACAAGCAAGCACGCACACACGCACAAACTATCCCTAAAGGCTATCGATGATGATGATGATGATGATGATGATGATGATGATGATGCAGCCTATAATAGTCCGTGACTCACATTGACTCATTCATGCCCAGTTCGTCATGTTATGTTGAATGGTCAACAACATATGCTTTCCCGTTCTCTTTGACGTCAATCGGTCTATCTATGACAGGTGACCATAGGCTATTGAGTATTGATGCAGTCAGTAGCTAGGATGCAGTCAGTATGCTGTCTTCTGTCTTATGATAGATGACCGTAGGTTATTGATGAAGTAACCTACAACCAAAGCTTGGGGATGTTGCCAAGTCTGACACGCCATCATGACGCACGTGCCCTCTGGCGGTCAAAACAAACCGGTTTGAAGATTGCCTAAACCTTTTATTAACCCCGTCCCGTGTCGAGTTATCCATAACCATGATTGATTTATTATATGTTTCAAGATTCTATTTTGTTCAAATACACTAGACAAATAATAAAAACGAAACTCTAAAACGGGAGGAAGGAATCAGTTATGAACATGTTTTTATTTATTCCCAAATTCCTTCATACGCACAATTATCGTTGTAAATAATGATGATAGTATGGCTCAATACTCTGTTCTGTTGGTGCAGTAAAGACGCAATGAAGTAGCCGTATAACGAACGTAAAGCTGTAAAGCATAAAGCTGTAAAACGGGAGGAAACGATCAGTTATGAACAACATGTTTTAATTGCAATCTTCCTTCTTTAGGCACAATGATCGTTCGTTTTTAAAGGACATATCAAGGACATACATGCATATAGGTCGTATCCCAAAATGGCACCACATTCCCTATACATAATGCGCTACTTTTAACCAGAGCCATATAGGCCCCTGGTCAAAGGTAGTGCACTACATAGAGAACAGGGTGATATTCGGGAGGCACACCATGATGCTCCATTCATTCATGGGCGGCAGGTAGATTAGTGGTTAAGAGCGTTGTGCCAGTAACCGAAATGTCGCTGGTTCTAATCCCCGAGCCGACTAGGTGAAAAATCTGTCAATGTGCCCTTGAGCAAGGCACTTAACCCTAATTTCTCCTGTAAGTCGCTCTGGATAAGAGCGTCTGCTAAATGACAAAAAAAATAATCATCTTATTCCTTTTAATGTAGCATAGCCAAAGCCATGCTAATAGCCTTTAGCATGTTAGTACCGCTATATTCACTGTTTCATCATTAGCCCACTCTCTCCGACCTCCGGAACTCATTTCATCACCCTACTTATTTTATTCATAAGCCATGGCTTAACAGGCTATGTGTTTTCGTCCCAAATGGCACCATAGTCCCTATATACTGCACTACTATGAGTCCTGGTCAAAAGTAGTGTATAACATAGGGGGTAGGGTGCCATTTGGGACGGATCCTCTGTCCGCGCAGTGATTTGAAAAGAAAGGAATAGAAACTGATACATCGAAATAGGGGAGGCTGCAATCTAAGCGTCCTTCCTGACCCACTTATTGGAGTATACAAACAGACAAAACGTCGTTGAGGGTAATTAACATCAGCTTCCAATCCCGTATTTAATAGATAGACACGCAGCAATTACGGGACTGTAATACAAACAGACATGACCATTGTAGACTGGATTAAGCAACATGGTGTTTAGATGATTTCGTAACATAAGAAGTCTCACAAACAAAACGCTAGAGATACTGCTGGATGAATTACCATACTTGTCTTCTCTGATTCTCTGTGACAAAATCAGACTGGCACTGGTAGTGGGATGATAAAGAGGAGAGAGAGAGCGAAAGAGAGAGAGAGAGATTCCTTCTGAAGGAATCTTCCCAACATTCTAGAGACCAAGGTCGCCCCCTAGTGATTGCTAGCGGTACTCTGAATGAAATAGGAGATTTCTCCGTCTCCCCATAAACGCTGCTCTCAGAACAGTTTGACGTATTCCCCTCGTACTGGTTAAGATAGAACCTGGTGGGAGGGAACTATTCCTAGATCGGTGTCTATACTGAGGCTGAAGTCGCCTCATATACGCTGCTCTCAGACCAGTTTTACATATTCCTCTCATAATGGTCAATATACGATCTGATCCTAGATCTGTTTCTATTAGGCCTACGGACACATTATATACCAGGAGCTATGATTAAGTACAAGCCATATCACCCCAGTTATTATCCTTTCAATATGAGAGCATGTATAATTTAACGGCTCTAAAATGACAAATGCCGACATCGTTTCTGACGGACTGTGTCATAACCGGGTTTGATGGCGATAGTTGACGGTTTTGCGCGTGGTGGGTCTGACGGCGTAAGGACGGAGACGTTGACGAGAGAATGTTAAGTGCTCGGCCTGTCGTTAATATTTAATGCAATGGGAGAGAAAAAAAAAGCAATTACGATGTCATTATCAGAGGTAGCAGCACTGGAATATATACTTAAAGAGTCCCTGAGCAGACCATGATATTGATATAGGAGCCAACGCCTAAAAAACAGTTAGACTGCACTGCAGCTGAGTTCCGTTCTACAGGCTAGACTGTAGAGGAAGTACCGTTATCTGGTTGAGTTGAGGGGCAGTGCAATATTGGACAGTAGACTTCATGTGAAATAAATGACTTTCATTGACTGAAGTAGAGCTCTCTTCTCTGCTTTCTTTGCTACATCTAACAAGTTACAATTACATGTATTGCCAATGATGGAGTTGTAATGATATAGTTGAATTCCATACATTATTTTATTGTATGGTAGACTTATTGTGAAAAGGTTGGCAAGTTCAACACTATGTGAGTTAAGGTATGGGATTGCATATTGCATGTTAAAAGTATTGTGAAATAGATGACTGCAGCACACTGGACTCTGTTGACTATGTTGACTATGTTGGTATATAACACGTGAGAATTACATGTATTGTTCATGTTGTAATGATGGTTGAGTGCTGTGCCTCCGTCTAGTATGTTATGCGTTGTGAACTGGAAGGCAGTAGGAACACTTTACACACTCTAAGAAAAAAAAACGGTTCCAAAAGGGTTCTTCGGCTGTCCCCATAGCCACTGTGATTTCCCAGCATGGTGCTGAAGTATGGCTGTCCAAGGTGCTGAAGCTTTCAGCAGAGCATAACATGACTGCGAGGTACTACACTCACTGTGAAAAGACTGCCATAATGATATAATGCATATCGGCACGCCATGCCACTTATACTGGTTCTGTAGTGAGATGAGCTGTCAATGGTGCTGTAGTGAGAGGAGCTGTCCATGGTGCTGTAGTGAGAGGAGCTGTCCATGGTTCTGTAGTGAGAGTGAGTTGTCCAGAGAATACTATAGAGAATGGTGCTGTAGCACATGGTACTGTCCATGTTACTGTAGAGAATGGTGCTGTAGAGAATGGTACTGTAGAGAATGGTACTGTAGAGAATGGAACTGTAGAGAATGGAACTGTAGAGAATGGTACTGTAGAGAATGGAACTGTAGAGAATGGTACTGTAGAGAATGGTACTGTAGAGAATGGTACTGTCCACGGTACTGTAGAGAATGGTATTGTAGAGAATGGTGCTATAGAGAATGGTGCTATAGAAAAAGATGCTATAGAGCATGGTACTATAGAGTGTGGTACTATAGAGAATGGTGCTATAGAGAATGGTACTGTAGAGAATGGTACTGTAGAGAATGGTACTGTAGAGAATGGTGCTATAGAGCATGGTACTATAGAGAATGGTACTATAGAGAATGGTGCTATAGAGCATGGTACTATAGAGAATGGTACTATAGAGAATGGTACTGTAGAGAATGATACTGTAGAGAATTGTACTGTAGAGAATGGTAAGGTAGAGAATGGAACTGTAGAGAATGGTACTGTAGAGAATTGTACTGTAGAGAATGGTACTGTAGAGAATGGAACTGTAGAGAATGGAACTGTAGAGAATGGTACTGTAGAGAATGGTACTGTAGAGAATGGTGCTATAGAGCATGGTACTATAGAGAATGGTACTATAGAGAATGGTGCTATAGAGAATGGTGCTTTAGAGCATGGTACTATAGAGAATGGAACTGTCCACGGTACTGTAGAGAATGGTATTGTAGAGAATGGTGCTATAGAGAATGGTGCTATAGAAAAAGATGCTATAGAGCATGGTACTATAGAGCATGGTACTATAGAGAATTGTGCTATAGAGAATGGTACTGTAGAGAATGGTACTGTAGAGAATGGAACTGTAGAGAATGGTACTGTAGAGAATGGAACTGTAGAGAATGGTACTGTATTTGGTATTTGGTATTTTATTAGGATCCCCATTAGCCGTTGCGAAAGCAGCAGCTGCTCTTCCTGGGGTCCACACAAAACATGAAACATGACATAATTCAGAACATTAATAGACAAGAAAAGCTCATTGACAGAAATACATCAATAAAAATGTAATTAAATAAAAAAGGCACACATATCCTACATATCAATACCAATACATACACACAAACTATCTAGGTCAAATAGGGGAGAGGCGTTGTGCTGTGAGGTGTTGCTTTATCAGTTATTTGAAACCAGGTTTGCTGTTAATTTGAACAAAATGAGATGGAACGGAGTTCCATGCAATAATGGCTCAATATAATACTGTACGCTTTCTGGAATTTGTTGTGGATTTGGGGACTGTGAAAAGACCCCTGGTGGCATGTCTGGTGGGGTAAGTGTGTGTGTCAGAGCTGTGTGTAAGTTGACTACGCAAACAATTTGGGATTTTCAATACATTAATGTTTCTTATAAAAAGAAGAAGTGATGCTGTCAGTCTCTCCTCAACTCTTATCCAAGAGAGTCTGGCATGTGTAGTATTTATATCAGCTCCTCTGATTACAATGAAGAGCAAGACGTGCTGCTCTGTTCTGGGCCCTTGACCATATGACTGGACAATAATCAAGATAAGATAAAACTAGAGCCTGCAGGACTTGCTTTTTGGAATGTAGTGTAAAAAAAGATGAGCATCTCTTTATTACAGACAGACCTCTCCCTTCATCTTAACAACCATTGAATCTATATGTTTTGAACATGACAGTTTACAATCTAAGGTAACGGCAAGTAATTTAGTCTCCTCAACTTGTTCAACAGCCGCACCGTTCATTACCAGATTCAGCTGATGTCTAGAACATTGGGAATGATTTGCACCAAGTACAATGCTCTTAGCTTTAGAGATGTTCAGAACCAGTTTATTACTGGCCACCCATTCCAAAACAGACTGTAACTCTTTGTTAAGGGTTTCAGTGACATCATTAGCTGTGGTTGCTGATGCGTATATGGTTGAATCATCAGCATACATAGACACACATGCTTTATTTAATGCCAGTGGCAGGTCATTGGTAAAAATAGAAAAGAGTAGGGGGCTTAGAGAGCTGCCCTGCGGTACACCACACTTTACATGTTTGACATTAGAGAAGCTTCCATTAACCTCTACGGGATCGGTGTCCTGTATACAGGATGGTTGAGCTAACGTACGCTAATGTGAATAGCATGACTGTTGTAAGTAACAGCAAACTTTCCAGGACATAGACATGTCTTATATGGGCAGAAAGCTTCAATTATTGTTAATCTAACTGCACTGTCCAATTTACAGTAGCTATTACAGTGAAACAATACCATTATATTTTATGAGGAGAGTGCACAACAACAAAAAATGTATCACGGCAACTGGTTTGATACGTTCACCTCTGAAGGTAAATAATGTACTTACATTCAGTAATCTTGCTCTGATTTGTCATCCTGAGGGTCCCAGAGATAAAATGTAGCGTACTTTTCTTTGATAAAATCCATTTTTATATTCAAATATAGGAACTGGGTTCTACAGTTTGAACCCTTGCTGTCTCTGGCTCCACACCCACCTATAGAGACATTTTTGTATGTTCTCTATAGTTATGTACTTGAAAATGTATCAATTGACCAATTCGGCACATTTGTGCAGACTTTATACAAAATAGTCCAGTATTGCAATGCTTCACTGGATCAATCTGAAACTTTGCACACACACTGCTGCCATCTAGTGACCAAAATCTAAATTGCGCCTTAACTGCAATATTATTATTATTATTTTTATTTTTTATTATTTAGCAGACGCTCTTATCCAGAGTGACTTACAGGAGCAATTAGGGTTAAGTGCCTTGCTCAAGGGCACATCGACAGATTTTTCACCTAGTCTGCTCGGGGATTAGAACCAGCGACCTTTCGGTTACTGGCACAATGCTCTTACCCACTAAGCTACCTGGCCTTTCTCTTGCATTTCAAAGATGATGTAACAAAAAAAAAAATTGTAAACTCATGTTTTTTGGTTTGTATGATATTTTACCAGATCTAATGTGTTATATTCACCAACATTAATTTCACATTTCCACAAACTTCAAAGTGTTTCCTTTCAAATGGGATCAAGAATATGCATATCCTTCAGGTCCTGAGCTACAGGCAGTTAGATTTGGGTATGTCATTTTAGGCGAAAATGGAAAGAAAGGGTCAGATCCTTAAGAGGTTAAAGAAAACCCTTAGAGTTCTATTAGATAGAGAGCTCTGAATCCACGATATGGCAGAGGTTGAAAAGCTATAACACATACGTTTTTTCAACAACAGGTTATGGTCAATAATATCAAAGGCTGCACTGAATTCCAACAGTACAGCTCCCACAATCTTCTTATTATCAATTTCTTTCAACCAATCATCAGTCATTTGTATCAGTGCAGTATATGTTGCGTGTCATTCTCTATAAGCATGCTGAAAGTCTGTTGTTAATTTGTTTACAGAGAAAACAGCATTGTATTTGGTCAAACACAATTATTTCCAGCAGTTTGCTAAGAGCTGGCAGCAAGCTTAAAGGTCTGCTGTTAGAACCAGTAAAGGCCGTTTTACCACTCTTGGGTAGAGGAATTACTTTGGCTTCCCTCCAGGCCTGAGGACAAATACTCTCCTCTAGGCACTGATTAAAGATATAACAGAGAGGAGTGGCTATAGAGTCAGCTACCATCCTCAGTAGCTTTCCATCAAGTTGTCAATACCAGTAGGTTTGCCATTATTTATCGTTAACAATAATTTTTCCACCTCTCCCACACTAAATTTACAAAATGTCAAACTTGCAATGCTTTTCTTTCATTATTAGTTTTTTCTATGCATGAATACGGATGGCTCACTGTTCGATGTTGACATTTCCAGCCTAAGTTTGCCCACTTTGCCAATTAAGTAATCATTAAAATAATTGGCAACATCAAATAGTTTTGTGATGAATAAGCCATCTGATTTGATAAAAGATGGAGTTGAATTTGTCTTTCTGTCCATAATTTCATTTAAAGTACTCCAAAGTTTTTTTTCCAGAATTTTTTATGGAATTTTGTTGTTGAATTTAGTCAAATAATTTCTCAATTTGTAGTAAGTCAGCCAGTCAGATGTGCAGCCAGACTTATTAGCCACTCCTTTTGCCCCGTCTCTTTCAACCATACAGTTTTTCAATTCCTCATCAGTCCATGGAGCCTTAACAGTTCTAACAGTCAGTTTCTTAACAGGAGCATGTTTATCAATAATTGGAAGAAGCAATTTAATAAATTCATCAAGTGCAGTGTCTGGATGCTCCTTATTAATCACATCAGACCAACAAATATTTGTAACATCATCCACATATGAGTCACAGCTAAATCTTTTGTATGACCTCTTATACACTATTTTCGGCCCAGCTTTTGGAATTTCATCTTTCCTGGATATACAGTGGGGAAAAAATAGTAATTTTCATCATAAGTACAGGTCAACTTTGACAGACAAAATGAGATTTTTTTCTCTCCAGAAAATCACATTGTAGGATTTGTAATGAATTTATTTGCAAATTATGGTGGAAAATAAGTATTTGGTCAATAACAAAAGTTTCTCAATACTTTGTTATATACCCTTTGTTGGCAATGACACAGGTCAAACGTTTTCTGTAAGTCTTCACAAGGTTTTCACACACTGTTGCTGGTATTTTGGCACATTCCTCCATGCAGATCTCCTCTAGAGCAGTGATGTTTTGGGGCTGTCGCTGGGCAACACAGACTTTCAACTCCCTCCAAAGATTTTCTATGGGGTTGAGATCTGGAGACTGGCTAGGCCACTCCAGGACCTTGAAATGCTTCTTACGAAGCCACTCCTTCGTTGCCCGGGCGGTGTGTTTGGGATCATTGTCATGCTGAAAGACCCAGCCATGTTTCATCTTCAATGCCCTTGCTGATGGAAGGAGGTTTTCACTCAAAATCTCACGATACATGGCCCCATTCATTCTTTCCTTTACATGGATCAGTCGTCCTGGTCCCTTTGCAGAAAAACAGCCCCAAAGCATGATGTTTCCACCCCCATGCTTCACAGTAGGTATGGTGTTCTTTGGATGCAACTCACATTTTTTGTCCTCCAAACCACGATGAGTTGAGTTTTTACCAAAAAGTTATATTTTGGTTTCATCTGACCATATGACATTCTCCCAATCCTCTTCTGGATCATCCAAATGCACTCTAGCAAACTTCAGACGGGCCTGGACATGTACTGGCTTAAGCAGGGGGTCACTGTATAATGTGATCACTGCATCCAATGGGTACGGATACAGCTTTAGAACAAAGTTCTCCCTCGTTCCGCGTTCAACAGGAAGTGTTCAACAAGAAGTGAAGTGAGAATGGAACTGTAGAGAATGGTACTGTAGAGAATGGTACTGTAGAGAATGGTACCGTAGAGAATGGTACTGTAGAGAATGGTACTGTAGAGAATGGTGCTGTAGAGAATGGTACTATAGAGAATGGAACTGTAGAGAATGGTACTGTAGAGAATGGAAAGGTCATTCATGTTGGTATGTCTCTCCCTACAGATCACCATATCTAATAAGGTCATTCATGTTGGTATGTCTTGTCCTACAGATCACCATATCTAATAAGGTCATTCGTGTTGGTATGTCTCTCCCTACAGATCACCATATCTAATAAGGTCATTCATGTTGGTATGTCTTGTCCTACAGATCACCATATCTAATAAGGTCATTCATGTTGGTATGTCTTGTCCTACAGATCACCATATCTAATAAGGTCATTCGTGTTGGTATGTCTTGTCCTACAGATCACCATATCTAATAAGGTCATTCGTGTTGGTATGTCTCTCCCTACAGATCACCATATCTAATAAGGTCATTCATGTTGGTATGTCTTGTCCTACAGATCACCATATCTAATAAGGTCATTCATGTTGGTATGTCTTGTCCTACAGATCACCATATCTAATAAGGTCATTCGTGTTGGTATGTCTTGTCCTACAGATCACCATATCTAATAAGGTCATTCGTGTTGGTATGTCTCTCCCTACAGATCACCATATCTAATAAGGTCATTCATGTTGGTATGTCTTGTCCTACAGATCACCATATCTAATAAGGTCATTCGTGTTGGTATGTCTCTCCCTACAGATCACCATATCTAATAAGGTAATTCATGTTGGTATGTCTCTCCCTACAGATCACCATATCTAATGAGGTCATTCATGTTGGTATGTCTCTCCCTACAGATCACCATATCTAATGAGGTCATTCATGTTGGTATGTCTCTCCCTACAGATCACCATATCTAATGAGGTCATTCATGTTGGTATGTCTTGTCCTACAGATCACCATATCTAATAAGGTCATTCGTGTTGGTATGTCTCTCCCTACAGATCACCATATCTAATAAGGTCATTCATGTTGGTATGTATCTCCCTACAGATCACCATATCTAATGAGGTCATTCATGTTGGTATGTCTTGTCCTACAGATCACCATATCTAATGAGGTCATTCATGTTGGTATGTCTCTCCCTACAGATCACCATATCTAATGAGGTCATTCATGTTGGTATGGGTCTCCCTACAGATCACCATATCTAATGAGGTCATTCATGTTGGTATGGGTCTCCCTACAGATCACCATATCTAATGAGGTCATTCATGTTGGTATGTCTCTCCCTACAGATCACCATATCTAAAAACCAGCCCAAGCTCCATGCTAAAAACAGCTCTTCAATTGATCAATCTTCCCAGGCAAGCAGTGATTGCCTGTCACACAAGACAGTACTGCATCCCCATCCCCTAGCTACCCCCTGGTATTTGAACAATCTCTGTACTCATATTCTCTCCACTGGAACTGATCCTTCTACATCTGATGTTATGGGTTCCCCAGAGCTTCAGCTATTATTCCTCCTACATTAGAGAGAGAGAGAGAGAGAGAGAGAGAGAGAGAGAGAGAGAGAGAGAGAGAGAGAGAGAGAGAGAGAGAGAGAGAGAGAGAGAGAGAGAGAGAGAGAGAGCGAGAGAGAGAGAGAGAGAGAGGAGAGAGAGTGTCTTCTACATTAGCGTGTGTGTTTGTGTGTGTGTGGATTAGAGTGTGATTGAGTGTGAATATGCATGTGTGTGTGTGTCATATTCCTGTTAGAGTAGTTGACCATCAGGAGACCATCTGAGACCATCAGAGACCATCTGAGACCATCTGAGACCATCAGAGACCATCTGAGACCATCTGAGACCATATGAGACCATCAGGAGAAGTAGGCAGTTGGATTGACCTGAACACTGAAGATTCCTCCAGGGTGTCTGAGAGCAGAGGGCTGAAGGCGTCTGACAGGGGGATGTGTGTGTGTGTGTGTGTGTGTGTGTGTGTGTGTGTGTGTGTGTGTGTTAAATAACAGGGGATATCTAACATTAACACCCATTTCTGACGGAAGCTGAACTCATTACTTTGTTTCGTCCATTTATTAAAAGGATCTGATGAAAACCAATCCTCCTGTCACATTCCACACACACACACACACACACACACACCCCTCCCTCTCCATCCCCAACCAATTCAACCCAATATTGTTTTGTTACGTGGTCTGCATTATAGCAAGTCATTGATCTCTTACAGTGTGTGTGTGTCTGTGTAAGCCACGAGCTCAGGCTCTGAGGGTCTTGTATTCAATCTCAGTACTAGACACTCATTTTGTACTGTGTAGTCCCGTGTAGCTCAGTTGGTAGAGCATGGCGTTTGCAATGCCAGGGTTGTGGGTTCGATTCCCATGAGGGGCCAGTATGAAAAAAGAATACAAATGGATGCACTCACTAACTTAACCCTTAACTGAACCATTCAGAATGAGTGACTAAACTTTATGTTTTAACCTTATCAAACCTTAACCCTTAACCATTCAGAATGAGTGACTCAACTTTATGTTTTAACCCTATCAAACCTTAACCCTTAACCATTCAGAATGAGTGACTCAACTTTATGTTTTAACCCTATCAAACCTTAACCCTTAACCATTCAGAATGAGTGACTCAACTTTATGTTTTAACCTTATCAAACCTTAACCCTTAACTGAACCATTCAGAATGAATGACTAAACTTAACCTTCGACATTTGACGTTTACGGAGAAATATCTGATTCTGCACTGAGACTGTGAGATCTTGTTGGTTAAGGAACCTTATTAGTTTCTGGTTAGCAGAAATGGTGAGTCTCCCCTTTCTACAGTGGGATCATATTAGTTTGTAGCCCGAACGGTTCGGACAACAGTTGGCACATCAGCTCTATCGACAGAGAACCCCATCATGTTCGTGAGAGTCTCCCCTTTCCACAGAGTTGTCATATTAGTTACTAGAGCAAACCATTTGGATGCTACAGACATTTTTGTGAGAAGACCGATTTTCGGGATGTCTCCTGGTCTGGCAAACAGCGCTGTAGCTCTGACACTTTCCACTGCAGGTGGTTGCGGAGGGTTGAGACACAGCCCATGCAAAAAATGTCTATTATGTTACAAAGATTGATGCACCGGTGGTTAGTAAGGGACCTTATTTGTTTCTGGCTAGCAAAAATCTTGAGTGATAATGTAAATCACATGCCCTTACAAACACTGGAGGGATGTGGTTTTGCTGGAGAAGTGTGTGTGTGTGTGTTTTGTGTTGTTGAGGGTTTGTTATATGGTAGAGGAGTAGAGGAGAGAAATGGTTCTACATCCCAAATAACACCCTATTCCCTTCATAGTGTACTACATTTGACCAGGGCCCATAGGGACAACAAAGGAAACAGGGTGCCATTTGGGACGCAGCCGTTGAAAACGTTAGAAACGACGGCAGTCAACTAAGGGTGGGTTGTCTGTGTCAACCAAGCGAGGAGAGGCTGCTTGCTGATATTAGAAGTCGTTAGGTCCACACAACTCCCCAAAGACTTCATGGAGCACAAAATGTGTGTGTGTGTGTGTGTGTGTGTGTGTGTGTGTGTGTGTGTGTGTGTGTGTGTGCATGCGTGTGTGTCTTGCTACACTGTATGAAAATAAAATGACTAGCGAAGACTCTGCTTCAGCCACAGCACTGTGGCTTCACCAGCCAGGTCACCCGGGATACAAGTCAGTACTCAAAGTCCATCCATGTCTGAGGACG
>CM062494.1:139343940-139386440 GCA_031479575.1 Coregonus ussuriensis | reverse complement strand
GATGGTGTCAGAGCATCATTAAGACAAATTAAGAGTCTGTTTCTGCCATAGGGTCTAAGGGCGGTTGGTAGCCTAGCAGTTAAGAGCATTGGGCCAGTAACCGAAAGGTGGCTGGTTCAAATCCTAGAGCCGACTAGGTGAAAAATCTGTCGATGTGCCCTTGAGCAAGGTACTTAACCGTCATTGCACCTGTAAGTCGCTCTGGATAAGACTGTACGCTAAATGACTAAAATGTAAATGCAAGACCTTCATTTCATTACCACTGAAGAGAAATGGTAAGAAATGCGCTTGAGACATTTCTCACAATGATGCACTGAATCTCAAACAGTCTTGCTATAGTGAGAGGAGAGAGGACTGTATACATAATTCATTGCGGTAAAGCACACAGAGACTGAATAAATGGAAATAAGATACTTATCAGTGATCTACGAAGACACAGACCTTTACCTTGGTCATGTGTCACTGTCTGATTGGATAAAATCAATCAATCAAATGTATTTGTAAAGCCCTTTTTACATCAGATGTTACCCCAAACAGGAAGCAATGCAGATGTAGAAGAACGGTGGAAAGGAAAAACTCCCTAGAAAGACAGAAACCTAGGATGAAACCTAGAGAGGAACCAGGCTCTGAGGGGTGGCCAGTCCCCATCTGACTGTGCCGGGTGGAGATTATAACAGTACATGGCCGTTAAGGCCAGATTGTTCTCCAAGATGTTCAAACGTTCATAGATGACAAGCAGGGTCAAATAATAATCACAGTGGTTGTAGAGGGTGCAACAGGTCAGTACATCAGGAGTAAATATCACTTGGCTTTTTTTAAACACTTAATTGATAGGCCAGGTGCTGGACCCTAGGACATCAATAAGAAGAATAGACTTTCCTGGGCCAAGAAACACGAGCAATGGACATTAGACCAGTAGAAATCTGTCCTTTGGTCTGATTAGTCCAAATTTGAGAATGCATCAGATGACCTGGCCTCCACAATCCCCCGACCTCAACCCAATTGAGATGGTTTGGGATGAGTTGGACCGCGGAGTGAAGGTTTGTATTGTCATGTAATGTACACTGCTCCAAAAAATTAAGGGAACACTTAAACAACACAATGTAACTCCAAGTCAATCACACTTCTGTGAAATCAAACTGTCCACTTAGGGAAGCAACACTGATTGACAATACATTTCACATGCTGTTGTGCAAATGGAATAGACAACAGGTGGAAATTATAGGCAATTAGCAAGACACCCCCAATAAAGGACTGGTTTTACAGGTGGTGACCACAGACCACTTCTCAGTTCCTATGCTTCCTGGCTGATGTTTTGGTCACTTTTGAATGCTAGAGGTGCTTTCACTCTAGTGGTAGAATGAGACAGAGTCTACAACCCACACAAGTGGCTCAGGTAGTGCAGCTCATCCAGGATGGCACATCAATGCGAGCTGTGGCAAGAAGGTTTGCTGTGTCTGTCAGCGTAGTGTCCAGAGCATGGAGGCGCTACCAGGAGACAGGCCAGTACATCAGGAGACGTGGAGGAGGCCGTAGGAGGGCAACAACCCAGCAGCAGGACTGCTACCTCCGCCTTTGTGCAAGAAGGAGCAGGAGGAGCAGTGCCAGAGCCCTGCAAAATGACCTCCAGCAGGCCACAAATGTGCATGTGTCTGCTCAAACGGTCAGAAACAGACTCCATGAGGGTGGTATGAGGGCCCGACGTCCACAGGTGGGGGTTGTGCTTACAGCCCAACACCGTGCAGGACGTTTGGCATTTGCCAGAGAACACCAAGATTGCTCTTCACAGATGAAAGCAGGTTCACACTGAGCACATGTGACAGACGTGACAGAGTCTGGAGACGCCGTGGAGAACGTTCTGCTGCCTGCAACATCCTCCAGCATGACCGGTTTGGCGGTGGGTCAGTCATGGTGTGGGGTGGCATTTCTTTGGGGGGCCGCACAGCCCTCCATGTGCTCGCCAGAGGTAGCCTGACTAACATTAGGTACCGAGATGAGATCCTCAGACCCCTTGTGAGACCATATGCTGGTGCGGTTGGCCCTGGGTTCCTCCTAATGCAAGACAATTCTAGACCTCATGTGGCTAAAGTGTGTCAGCAGTTCCTGCAAGAGGAAGGCATTGATGCTATGGACTGGCCCGCCCGTTCCCCAGACCTGAATCCAATTGAGCACATCTGGGACATCATGTTTTGCCCCATCCACCAATGCCACGTTGCACCACAGACTGTCCAGGAGTTGGCGGATGCTTTAGTCCAGGTCTGGGAGGAAATCCCTCAGGAGACCATCCGCCACCTCATCAGGAGCATGCCCAGGCGTTGTAGGGAGGTCATACAGGCACGTGGAGGCCACACACACTACTGAGCCTCATTTTGACTTGTTTTAAGGACATTACATCAAAGTTGGATCAGCCTGTAGTGTGGTTTTCCACTTTAATTTTGAGGGTGACTCCAAATCCAGACCTCCATGGGTTGATACATTTGATTTCCATTGATCATTTTTGTGTGATTTTGTTGTCAGCACATTCAACTATGTAAACAAAAAAGTATTTAATAAGATTATTTCATTCATTCAGATCTAGGATGTGTTATTTTAGTGTTCCCTTAATTTTTTTGAGCAGTGTATGTTTATATGAACATTTTTTGTGACTAGTTTTTCCTTCTTGATTTTCAACTTGTACCATGGTGCTTACCTATGACCTAGTGTAAGTATCTCCTGGCATAATTGGTAAACATTGAATAATGTAGTGTATGTACATGCGTATATGCAGATATTGACTGAAACCGGATAGTCCTACTTTCCCTGGCTTCCATAGCCACTGTTCTGTACATTGACAGTGTCCAATACGGCACAATATTCCCTATGTAGTGCTCTACTTTTAACCTAAGCCCTATGGGAGCTAGTGCACTTAATAGGGAATATGGTGCCATTTGGGACACAGCATTTAGCTAGCAGTACCTGGGGTTGATTTGGAGTGAAGGATATATTGTCCTATGATACTAACGGGAGAGTGTGTTGTTTATGTGTCAATATTGACAACTACAGTGTCATGTCTGGGAGTGTGCTAAACTCTGAACATCCTGGAGTAGATACAGTTCACTGAGGCGAGGCCAACCTTCCCTCAGCCTTCACAGACTGACGCAGCGGACATAACCCCTCGAGGACTGGATCAGATATCAGACTCACGTCGATTGAACTTCTCCTTTCCCCCACATACACTACATGACCAAATGTATGTGGACACCTGCTCGTCAAACAATCTAATTCACAAATCGTGGGCATTAATATGGAGTTGGTCCTCCCTTTTGCTGCTATAACACTCTTCTGGGAAGGCTTTCCACTAGATGTTGAAACATTGCTACGGGGACTTGCTTCCATTCAGCCACAAGAGCATTAGTAAGATCGACAACTGATGTTGGGCGATTAGGCCTGGCTCGTAGTCTGCATTCTAATTCATCCCAAAGGTGTTCGATGGGGTTGAGGTCAGGGCTCTGTGTAGGCCAGTCAAGTTCTTCCACACGGATCTCGACAAACCATTTCGGTATGGACCTTGCTTTGTGCACGGTGGAATTGTCATGCTGAAACAGGAAAGGGCCTTCCCCAAACTGTTGCCACAAAGTTGGAAGCACATAATTGTCTAGAATGTGATTGCATGCTGTAGCGTTAAGATTTCCCTTCACTGGAACTAAGGGGCCAAGCCTTAACCATGAAAAACAGCCCCAGACCATTATTCCTCCTCCACCGAATTTTTCAGTTGGCACTACGCAATCGGGCAGGTAGCGTCCGTCGGACTCCCAGATGGTCAAGTGTGATTCATCACTTCAGAGAAAGCATTTCCACTGCTCCAGAGTCCAATGTCGGCGAGCTTTACAACACTCCAGCCGACGCTTGTCATTGTGCATGGTGATCTTAGGCTTGTGTGTGGCTGCACGGCCATGGAAACCCATTTCATGAAGCTCCCGACGAACAGTTATTGTGCTGATGTTGCTTCCAGAGGCAGTTTGGAACTCCGTAGTGAGTGTTGCAACTGAGGACAGATGGTTTTTACGTGCTACGCGCTTCAGCACTCGGCGGTCCAGTTCTGTGAGCTTGTGTGGCCTTACATTTGACCGGGGCATCTCTAGCAGGTCAGAAAGTTGACAAACTGACTTGTTGGAAAGATGGCATCCTATGACGGTGCCACGTTAAAAGTCACTGAGCTCTTCAGTATGGGCCATTCTACTGCAAATGTTTGTCTATGGAGATTGCATGGCTGTGTGCTCGATTCTATACACCTGTCATCAACGGGTGTGGCTAAAATAGCCGAATCCACTAATTTGAAGGGGTGTCCACATACTTTTGTATATATAGTGTATCTCCGAGACTCCACACACACACAAATACACACACACGTATACACACACACACACACACACACACACACACACACACACACACGAGAACAGATTTAACCCTTCAGGCACCTAAAGACACTTACTGTCATCATAATCATCATCATCATCACCACCATCATCAACATCATCATCATCATAATAATCATCATCAATTTCAATATCACCATAATCATCATCATAATCATCATCATCATTGCTTCTCTGCAAGAATTGGCCACATGTTTATTTTATTGATTACTCTCCCTAGCAATATGATGGTTTTAAGCCATTTGTCTAGCTCTCCCATTCTCCTTCCTCTTACAGTAACTCACCTAGAATAGAATAAACGCCCAGGCTGGTGATAGCTCCTTTGATTGTCTACGGTGCCCCTCAGGTTGAGTCTCTGACAGAGTGATGGCTCTGTGACACCTGTGTCCAACTCATTCCACGGAGGGCCGAGTGTCTGCAGGTTTTCGCTCCTCCCTTGTCCTTGATTGATAAATTAAGGTCACTATTTAGTAAGGAACTCCTCTCACCTGGTTGTCTAGGTTTTATTTAAGAGGAAAAACCAAAAACCAAAAACCTGCAGACACTCAGCCCTCCGTAGAATGAGTTTGACACCCCTGCTCTATGGTTCTCATCAGGTTGAGTCTCTAACAGGGTGATGGCTCTATGGTTCTCCTCAGGTTGAGTCTCTAACAGGGTGATGGCTCTATGGTTCTCCTCAGGTTGAGTCTCTAACAGGGTGATGGCTCTATGGTTCTCCTCAGGTTGAGTCTCTAACAGGGTGATGGCTCTATGGTTCTCCTCAGGTTGAGTCTCTAACAGGGTGATGGCTCTATGGTTCTCCTCAGGTTGAGTCTCTAACAGGGTGATGGCTCTATGGTTCTCCTCAGGTTGAGTCTCTAACAGGGTGATGGCTCTATGGTTCTCCTCAGGTTGAGTCTCTAACAGGGTGATGGCTCTATGGTTCTCCTCAGGTTGAGTCTCTAACAGGGTGATGGCTCTATGGTTCTCCTCAGGTTGAGTCTCTAACAGGGTGATGGCTCTATGGTTCTCCTCAGGTTGAGTCTCTAACAGGGTGATGGCTCTATGGTTCTCCTCAGGTTGAGTCTCTAACAGGGTGATGGCTCTATGGTTCTCCTCAGGTTGAGTCTCTAACAGGGTGATGGCTCTATGGTTCTCCTCAGGTTGAGTCTCTAACAGGGTGATGGCTCTATGGTTCTCCTCAGGTTGAGTCTCTAACAGGGTGATGGCTCTATGGTTCTCCTCAGGTTGAGTCTCTAACAGGGTGATGGCTCTATGGTTCTCCTCAGGTTGAGTCTCTAACAGGGTGATGGCTCTATGGTTCTCCTCAGGTTGAGTCTCTAACAGGGTGATGGCTCTATGGTTCTCCTCAGGTTGAGTCTCTAACAGGGTGATGGCTCTATGGTTCTCCTCAGGTTGAGTCTCTAACAGGGTGATGGCTCTATGGTTCTCCTCAGGTTGAGTCTCTAACAGGGTGATGGCTCTATGGTTCTCCTCAGGTTGAGTCTCTAACAGGGTGATGAATCTATGGTTCCCTTCAGGTTGAGTCTCTAACAGGGTGATGCTCTATGGTTCTCCTCAGGTTGAGTCTCTATCAGGGTGATGAATCTATGGTTCCCTTCAGGTTGAGTCTCTAACAGGGTGATGGCTCTATGGTTCCCTTCAGGTTGAGTCTCTAACAGGGTGATGGCTCTATGGTACCCTTCAGGTTGAGTCTCTAACAGGGTGATGCTCTATGGTTCTCCTCAGGTTGAGTCTCTAACAGGGTGATGCTCTATGGTTCCCCTCAGGTTGAGTCTCTAACAGGGTGATGCTCTATGGTTCCCCTCATGTTGAGTCTCTAACAGGGTGATGCTCTATGGTTCCCTTCAGGTTGAGTCTCTAACAGGGTGATGCTCTATGGTTCCCCTCAGGTTGAGTCTCTAACAGGGTGATGCTATATGGTTCCCTTCAGGTTGAGTCTCTAACAGGGTGATGCTCTACGGTTCACCTCAGGTTGAGTCTTTAACAGGGTGATGCTCAATGGTTGTCCTCAGGTTGAGTCTCTAAAAGGGTGATGCTCTATGGTTCCCCTCAGGTTGAGTCTCTAACAGGGTGATGGCTCTATGGTTCTCCTCAGGTTAAGGCTCTAACAGGGTGATGGCTCTATGGTTCTCCTCAGGTTGAGTCTCTAACAGGGTGATGCTCTATGGTTCTCTTCAGGTTGAGTCTCTAACAGGGTGATGCTCTATGGTTCCCCTCAGGTTGAGTCTCTAACAGGGTGATGGCTCTGTGGTTCAACTCAGGTTGAGTCTCTAACAGGGTGATGCTCTATGGTTCTCCACAGGTTGAGAGTATAACAGGGTGATGGCTCTACGGTTCCCCTCAGGTTGAGTCTCTAACAGGGTGATTGCTCTATTGTTCTCCTCAGGTTGAGTGAATATCAAGGTGATGGCTATATGGTTCTCCTCAGGATGAGTCTCTAACAGGGTGATGCTCTATGGTTCTCCTCAGGATGAGTCTCTAATATGGTGATGCTCTATGGTTGCCCTCAGGTTGAGTCTCTAACATGATGATGCTCTATGGTTCTACTCAGGTTGAGTCTCTAACAGGGTGATGCTCTATGGTTACTTTCAGTTTGAGTCTGTAACAGGGTTCCCTTCAGGTTGAGTCTCTAATAGGGTGATGCTCTATGGTTCCC
This sequence comes from Coregonus ussuriensis, assembly GCA_031479575.1. NCBI lineage: Eukaryota > Metazoa > Chordata > Actinopteri > Salmoniformes > Salmonidae > Coregonus > Coregonus ussuriensis. Next base: position 139,379,363 of record CM062494.1, on the reverse strand, counting down.
CTCAGGACGAGTCTCTAACAGGGTTATGATCTATGGTTATCCTCAGGTTCAGTCTCTAACAGGGTGATGGCTCCATAATTCCCTTCAGGTTGAGGTTCTAACAGGGTGATGCTCTATGGTTCCCCTCAGGATGAGTCTCTAACAGGGTTATGCTCTATGGTTCTTCTCAGGTTTAGTCTCTAACAGGGTGATGGCTCTATAATTCCCTTCAGGTAGAGTCTCTAACAGGGTTATGCTCTATGGTTCCCCTCATGTTGAGTCTCTAACAGGTTGATGCTCTATGGTTCCCCTCAGGTTGAGTCTCTAACAGGGTGATGCTATATGGTTCCCTTCAGGTTGAGTCTCTAACAGGGTGATGGCTCTATGGTTGTCCTCATGTTGAGTCTCTAACAGGATGATGCTCTATGGTTCTCCTTATGTTGAGTCTCTAACAGGGTGATGGCTCTATGGTTCCCTTCAGGTTGAGTCTCTAACAGGGTGATGCTCTATGGTTCTCCTCAGGTTGAGTCTCTAACAGGGTGATGCTCTATGGTTCCCCTCAGGTTGAGTCTCTAACAGGGTGATGCTCTATGGTTCCCCTCATGTTGAGTCTCTAACAGGGTGATGCTCTATGGTTCCCTTCAGGTTGAGTCTCTAACAGGGTGATGCTCTATGGTTCTCCTCAGATTTAGTCTCTAACAGGGTGATGCTCTATGGTTCCCCTCAGGTTGAGTCTCTAACAGGGTGATGCTATATGGTTCCCTTCAGGTTGAGTCTCTAACAGGGTGATGCTCCACGGTTCACCTCAGGTTGAGTTTTAACAGGGTGATGCTCAATGGTTGTCCTCAGGTTGAGTCTCTAAAAGGGTGATGCTCTATGGTTCCCCTCAGGTTGAGTCTCTAACAGGGTGATGGCTCTATGGTTCTCCTCAGGTTAAGGCTCTAACAGGGTGATGGCTCTATGGTTCTCCTCAGGTTGAGTCTCTAACAGGGTGATGCTCTATGGTTCCCCTCACGTTGAGTCTCTAACAGGGTGATGCTCTATGGTTCCCCTCACGTTGAGTCTCTAACAGGGTGATGCTCTATGGTTCCTTTCAAGTTGAGTCTGTAACAGGGTGATGACTATATGGTTCCCCTCAGGTTGAGTGTATAACAGGGTGATGCTCTATGGTTCCCCTCACGTTGAGTCTCTAACAGGGTGATGCTCTATGGTTCCCCTCAGGTTGAGTCTCTAACAGGGTGATGATATATGGTTCCCTTCAGGTTGAGTCTCTAACAGGGTGATGGCTCTATGGTTCTCCTCAGGTTGAGTCTCTAACAGGATGATGCTCTATGGTTCTCCTCAGGATGAGTCTCTAACAGGGTGATGGCTCTATGGTTCCCTTCAGATAGAGGTTCTAACAGGGTGATGCTCTATAGTTCCCCTCAGGATGAGTCTCTAACAGGGTGATGCTCTATGGTTCCCCTCAGGTTGAGTCTCTAACAGGGTGATGGCTCTATGGTTCCCTTCAAGTTGAGTCTCTAACAGGGTGATGGCTCTATGGTTCCCTTCAGGTTGAGTCTCTAACAGGGTGATGGCTCTTTGGTTCTCCTCAGGTTGAGTCTCTAACAGGGTGATGCTCTATGGTTCTCCTCAGGTTGAGTGAATAACAAGCTGATGGCTCTATGGTTCTCCTCAGGTTGAATCAATAACAGGGTGATACTCTATGGTTCTCCTCAGGTTGAGTCTCTAACATGGTGATGCTCTATGGTTCCCCTCAGTTTGAGTCTCTAACAGAGTGATGCTCTATGGTTCCTTTCAGTTTGAGTCTGTAACAGGGTTCCCTTCAGGTTGAGTCTCTAATAGGGTGAAGCTCTATTGTTCCCTTCAGGCTGAGTCTCTAACAGGGTGATGCTCTATGGTTCACCTCAGATTGAGTCTCTAACAGGGTCATGCTCTATGGTTCTCCTCAGGTTGAATCAATAACAGGGTGATGCTCTATGGTTATCCTCAGGTTGAGTCTCTAACATGGTGATGCTCTATGGTTCCCCTCAGTTTGAGTCTCTAACAGAGTGATGCTCTATGGTTCCTTTCAGTTTGAGTCTGTAACAGGGTTCCCTTCAGGTTGAGTCTCTAATAGGGTGAAGCTCTATTGTTCCCTTCAGGCTGAGTCTCTAACAGGGTGATGCTCTATGGTTCTCCTCAGGTTGAGTGAATATCAAGGTGATGGCTATATGGTTCTCCTCAGGATGAGTCTCTAATATGGTGATGCTCTATGGTTGCCCTCAGGTTGAGTCTCTAACATGATGATGCTCTATGGTTCTACTCAGGTTGAGTCTCTAACAGGGTGATGCTCTATGGTTACTTTTAGTTTGAGTCTGTAACAGGGTTCCCTTCAGGTTGAGTCTCTAATAGGGTGAAGCTCTATGGTTCCCTTCAGGCTGAGTCTTTAACAGGGTGATGCTCGATGTTTCTCCTCAGGTTGAGTCTCTAACAGGGTGATGCTCTATGGTTCTCCTCAGGTTTAGTCTCTAACAGGGTGATGGCTCTATAATTCCCTTCAGGTTGAGGTTCTAACAGGGTGATGCTCTATGGTTCCCCTCAGGACGAGTCTCTAACAGGGTTATGCTCTATGGTTATCCTCAGGTTCAGTCTCTAACAGGGTTATGCTCTATGGTTCCCCTCAGGTTGAGTGTATAACAGGGTGATGGCTCTATGGTTCCTCCTCAGGTTGAGTCTCTAACAGCGTGATAGCTCTATGGTTCCCCTCAGGTTGAGTCTCTAACAGGGTGATGCTATATGGTTCCCTTCAGGTTGAGTCTCTAACAGGGTGATGGCTCTATGGTTGTCCTCATGTTGAGTCTCTAACAGGATGATGCTCTATGGTTCTCCTCATGTTGAGTCTCTAACAGGGTGATGGCTCTATGGTTCCCTTCAGGTTGAGTCTCTAACAGGGTGATGCTCTATGGTTCCCCTCAGGTTGAGTCTCTAACAGGGTGATGCTCTATGGTTCCCCTCATGTTGAGTCTCTAACAGGGTGATGCTCTATGGTTCCCTTCAGGTTGAGTCTCTAACAGGGTGATGCTCTATGGTTCTCCTCAGATTTAGTCTCTAACAGGGTGATGCTCTATGGTTCCCCTCAGGTTGAGTCTCTAACAGGGTGTTGCTATATGGTTCCCTTCAGGTTGAGTCTCTAACAGGGTGATGCTCTACGGTTCACCTCAGGTTGAGTCTTTAACAGGGTGATGCTCAATGGTTGTCCTCAGGTTGAGTCTCTAAAAGGGTGATGCTCTATGGTTCCCCTCAGGTTGAGTCTCTAACAGGGTGATGGCTCTATGGTTCTCCTCAGGTTAAGGCTCTAACAGGGTGATGGCTCTATGGTTCTCCTCAGGTTGAGTCTCTAACAGGGTGATGCTCTATGGTTCCCCTCACGTTGAGTCTCTAACAGGGTGATGCTCTATGGTTCCCCTCACGTTGAGTCTCTAACAGGGTGATGCTCTATGGTTCCTTTCAAGTTGAGTCTGTAACAGGGTGATGACTATATGGTTCCCCTCAGGTTGAGTGTATAACAGGGTGATGCTCTATGGTTCCCCTCACGTTGAGTCTCTAACAGGGTGATGCTCTATGGTTCCCCTAAGGTTTAGTCTCTAACAGGGTGATGATATATGGTTCCCTTCAGGTTGAGTCTCTAACAGGGTGATGGCTCTATGGTTCTCCTCAGGTTGAGTCTCTAACAGGATGATGCTCTATGGTTCTCCTCAGGATGAGTCTCTAACAGGGTGATGGCTCTATGGTTCCCCTTCAGATAGAGGTCTCTAACAGGGTGATGCTCTATAGTTCCCCTCAGGATGAGTCTCTAACAGGGTGATGCTCTATGGTTCCCCTCAGGTTGAGTCTCTAACAGGGTGATGGCTCTATGGTTCCCTTCAGGTTGAGTCTCTAACAGGGTGATGGCTCTATGGTTCCCCTCAGGTTGAGTCTCTAACAGGGTGATGCTCTATGGTTCTCCTCATGTTGAGTCTCTAACAGGGTGATGCTCTATGGTTCCCTTCAGGTTGAGTCTCTAACAGGGTGATGCTCTATGGTTCTCCTCAGATTTAGTCTCTAACAGGGTGATGCTCTATGGTTCCCCTCAGGTTGAGTCTCTAACAGGGTGTTGCTATATGGTTCCCTTCAGGTTGAGTCTCTAACAGGGTGATGCTCTACGGTTCACCTCAGGTTGAGTCTTTAACAGGGTGATGCTCAATGGTTGTCCTCAGGTTGAGTCTCTAAAAGGGTGATGCTCTATGGTTCCCCTCAGGTTGAGTCTCTAACAGGTTGATGCTCTATGGTTCCCCTCAGGTTGAGTCTCTAACAGGGTGATGCTATATGGTTCCCTTCAGGTTGAGTCTCTAACAGGGTGATGGCTCTATGGTTGTCCTCATGTTGAGTCTCTAACAGGATGATGCTCTATGGTTCTCCTCATGTTGAGTCTCTAACAGGGTGATGGCTCTATGGTTCCCTTCAGGTTGAGTCTCTAACAGGGTGATGCTCTATGGTTCCCCTCAGGTTGAGTCTCTAACAGGGTGATGCTCTATGGTTCCCCTCATGTTGAGTCTCTAACAGGGTGATGCTCTATGGTTCCCTTCAGGTTGAGTCTCTAACAGGGTGATGCTCTATGGTTCTCCTCAGATTTAGTCTCTAACAGGGTGATGCTCTATGGTTCCCCTCAGGTTGAGTCTCTAACAGGGTGTTGCTATATGGTTCCCTTCAGGTTGAGTCTCTAACAGGGTGATGCTCTACGGTTCACCTCAGGTTGAGTCTTTAACAGGGTGATGCTCAATGGTTGTCCTCAGGTTGAGTCTCTAAAAGGGTGATGCTCTATGGTTCCCCTCAGGTTGAGTCTCTAATAGGGTGATGGCTCTATGGTTCTCCTCAGGTTAAGGCTCTAACAGGGTGATGGCTCTATGGTTCTCCTCAGGTTGAGTCTCTAACAGGGTGATGCTCTATGGTTCCCCTCACGTTGAGTCTCTAACAGGGTGATGCTCTATGGTTCCCCTCACATTGAGTCTAACAGGGTGATGCTCTATGGTTCCTTTCAAGTTGAGTCTGTAACAGGGTGATGACTATATGGTTCCCCTCAGGTTGAGTGTATAACAGGGTGATGCTCTATGGTTCCCCTCACGTTGAGTCTCTAACAGGGTGATGCTCTATGGTTCCCCTAAGGTTTAGTCTCTAACAGGGTGATGATATATGGTTCCCTTCAGGTTGAGTCTCTAACAGGGTGATGGCTCTATGGTCCCCTTCAAGTTGAGTCTCTAATAGGGTGATGGCTCTATGGTTCCCTTCAGGTTGAGTCTCTAACAGGGTGATGGCTCTGTGGTTCTCCTCAGGTTGAGTCTCTAACATGGTGATGCTCTATGGTTCCCCTCAGTTTGAGTCTGTAACAGGGTTCCCTTCAGGTTGAGTCTCTAATAGGGTGAAGCTCTATTGTTCCCTTCAGGCTGAGCCTCTAACAGGGTGATGCTCTATGGTTCTCCTCAGATTGAGTCTCTAACAGGGTCATGCTCTATGGTTCTCCTCAGGTTGAATCAATAACAGGGTGATGCTCTATGGTTATCCTCAGGTTGAGTCTCTAACAGGGTGATGCTCTATGGTTCTCCTCAGATTGAGTCTCTAACAGGGTGATGCTCTATGGTTCTCCTCATGTTGAGTCTCTAACAGGATAATGCTATTTGGTTCTCCTCAGGTTGAGTCTCTAACAGGATGATGGCTCTATGGTTCCCTTCAGGTTGAGGTTCCAACAGGGTGATGCTCTATGGTTCCCCTCAGGTTGAGTCTCTAACAATGTGATGCTCTATGTTTCCCTTCAGGTTGAGTCTCTAACAGGGTGATGCTCTATGGTTCCTTTCAGGTTGAGTCTGTAACATGGTGATGACTATATGGTTCTCCTCAGGTTGAATGTATAACAGGGTGATGGCTCTATGGTTCCTCTTCAGGTTGAGTCTCTAACAGGGTGATAGCTCTATGGTTCCCTTCAGATAGAGGTTCTAACAGGGTGATGCTCTATAGTTCCCCTCAGGATGAGTCTCTAACAGGGTGATGCTCTATGGTTCCCCTCAGGTTGAGTCTCTAACAGGGTGATGGCTCTATGGTTCCCTTCAAGTTGAGTCTCTAACAGGGTGATGGCTCTATGGTTCCCTTCAGGTTGAGTCTCTAACAGGGTGATGGCTCTGTGGTTCTCCTCAGGTTGAGTCTCTAACAGGGTGATGCTCTATGGTTCTCCTCAGGTTGAGTGAATAACAAGCTGATGGCTCTATGGTTCTCCTCAGGTTGAATCAATAACAGGGTGATGCTCTATGGTTCTCCTCAGGTTGAGTCTCTAACATGGTGATGCTCTATGGTTCCCCTCAGTTTGAGTCTCTAACAGAGTGATGCTCTATGGTTCCTTTCAGTTTGAGTCTGTAACAGGGTTCCCTTCAGGTTGAGTCTCTAATAGGGTGAATCTCTATTGTTCCCTTCAGGCTGAGTCTCTAACAGGGTGATGCTCTATGGTTCTCCTCAGATTGAGTCTCTAACAGGGTGATGCTCTATGGTTCTCCACATGTTGAGTCTCTAACAGGATAATGCTATTTGGTTCTCCTCAGGTTGAGTCTCTAACAGGATGATGGCTCTATGGTTCCCTTCAGGTTGAGGTTCCAACAGGGTGATGCTCTATGGTTCCCCTCAGGTTGAGTCTCTAACAATGTGATGCTCTATTTTTCCCTTCAGGTTGAGTCTCTAACAGGGTGATGCTCTATGGTTCCTTTCAGGTTGAGTCTGTAACATGGTGATGAATATATGGTTCCCCTCAGGTTGAGTGTATAACAGGGTGATGGCTCTATGGTTCCTCTTCAGGTTGAGTCTCTAACAGGGTGATAGCTCTATGGTTCCTCTCATGTTTAGTCTCTAACAGGGTGATGGCTCTATGGATCTCCTCAGGTTGAGTCTCTAACAGGATGATGCTCTATGGTTCTCCTCAGGATGAGTCTCTAACCGGGTGATGGATCTATGGTTCCCTTCAGATAGAGGTTTTAACAGGGTGATGCTCTATAGTGCCCCTCAGGATGAGTCTCTAACAGGGTGATAGATCTATGGTTCTCCTCAGGTTGAGTCTCTAACAGTGTGATGGCTCTGTGGTTATCCTCAGGTAGATTCTCTAACAGGGTGATGGCTCTATGGTTCCCCTCAGGTTGATTCTCTAACAGGGTGAAGCTCTATGGTTCCCTTCAGGCTGAGTCTCTAACAGAGTGATGCTCTATGGTTCTCCTCAGGTTGAGTCTCTAACAATGTGATGCTCTATGGTTCCCCTCAGGTTGAGTCAATAACAGGGTGATGCTCTATGGTTCTCCTCAGGTTGAGTCTCTAACATGGTGATGCTCTATGGTTCCCCTCAGGTTGAGTCTCTAACAGGTTGATTCTCTATGGTTCATTTCAGTTTGAGTCTGTAACAGGGTTCCCTTCAGGTTGAGTCTCTAACAGGGTTATGCTCTATGGTTCTCCTCAGGTTTAGTCTCTAACAGGGTGATGGCTCTATAATTCCCTTCAGGTTGAGTCTCTAACAGGGTGATGCTCTATGGTTCTCCTCAGGTTGAGTCTCTAACAGGGTTATGCTCTATGGTTCCCCTCATGTAGAGTCTCTAACAGGGTGATGGCTCTATGGTTCCCTTCAGGTTGAGGTTCTAACAGGGTGATTCTCTATGGTTCCCCTCAGGATGAGTGTCTAACAGGGGGATGCTCTATGGTTCTCCTCAGGTTGAGTCTCTAACAATGTGATGCTCTATGGTTCCCTTCAGGTTGAGTCTCTAACAGGGTGATGCTCTATGGTTCCCCTCACGTTGAGTCTCTAACAGGGTGATGTTCTATGGTTCCTTTCAAGTTGATTCTGTAACAGGGTGATCACTATATGGTTCCCCTCAGGTTGATTGTATAACAGGGTGATGGCTCTATGGTTCCTCATCAGGTTAAGTCTCTAACAGGGTGATGCTCTATGGTTCCCCTCACGTTGAGTCTCTAACAGGGTGATGCTCTATGGTTCCCCTCAGGTTGAGTCTCTAACAGGGTGATGATATATGGTTCCCTTCAGGTTGAGTCTCTAACAGGGTGATGGCTCTATGGTTCTCCTCAGGTTGAGTCTCTAACAGGATGATGCTCTATGGTTCTCCTCAGGATGAGTCAATAACAGGGTGATGCTCTATGGTTCTCCTCAGGTTGAGTCTCTAACATGGTGATGCTCTATGGTTCCCCTCAGGTTGAGTCTCTAACAGGTTGATTCTCTATGGTTCATTTCAGTTTGAGTCTCTAACAGGGTGATGATATATGGTTCCCTTCAGGTTGAGTCTCTAACAGGGTGATGGCTCTATGGTTCTCCTCAGGTTGAGTCTCTAACAGGATGATGCTCTATGGTTCTCCTCAGGATGAGTCAATAACAGGGTGATGCTCTATGGTTCTCCTCAGGTTGAGTCTCTAACAGGGTGATGCTCAATGGTTCCCCTCAGGTTGAGTCTCTAACAGGGTTATGCTCTATGGTTCCCCTCAGGTTGAGTGTATAACAGGGTGATAGCTCTATGGTTCCCCTCATGTAGAGTCTCTTACAGGGTGATGCTATATGGTTCCCTTCAGGTTGAGTCTCTAACAACGTGATGCTCTATGGTTCCCTTCAGGTTGAGTCTCTAACAACGTGATGCTCTATGGTTCCCCTCACGTTGAGTCTCTAACAGGGTGATGTTCTATGGTTCCTTTCAAGTTGAGTCTGTAACAGGGTGATCACTATATGGTTCCCCTCAGGTTGAGTGTATAACAGGGTGATGGCTCTATGGTTCCTCATCAGGTTGAATCAATAACAGGGTGATACTCTATGGTTCTCCTCAGGTTGAGTGAATAACAAGCTGATGGCTCTATGGTTCTCCTCAGGTTGAATCAATAACAGGGTGATACTCTATGGTTCTCCTCAGGTTGAGTCTCTAACATGGTGATGCTCTATGGTTCCCCTCAGTTTGAGTCTCTAACAGAGTGATGCTCTATGGTTCCTTTCAGTTTGAGTCTGTAACAGGGTTCCCTTCAGGTTGAGTCTCTAATAGGGTGAAGCTCTATTGTTCCCTTCAGGCTGAGTCTCTAACAGGGTGATGCTCTATGGTTCTCCTCAGATTGAGTCTCTAACAGGGTCATGCTCTATGGTTCTCCTCAGGTTGAATCAATAACAGGGTGATGCTCTATGGTTATCCTCAGGTTGAGTCTCTAACATGGTGATGCTCTATGGTTCCCCTCAGTTTGAGTCTCTAACAGAGTGATGCTCTATGGTTCCTTTCAGTTTGAGTCTGTAACAGGGTTCCCTTCAGGTTGAGTCTCTAATAGGGTGAAGCTCTATTGTTCCCTTCAGGCTGAGTCTCTAACAGGGTGATGCTCTATGGTTCTCCTCAGATTGAGTCTCTAACAGGGTGATGCTCTATGGTTCTCCTCATGTTGAGTCTCTAACAGGATAATGCTATTTGGTTCTCCTCAGGTTGAGTCTCTAACAGGATGATGGCTCTATGGTTCCCTTCAGGTTGAGGTTCCAACAGGGTGATGCTCTATGGTTCCCCTCAGGTTGAGTCTCTAACAATGTGATGCTCTATGTTTCCCTTCAGGTTGAGTCTCTAACAGGGTGATGCTCTATGGTTCCTTTCAGGTTGAGTCTGTAACATGGTGATGACTATATGGTTCCCCTCAGGTTGAGTGTATAACAGGGTGATGGCTCTATGGTTCCTCTACAGGTTGAGTCTCTAACAGGGTGATAGCTCTATGGTTCCCTTCAGATAGAGGTTCTAACAGGGTGATGCTCTATAGTTCCCCTCAGGATGAGTCTCTAACAGGGTGATGCTCTATGGTTCCCCTCAGGTTGAGTCTCTAACAGGGTGATGGCTCTATGTTTCCCTTCAAGTTGAGTCTCTAACAGGGTGATGGCTCTATGGTTCCCTTCAGGTTGAGTCTCTAACAGGGTGATGGCTCTGTGGTTCTCCTCAGGTTGAGTCTCTAACAGGGTGATGCTCTATGGTTCTCCTCAGGTTGAGTGAATAACAAGCTGATGGCTCTATGGTTCTCCTCAGGTTGAATCAATAACAGGGTGATGCTCTATGGTTCTCCTCAGGTTGAGTCTCTAACATGGTGATGCTCTATGGTTCCCCTCAGTTTGAGTCTCTAACAGAGTGATGCTCTATGGTTCCTTTCAGTTTGAGTCTGTAACAGGGTTCCCTTCAGGTTGAGTCTCTAATAGGGTGAATCTCTATTGTTCCCTTCAGGCTGAGTCTCTAACAGGGTGATGCTCTATGGTTCTCCTCATGTTGAGTCTCTAACAGGATAATGCTATTTGGTTCTCCTCAGGTTGAGTCTCTAACAGGATGATGGCTCTATGGTTCCCTTCAGGTTGAGGTTCCAACAGGGTGATGCTCTATGGTTCCCCTCAGGTTGAGTCTCTAACAATGTGATGCTCTATTTTTCCCTTCAGGTTGAGTCTCTAACAGGGTGATGCTCTATGGTTCCCCTCAGGTTGAGTCTCTAACAGGGTGATGCTATATGGTTCCCTTCAGGTTTAGTCTCTAACAGGGTGATGGCTCTATGGATCTCCTCAGGTTGAGTCTCTAACAGGGTGATAGCTCTATGGTTCTCCTCAGGATGAGTCTCTAACCGGGTGATGGATCTATGGTTCCCTTCAGATAGAGGTTTTAACAGGGTGATGCTCTATAGTGCCCCTCAGGATGAGTCTCTAACAGGGTGATGCTCTAAGGTTCTCCTCAGGTTGAGTCTCTAACAGGGTGATGCTCTATGGTTCCCTTTAGGTTGAGTCTCTAAAAGGGTGATGGCTCTATGGTTCCCTTCAGGTTGAGTCTCTAACAGGGTGATGGCTCTATGGTTCTCCTCAGGTTGAGTGTATAACAGGGTGATGGCTCTATGGTTCTCCTCAGGTTGAGTCTCTAACAGGGTGATAGGTCTATGGTTCTCCTCAGGTTGAGTCTCTAACAGTGTGATGGCTCTGTGGTTATCCTCAGGTAGATTCTCTAACAGGGTGAAGGCTCTATGGTTCCCCTCAGGTTGATTCTCTAACAGGGTGAAGCTCTATGGTTCCCTTCAGGCTGAGTCTCTAACAGAGTGATGCTCTATGGTTCTCCTCAGGTTGAGTCTCTAACATGGTGATGCTCTATGGTTCCCCTCAGGTTGAGTCTCTAACAGGTTGATTCTCTATGGTTCATTTCAGTTTGAGTCTGTAACAGGGTTCCCTTCAGGTTGAGTCTCTAACAGGGTGATGCTCTATGGTTCCTTTCAGGTTGAGTCTGTAACATGGTGATGAATATGTGGTTCCCCTCAGGTTGAGTGTATAACAGGGTGATGGCTCTATAATTCCCTTCAGGTTGAGTCTCTAACAGGGTGATGCTCTATGTTTCCCTTCAGGTTGATTCTCTAACAGGGTTATGCTCTATGGTTCTCCTCAGGTTGAGTCTCTAACAGGGTTATGCTCTATGGTTCCCCTCAGGTTGAGTCTCTAACAGGGTGATGGCTCTATGGTTCCCTTCAGGTTGAGGTTCTAACAGGGTGATTCTCTATGGTTCCCCTCAGGATGAGTGTCTAACAGGGGGATGCTCTATGGTTCCCCTCATGTAGAGTCTCTAACAGGGTGAAGCTCAATGGTTCCCCTCAGGTTGAGTCTCTAACAGTGTGATGGCTCTATGGTTCCCCTCAGGTTGAGTCTCTAACAGGGGGATTCTCTATGGTTCCCCTCAGGATGAGTGTCTAACAGGGGGATGCTCTATGGTTCTCCTCAGGTTGAGTCTCTAACAATGTGATGCTCTATGGTTCCCTTCAGGTTGAGTCTCTAACAGGGTGATGCTCTATGGTTCCCCTCACGTTGAGTCTCTAACAGGGTGATGTTCTATGGTTCCTTTCAAGTTGAGTCTGTAACAGGGTGATCACTATATGGTTCCCCTCAGGTTGAGTGTATAACAGGGTGATGGCTCTATGGTTCCTCATCAGGTTAAGTCTCTAACAGGGTGATGCTCTATGGTTCCCCTCACGTTGAGTCTCTAACAGGGTGATGCTCTATGGTTCCCCTCAGGTTGAGTCTCTAACAGGGTGATGATATATGGTTCCCTTCAGGTTGAGTCTCTAACAGGGTGATGGCTCTATGGTTCTCCTCAGGTTGAGTCTCTAACAGGATGATGCTCTATGGTTCTCCTCAGGATGAGTCTCTAACAGGGTGATGGCTCTATGGTTCCCTTCAGATAGAGGTTCTAACAGGGTGATGCTCTATAGTTCCCCTCAGGATGAGTCTCTAACAGGGTGATGCTCTATGGTTCCCCTCAGGTTGAGTCTCTAACAGGGTGATGGCTCTATGGTTCCCTTCAAGTTGAGTCTCTAACAGGGTGATGGCTCTGTAGTTCTCCTCAGGTTGAGTCTCGAACAGGGTGATGCTCTATGGTTCTCCTCAGGTTGAGTGAATAACAAGCTGATGGCTCTATGGTTCTCCTCAGGTTGAATCAATAACAGGGTGATGCTCTATGGTTCTCCTCAGGTTGAGTCTCTAACATGGTGATGCTCTATGGTTCCCCTCAGTTTGAGTCTCTAACAGAGTGATGCTCTATGGTTCCTTTCAGTTTGAGTCTGTAACAGGGTTCCCTTCAGGTTGAGTCTCTAATAGGGTGAAGCTCTATTGTTCCCTTCAGGCTGAGTCTCTAACAGGGTGATGCTCTATGGTTCTCCTCAGATTGAGTCTCTAACAGGGTGATGGTCTATGGTTCTCCTCATGTTGAGTCTCTAACAGGATAATGCTATTTGGTTCTCCTCAGGTTGAGTCTCTAACAGGATGATGGCTCTATGGTTCCCTTCAGGTTGAGGTTCCAACAGGGTGATGCTCTATGGTTCCCCTCAGGTTGAGTCTCTAACAATGTGATGCTCTATGTTTCCCTTCAGGTTGAGTCTCTAACAGGGTGATGCTCTATGGTACCTTTTAGGTTCAGTCTGTAACATGGTGATGACTATATGGTTCCCCTCAGGTTGAGTGTATAATAGGGTGATGGCTCTATGGTTCCTCTTCAGGTTTAGTCTCTAACAGGGTGATAGCTCTATGGTTCCCTTCAGATAGAGGTTCTAACAGGGTGATGCTCTATAGTTCCCCTCAGGATGAGTCTCTAACAGGGTGATGCTCCCTGGTTCCCCTCAGGTTGAGTCTCTAACAGGGTGATGGCTCTATGGTTCCCTTCAAGTTGAGTCTCTAACAGGGTGATGGCTCTATGGTTGTTTCAGGTTGAGTCTCTAACAGGGTGATGGCTCTGTGGTTCTCCTCAGATTGAGTCTCTAACAGGGTGATGCTCTATGGTTCTCCTCATGTTGAGTCTCTAACAGGATAATGCTATTTGGTTCTCCTCAGGTTGAGTCTCTAACAGGATGATGCCTCTATGGTTCCCTTCAGGTTGAGGTTCCAACAGGGTGATGCTCTATGGTTCCCCTCAGGTTGAGTCTCTAACATGGTGATGCTCTATGGTTCCCCTCAGTTTGAGTCTCTAACAGAGTGATGCTCTATGGTTCCTTTCAGGTTGAGTCTGTAACATGGTGATGACTATATGGTTCCCCTCAGGTTGAGTGTATAACAGGGTGATGGCTCTATGGTTCCTCTTCAGGTTGAGTCTCTAACAGGGTGATAGCTCTATGGTTCCTCTCATGTTGAGTCTCTAACAGGGTGATGGCTCTATGGTTCCCTTCAAGTTGAGTCTCTAACAGGGTGATGGCTCTGTGGTTCTCCTCAGGTTGAGTCTCTAACAGGGTGATGCTCTATGGTTCCCCTCAGGTTGAGTCTCTAACAGGGTGATGCTATATGGTTCCCTTCAGGTTTAGTCTCTAACAGGGTGATGGCTCTATGGATCTCCTCAGGTTGAGTCTCTAACAGGATGATGCTCTATGGTTCTCCTCAGGATGAGTCTCTAACCGGGTGATGGATCTATGGTTCCCTTCAGATAGAGGTTCTAACAGGGTGATGCTCTATAGTGCCCCTCAGGATGAGTCTCTAACAGGGTGATGCTCTAAGGTTCTCCTCAGGTTGAGTCTCTAACAGGGTGATGCTCTATGGTTCCCTTTAGGTTGAGTCTCTAAAAGGGTTATGGCTCTATGGTTCCCTTCAGGTTGAGTCTCTAACAGGGTGATGGCTCTATGGTTCTCTTCAGGTTGAGTGTATAACAGGGTGATGGCTCTATGGTTCTCCTCAGGTTGAGTCTCTAACAGGGTGATAGGTCTATGGTTCTCCTCAGGTTGAGTCTCTAACAGTGTGATGGCTCTGTGGTTATCCTCAGGTAGATTCTCTAACAGGGTGATGGCTCTATGGTTCCCCTCAGGTTGATTCTCTAACAGGGTGAAGCTCTATGGTTCCCTTCAGGCTGAGTCTCTAACAGAGTGATGCTCTATGGTTCTCCTCAGGTTGAGTCTCTAACAATGTGATGCTCTATGGTTCCCCTCAGGTTGAGTCAATAACATGGTGATGCTCTATGGTTCCCCTCAGGTTGAGTCTCTAACAGGTTGATTCTCTATGGTTCATTTCAGTTTGAGTCTGTAACAGGGTTCCCTTCAGGTTGAGTCTCTAACAGGGTTATGCTCTATGGTTCTCCTCAGGTTTAGTCTCTAACAGGGTGATGGCTCTATAATTCCCTTCAGGTTGAGTCTCTAACAGGGTGATGCTCTATGTTTCCCTTCAGGTTGATTCTCTAACAGGGTTATGCTCTATGGTTCTCCTCAGGTTGAGTCTCTAACAGGGTGATGCTCAATGGTTCCCCTCAGGGTGAGTCTCTAACAGGGTTATGCTCTATGGTTCCCCTCAGGTTGAGTGTATAACAGGGTGATGGCTCTATGGTTCCTCCTCAGGTTTAGTCTCTAACAGTGTGATAGCTCTATGGTTCCCCTCATGTAGAGTCTCTAACAGGGTGATGGCTCTATGGTTGTCCTCATGTTGAGTCTCTAACAGGATGATGCTCTATGGTTCTCCTCATGTTGATTCTCTAACAGGGTGATGGCTCTATGGTTCCCTTCAGGTTGAGGTTCTAACAGGGGGATTATCTATGGTTCCCCTCAGGATGAGTGTCTAACAGGGGGATGCTCTATGGTTCTCTTCAGGTTGAGTCTCTAACAATGTGATGCTCTATGGTTCCCTTCAGGTTGAGTCTCTAACAGGGTGATGCTCTATGGTTCCCCTCACATTTAGTCTCTAACAGGGTGATGTTCTATGGTTCCTTTCAAGTTGAGTCTGTAACAGGGTGATCACTATATGGTTCCCCTCAGGTTGAGTGTATAACAGGGTGATGGCTCTATGGTTCCTCGTCAGGTTAAGTCTCTAACAGGGTGATGCTCTATGGTTCCCCTCACGTTGAGTCTCTAACAGGGTGATGCTCTATGGTTCCCCTCAGGTTGAGTCTCTAACAGGGTGATGATATATGGTTCCCTTCAGGTTGAGTCTCTAACAGGGTGATCGCTCTATGGTTCTCCTCAGGTTGAGTCTCTAACAGGATGATGCTCTATGGTTCTCCTCAGGATGAGTCTCTAACAGGGTGATGGCTCTATGGTTCCCTTCAGATAGAGGTTCTAACAGGGTGATGGCTCTGTGGTTCTCCTCAGGTTGAGTCTCGAACAGGGTGATGCTCTATGGTTCTCCTCAGGTTGAGTGAATAACAAGCTGATGGCTCTATGGTTCTCCTCAGGTTGAATCAATAACAGGGTGATGCTCTATGGTTCTCCTCAGGTTGAGTCTCTAACATGGTGATGCTCTATGTTTCCCCTCAGTTTGAGTCTCTAACAGAGTGATGCTCTATGGTTCCTTTCAGTTTGAGTCTGTAACAGGGTTCCCTTCAGGTTGAGTCTCTAATAGGGTGAAGCTCTATTGTTCCCTTCAGGCTGAGTCTCTAACAGGGTGATGCTCTATGGTTCTCCTCAGATTGAGTCTCTAACAGGGTGATGGTCTATGGTTCTCCTCAGGTTGAGTCTCTAACAGGATGATGGCTCTATGGTTCCCTTCAGGTTGAGGTTCCAACAGGGTGATGCTCTATGGTTCCCCTCAGGTTGAGTCTCTAACAATGTGATGCTCTATGTTTCCCTTCAGGTTGAGTCTCTAACAGGGTGATGCTCTATGGTACCTTTCAGGTTCAGTCTGTAACATGGTGATGACTATATGGTTCCCCTCAGGTTGAGTGTATAACAGGGTGATGGCTCTATGGTTCCTCTTCAGGTTGAGTCTCTAACAGGGTGATAGCTCTATGGTTCCCTTCAGATAGAGGTTCTAACAGGGTGATGCTCTATAGTTCCCCTCAGGATGAATCTCTAACAGGGTGATGCTCTATGGTTCTCCTCAGATTGAGTCTCTAACAGGGTGATGCTCTATGGTTCCCTTCAGGTTGAGGTTCCAACAGGGTGATGCTCTATGGTTCCCCTCAGGTTGAGTCTCTAACAATGTGATGCTCTATGTTTCCCTTCAGGTTGAGTCTCTAACAGGGTGATGCTCTATGGTTCCTTTCAGGTTGAGTCTGTAACATGGTGATGACTATATGGTTCCCCTCAGGTTGAGTGTATAATAGGGTGATGGCTCTATGATTCCTCTTCAGGTTGAGTCTAACAGGGTGATAGCTCTATGGTTCCTCTCATGTTGAGTCTCTAACAGGGTGATGCTCTATGGTTCCCCTCAGGTTGAGTCTCTAACAGGGTGATGCTATATGGTTCCCTTCAGGTTGAGTCTCTAACAGGGTGATGCTCTATGGTACCTTTCAGGTTCAGTCTGTAACATGGTGATGACTATATGGTTCCCCTCAGGTTGAGTGTATAACAGGGTGATGGCTCTATGGTTCCTCTTCAGGTTGAGTCTCTAACAGGGTGATAGCTCTATGGTTCCCTTCAGATAGAGGTTCTAACAGGGTGATGCTCTATAGTTCCCCTCAGGATGAATCTCTAACAGGATAATGCTATTTGGTTCTCCTCAGGTTGAGTCTCTAACAGGATGATGGCTCTATGGTTCCCTTCAGGTTGAGGTTCCAACAGGGTGATGCTCTATGGTTCCCCTCAGGTTGAGTCTCTAACAATGTGATGCTCTATGTTTCCCTTCAGGTTGAGTCTCTAACAGGGTGATGCTCTATGGTTCCTTTCAGGTTGAGTCTGTAACATGGTGATGACTATATGGTCCCCTCAGGTTGAGTGTATAATAGGGTGATCGCTCTATGGTTCTCCTCAGGTTGAGTCTCTAACAGGATGATGCTCTATGGTTCTCCTCAGGATGAGTCTCTAACCGGGTGATGGATCTATGGTTCCCTTCAGATAGAGGTTCTAACAGGGTGATGCTCTATAGTGCCCCTCAGGATGAGTCTCTAACAGGGTGATGCTCTATGGTTCCCTTTAGGTTGAGTCTCTAAAAGGGTTATGGCTCTATGGTTCCCTTCAGGTTGAGTCTCTAACAGGGTGATGGCTCTATGGTTCTCCTCAGGTTGAGTGTATAACAGGGTGATGGCTCTATGGTTCTCCTCAGGTTGAGTCTCTAACAGGGTGATAGGTCTATGGTTCTACTTAGGTTGAGTCTCTAACAGTGTGATGGCTCTGTGGTTATCCTCAGGTAGATTCTCTAACAGGGTGATGGCTCTATGGTTCCCCTCAGGTTGATTCTCTAACAGGGTGAAGCTCTATGGTTCCCTTCAGGCTGAGTCTCTAACAGAGTGATGCTCTATGGTTCTCCTCAGGTTGAGTCTCTAACAGGGTGATGCTCTATGGTTCCTTTCAGGTTGAGTCTGTAACAGAGTGATAGCTCTATGGTTCCATTCATGTTGAGTCTCTAACAGGGTGATGCTCTATGGTTCTCCTCAGGTTGAGTCTCTAACAGGGTGATGCTCTATGGTTCCCCTCAGGTTGAGTCTCTAACAGGGTGATGCTATATGGTTCCCTTTAGGTTGAGTCTCTGAAAGGGTATGGCTCTATGGTTCACTTCAAGTTGAGTCTCTAACAGGGTGATGGGTCTATGGTTCCCTTCAGGTTGAGTCTCTAACAGGGTGATGGCTCTATGGTTCCCCTCAGGTTGATTCTCTAACAGGGTGATGGCTCTGTGGTTCTCCTCATGTTGAGTCTCTAACAGGGTGATGCTCTATGGTTCCTTTCAGGTTGAGTCTGTAACAGAGTGATAGCTCTATGGTTCCCCTCATGTTGAGTCTCTAACAGGGTGATGCTCTATGGTTCTCCTCAGGTTGAGTCTCTAACAGGGTGATGCTCTATGGTTCCCCTCAGGTTGAGTCTCTAACAGTTTGATGCTATATGGTTCCCTTTAGGTTGAGTCTCTAAAAGGGTGATGGCTCTATGGTTCCCTTCAAGTTGAGTCTCTAACAGGGTGATGCTCTATGGTTCCCCTCACGTTGAGTCTCTAACAGGGTGATGCTCTATGGTTCTCCTCAGGTTGAGTCTCTAACAATGTGATGCTCTATGGTTCCCCTCAGGTTGAGTCAATAACAGGGTGATGCTCTATGGTTCTCCTCAGGTTGAGTCTCTAACATGGTGATGCTCTATGGTTCCCCTCAGGTTGAGTCTCTAGCAGGTTGATTCTCTATGGTTCATTTCAGTTTGAGTCTGTAACAGGGTTCCCTTCAGGTTGAGTCTCTAATAGGGTGAAGCTCTATGGTTCCCTTCAGACTGAGTCTCTAACAGGGTGATGCTCTATGGTTCTCCTCAGATTGAGTCTCTAACAGGGTGATGCTCTATGGTTCTCCTCAGGTTTAGTCTCTAACAGTGTGATGGCTCTATGGGTCCCTTCAGGTTGAGTCTAACATGGTGATGCTCTATGTTTCCCTTCAGGTTGAGTCTATAACAGGGTTATACTCTATGGTTCTCCTTAGGTTGAGTCTCTAACAGGGTGTTGCTCTATGGTTCCCCTCAGGTTGAGTCTCTAACAGGGTGATGCTCTATGGTTCCTTTCAGGTTGAGTCTGTAACAGAGTGATAGCTCCATGGTTCCCCTCATGTTGAGTCTCTAACAGGGTGATGCTCTATGGTTCTCCTCAGGTTGAGTCTCTAACAGGGTGATGCTATATGGTTCCCTTTAGGTTGAGTCTCTAAAAGGGTGATGGCTCTATGGTTCCCTTCAAGTTGAGTCTCTAACAGGGTGATGCTCTATGGTTCTCCTCAGGTTGAGTCTCTAACAGGGTGATGCTATATGGTTCCCTTTAGGTTGAGTCTCTAAAAGGGTGATGGCTCTATGGTTCCCTTCAAGTTGAGTCTCTAACAGGGTGATGGCTCTATGGTTCTCCTCAGGTTTAGTCTCTAATAGAGTGTTGGGTCTGTGGTTATCCTCAGGTAGTCTCTAACAGGGTGATGCTCTATGGTTCTCCTCAAGCTGAGTCTCTAACAGGGTGATGGCTATATTGTTCCCTTCAGGTTGAATCTCTAACAGGGTGATGGTTCTATGGTTCTCCTCAGGTTGAGTCTCTAATAGGGTGATGGCTCTGTGGTTCTCCTCAGGCTGAGTCTCTAATAGGGTGATGGCTCTATGGTTCTCCTCAGGTTGAGTCTCTAACAGGGTGATGCTCTATGGTTCCCTTAAGGTTGAGTCTCTAACAGGGTGATGCTCTATGGTTCCCCTCATGTTGAGTGTATAACAGGGTGATTGATCTATGGTTTTCCTCAGGATGAGTCTCTAACAGAGTGATATGTCTATGGTTCTCCTCAGGTTTAGTCTCTAACAGAGTGATGGCTCTGTGGTTATCCTCAGGTAGAGTCTCTAACAGGGTGATGGCTCTATGGTTCCCCTCAGGTTGAGTCTCTAACAGGGTGATGGCTCCATGGTTCCCCTCAGGTTGAGTCTCTAACAGGGTTATGCTCTATGGTTCTCCTCAGGTTGATTCTCTAACATGGTGATGCTCTATGGTTCTCCTCAGGTTGAGTCTCTAACAGGGTGATTCTCTATGGTTCCCTTAAGGTTGAGTCTCTAACAGGGTGATGCTCTATGGTTCCCTTTAGGTTGAGTCTCTAAAAGGGTGATGGCTCTATGGTTCCCTTCAAGTTGAGTCTCTAACAGGGTGATGCTCTATGGTTCTCCTCAGGTTGAGTCTCTAACAGGGTGATGCTATATGGTTCCCTTTAGGTTGAGTCTCTAAAAGGGTGATGGCTCTATGGTTCCCTTCAAGTTGAGTCTCTAACAGGGTGATGGCTCTATGGTTCTCCTCAGGTTTAGTCTCTAATAGAGTGTTGGGTCTGTGGTTATCCTCAGGTAGTCTCTAACAGGGTGATGCTCTATGGTTCTCCTCAAGCTGAGTCTCTAACAGGGTGATGGCTATATTGTTCCCTTCAGGTTGAATCTCTAACAGGGTGATGGTTCTATGGTTCTCCTCAGGTTGAGTCTCTAATAGGGTGATGGCTCTGTGGTTCTCCTCAGGCTGAGTCTCTAATAGGGTGATGGCTCTATGGTTCTCCTCAGGTTGAGTCTCTAACAGGGTGATGCTCTATGGTTCCCTTAAGGTTGAGTCTCTAACAGGGTGATGCTCTATGGTTCCCCTCATGTTGAGTGTATAACAGGGTGATTGATCTATGGTTTTCCTCAGGATGAGTCTCTAACAGAGTGATATGTCTATGGTTCTCCTCAGGTTTAGTCTCTAACAGAGTGATGGCTCTGTGGTTATCCTCAGGTAGAGTCTCTAACAGGGTGATGGCTCCATGGTTCCCCTCAGGTTGAGTCTCTAACAGGGTGATGGCTCCATGGTTCCCCTCAGGTTGAGTCTCTAACAGGGTTATGCTCTATGGTTCTCCTCAGGTTGAGTCTCTAACAGGGTGATGCTCTATGGTTCCCTTAAGGTTGAGTCTCTAACAGGGTGATGCTCTATGGTTCCCCTCATGTTGAGTGTATAACAGGGTGATGGCTCTATGGTTCTCCTCAGGTTGAGTCTCTAACATCGTGAATGCTATATCGTTCCCCTCATGTTGAGTGTATAACAGGGTGATGGCTCTATGGTTCTCCTCAGGTTTAGTCTCTAATACAGTGATGGCTCTGTGGTTATCCTCTGGTTGAGTCTCTTACAGGGTGATGCTCTATGGTTCTCCTCAAGCTGAGTCTCTAAAAGAGTGATGGCTATATGGTTCACCTCAGGTTGAGTCTCTAATAGGGTGATGGCTCTATGGTTCTCCTCAGGTTGAGTCTCTAATAGGGTGATGGCTCTATGGTTCTCCTCAGGTTGAGTCTCTAATAGGGTGATGGCTCTATGGTTCTCCTCAGGTTGAGTCTCTAACAGGGTGATGGTTCTATGGTTCTCCTCATGTTGAGTCTCTAATAGGGTGATGGCTCTATGGTTCTCCTCAGATTGAGTCTCTAACAAGTTGATGGCTCTTTGGTTCTCCTCAGGTTGAGTCTCTAATAGGGTGATGGCTCTATGGTTCCCTTCAGGTTGAGTCTCTAACAGGGTGATGGCTCTAATATAACTTATACCTTTAGGCCCAGAGTGAATCAATGCAAATGTTGTGATGAATTTATGAATTTAAAGCTAAATTCATAGATTCAATTAAAGCTGTGAGAAATGTAGGCACTCACACATTCATAGACAGAGCTATGGATGCAATGACTGACCATTCATGATATCAACAATATGTTTTGAGGCTATACAGTGTTTGTTTACATTTACATTGTTTACAAACATTGGAGTAAAACAAGCTCATATTTTGGTTTCTGAAATGGTATGACAGTTACACTAATCTCATGAGGCATAATC
Organism: Coregonus ussuriensis; assembly: GCA_031479575.1. NCBI lineage: Eukaryota > Metazoa > Chordata > Actinopteri > Salmoniformes > Salmonidae > Coregonus > Coregonus ussuriensis. Next base: position 139,357,666 of record CM062494.1, on the reverse strand, counting down.
ATTCAATTTTTCAAGAATCAAAGGGTATATATCGATAATTTACATGTCCAAAAATGTATGTAACAATTAAGGATTCTAGGTCTTTGGCTTCTGACTGATGGTGGAGTTGACACCTTTAATGAAGGGTGTATTTGAATAGGCGGTGCCATTGTGTGCTAGCCTGGTCCCAGATCTGGTTGTAATGCCAAATAGGGAACATAGCTTGTGTTTACACAGACTGCCCAATTCTGATATTTTGCCCAATTATTGGAAAAATATCATAATTGGGCTGCCTGTGTTAACACAGCCATTCAGCACGAAGAGATCTGGGACCAGGCTAGCCGTGTGATTGTTAGTGTGTGTGTGTGTGTGTGTGTGTGTGTGTGTGTGTGTGTCTGTCCGTATGCTTGTTAGCATGAATAGATAACAGAGGGAGGTATGACAGGCTCCATCAGAGGAGCAATCAGCCATGTAGAAGAACCATCATTACTGCCACCTGCTTTCCTACACTACCTGGGAATATATTATTAGCTACACTGTTTGTGAATGTATTAGCGTTAGCTACACTGTTTGTGAATGTATTCACGTTAACTACACTACCTGTGAATAGTTTAGCGTTAGCTACACTACCTGTGAATGTATTAGCATTAGCTATACCACCTGTGAATGTTTTAGTGTTAGCTACACCACCTGTGAATGTATTAGCGTTAGCTATACCACCTGTGAATGTATTCGCGTTAGCTACACTACCTGTGAATATTTTAGTTTTAGCTACAATACCTGTGAATGTATTAGCGTTAGCTATACCACCTGTGAATGTATTTGCATTAGCTACACTACCTGTGAATATTTTAGTGTTAGCTAAACCACCTGCGAATGTATTCACGTTAGCTACACTACCTGTGAATATATTAGCGTTAGCCACACTACATGTGAACATATTAGCGTTAGCTACACTACCTGTGAACATATTAGCGTTAGCTACACTACCTGGGAACATATTAGCGTTAGCTACACTACCTGGGAACATATTAGCATTAGCTACACTACCTGGGAACATATTAGCGTTAGCTACACTACCTGGGAACATATTAGCGTTAGCTACACTACCTGGGAACGTATTAGCGTTAGCTACACTACCTGGGAACATATTAGCATTGCATTAACAGATACATCAAGTCAAATTAACGTTGTCGCCACTCTCCTCCCTCCTCTCCTCCCTCCTCTCCTCCCTTCTCTCCTCCCTTCTCTCCTCCCTTCTCTTTCCCTCACTCTCTCTTTCTTTTCATCCGCGACAGATGTCCACTTGATAGCTAGTGTCTCTCGTCACGGTTGAGTGTGTGTGTGTGAGTGGTTGTTCAGTGAGTAACAGCTCCTTCAGTGTCAGTTGGAATATTCACTGTCAAGCGTTATATCAACAATCACTGCAGATGACACTTGTCTTTTTACCATGAAAGCTGTTGAATTTATTTCACTGATTACTCTGGTTGACGACTATAGAAATCAGTCGTAAACATTTACGAATCAGATAATACATTGAATATTTCAGCTTTGTCTCAACACATGTCAGCTTTAAGTCTAAGCTAATTATAATTATAAACTGGGTGGTTCGAGCCCTGATTGCTGATTGGCTGACAGACCGTATACCACGGGTATGACAAAAAAAAATATTTTTACTGCTCCAATTACATTGGTAACCAGTTTAAAATAGCAATAAGGCACCTCAGGGGTTAGTGGTATATGGCCAATATACCACTGCTAAGGGCTGTATCCAGGCACTCTGCATTGCATTGTGCTTAAGAACAGCCCTTAGCCGTGGTATATTGGCCCTATACAACACCCCCTCGTGCCTTATTGCTTAATTATAATTCAATTGAATTATACTATCAAATCAAATCACATTTTATTTGCCACATGCGCCAAATACAGCAGGTGTAGACCTTACAGTGAAATGCTTACTTACAAGCCCTTAACCAACAATGCAGTTTTAAGAAAAAATTGTGTTAAGTTAAAAATAGATAAGTAAAAAATATAAATAACAGTAGGCAGGCTATATACAGGGGGTACCGGTACAGAGTCAATGTGCGGGGGCACCGGTATGAGTGGTATGACAAGGATAAAGTAGTTTAGATTAGTAGAACAGTCATGTGGTGTCTGGTACAGTATAGTATTCTATAGTATTGGTATATAATGCATTCAAGTTATCAACGTCCACTGTATCCCTTCTGACATAACAATATTCAATTAAGATGTTTTAAATCATTGATTTCCATATAGACCAGGGTTTCGTAAACTTTTTCCAGCTCGAAACCCAAACGAGCAACTGACCGTCCTCTAAAGACCCAAATGAAGAAGAAATAGTGTGTGATTATAGATGTATTCTCATAACTCAGGACCCACCTCTCTCTTCCATGGTATTGTGGGTTGGACTATAGGGTAAGACAGGAGTGAGAAACACTTCTGAGAAACACACACACACCCTCTCGCCATTCTGACAGGACCTCAGAATAGAATACAAGAACAAGCTGTTCTTTTCGGAGGTCAAATTCATTGGTTGTGTGAGGAGAGAGCGAGAGAAAGAGAGAAGGTGTGTGTGTGTGTGTGTGGACATGTGTGTGACAGAGCGAGAATGGTATAAAATATGCACACACTCCATTTCCACGCATGGTTACATGCCGAGGCTTCTGTGAGTCTGATGTGAAGGACACTGCTCTGCTGAGAACTCGCCTTGTAAAGTACTATACACACATTCATCTCTCTCTCTCTCTCTCTCTCTCTCTGTATTTTGTTCAATGCTATTATGAAAACACTGGAATTAAATGCGGCCTTTCGTTACATTCTCTCATATTCCAAGTGAAGGATTGGGGATACTACGGAAACAGCAGAGAGAAGAGGGGGAGGGAGAAAAAGGGAGAAGAGGGGGAGGGAGGAAAATAGAGAAGAGGGGGAGGGGGAAAAGAGAGAAGAGGGGGAGGGTGGAAAAGAGGGAAGAGGGGGAGGGAGGAAAAGAGAGAAGAGGGGGAGGGTGGAAAAGAGAGAAGTGGGGTAGGGTGGAAAAGAGAGAAGAGGGGGAGGAGGAAGAGAGAGAAGAGGGGGAGGGTGGAAAAGAGAGAAGAGGGGGAGGGGGAGAGAGAGAAGGGGGGGTGGAAAAGAGAGAAGAGGGGGAGGGGGAGAGAGAGAGAAGAGGGGAGGGTGGAAAAGAGAGAAGAGGGGGACAAGGGAGAGAGAGAAGAGGGGGAGGGAGGAATAGAGAGAAGAGGGGGCGGGAGGAAAAGAGAGAAGAGGGGGAGGAGGGAGAGAGAGAAGAGGGGGAGGGTGGAAAAGAGAGAAGAGGGGGAGGAGGGAGAGAGAGAAGAGGAGGAGAGAGAGAAGAGGGGGAGGGGGGAGAGAGAGAAGAGGGGGAGGATAGAGCGGGTCAGAGAGAGAAGAGGGGGAGGAGGGAGAGAGAGAGAAGAGGGGGAGGGTGGAAAAGAGAGAAGAGGGGGAGGGGGGAAAGAGAGAAGAGGGGGAGGGAGGAAAAGAGAGAAGAGGGGGCGGGAGGAAAAGAGAGAAGAGGGGGAGGAGGGAGAGAGAGAAGAGGGGGAGGGTGGAAAAGAGAGAAGAGGGGGAGGGGGGAGAGAGAGAAGAGGGGGAGGGAGGAAAAGAGAGAAGAGGGGGAGGGGGGAGAGAGAGAAGAGGGGGAGGGAGGAAAAGAGAGAAGAGGGGGAGGAGGGATAGAGAGAAGAGGGGGAGGAGGGATAGAGAGAAGAGGGGGAGGAGGGAGAGAGAGAAGAGGGGGAGGGGTTGTGGTAAAGGGAGACACGTTCATATTCATATATTGTGAATGATGGATTGCCTTTCAATTCTGACAGCACTGTAAAAACATGAAAATGTTTAAGTTCATTGTATAGCCCAGTTGATGAATGAGTTATCCTGTGCTAGAAGGCCAATGAGCTTTTATGAGTCTGTGTAGCAATGAATGGTTATTTTTGACCCCAATTACTAGTTAATTGACTGTCCCGTGGCTACTGTACAGCATGGACGAAAGCTGATTTACTGTGTGGCTGAGTCACAAATGGAACCCTATTCCCTACATAGTGCACTACTTTTGACCCGAGTCCTATGGGCCCTTTTGCAACGCAGCCATTGACTGGTCCTTGACATTAATAATGATAATAATAAATAATAAATAATAATAATGAAAATGAAAGTGCCTTTCAAAAAGACTAAGGACGCCGCCATTTACAGGCAGGAATTATTCAGGAAATGGGAATGGATCTATACAAATCATTCTTGTCATTCATGCAGTAGAACTACTTCATTTCTAGGCTGTTAGTAGTAGGTAGTAGCAGTACTATTTCATCAAATTAAATCAAATCAAAGTTGATTTGTCATATGCACACGGTACTTGTATACACGGTTCAATTAAATGCTTCCTCACAAACTCTGATAGCAGACTATGTATGAAAGGTATACATATCATTAGAATAACTATCAGCTACAACATGAACACCAACCACAGGATCACTATCTGTTGCTGAGTATCGGTTGTTGTGCACAGAAAGTTACGTCCAAACATCTCTCACGAGGCCTCACAGTTAAACAAACATTCCGTCAGTTGCCAGTTTGTCTGTTTTTATTTGAACTCTAGAGGAAGGATCCAAACAGCCAGAATATAATGAAACCAACTGTTCTGTAGCTACATTATTTGTCTCTGTCGCCATTGGTACACCACGTCCCTTATTGGGTTCCTACAGCGCTGCGCTGTAAACACACGCACACACATGCTGTGACGGTGCGGTGGATAGTGAGTTTGCTTTCTTTTCTGATCTCCACAGGTAGCTGTTGTGATCTCTACCACTGAGACAGACAGACCCAAGCAGACCTTGTTTGGACTTTCCTTCGCTGTGATCAGGATTCTCTGTTCCCTTATAGCGCCACCGCACTGATTGTGTGTGTGTGTTGCACCGACGCCGGCACCACCACCTCTACATAACAAACTGCCTAACCCAATGTGTCCCTAACTGGTGGGATGCATCAATGTTCCCTACTGCTAGCATTATTATTCGGTAAACAGTACACAATCATCAATGTTCCCTACTGCTAGCATTATTAGCCTGTAAACACTACACAGTCATCAATGTCCCCTACTGCTAGCGTTGCTAGTTGATAGACACTACACAGTCATCAATGTCCCCTACTGCTAGCATTGTTAGTCTGTACACAGTCAGGGATATGGAGTAGTTTAGATTGAGTCAGTCAGGCAGACATTCTGGGGTAATGACCGAAAATGCGACTGGAGCAAATGTGGTAGGCAATGGTAGGGGTTACAGGTAGTCTAGCGGTTAAGAGTGTTGGGCCAGTATCTGAAAGGTTGCTGGTTGGAATCCTCGAGCCGACTAGCTGAAAAATCTGACGATGTGCCCTTGAGCAAGGCACTTAACCCAAATTGCTCCTGTAAGTCACTCTGGATAAGAGAGTCTGCTAAATGCCTAAAATGTAAATGTAATGGGTTTCAGAGTAGGTGTTTTCTAAAGGAATGAGGCCTATTTACTGTTTCTCTGTCGATATGTCCTGTTTCAGAGCGCGGGGCTTGACTGGAAGTCTATGGCAAGAGTGGACGAAACATCCGCTGGTTTTAATTGGCTGAACTCTCAGTCCATCTTCATTTAGCGCTACACTTAGAACCTCCCCCTTCTACATCGTGAGTTTCAAAGCGCGAGCGGCGCAAGTGATTTAGGCTAAACAAGGAAGTGAGTTTGGGAAATCGGAAAAGTATGCATCTTAGAACAGCCAGGTGACTCCAGATCCAATGCAATATTGGACATTCATTCAGGTCCCCAGGATGTCAGGAGATGCTTTCAATAATGGCCACTAGGGGCAACGGTGAGCGCTATAAACATCAGGTAGGCTTGGGGCTTGTTAGGGCCTTGTAAGCCGAGAGTTCCGGCTGCGGGTTCAATCCCAGTGCACTTGACGTTTATCCCCCCCCAGACAAACGTTGAACACTAAAGTCAGACCATGTCAAACCGAGAGATCTTGTTGCTTAGAAATAGTTTTCCAATGTTTCAGACATCCCAAAAATAATATGGTCGCTGTGATAGAACGTTTATTTTGATTGACGGTTTTCCGACTTGTTTAAAGTCCTATCTATCCCTATCAGACTCCATCCCTTTCCCACCTCCATTTTAAACCACGCCCCTTTCAAGTCCCACTTTGTTGCACAGTGTTTCCAGGCTCTGTATAGTAATTGAGCCTGGGGACGAGGTTAACATTATTGAAACAGCATACCGATGGAGAGCGAGGCTGTAATGGTGATTAGGGACAAGCCTTGCCATCAACATGATTGTAATTATAGTGGCAAAAAAATTATATTTGTAGAGTGGATTTTCTTTTTTTGTCGGATCCAATCACATCATGATTGTTGCTAGTGAGATGGCTCACATCAAGGTGTTGCTGATATGAAAGGTATGACATGATAATGATTTGATTTTGTATACCGACCTCAGCATATGAATTTCCACGTTAATGGACAATGACAGTGTCATATCAAATCACACCATATTTAGTCCCCAGACTTTTTCCTGCATGATTAGATCACTGAATTACAAAAAAAATAACTCCTGTCCCTTAATCATAACACACAAGTTATCCCCACCCTCCCTCTTCTTTGACCTTGGGTTCCAAGGAGAATAGAATTAACACTAGACTGCAAGTTCCCCATCACTGGAATTTAATCTGGGACTCAGTGAGTCAGAGAATCACCTGATTAGAAGTCAAAACTGGAGGCACGTCGATCCCCAAACAAATCAACTCTGACCTTGTTGCCCGGTCCTCTCCCTCGAGCGGGACGGTCGCCATTTTGCATTTTCACTATCATCTTCCCTCTTCCTCTGAACTGAAGGTCCAACATCAACAAGTATTCAGACCCCTTGACTTTATCCACATTTTGTTACGTTACAGCCTTATTCTAAAATGGATTACATTTATCTACACACAATACCCCATAATGACAAAGCAAAAACCGTTTATTTTCATTTTTATATGCAAAAGTATTCAAAATAAAAAACATTAATACCTTATTTAGATAAATATTCAGACCCTTTGCTATGAGACTCGAAATTGAGCTCAGGTGCATCCTGTTTCCATCGATCATCCTTGAGATGTTTCTACAACTTGATTGGAGTCCACCTGTGGTAAATTAGATTTATTGGACATAATTTGGAAAGGCACACACCTGTCTATATAAGGTCCCACAGTTGACTGTATATGTCAGAGCAAAAACCAAGCCTTGAGATCAAAGGAATTGTCTGTAGAGCTCTGAGACAGGATTGTGTCGAGGCACAGACCTGGGGAAGGGTATCAAAAAAAAATTGAAGGTCCCCAAGAACACAGTGGCCTCCGTCATTCTTAAAAGGAAGACATTTGGAACCACCAAGACTCTTCCTAGAGCTGGACGCCCGGCCAAACTGAGCAATCTGGGGAGAAGGGGCTTGGTCAACGAGGTGACCAAGAATCCGATGGTCACTTTGACAGAGCTCTAGAGTTCCTCTGTGGAGATGGGAGAACCTTCCAGAAGGACAACCATCTCTGCAGCACTCCACCAATCAGGCCTTTATGGTAGAGTCGCCAGATGGAAGCCACTTCTCAGTAAAAGGCACATGACAGCCCGCTTGGAGTTTGCCAAAAGGCACCTAAAGGATGAAACCAAGATTGAAGTATTTGGCTTGAATGCCAAGCGTCACATCTGGAGGAAACCTGGCACCATCCCTAACGTGAAGCATGGTGGTGGCAGCATCATGCTCTGGGGATGTTTTTCAGCGGCAGGGACTGGGAGACTAGTCAGGATCAAGGGATAGATAAACAGAGCAAAGTACAGAGCGATCCTTGATGAACATCTGCCCAAGAGCGCTCAGGACCTCAGACTGGGGCAAAGGTTCACCTTCCAACAGGACAACGACCCTAAGCACACAGCCAAGACAAAGCAGGAGTGGCTTCTGGACAACTCTCTGAATATCCCCGAGTGGCCCAGCTAGAGTCCGGACTTGAACCCGATCAAACATCTCTGGAGAGACCTGAAAATAGCTGTGCAGTGATGCTCCCCATCCAACCTGACAGAGCTTGAGAGGATCTGCAGAGAAGAACGGGAGAAACTCCCCAAGTACAGGTGTGCCAAGCTTGTAGCGTCATACCCAAAAAGACTCAAAGCTGTAATCGCTACCAAAGGTGTTTCAACACAGTACTGAGTAAAGGCTCTCTCTCTCTCTCTCTCTCTCTCTCTCTCTCTCTCTCTCTCTCTCTCTCTCTCTCTCTCTCTCTCTCTCTCTCTCTCTCTCTCTCTCTCTCTCTCTCTCTCTCTCTCTCTCTCTCTCTCTCTCTCTCTCTCTCTCTCTCTCTCTCTCTCTCTCTCTCTCTCTCTCTCTCTCTCTCTCTCTCTCTCTCTCTCTCTCTCTCTCTCTCTCTCTCTCTCTCTCTCTCTCTCTCTCTCTCTCTCTCTCTCTCTCTCTCTCTCTCTCTCGTCGTGGTGGTCGTGGTGATATCGTGGAGCCCTCGCATGGTATAATACCTCATATAGAGGCTGATGAAGAACCAATTGAATCCAGTCAAATATTTGTATTCTCTTCAGTCAGCTTGATTTAGTAGCATGGCCCTGGGCTTCTCTCCAAATGATCCCCTATTCCCCATAACGTGCCCTACGTTTGATCAGTAATATGGTACTCTGCTCAAAAGTAGTGCACTACATAGGAAATAGGGTGCCATTTGGGACGCAGCCCCCGTTCTTATCCGGCCTTCCCTTCACGTCCACACCACCCGCCGCTTGCTGTCTGCCTGACACAGCTCACTGCCCCGCAATCTACCTCTCACATTCACTTACTAACACACTCTAATGTAGAAGGCACACACACTAACACAAACACACACAAACACACACTGACACACGCACACAAACACACACTAATCATAGAAGAACTTCAGCAGACCTCAGTGGCTCCATCGGCGACACGCCAAGGTCAATATAAAATAAACAGGGATTTGCCTGGGTGAGAAGTTGTTGGAAATTATAGAGAGAGAGAATACAGTTTATGATAGTACAAAGAATCCAAAGCAATGTCAGGGGACGAATCCACAGGAGATACATTGTGTGTGTGTCTTCAGAGACTCTTCTCTGATGTTGAAAAGAGAACAACTCAATTTGTCTCCAGGAAGGTCTCCCTTAGACCATATAATGGTCTCATCAGTTTCCTTTATGAGAGCTCTGGAAGCACACACACACACCCACACCCACACCCACACCCACACATACACTCACACATACACAGCCCCCTGGCTGCTCATTCCACCTCCAATAAGGAGAGAGAGGTTGGTTTTGAGAGCTAAGAGCCAGACTCTATAGTTTATGTGTGTGTGTGTGTGTGTGTGTGTGTGTATGTGTGTGTATGTATGTGTGTGTGTGTGGTCTGTTCCACTGTCTAATACCACAGTAGATGAGACCCTGGGGACCAACACTGACCCACCTGGAATATATAGGACATCACCCCACCATACGCCTGGAGCTGGGATCTACTGGAATATATAGGACATCACCCCACCATACGCCTGGAGCTGTGATCTACTGGAATATATAGGACATCACCCCACCACACGTCTGGAGCTGTGATCTACTGGAATATATAGGACATCACCCCACCATACGCCTGGAGCTGTGATCTACTGGAATATATAGGACATCACCCCACCATACGTCTGGAGCTGGGATCTACTGGAATATATAGGACATCACCCCACCATATGCCTGGAGCTGTGATCTACTGGAATATATAGGACATCACCCCACCATACGCCTGGAGCTGGGATCTACTGGAATATATAGGACATCACCCCACCATACGTCTGGAGCTGTGATCTACTGGAATATATAGGACATCACCCCACCATACGCCTGGAGCTGTGATCTACTGGAATATATAGGACATCACCCCACCATACGCCTGGAGCTGTGATCTACTGGAATATATAGGACATCACCCCACCATACGTCTGGAGCTGTGATCTACTGGAATAAATAGGACATCACCCCACCATACGTCTGGAGCTGGGATCTACTGGAATATATAGGACATCACCCCACCATACGTCTGGAGCTGGGATCTACTGGAATATACAGGACATCACCCCACCATACGCCTGGAGCTGGGATCTACTGGAATATACAGGACATCACCCCACCATACGCCTGGAGCTGTGATCTACTGGAATATATAAGACATCACCCCACCATACGTCTGGAGCTGGGATCTACTGGAATATATAGGACATCACCCCACCATATGCCTGGAGCTGTGATCTACTGGAATATATAGGACATCACCCCACCATACGCCTGGAGCTGGGATCTACTGGAATATATAGGACATCACCCCACCATACGCCTGGAGCTGTGATCTAATGGAATATATAGGACATCACCCCACCATACGCCTGGAGCTGTGATCTAAAGGGGGCGGCAGGTAGCCTGGCGGGTAGGAGCGTTGGGCCAGTAACCAAAAGTTTGCTGGATTGAATCCCCGAGTTGACAAGGTAAAAATCTGTCATTCTGCCCAGAGCAAGGAAGTTAACCCACTGTTCCCCGGGCGCCGAAGACGTGGATGTCGATTAAGGCAGCCCTCCGCACCTCTCTGATTCAGAGGGGTTGGGTTAAATGAGGAAGACGCATTTCAGTTGAATGCATTCAGTTGTACAACTGACTAATATTCTCTCTCTCTCTCTCTCTCTCTCTCTCTCTTTAAGAAAACTGACCTAATTATGTTTCAAAACATCTACTGTCATTACAATAGTGTTACAGGGCTGACTATAAACCACATTCCAAAACAGTGAACCACAGCAGAACCCCATTCAAAGCCGTAGACCACCCCCATGCCTGAACCACAGTAGAACCCCATTCAAAGCCGTAGACCACCCCCATGAATGTAACAGTAGAACCCCATTCAAAGCAGTAGACCACCACAGTAGAACCCCATTCAAAGCAGTAGACCACCACCATGTCTGTACCACAGTAGAACCCCTTTCAAAGCAGAAGACCACCACCGTAGAACCCCATTCAAAGCAGTAGACCACCACCATGCCTGAACCACGTTAGAACCCATTCAAAGCAGTAGACCACCACCATGCCTGAACCACAGTAGAACCCCATTCAAAGCAGTAGACCACCACCATGCCTGTAACCGTAGCTAACACTATTTTATCCTTCCAGCTATCTGTTCTCCTCACAGTGACATTTAGTCTAACTCTCCCTGACGTCTGCTTTCCCACGCAGGCCATCACTCTGTCTCACCCTGTCTCACCCCTTCCTCACCTCTCCCCTCACCCCTCAACTCTCACGTCACCATCAATTTGAACTTAATGGCTAAATTGACGTTCAATAAACGCCCCTTTGGAGGGCCAGGTCATGGGGTCTATCGTCTCTCCATGCCGTATCCTCTCTCTCTCTCACACACACACACACACACAAAAAATACACACAAACACAGACACAAACACACACCCTTCACATGATAAATCCTTTCACAAGGTAATTATCAGCCACCGGGGGCAGCAGGTCAGAGTCTTTAGACTAGTGTCAGGTCACTTTGTGTGTGTGTGTGTGCGTGTGTGCCAGGTCGAGTCGACCGTGCGGTCGTACCCTCTGCCAATAGCGGTTAGCACCAGAGCTCTAATGAGGAGTTAATTAGACGGTTGGTGTGGTCACACATACACACATCTCTCCTTATTGTAGTAGTACAGCAGTTGTGGTCCAGTCTGCCCCTCTGACTAATCAAGAAGGTGGCTTTACAGCAGTGGGACTTTAACTCTTTCAACAGCGTTTGCGTTCATTTTCAGAACATCTGGAAACAGGATTTGCTTGAACATCCCCCTAGGCTAAAACACACTAGTGACACTAACCAACTAAAGCTATAAAGCAGTCATACTGTCATACCATATAATTTAGCATGTTCTTCCATCGCTTCTACCATCACAGGGAGAGGAAAATACTACACTTGTTTTAAGCTAAAGATATCTGGGTTTTTGCATTGGATGCATCCGCCAGTGTCGCACTTCCGCATCTGCGGTAAAAGGTGAGCTAGAGCGGTGTTTGTCAGACCATGAGACATCCCGTATATTGGTCTTCTCACAAAATCGTCTGTAACGTCCGAACGGTTTGGCTTACAAAACTATTATGACCCGTCTATGGGAAGGGGAGACTCTCACCAACACAATGGTGTTTTTGCTCTACGACCCACATAAGCGTCACGGGACTCGTCTGAAGTCGATACAGCTGATCTGCCAACTTCTGTCTGTAGTGTCAGAACCGTTTGGACTGCACACTAATCTGTGTAAAGGTGAGACTCTCATGAACATGTACATGTCAGTTGTTGTGCTCTAGGATGCCCACATGCCTCATAAGACTCGTCTGAAGGTCCCCCGGTACCAGTTGAACAAAATGAATGGAAGTATATATGGAGATAGTTTAATGCCAAAAATATGGGGTTAAATTGTATTTTTATTTTTATTTCACCTTTATTTAACCAGGTAAGCCAGTTGAGAACAAGTTTTCATTTACAACTGCGACCTGGCCAAGATAAAGCAAAGCAGTGCGATAAAAACAACAGAGTTTTATATGGGGTAAACAAAACATAAAGTCAAAAATACAACAGAAAATATATATACAGTGTGTGCGAATGTAGTAAGTTATGGAGGTAAGGCAATAAATAGGCCATAGTGCAAAATACTTACAATTAGTATTAACACTGGAATGATAGATGTGCAAAAGATGATGTGCAAATAGAGATACTGGGGTGCAAATTAGCAAAAAAGTACAGCCTAAAAATATATGTAAGAAAATAAATAAATGTTTCCTGATCTCTCTTATATCTCTCAGAACAAACCTCCTTTTGATATGTTTTTTGGGGGGGACCATCTGTTGTTCCATGTAGTGAATCTGTTATTCAATACGTTATTATGGGTTAATAGCTGTAAGGGGTCTCAAAATCAAATAGCTAAATGATCCTTTGTATGACCTTCTTAAAGCAATTCCATATAGCTTAGTGGAACCCCCCCCAGCTTAGACATGGCTTAGGGCTGTAATGGGTTAACAGATCATGCAACATGTCAGCTTGTCATAAATAACATTATTTTTGTATCACGTTGAAACACCGTTACCATTCTATGGCATTATTATGTACTGTAATGCTTGAGAAGTAGAATTCCCCTTAAGCAAGGGATCGGTTGTAGAAACACCAGAAAACCAATACATAACTGTGTGTGTGTGCACGTGTGTGTGTTTTTGAAAATTGACAAATACAATCAAAACGCTTAGTGCTCGCTATGGGCCCACTGGTGTAGTATTTATCCACAGCCTAGCCATGACAGACAGACAGAAGGATTTCAGTGTCTATCTGATAGAAGTATTTGTATGTTTAAAGTAATGACTAAAAGCATTCCACCCCAATACTGTATAAATGTGTAAACTGTGTTAAGAGTTATAAGACAATAAACCCACTAACAGAGAAGAGGGGTAGAAACTGCTGGAGACAAACATTCCAGGGGAAAGGAGACCTAGAAACTGTCAAACTTAAACATTCTATACTGTGGAAAGTCACAGGCTGCCTTAAGGTGGGCGGAGCAAGTTCCTTTGTGTGAAGGCATATAAAAAGGCTGTGTGTGTTTTTAGCGCGAGAGCTCTCATTAATAAAAAAAGACTGACCTATTGCAGAACAGGACTTTGATTAAT
>CM062494.1:139323940-139338940 GCA_031479575.1 Coregonus ussuriensis | reverse complement strand
TAAACTGATTGATCACATCACACAGATGTAGACCAGAAAACAGACACACAGTCCTAATGAGAGGTGTGTGGCTGGTTGAAGTTTTCAACAAGCATGTCTTTTCTGAGCTCCGTTTTTGACAGTGCAACCCTGAGGTCATGCTCAGCATGGAGTCTGTTTCTGTACTTGTTTTTTTTAAGTACGCCAGAGTTGAGAACCAACCTAGACTTGTTTTCAACAATAATTTTTACAGTAAGCTGTATAGTAGGCCTGCTAATGTTTCATCTTCATCTGTACTGTTACTTAGGGTTGCACTAACTACAGTAGCTTAATAACTTGCTTTGGCTAACGTTAGCTAGCTATTAGCTGTGTACACGGGGATCGCTTGAAAGAGAAACTCACATCTACTACTATGAGCTGTCACGATCGTTGACGAACTGGACGGACCAAGGCGCAGCGTGATAAGCATACATGTATATTAACGACTAAACAAAAACAACAAACGAAACGTGAAGTCCAAGGTAGCATACACACAACATACCTTACACGGAACAAGATCCCACAACCCACTAGTGCCAATAGGCTGCCTAAGTATGGTCCCCAATCAGAGACAACGAGCTACAGCTGCCTCTGATTGGGAACCACCCCGGCCAACATAGATCTACACATACTAGATCTAACAAAGAAAAACAACATAGCAAAACACAACACAGAAATTACACACCCTGACTCAACAAATATGAGTCCCTTGAGTCAGGCCGTAGTGATAGTACTCCCTTATTTCTGCTTATGATCACCAGTTATAAAATGACAACAATGCTAGCTGACTTACTTTTCCACAGTCGAACGGTTGTTTCCTGAAGCACTCTGCCCCGACAAAAGAAAGTGGAGCCGTATACACCGTCAGCGATTGGAAACGGAGCTTCGTAGGACTCTATACCCTGAAGAAAGGTGAAGTATGAACCCACCCGTGAACACCTACTTATCACCTTGCACCTTCTTCCCATCATTCCCATGATCCTTAAACCAGAGCTCATGTGAGGCTGATGTTTGTCTAGATATAGTTTAACCAACACATTAGATTGTGATACTAAAGACAGAGGTTGGAGTCCTCTTATCCACAGAGAGAAGTCTGTTCTGTGAAATACTGTATCCTCAATCGGATCCCTCATCTCCTTAGTTGCTGTAATTATGTTCCTGTTTACCCTTTGAGAAGCCTTTGCTGTCAAACGGGAGGTCGCATCAATTGAACTGACTTCAATAAACGTAGAGTGACTGCACGAGTTCCCTCTGATTATTATTTAAATCAGGATAAACTTGCTAAGGCAATAATTACACTTGATGTTGTTCATAACCACTTTGCAGGTGTTCTGAAAGAACTCCCTGGGTTTCCCGTCATGCTGTGGATGTTTGGTCAGCACGTGTCGATTTAATTTACTCGTTTTGAGAGACTCATTACTAAGCACTTCCCCTCACAAAACACATTGTGGGCGCTCCTCATTATTTCTCTAAGTTTGTTTGAAACCAAGAGAGAGAAACTCGTCGCTATATTTGCGTTTTATGACGATTGAGCTCAGTCAGAACTTGTGGCTAGCTCGACTCCATTTGATGACAGCGGTGAGTGATGGCGAGTGGGAATGACAAGTCATTGGCTGACAGCGCATCTGCTGATGGCTGACAGCGCATCTGCTGAACCACAGCGCTGCAGTGTGGGTCGCGGAATGAACTTCAAGAAAACTGCAGAAAAATGATCTGGTAAACCGCGGAGCACACGGGCATCACCCTCCCACTCGCGCAGCTGCCAAAGTGACACCGCTGCTAAGCAGAGAGCGCACTGAACAGAGAGCGCAGTTGCACTTGGCCAAATCAGTTCCAGTAATGAATGAAATAATTATCAATTTACTCTGACACGTCGCAACCCACCATTAACAGGTCCGCGACCCACATCGCGACCCAAACTTTAAGAAAGGATGTGTTAGGGCGTTGTAAGGTTTTCAGAAGGGTTAAGTTAGGGTTCTGTAAGGTTTTCAGAAGGGTTACATTAGGGATCATTGGGGTATCGTAGAGGCCTTCTTAGGACTGTTTGTAAGCCTGGCATGAAATGAAATGACGTCACATCAAATGAGACCTGATATTAACATATATCTACAAAGATGAATCTTCAACTGAACACACAGGCAAGCTTGAACAGCAAGCACACACTCTCTCCCTTTCTTATATTTCCCCTTCTTACCTCTCTGTCTCTCTCTGTCTCCTTCTCTCTCTCTCTCTCTCTCTCTGTGTGTCTCTCTCTCGCTTTCTCTCTCTCTGTCTCTCTCTCTCTCTCTCTCTGTGTCTCTCTCTCTCTCTGTGTCTCTCTCTCGCTGTCTCTCTCTCTCTCTCTCTCTCTCTCTCTCTCTCTCTCTCTCTCTCTCTCTCTCTCTCTCTCTCTCTCTCTCTCTCTCTCTCGCTATCTCTCTCTCTCTCTCTCTCTCTCTCTCTCTCTGTTCTCTCTCTGTTCTCTCTCTGTTCTCTCTCTCTGTGTCTCTCGCTCTCTCCCTCTCTCCCTCTCTCTCTCTCTCTCTCTCTCTCTCTCTCTCTCTCTCTCTCTCTCTCTCTCTCTCTCTCTCTCTCTCTCTCTCTCTCTCTCTCTCTCTCTCTCTCAATTCAATTCAATTAAAAGGGCTTTATTGGCATGGGAAACATTGTTTACATTGCTAAAGCAAGTGAAATAGACAATATACAAAAGTGAAATAAACTACAGTAAACATTACACTCACAAAAGTTCAAAAAGACTAAAGACATTTCAATAGCTGGAACGACCTACCGAACAGACGCGAACTGGCTGAGTCAATTCAGTGGCTAGCTTTGCACTTGGCCAGCTAACAGTAGCTGCTAGGGGTAAGTTATAACCTACATTTGTGTTTTGTTTTTACATACTGGTTCAAGGGATTTCGGGACATGGGTGACTAGTTAACGTTAGCTTGGCTCTCTCTGTGTGTTCGTGCCGTGGGAGGACGGGTTTCTTCGTAGGCAGAAAGCAATGGCTAGCTAGTATGCTAACTATTCTAGCTAACTAACTGGCTGAACAAGTTGACGACGGACTCGCTCAAGCTGTCGGGACTAACCCACAACGTTAGACACGGGCACGAATGATCTGCTTGGCGTGTTGACACACTGGTGGTTTGTTGTGGCCGCGTATTGGTGCTAAACCGTGTTGTTGGAGTCCGGCATGCTAGGTGCCCTGGACGGTTTTCACGGAAGAATACTGTACCAAGTTAGCTAGCTGAATAAACTAAGTTAGTCTATTCCTAGAAAACATTGAACCGCTGTAGTTTACAACAATTATAGTTTCTGAGGTGGAAGTTGGGAGAGTTATATTTGGGTGTTTCAGTGAAACGTAGGTGAGGGAGGCCCCGCTCTCTCGCTTTCCCAGATGTTTAGTTCATTTCATTCCGATCTCCTTTGCATTATTGTAGCCATTTTCTGTAGCCTGTCAACTATGCCTCTGTCTATCCCTGTTCTCTCCTCTCCGCACAGGCTATACAAACGCCTCACACCGCGTGGCTGCTGCCTCTCTAACCTGGTGGTCCCTGCACGCACGACCCACGTGGAGTTCCAGGTCTCCGGCAGCCTCTGGAACTGCCGTTCTGCGGCCAACAAGGCAGAGTTCATCTCAGCCTATGCTACCCTCCAGTCCCTCGACTTCTTGACGCTGACGGAAACATGGATTACCACTGAAAACACTGCTACTCCTACTGCTCTCTCCTCGTCTGACCATGTGTTCTCGCATACCCCGAGAGCATCTGGTCAGCGGGGTGGTGGCACAGGAATCCTCATCTCTCCCAAGTGGACATTCTCTCTTTTTCCCCTGACCCATCTGTCTATCTCCTCATTTGAATTCCATGCTGTCACAGTCACTAGCCCATTCAAGCTTAACATCCTTGTCATGTATTGCCCTCCAGGTTCCCTTGGAGAGTTCACCAATGAGCTTGATGCCTTGATAAGTTCCTTTCTTGAGGATGGCTCACCCCTCACAGTTCTGGGTCTTCAACCTCCCTACGTCTACCTTTGACTCATTTCTCTCTGCCTCCTTCTTTCCACTCCTCTCCTCTTTTGACCTCACCCTCTCACCGTCCCCCCCTACTCACAAGGCAGGCAATACGCTTGACCTCATCTTTACTACATGCTGTTCTTCTACTAATCTCACTGCAACTCCCCTCCAAGTCTCCGACCACTACTTTGTATCCTTTTCTCTCTCGCTCTCCTCCAACACTACTTACTCTGCCCCTACTCAGATGGTAATGCGCCGTCGCAACCTTTGCTCTCTCTCTCCCGCTACTCTCTCCTCTTCCATCCTATCATCTCTTCCCTCTGCTCAACCCTTCTCCCTCCAATCTCCTGATTCTGCCTCCTCAACCCTCCTCTCCTCCCTTTCTGCATCCTTTGACTCTCTACGTCCCCTATCCTCCTGGCCGGCTCGGTCCTCCCCTCCTGCTCACTTGTCATCTCCCGTCTGGATTACTGCAACTCGCTGTTGGCTGGGCTCCCTGCCTGTGCCATTAAACCCCTACAACTCATCCAGAATGCCGCAGCCCATCTGGTGTTCAACCTTCCCAAGTTCTCTCACGTCACCCCGCTCCTCCGCACACTCCACTGGCTTCCAGTTGAAGCTCGCATCTGCTACAAGACCATGGTGCTTGCCTACGGAGCTGTGAGGGGAATGGCACCTCAGTACCTTCAGGCTCTGATCAGTCCCTACACCCAAACGAGGGCATTGTGTTCATCCACATCTGGCCTGCTGGCCCCCCTACGTCTGCGGAAGCACATTTCCCGCTCAGCCCAGTCAAAACTGTTCGCTGCTCTGGCACCCCAATGGTGGAACAAGCTCCCTCACGACGCCAGGACAGCGGAGTCACTCACCACCTTCCGGAGACATTTGAAACCCCACCTCTTTAAGGAATACCTGGGATAGGATAAAGTAATCCTTCTACCCTCCCCTTACCCCAACCCCCCCCCCAAAAAAAAAAAAAAAAAAAAAAAAACATTGTAAAGTGGTTATCCCACTGGCTATAAGGTGAATGCACCAATTTTTAAGTCGCTCTGGATAAGAGCGTCTGCTAAATGACATAAATGTAAATGTAAATGTAATTTCAAGTGTCATATTATTCATATATACAGTGTTGTAAAGATGTGCAAATAGTTTAAGTACAAAAGGGAAAATAAATGTGGGTTGTATTTACAATGGTGTTTGTTCTTCACTGGTTGCCCTTTTCTTTTGGCAACAGGTCACAAATATTGCTTCTGTGATGGCACACTTTGGTATTTCACCCAATAGATATGGGAGTTTATCCAAATTGGATTTGTTTTCAAATTCTTTGTGGGTCTGTGTAATCTGAGGGAAATATGTGTCTCTAATATGGTCATACATTTGGCAGGAAATTAGGAAGTGCAGCTCAGTTTCCACCTCATTTTGTGGGCAGTGTGCACATAGTCTGTCTTCTCTTGAGAGCCAGGTCTGCCTACGGCAGCCTTTCTCAATAGCAAGGCTATGCTTACTGAGTCTGTACATAGTCAAAGCTTTCCTTAAATTTGGGTCAGTCACAGCGGTCAGGTATTCTGCCACTGTGTACATTTACATGTACGTCATTTAGCAGACGCTCTTATCCAGAGCGACTTACAGTTAGTGAGTGCATACATGTTTGTTTTTTCATACTGTACTCTCTGTTTATGGCCAAATAGCATTCTAGTTAGGTCAGTTTTTTTGTTAATTCTTTCCAATGTGTCAAGTAATTATCTTTTTGTTTTCTCATGATTTGGTTGGGTCTAATTGTGTTGTTGCTGTTGTCCTGGGGCTCTGTGGGGTGTATTTGTGAACAGAGCCCCAGGACCAGCCTGCTTAGGGGACTGTTCTCCAGGTTCATCTCTCTATAGGTGATGGCTTTTGTTATGGAAGTTTGTGAATCACTTCCTTTTAGGTGGTTGTAGAATTTAACGTCTCTTTTCTGGATTTTGATCATTAGCGGGTATTGGTTGAATTCTGCTCTGCATGCATTATTTGGTGTTTTACGTTGTACACAGAGGACATTTTTGCAGAATTCTGCATGCAGTCTCAATTTGGTGTTTGTCCCATTTTGTGAATTCTTGGTTGGTGAGCGGACCCCAGACCTCACAACCATGAAGGGCAATACGTTATATTTTTAATATTCAACATGACACCTTATCCTTGGCTGAGATCAGAACTTCCCTACCGAGGGTACATTTCAAAAAGAGTCTTTCGCACACCTTCCGTACCTACGTGTGTGTGATGGTACGAGGCCCCTGCTGTTTAAGCCATTGTCACAAAGCCCAGAGTCTATCGCTGTCACACACACACGCACACGCATGCACGCACACACACACTCACTCACTCACTCACTCACTCACTCTCACACACAAATGCACAAACTCATACCTTACCCCCCCCCCAACCCCCTCATACACACCACCGCCATCAGTGCCTGCTTCTGTTTAGGGAGAAAAGTAATTACTTTTACTGTGTGCCTCAGTGCCTTCAAAAGCCTCTCAGTGGACCCATTCTCCTGTGAGACGACAAAATTCACTTAAATAGCTTTTGAGAGACTAAGACGCTTATTATTACTAGCTGAAACTTTGATTGTTTATGTGTGTGTGTGTATGTGTGTTTGTGTGTGTGTGTGTTCGTGTATGTGTGTGTTTGTGTGTGGGTGTGTTTGTGTCTGTGTGTGTGTGCGTGTTTGTGTGTGTCTGTGTGTCTGTTTGTGTCTGTGTGCGTGTCTGTGTGTGTGTGTTTATGTGTGTGTGTGTTTGTGTCTCTGTGTGTGTGATTGAGTGAGTGTTTGATTGGAGCCGGAACAAAAAGGGATGTAGTGGGTAAGTTCTAGTGTATATGTACAGTTGAAGTCGGAAGTTTACATACAGTTAGGATCACCACTTTATTTTAAGAATGTGAAATGTCAGAATAATAGTAGAGAGAATAATAATAATAATATGCCATTTAGCAGACGCTTTTATCCAAAGCGACTTACAGTCATGCGTGCATACATTTTTGTGTATGGGTGGTCCCGGGGATCGAACCCACTACCTTGGCGTTACAAGCGCCGTGCTCTACCAGCTGAGCTACAGAGGACCAATGATTTATTTCAGGTTTTATTTCTTTCATCACATTCCCAGTGGGTCAGAAGTTTACATACACTCAATTAGTATTTGGTAGCATTATCTTTAAATTGTTTAACTGGGGTCAAACTTTACGGGTAGCCTTCCACAAGCTTCCCACAATAAGTTGGGTGAATGTTGGCCCATTCCTCCTGACAGAGCTGGTGTAACTGAGTCAGGTTTGTAGGCCTCCTTGCTCTGCACACTCTTTTTCAGTTCTGCCCACAAATGTTCTATAGGATTGAGGTCAGGGCTTTGTGATGGCCACTCCAATACCTTGACTGTGTTGTCCTTAAGCCATTTTGCCACAACTTTGGAAGTATGCTTGGGGTCATTGTCCATTTGGAAGACCCATTTGCGACCAAGCTTTAACTTCCTGACTGATAATTTTCCTTTCTCATGATGCCATCTATTTTGTGAAGTGCACCAGTCCCTCCTGCAGCAAAGCACCCGCACAGCATGATGCTGCCACCCCCGTGCTTCACGATTGGGATGGTGTTCTTCGGCTTGCAAGCGTTCCCCTTTTTCCTCCAAACATAACGATGGTCATTATGGCCAAACAGTTCTATTTTTGTTTCATCAGACCAGAGGACATTTCTCCAAAAAGTATGATCTTTGTCCCCATGTGCAGTTGCAAACAGTAGTCTAGCTTTTTTAAGGCTGTTTTGGAGCAGTGGCTTCTTCTTTGCTGAGCGGCCTTTCAGGTTCTGTCAATATAGGACTTGTTTTACTGTGGATATACAGTAGATACTTTTGTACCTGTTTCCCCCAGTATCTTCACAAGGTCCTTTGCTGTTGTTCTGGGATTGATTTGCACTTTTCGCACCAAAGTACGTTCATCTCTAGGAGACAGAATGTCTCCTTCCTGAGCGGTATGACGGCTGCGTTGTCCCATGGTGTTTATACTTGCGTACTATTGTTATGTACAGATGAATATGGTACCTTCAGGCTTTTGGAAATTGCTCCCAAGGATGAACCAGACTTGTGGAGGTCTACAATTTTTTTTCTGAGGTCTTGGCTGATTTCTTTTGATTTTCCCATAATGTCAAACAAAAAGGCACTGAGTTTGAAGGTAGGCCTTGAAATACATCCACAGGTACACCTCCAATAGATTTAAATGATGTCAATTAGCCTATCAGAAGCTTCTAAAGCCATGACATAATTTTCTGGAATTTTCCAAGCTGTTTAAAGGCACAGTCAATTTAGTGTACGTACATTACTGACCCACTGGAATTGTGATACAGTGAATTATAAGTGAAATTATCTGTCTGTAAACAATTGTTGGAAAAATTACTTGTGTCATGCACAAAGTAGATGTCCTAACCGACTTGCCAAAACTATAGTTTGTGAACAAGACATTTGTGGAATGGTTGAAAAACGAGTTTTAATGAATCCAACCTAAGTGTATGTAAACTTCCGACTTCAACTGTATCTGCTTTGTGTGTCTTTGACTTGACTAACAAGGTAGAAAAAGGAGAATAGGTTACACATGTTTCAGGTAGAGCTGATGGAGGCATCTTTGTTGTACACAAACACACACACACAGACACACACACACACACACACAGACACACAGACACACACACACACACACACACACACACACACACAGACACACACACACACACACACAGACACACACACACACACACAGACACACACACACACACACACAGACACACACACACACACACACACACACACACACACACACACACACACACACACACACACACAGACACACACACACACACACACACACACACACACATACACACACATACACACACACACACAGACACACATACACACACACACACACACACACACACACACACACACACACACACACACACACACACACACACACACACACACACACCTCTGTAATGTCTTCAGTATCCTCCCAAGACCAATATGCTGTATATGTCTACATCTCCACATGCAATACAAGCCACCTCAACAGACGAGACAACATCATATTCAATTATACATTCAACATTCAGCCGATCCAGTTTTACACTCAGCTCACATGGGATTCAGAATGACTTCAAATGAAGTGTCTCACAAGCTATTTCCCACTGAAATCCCAGACCAACCCTTAACTGAGTAATATTACACACAAAGACACACACAAAGACACACACACACACACACACACACACACACACACACACACACACACACACACACACACACACACACGCACTCACCAGTATGACAATCCCCTGCTGTGAGAATGACAAACAGCTATTTCTTAGCGGGACAGGAATACCTAAAAAATGAAAAGTGGAATCAATAGGCTTTCATGACGTTTCCCTAGACAAAACTCTCAATCCTGTGGAATATAACCCAGACCTGTACATTCCTGTAGCACAGTGCTGTATCCTAGAGGGACATGTGTCTTCGAATGTCATATGAAGCTGTACATCTCTGGAAGGTGATTTATAGTAGCCTCACGGACACCTCAGAGTGGAAAACACTCGGGGGGAAAGAGAGAGGGATGGATGAAGGAGTGAGGAACACCAGGGACGTTTATTAACATAAAGAAGTATTTACTCTACATGTCATATATATATATGTATATGTGTGTGTGTGTGTGTGTGTGTGTGTGTGTGTGTGTGTGTGTGTGTGTGTGTGTGTGTGTGTGTGTGTGTGTGTGACGTGTTCATTGTTCTGCGTATGTACAGTATGTGCCTGATTTTGTAGATAATTTGTTCGATTTTTTAATGTGCGTGTGTGTGTGTGTGTGTGTGTGTGTGTGTAGGTGTGTGTCCTCTCCTCTCCTGTGTGGTAAAACAGACAGAGACACTAATAAGGGTGTTGGATTATGAAGCTGCAGACATTCAGCCCCTCTGGCTGCTCTCATGGCTTCATACAACACACACACACACACACACACACACACACACACACACACACACACACACATCTCTCTCATCTCTTTCTCTTCGTTGTTTTTTCTTCTCTGTTCCTCTGTTCCTCCCTCTGTTCTCTGTTCTGGGTAATGATGTTTCTTTCCATACCTCCTCCTGGTGAATATTTCAGGGAAGCGGATTCCTTTCTGTTGTCCTCCTCTGTTGGCGTGTACTGTCCATGAATCACTGGGCCGCGGGAGCTCCTCGTTCAGTGGTGTGGAGGTGCAGGAGAGGTGGAGGGAGGGAGAGACAGAGATAGATCCTCGTTCAGTGGTGTGGAGGTGGAGGAGAGGTGGAGGGAGGGGTAGACAGAGATAGATCCTCGTTCAGTGGTGTGGAGGTGGAGGAGAGGTGGAGGGAGGGGTAGACAGAGATAGATCCTCGTTCAGTGATGTGTAGTTGGAGGGAGGGAGGGAGGGAGGGAGGGAGGGAGGGAGGAGGGAGGGAGGACAGGAGGGAAGGAGAGGTAGAGAGTAAGACAGAGAGTTGGATGGCGAAAGAGAAAGGGGGAGGGAGAGATAGAGGTTGAGAGAGTGTCCTACACTCTTCCACCCTTTGATCTCCATTGACTCCTAGCCTTTAAATAAGAGCAGAGAGCGAGAGAGAGAACGGTGAGAAGTTTCACAAAACTACCACTAATTACCTTTAGGTCAGGCTATTAAAGCCAGTGGTGCTGTGATGTGAAGGAAGCTACTTTAATCTGAGGCTGTATGAAAGTCACCCCCACCTATCTCTGTACACACATGAGGCCTTCTGGCAGACACTGCTATTATGTTACACTACTGTGAAAGATATACCACTACTATACTACACCAATACTATGCCAATGCTTAATTATAAAACTCTTTAGAAGCATTATTGCATAATATTTGTATCTGTAACTGTCAGTGTGTTGAGATCTCTTTTCCCTGTTGAGCATAACCTTGAGAGGTCATATCATGAAGCTGAAGCTGTCCTCAGCACACAACCAAATGGTGCTCCTTTAAACAGTTCTGACACTATGAATCAAAGTCACTCTATGAGTCAAAGTCACTCTATAGGTCAAAGTCACTCTATGAGGCAAAACTCTATGAATCATAGTCACTATATGAGTCAAAGTCACTCTGAATTAAAGTCACTATATGGGTCAAAGTCACTCTATGAGTCAATGTCACTATATGAGTCAAAGTAAATCAATGAATCAAAGTCACTCTATGAGTCAAAGTCACTCTATGAGTCAACGTAACTCAATTAATCAAAGTCACTCTATGAGTCAACGTCACTCTATGAATCAAAGTCACTCTATGAGTCAAAGTCACTCTATGAGTCAAAGTAACTCAATGAATCAAAGTTACTCTATGAGTCAACGTCACTCTATGAGTCAAAGTCCCTCTATTAGTCAAAGTCACTCTATGAGTCAAAGTAACTAAATGAATCAAAGTCACTCTATGAGTCAACGTCACTCTATTGGTCAAAGTCACTCTATGAGGCAAAGTCACTCCATGAATCAAAGTCACTCTATGAGTCAAAGTCACTCTGAATTAAAGTCACTCTGTGAGTCAAAGTAACTCTATGAATCAAAGTCGCTCTATGAGTCAAAGTAACTCTATTGATCAAAGTCACACTATGGGTGTAATGACTAGCCCAATAGGCGGTGTTTCAGTGGGATGATCAGAGAGACAGAATAAAGATAATATCACTCTTTAATGATGTTAGAAATGAACTGTCACACATGAAGGGAAATGGTGTGAGTGTCAGCCAGCCTGTCTGCCTCCCTGCATGTGTGTTTGGACGTGTCTGACGTGTATGTGCTCTTACCTGCCAGCCTCCCTCTACCTGCGTCCCTGTGTGTGTGTGTGTGTGTGTGTGTGTGTGTGTGTGTGTGTGTGTGTGTGTGTGTGTGTGTGTGTGTGTGTGTATGACGGTCTGCCCCCGGTTTGTCGGTGTGTTTGGACTGTGGATTGAATGGTTAATTGAACTCCTTCTCCTTTCATGTTTGGACATGTTGTACCTGGGATGCCTCGTTGCCGTGACGCGTTGTCTCGGTGTTGCCGTGACGATTGAAGAAGAAAGGCGCTGCTATAATCATGAAAGGCCCTGACCGCATCACACGGATTACAGTGCTTGATTTGCTGTGATCCGACACTTCAACAGTTCAAACGCAGACTGGAGAGAGAGAGAGTGTGTGTGTGTGTGTGTGTGTGTGTGTGTGTGTGTGTGTGTGTGTGTGTGTGTGTGTGTGTGTGTGTGTGTGTGTGCGTGCATACGTGTGCATGTGCATGCGTGTGAGTTCAAACGGGACAGGCACGTCGTGTTTCAGTGGAGGAACTATGTGTATCCGAAACAGGAGGCGACGTCCCCATACTCATTAGCAGGGTTTGAAGTTGTCTTCACAGAGAACAGGGTGTGTGAGAGAGAGAGGGGGGGGGGGGGGGACGACAGGCTCCTTTCCAAAACTCAGTGAACACTAATGACTATGATTTCATTGGGTCTCTGTTCTTGTAGTGTTCGTCATGGTTAAAGCCACCATCAATGCTTCTTAAAGGGTTTTTGGAAATGTATTCTGGTGGTTGTTTGGACTATTAATCAGATGGGTGTATGGGGGTTCTGGTGGTGTTTAGACTATTAATCAGATGGGTTTATGGGGGTTCTGGTGGTGTTTAGACTATTAATCAGATGGGTGTATGGGGGTTCTGGTGGTGTTTAGACTATTAATCAGATGGGTTTATGGGGGTTCTGGTGCTGTTTAGACTATTAATCAGATGGGTTTATGGGGGTTCTAGTGGTGTTTAGATTAATTATCAGATGGGTTTATGGAGGTTCTGGTGGTGTTTAGACTATTAATCAGATGGGTTTACGGGGGTTCTGGTGGTGTTTAAACTATTAATCAGATGGGTGTACGGGGGTTCTGGTGGTGTTTAGACTATTAATCAGATGGGTGTATGGAGGTTCTGGTGGTGTTTAGACTATTAATCAGATGGGTTTATGGAGGTTCTGGTGGTGTTTAGACTATTAATCAGATGGGTTTATGGAGGTTCTGGTGGTGTTTAGACTATTAATCAGATGGGTGTATGGGGGTTCTGGTGGTGTTTAGACTATTAATCAGATGGGTGTATGGAGGTTCTGGTGGTGTTTAGACTATTAATCAGATGGGTTTACAGGGGTTCTGGTGGTGTTTAGACTATTAATCAGATGGGATTATGGGGGTTCTGGTGGTGTTTAGACTATTAATCAGATGGGTTTATGGGGGTTCTGGTGGTGTTTAGACTATTAATCAGATGGGTTTACGGGGGTTCTGGTGGTGTTTAGACTATTAATCAGATGGGAGTTCTGGTGGTAGTTAGATTAATTATCAGATGGGAGTTCTGGTGGTGTTTCGTTTAATTATAAGATGGTGGTTCTGGTAGTGTTTAGATTAATTATCAGATGGGTTTATGGGGGTTCTGGTGGTGTTTAGATTAATTATCAGATGGGTTTATGGGGGTTCTGATGGTGTTTAGACTAATTATCAGATGGGAATTCTGGTGGTGTTTAGATTAATTATCAGATGGGAGTTCTGGTGGTGTTTAGATTAATTATCAGATGGGAGTTCTGGTGGTGTTTAGATTAATTATCAGATGGGTTTATGGGGGTTCTGAGGGAGTTTATACTAATCATCAGATGGGTGTAGGGGGGTTCTGATGGTGTTTAGACTAATTATCAGATGGGTGTATGGGTAGGATATTTCTAATCCTCAAAGCATGGCATTGACATGATCTCTAATAATGTATGCAGGGACACTTCTCAGATATGGTGATGGTCATCATGATGATGGTGTGTGTGCGTGTGTGTGTGTGAGAGTGTGTGTGTGTGTCAGATGTGGTGATTATTATTATCATGATGATGATGATGTATTCTGCACCTGATCTTGACATACCAAAACTGCATCCCAAATGGTACCCTATTCCCTATATACTGGATACCTATATGCCCATGCCGCTCTGGTCAAAAGAAGTGTGCTATATGGTCTGCCATTTGAGATTCAGACCCACCTTGGTTGAGCTATATATAACTTCCTCCTCACCTCAGAACATAACGGCTCCAAACTGTTTTATTTTAACGCATGACGACGGTTGAATTACATCATCAGCCAATCAAATCAGAAACACCTATCAGCTGCTGCAGTGGCTCCAGTCTCTGAATTAAAATTAAAACGTGATGATTTTGACCTGGTCCACAGCCCAAATTGCACCCTATCCCCTATATAGTGCACTACTTTTGACCAAAGCAAAGGTATCTGTTTAAAACTAATGCACAATACAGGGGATAGGGTGCCATTTGGGCGGGAAACTTGATTGGGTCAGGGAGCAGGGAGACAGGAAGTGACCTGAACCGTTTGACACGGGTCGCCTTGTTAATTAAGTTTAATACGACTCATAACGGCGAGGCGGGATTATTCCCCTCAGTGGTAAAAGAGGGGTGTGAAGGACACACACACACACATTCTTGGAGGTACGCACAGACACACACAGAGGGACACACACACAAACACACACAAACACACACAAACACACACACACAGCTTTGTGAATGACATGGTGTCAGAAGTGCCTGGCGATAGAAAGAGAAAGGGGTCAGGGGTTAAGTTAAACACGAAGGCGATGGCCGAATGACAAGACAATGGTGAGACGAAGAGGCAGAGGGAAGAGAGGAGGAAAAGGAGAGAAGGGGGAGGAGAGAGAGGAGGAAAAGGAGAGAAGGGGGAGGAGAGAGAGGAGGAAAAGGAGAGAAGGGGGAGGAGAGAGAGGAGGAAAAGGAGAGAAGGGGGAGGAGAGAGAGGAGGAAAAGGAGAGAAGGGGGAGGAGAGAGAGGAGGAAAGGAGAGAAGGGGGAGGAGAGAGAGGAGGAAAAGGAGAGAAGGGGGAGGAGAGAGAGGAGGAACGGAGAGAAGGGGGAGGAGAGAGAGGAGGAAAAGGAGAGAAGGGGGAGGAGAG
>CM062494.1:139301440-139318940 GCA_031479575.1 Coregonus ussuriensis | reverse complement strand
AGAATGTATTGTAAGGGGTTTAATGTTGTAGAGAATGTATTGTAAGGGGTTTAATGTTGTAGAGAATGTATTGTAAGGGGTTTAATGTTGTAGAGAATGTATTGTAATGGGTTTAATGCTGCAGAGAATGTTAGAAGCCGTGCATATGAAGCAGAGTATGAAATCACAGATCTACGCTGATACTGACGAAACCTTTCTCTCTCCTCCTCTATCTTTTATTCTCTCTCTTATTATCTCTCTGTCTTTCATTCTCCCTCTCTCTATGTATTCTCTCTCTCTCTCTTGTTCCCTCCTGTTCCCTCTCAACATCTCTTACTTTTCCTTCTCTTCCAAGGGTCACTAACGACTTGCTCCTCCGTCATTCTCACAGGTTCTCATTGCTCTGGGAGCCACTGGTGTCAGCATTGCAGAGAGGATGGTGGATGAAGAAAGAGAGAGGGATGAGGCGGGGGTGGACAGAAAGAGAGAGAGAGAGAGAGAGAGAGAGAGAGAGAGAGAGAGAGAGGTGGAAAGAGAGAGAGAGAGACGGAAAGACAGAAAGAGAGAGAAACAGCAAGATGGAGAGCACTCACTTAAAGCTGAAACATGAAAGAATACTTCAAAGTGACGTCCCCCAGGTCTCTCTCCTCTTCACACTCCTCCCTGTCTAAATATTGACACTGGAGGAGTGGCCTGAGAGGATGCATGAGAGGATGCATGAGAGGATGCCTGAGAGGATTCCTGAGAGGAGGCCTGAGAGGAGGCCTGAGAGGTCGCAGCATTTACTACCATGTAGACCCAGCTATGCAACGCTTTGTCCCACTGCATTATAGATGTGGGCTGGGCCAGAGCCGGACCCTGAGAGGATCCTCCGGGTCTTTTTTTAGAGGATCTCAGTGTTTTAACTACTTTGCAGATATGTAACAAACAGTGATAATGTCAGACAAAAATATAATGCTTCAATACCAACTTTATAAGAGTTTTTAAAAATAGATTATGTTTGACTCCAAATTCCATGACGTACAGTAAGACATTGTTGGCAGAATAGATAGATGCAGTTCAATGCATGATTAATGTAATTCACCAATACGTTTATTAGGTCCTTTCAAAAATATTGCTATCAGGTTGTAAATCACAGCTGGCCTGGTACATTGTCAATCTGCAATGACATCACAATCACTACCACACTGTGGCCAGAATGACACAAACAATGCCTGAGAAAATGGATCTCTCGTTTGAATGGCTACAAAGCTAAACAAGCTTAGACTCACTTCCTGTTCTCCTCTATGACATCACACATACCGCTGTCCAATCCAATCCCGATGCAGCGCATCATATAACATAGATAGAGGTGCCACAAAGATGTGAAGATGTGTCCTCCGTCCAACTCTGTGTCCTAGTACCACAGAGGTATCAGTAGGAAGTGCTAAACTTACCTCCTCGACTCTCTCTTCGCCTGAAATGTTTCATACATATTTAAGTAAACCACCGCTTGATTCGATGGCGACGGTGATGGAAGCTCTCTCAGAGTTCTACATTAGTACCCTGGTGAGAGTGTTGAGTGGTGAGAGTGGTGAGAGAGTTCTGACTCTTGATTGGAACTACTCTGCATTAACACCCATGGAGTGAAGGAGAGTGGTGGAGAGCTGAGGGCTAACCAGCTGTGTAGTGTGTTTGTGTGTGTGTGTGTGTGTGTGTGTGTGTGTGTCTGTGTGTGTGTGTGTGTGTGTGTGTGTGTGTGTCTGTGTGTGTGTGTGTGTGTGTGGAGAAGGAAAATGGAGGGCTAACCAACTTTCTCCAGGTAATTGGCCAATGCAGATGTGACGTGGGCAGCGCTGTGTGTGTGTGTCTGTTATGTGGGCAGCCGGCAGCCACACTCTTTAACACTAGCCTCATTCAGAGCTTTTTTGGGGAAACAGAAGTGGTGGCTCGTTAGTTAGAGTGAGATAGGAGTGAGGACCATTACTTTGCTTCAACTCAGTGTAAATGGGCAGTAAAAAATAATGATCCTATTTCAGGGCTATATTTTTGCTATCTTATATTGACATTTTAGTCATATAGAAGTGACTTACAGTTAGTGCATTCATCTTAAGATAGCTAGGTGAGATAACCATATTAGTAATTAAAGCTTTTCCTCAATAAAGCAGCTATCAGCTAAGTCAGAGCTGGTAAGAAAAGACTAGTGCCTGGGGATTATTCAAGATGCTTTCTGAAGAGGTAGATTTTCAGTGGCTCAACTGTCCTGATGTTAGGTGGAAGCTGGTTCCACCATTTGGGGCGCCAGGACAGAGAAGAGCTGGGATGAGCGGGAGCCGCCAGCCCCTCGTCGGGGTGAGAGGGCCAAGAGACTAGAGGTTTCAGAACGGAGTGCTCAGTGTTGGGGATCTGTTGTGAACCACACTAGCGTGATAAGTAACCTTGTCTGAGACATGGAGACTTGTGTTAGCTCCTTAAGTGTCTAGGCTTTAGTTCAGAGGGCTAACACCACCAGGTGTCATGCAGTAGAACAGAGAGCGGGGTTTGAAGCCCAGTTAGTCTGATCTGCAGTCTATGCACGTCTTGTGTTAGCTTTAACCTTCGAACCGTCATCTCTCTCTCTCTCTCTCTCTCTCTCTCTCTCTCTCTCTCTCTCTCTCTCTCTCTCTCTCTCTCTCTCTCTCTCTCGCTATCTCTCTCTTCTACTCTCTCTCTCTCTCTCTCTACTCTCTCTCTCTCTCTCTCTTTCTCTGTCTATCTCTCTCTCTCTCTCTCTCTCTCTCTCTCTCTCTCTCTCTCTCTCTCTCTCTCTCTCTCTCTTCTGTCTCTCTCTCCCTCTCTCTCTCTGTCTCTCTCTCTCTCTCTCTCTCTCTCTCTCTCTCTCTCTCTCTCTCTCTCTCTCTCTCTCTCTTCTGTCTCTCTCTCCCTCTCTCTGTCTCTCTCTGTCTCTCTCTCTCTCTCTCTCTCTCTCTCTCTCTCTCTCTCTCTCTCTCTCTCTCTCTCTCTCTCTGTCTCTCTCTCTCTCCTTTGAAGTATCAGGTATCTGAGCCAGTGTATCTCAGACATGTAAAGAGTGTCAGCCATGTAAAAGCAGAGATCTGACATTTAGCTAACAAAGAGACAGACAGACTGTAGACTGTAAGTTAACCCACTGGAGGTTAGCAGACATACAGTTGAAGTCGGAAGTTTACATACACCTTAGCCAAATACATTTAAACTCAGTTTTTCACAATTCCTGACATTTAATCCTAGTAAAAACTCCCTGTCTTAGGTCAGTTAGGATCACCACTTTATTTTAAGTGAAAAGTGAAAGTATTTTAAGATTTTAAATGAATGTGAAATGTCAGAATAATAGTAGAGAGAATTATTTATTTCAGCTTTTATTTCTTTCATCACATTCCCAGAGGGTCAGAAGTTTACATACACTCAATTAGTATTTGGTAGCATTGCCTTTAAATTGTTTAACTTGGGTCAAAAGTTTCGGGTAGCCTTCCACAAGCTTCCCACAATAAGTTGGGTGAATTTTGGCCAATTCCTCCTGACAGAGCTGGTGTAACTGAGTCAGGTTTGTAGGCCTCCTTGCTCGCACACACTTTTTCAGTTCTGCCCACAAATGTTCTATAGGATTGAGGTCAGGGCTTTGTGATGGCCACTCCAATACCTTGACTTTGTTATCCTTAACTCATTTTGCCACAACTTTGGAAGTATGCTTGGGGTCATTGTCCATTTGGAAGACCCATTTGCGACCAAGATTTAACTTCCTGACTGATGTCTTGAGATGTTGCTTCAATATATCCACATAATTTTCCTTCCTCATGATACCATCTATTTTGTGAAGTGCACCAGTCCCCCCTGCAGCAAAGCACCCCCACAGCATGATGCTGCCACCCTCGTGCTTCACGGTTGGGATGGTGTTCTTCGGCTTGCAAGCGTTCCCCATTTTTCCTCCAAACATAACGATGATCATTATGGCCAAACAGTTCTATTTTTGTTTCATCAGACCAGAGGACATTTCTCCAAAAAGTTCGAGCTTTGTCCCCATGTGCAGTTGCAAACGGTAGTATGGCTTTTTTATGGCGGTTTTGGAGCAGTGGCTTCTTCCTTGCTGAGCGGCCTTTCAGGTTATGTTGATATAGGACTCGTTTTACTGTGGATATAGATACTTTTGTACCTGTTTCCTCCATCATCTTCACAAGGTCCTTTGCTGTTTTTCTGGGATTGATTTGCACTTTTCGCACCAAAGTATGTTCATCTCTAGGAGACAGAACGCGTCTCCTTCCTGAGCGGTATGAAGGCTGCGTGGTCCCATGGTGTTTATACTTGCGTACTATTGTTTGTACAGATGAACGTGGTACCTTCAGCTGTTTGGAAATTGCTCCCAAGGATGAACCAGACTTGTGGAGGTCTACAATTCTTTTTCTGAGGCCTTGGCTGAATTCTTTTGATTTTCCCATATTATCAAGCAAAGAGGCAATGAGTTTGAAGGTAGGCCTTGAAATACATCCACAGGTACAACTCCAATTGACTCAAATGATGTCAATTAGCCTATCAGAAGCTTCTAAAGCCATTACATCATTTTCTGGAATTTTTCAAGCTGTTTAAAGGCACAGTCAACTTAGTGTATGTAAACTTCTGACCCACTGGAATTGTGATACAGTGAATTATAAGTGAAATAATCTGTCTGTAGACAATTGTTGGAAAACTTACTTGTGTCATGCACAAAGTAGATGTCCTAACTGACTTGCCAAAACTATAGTTTGTTAACAAGACATTTGTGGAGTGGTTGAAAAAACTAGTTTTAATGACTCCAACCTAAGTGTATGTAAAGTTCCAACTTCAACTGTACATACTGTAGACTGTAACTTAACCCACTGGAGGTTAGCTACCAGACATACTGTAGACTGTAACTTAACCCACTGGAGGTTAGCAGACAGACATACTGTAGACTGTAACTTAACCCACTGGAGGTTAGCAGACAAACATACTGTGGACTGTAACATAACCCACTGGAGGTTAGCAGACAGACATACTGTAGACTGTAACTTAACCCACTGGAGGTTAGCTGCCAGACATACTGTAGACTGTAACTTAACCCACTGGAGGTTAGCTGCCAGACATACTGTAGACTGTAACTTAACCCACTGGAGGTTAGCTACCAGACATACTGTAGACTGTAACTTAACCCACTGGAGGTTAGCAGACAGACATACTGTAGACTGTAACTTAACCCACTGGAGGTTAGCAGACAGACATACTGTAGACTGTAACTTAAACCACTGGTGGTTAGCAGACAGACATACTGTAGACTGTAACTTAACCCACTGGAGGTTAGCAGACAGACATACTGTATACTGTAACTTAACCCACTGGAGGTTAGCTGCCAGACATACTGTAGACTGTAACTTAACCCACTGGAGGTTAGCAGACAGACATACTGTAGACTGTAACTTAACCCACTGGAGGTTAGCAGACAGACATACTGTAGACTGTAATTTAACCCACTGGAGGTTAGCTACCAGACATACTGTAGACTGTAACTTAACCCACTGGAAGTTAGCTACCAGACATACTGTAGACTGTAACTTAACCCACTGGAGGTTAGCTGCCAGACATACTGTAGACTGTAACTTAACCCACTGGAGGTTAGCAGACAGACATACTGTAGACTGTAACTTAACCCACTGGAGGTTAGCAGATACACATACTGTAGACTGTAACTTAACCCACTGGAGGTTAGCAGACAGACATACTGTAGAATATAACTTAACCCACTGGAGGTTAGCTGCCAGACATACTGTAGACTGTAACTTAACCCACTGGAGGTTAGCAGACAGACATACTGTAGACTGTAACTTAACCCACTGGAGGTTAGCAGACAGACATACTGTAGACTGTAACTTAACCCACTGGAGGTTAGCAGACAGACATACTGTAGAATGTAACTTAACCCACTGGAGGTTAGCTACCAGACATACTGTAGACTGTAACTTAACCCACTGGAGGTTAGCTACCAGACTTACTGTAGACTGTAACTTAACCCACTGGAGGTTAGCTGCCAGACATACTGTAGACTGTAATTTAACCCACTGGAGGTTAGCTACCAGACATACTGTAGACTGTAACTTAACCCACTGGAGGTTAGCTGCCAGACATACTGTAGACTGTAACTTAACCCACTGGAGGTTAGCTACCAGACATACTGTAGACTGTAACTTAACCCACTGGAGGTTAGCTGCCAGACATACTGTAGACTGTAACTTAACCCACTGGAGGTTAGCAGACAGACATACTGTAGACTGTAACTTAACCCACTGGAGGTTAGCAGATACACATACTGTAGACTGTAACTTAACCCACTGGAGGTTAGCAGACAGACATACTGTAGAATATAACTTAACCCACTGGAGGTTAGCTACCAGACATACTGTAGACTGTAACTTAACCCACTGGAGGATAGCTACCAGACATACTGTAGACTGTAACTTAACCCACTGGGGGTTAGCAGACAAACATACTGTAGACTGTAACTTAACCCACTGGAGGTTAGCAGACAGACATACTGTAGACTGTAACTTAACCCACTGGAGGTTAGCTGACAGACATACTGTAGACTGTAACTTAACCCACTGGAGGTTAGCTGACAGACATACTGTAGACTGTAACTTAACCCACTGGAGGTTAGCAGACAGACATACTGTAGACTGTAACTTAACCCACTGTAGATTAGCTACCAGACATACTGTAGACTGTAACTTAACCCACTGGAGGTTATTAGACAGACATACTTTAGACTGTAACTTAACCCACTGGAGGTTAGCAGACAGACATACTGTAGACTGTAACTTAACCCACTGGAGGTTAGCAGACAGACATACTGTAGACTGTAACTTAACCCACTGGAGGTTAGCTACCAGACATACTGTGGACTGTAACTTAACCAACTGGAGGTTAGCAGACAAACATACTGTAGACTGTGACTCAGACAGACATGTGACTCAGTCAAACACACACACTATCATATGATGCGTATGTGTGCATGTGCGTTTGCTTGTGTGTGTGTGTCTGCGTGTGTGTGTTATGTTACCAAGTATCTGATGAGACTCTGACATTTTGTTGGCCGATTATCTTCCGTCCACTTTCACAACGAAAAGTCAACTCAACCTGCGTGACCTCCAATGCATTTATATTGAGTCAGACCACCAGAACCAGATGGATAGAGAGATGGAAAATAAAAGAGGGGGAGATGTAGAGAGAAAGAGAGAGGGAGTGACAGAAAGGTGGTAGAGGGTATAGATAAGGAGAGGCAGTGGATGGTGGGAGAGTAGAGGGGGAAACAGAGAGAGAGAGAGAGAGAGAGTAGAGGGAGAGACAGAGAGAGGAAGAGAGAGAGAGAGAGGAGAGAGACAGAGAGAGGGAGAGAGAGAGAGAGAGAGTGAGGGAGAGAGAGAGAGAGACAGAGAGAGGGAGAGAGAGAGAGAGAGAGAGAGAGAGACAGAAGTTCTATGCCATAAGTGTGTTCTAGTGGTTGTGATGCTGCAGTCACTGCATGCAGTTCTTTCATTATGCTATCAGTCGGTAGGCAGGTATTGTATGGGGTGATGAAACCCACGCACACCCACAGCTCTGGCATTAGTCCAGTCAAGACTAGGGAGCCACAGGTAGGTAGATAGGGGGTGATTGAGACCTGTAACATTTCATTAGTCTGTTGAAGACTGTGGGCCTGACCCATCCAATTGACCTGAAGAGTTGTTTCTTTTCTCATTTACTTTCAAGGGAGAGAGCGAGAGAGAGCGAGAGAGAGAGAGAGAGAGAGAGAGTGAGAGAGAGAGAGAGAGAGAGAGAGAGAGAAAGAGAGCGAGAGAGAGAGAGAGAGAGAAGAGAGCGAGAGCGAGAGAGAGAGAGAGAGAGAGAGAGAGAGAGAGAGAGAGAGAGAGAGAGAGAGAGAGAGAGAGAGAGAGCGAGAGAGAGAGAGAGAGAGAGAGAGAGAGAGAGAGAGAGAGAGAGAGAGAGAGAGAGAGAGAGAGAGAGAGAGAGAGAGAGAGAGAGAGAGAGAGAGAGAGAGAGAGAGAGAGAGAGAGAGAGAGAGAGAGAGAGAGAGAGAGAGAGAGAGAGAGAGAGAGAGAGAGAGAGAGAGAGAGGAGAGAGAGAGGAGAGAGAGAGAGAGAGAGAGAGAGAGAGAGAGAGAGGGGGGGTGTAATGTTTACTGTAGATGTTTTATTGTGTATTTCACTTTTGATCTGTACGTCATAGAGACAGTGAAACAATTCCCAAACACAATATCCAGGGAAGCAGCATTCTATTATACCAAATTATTATTCAGGCATCTAACAGCTGCTATTCCAAAGCTACAAAAAACGGAGTATTGTTCTTCAAAGTAATGGGTGAATGATCATCTTAGTGTGTCCCTTTGTGTGTATCGAGATCCCAGCTCTTGGGGCAATTCATAAAAGCAAGAGATCTGAGCATTCATTTAGATTTTTCCATTAAAAAAAAAAAAAAATGTGTGATCGCATTAAACCTGTTCTTCACAAAACAACAACAACATCAACTGCGTCTCAAATGGAATTCTATTCCCTATATAGTGCAATACTTTTCATCAGGGCCCGAAGGGCACAAAAGGGAATAGGGTGCCATTTCAGGACACATCCATTGTATCAGTTCTGGGGCTAATTTGTTTCCTGGATTCTCTTTCAGTCTGTTATTGCCTCGTATGTCTACCGGCTATGTATGTGATGTGTTTTCTCTCTTTCTCCTTTATCCCACCGTGGAAGAGGGGACAGAGGGCATGGAGGTGGGGAGTCATTCCCATGGCACCCTATTCCCTATAGGCCCTGGTTAAAAGTAGTGGACTAAATAGGGACTAGGGTACCATTTGGAACGCAGACCCATGTCTTTGCCTGAAGGTTCCGGTCCAGAATTGTCTTCTTCTGATGGGATAAGTCCAACTCTATTATTATTAGTGGGCTATGGAATCTTCAGAAACACAAAGCTTTCAGAATTGTTCCATTATGATGTCATTATCACAATCATACTGGCATTGTGTGATCCCTGCGGTACATGTATGTACTCATTGTGACGACAACAACAACAACAACAACAACAACAATGATTCTACACTGCAGACTTCAAACTTCTAATTCCTTTTGGTCGTGATTGGTGATTGGATTTCTATTATTTAAATATCACAGAATGAATCTCTCCAACGTCTTTCCAATTACATCTACCTTGTAGTAATTATGAGTAATTAGCCATACAGAATTAGGTGAGATATCTGATCAATCTAGTAGTGGTTACACACACACAAACACGTACGAACACACACAATCACACGCACCCACACCCACACACACCCACAAACACATGCACACACACGCACCCATCCCCACACACGCACCCATCTCCACACACGCACACATACACACACAAGAACAAATCTAGTATTGGTTTCAGTTGATTATGAAGCACTAACACGTGGTGAAACACTCCCCTAAGGTTTAAATCGTGGGTAGTAGACAATGATGATGACTGAGTACCAAATCGCACACTGTTATATATTTAGTGAACTACTAGACAAGGCTCTATATACAAAACAGGGTGCCATTTGGGACGCAGACGATGGCATTTATTTACCATGACTACACCTGGGATAAAGACACCAATTAAACTCCATGTTAATGGTCTGATTCTAAATGTCAAACATAGACGCAGCAGCAACACAGCAGGTCTACACAGGGTCATACTGTCTCTCGCTCTCTCTGTCTCTCTCTCTCTCTCTCTCTCTCTCTCTCTCTCTCTCTCTCTCTCGATCCCCCACTCTCTCTCTCTCTCTCTCTCTCTCTCTCACTCTTTCTCTCTCTCTCTCTGTCTCTCTTTCTCTCTATCTCTTTTCTCTCTGTCTCTCTCTGTCTCTGTCTCTCTCTCTCTCACTCTCTCTCTCTCTCGCTCTCTCTCTCTCTCTCGCTCGCTCGCTCACTCTCTCTCTCTCTCTCTCTCTCTCTCTCTCTCTCACTCTTTCTCTCTCTCTCTCTGTCTCTCTTTCTCTCTATCTCTCTTTCTCTCTGTATCTCTCTGTCTCTCTCTCTCTCACACACTTTCTCTCTCTCTCTCTGTCTCTCTTTCTCTCTCTCTCTCTTTCTCTCTGTCTCTCTCTGTCTCTGTCTCTCTCTCTCGCTCTCTCTCGCTCGCTCACTCTCTCTCTCTCTCTCTCTCTCTCTCTCTCAATTTCAATTTCAATTCAATTTAAGGGCTTTATTGGCATGGGAAACGTGTGTTAACATTGCCAAAGCAAGTGAAGTAGATAGTAAACAAAAGTGAAATAAACAATAAATATTAACAGTAAACATTACACTCAGAAGTTTCAAAAGAATAAAGACATTTCAAATGTCATATTATGTATATATACAGTGTTGTAACAATGTGCAAATAGTTAAAGTACAAATGGGAAAATAAATAAACATAAATATGGGTTGTATTTACAATGGTGTTTGTTCTTCACTGGTTGCCCTTTTCTTGGGGCAACAGGTCACAAATCTTGCAGCTGTGATGGCACACTGTGGTTTTTCACCCAGTAGATAAGGGAGTTTATCAAAAATGGGTTTGTTTTCTAATTCTTTGTGGATCGCTGTAATCTGAGGGAAATATGTGTCTCTAATATGGTCATACATTTGGCAGGAGGTTAGGAAGTGCAGCTCAGTTTCCACCTCATTTTGTGAGCAGTGTGCACATAGCCTGTCTTCTCTTGAGAGCCTGGTCTGCCTACGGCGGCCTTTCTCAATAGCAAGGCTATGCTCACTGAGTCTGTACATAGTCAAAGCTTTCCTTAAGTTTGGGTCAGTCACAGTGGTCAGGTATTCTGCCACTGTGTACTCTCTGTTTAGGGCCAAATAGCATTCTAGTTTGCTCAGTTTTTTTGTTTGTTCTTTCCAATGTGTCAAGTAATTCTGTTTTTGTTTTCTCATGATTTGGTTGGGTCTAATTGTTGTTGTTGTCCTGGGGCTGTGTGGGGTCTGTTTGTGTTTGTGAACAGAGCCCCAGGACAAGCTTACTTAGGGGACTCTTCTCCAAGTTCATCTCTCTGTAGGTGATGGCTTTGTTTTGGAAGGTTTGGGAATCGCTTCCTTTTAAGTGGTTATAGAATTTAACGGCTCTTTTCTGGATTTTGATAATTAGCGGGTATTGGCCTAATTCTGCTCTGCATGCATTATTTGGTGTTTTACGTTGTACACAGAGGATGTTTTTGCAGAATTCTGCATGCAGAGTCTCAATTTGGTGTTTGTCCCATTTTGTGAATTATTGGTTGGTGAGCGGACCCCAGACCTTAGAACCATAAAGGGCAATGGGTTCTATAATTGATTCAAGTATTTTTAGCCAGATCCTAATTGGTATGTCAAATTTTATGTTCCTTTTGATGGCATAGAAGGCCCTTCTTGCCTTGTCTCTCAGATCGTTCACAGCTTTGTGGAAGTTACCTGTGGCGCAGATGTTTAGGCCGAGGTATGTATAGTTTTTTGTGTGCTCTAGGGCAACGGTGTCTAGATGGAATTTGTAAAATTTACCAAATGTAAAATGTTCCTGTTTTGATTAATTTAATAGAGTGAGTTAGGTCTGCTCTATACCAAATTAGCATACCCCCTGAGTCCCTTCCCTATTTCACACCTGGTAGTTTGGTGGATGGGACTACCAGCTCTCTGTAACTTAGGGGGCAACCAGTGGGTCCATCTCTCTATACCATGTTTCTTGTAGGATGACAATGTCTGTATTTCCGATTTCTTTGGTGAAGTCCAGACCTTGGAAATTCAAGGATGAAATAGTTCCATAAAGTGTCTAATGTTGTTGGTTGTGTGGTTTGGCCTGAGGCCTCTCTCTCTCTCTCTCTCTCTCTCTCTCTCTCTCTCTCTCTCTCTCTCTCTCTCTCTCTCTCTCTCTCTCTCTCTCTCTCTCTCTCTCTCTCTCTCTCTCTCTCTCTCTCTCTCTCTCTCTCTCTCTCTCTCTCTCTCTCTCTCTCTCTCTCTCTCTCTCTCTCTCTCTCTCTCTCAATTCAATTTCAATTCAATTCAATTCAATTCAATTTAAGGGCTTTATTGGCATGGGAAACGTGTGTTAACATTGCCAAAGCAAGTGATAACATCTATCTCTCTCTCTCTCTCTCTCTCTCTCTCTACCCCTCTCTCTCTCTGCCTCTCTCTCTCTCTCTCTCTCTCTCTCTCTCTCTCTCTCTCTCTCTCTCTCTCTCTCTCTCTTTGTTCTTCATTGGTTGCCCTTTTCTTGTGGCAACAGGTCACAAATCTTCATGCTGTGATGGCACACTGTATTAATTCCCCAAATAGATATGGAGTTTATCTAAATGTGGTTTGTTTTTGAATTCTTTATGGGTCTGTGTAATCTGAGGGAAATATGTGTCTCTAATATGGTCATACATTTGGCAGGAGGTTAGGAAGTGCAGCTGAGTTTCTACCTCATTTTGTGAGCAGTGTGCACATAGCCTGTCTTCTCTTGAGAGCCTGGTCTGCCTACGGCGGCCTTTCTCAATAGCAAGGCTATACTCAGTGAGTCTGTACATAGTCAAAGCTTTCCTTAAGTTTGGTTCAGTCACAGTGGTCAGGTATTTTGCCACTGTGTACTCTCTGTTTAGGGCCAAATAGCATTCTAGTTTGCAATGTTTTTTTATTTATTCTTTCCAATGTGTCAAGTAATTATCTTTTTGTTTTCTCATGATTTTGTTGGGTCTACTTCTGTGGCTGTCCTGGGTCTCTGTGGGGTCTGTTTGTGTTTGTGAATAGAGCCCCAAGACCAACTTGCTTAGGGGACTCTTCTCCAGGTTTATCTCTCTGTAGGTGATGGCTTTGTTATGGAAGGTTTGGGAATCGCTTCCTTTTAGGTGGTTGTAGAATTTAACGGCTCTTTTCTGGAATTTGATAATCAGCGGGCATCGGCCTAATTCTGCTCTGCATGCATTATTTGGTGTTTTACATTGTACACAGAGGATATTTTTGCAGAATTCTGCATTCAGAGTCTCAATTTAGTGTTTGTCACATTTTCTGAATTCTTGGTTGGTGAGCGGACCCCAGACCTCACAACGAAATAGGGAAATGGGTTCTATAAGTATTTTTAGCCAGATCCTAATTGGTATGTCAA
Source organism: Coregonus ussuriensis (assembly GCA_031479575.1). Taxonomy (NCBI): domain Eukaryota; kingdom Metazoa; phylum Chordata; class Actinopteri; order Salmoniformes; family Salmonidae; genus Coregonus; species Coregonus ussuriensis. The sequence continues at coordinate 139,305,851 of CM062494.1, read as the reverse complement.
ATTTGTTGTTCCTTTTGATGGCATAGAAGGCCCTTCTTGCCTTGTCTCTCAGATCTTTCACAGCTTTGTGGAAGTTGCCTGTGGCACTGATGTTTAGGCCGAGGTATGTATAGTTTTTTGTGTGCTCTAGAGCAACAGTGTCTAGATGGAATTTGTGTTTGTGGTCCTGGTAACTGGATCTTTTTTGGAACACCATTATTTTTGTCTTACTGAGATTTGCTGTTAGGGCCCAGGTCTGACAGAATCTGTGCAGAAGATCTAGGTGCTGCTGTAGGCCCTCCTTGGTTGGTGACAGAAGCACCAGATCATCAGCAACCAGTAGACATTTGACTTCCGATTCTAGTAGGGTGAGGCCGGGTGCTGCAGACTGTTCTAGTGCCCTCGTCAATTCATTGATATATATGTTGAAGAGGGTGGGGCTTAAGCTGCATCCCTGTCACACTCCACGGCCCTGTGCAAAGAAATTTGTGTGTTTTTTGCCAATTTGTATAGCAGACCCTCATGCCAAATTGAGTGAAAAGCTTTTTTGAAATCAACAAAGCATGAGAATACTTTGCCTTTGTTTCGGTTTGTTTGTATGTCAATTAGGGTGTGCAGGGTGAATACATCGTCTGTCGTACGGTAATTTGGTTAAAAGCAAATTTGACATTTGCTCAGTACATTGTTTTCACTGAGGAAATGTACGAGTCTGCTGTTAATGATAAAGCAGAGGATTTTCCCAAGGTTGCTGTTGACGCATATCCCACGGTAGTTATTGTGGTCAGACTTGTCTCCACTTTTGTGGATTGGGGTGATCAGTCCTTGGTTCCAAATATTGGGGAAGATGCCAGAGCTAAGGATGATGTTAAAGAGTTTAAGTATAGCCAATTGGAATTTGTGGTCTGTATATTTTATCATTTCATTTAGGATTCCATCAACACCACAGTCCTTTTTGGGTTGAAGGGTTTGTATTTTGTCCTGTAGTTGGAGAATCCAGTGTGTTCTGGTAGTCTTTAATAGGTGAATCTATGGTTTTTAATGGATCATGTATATGTTTTGCTGTCTGTTCTTTGTTATAGGGCCAAAAAGATTGGAGAAGTGGTTTACCCATACATCTCCGTTTTGGATAGATAACTCTTCGTGTTGTTGTTTGTTTAGTGTTTTCAAATTTTCCCAGAAGTTGTTAGAGTCTATGGATTCTTTAATTACATTGAGCTGATTTCTGACGTGCTGTTCCTTCTTTTTCCGTAGTGTATTTCTGTATTGTTTCAGTGATTCACCATTGTGAAGGCGTAGGCTCAGGTTTTCTGGGTCTCTATGTTTTTGGTTGGATAGGTTTCTCCATTTCTTTCTTAGGGTTTTGCATTCTTCATCAAACCATTTGTCATTGTTGTTCATTTCCTTAGGTTTTTATGCTTGAAATGTTTAGATTTGATAGGGAAGCTGTGAGGTCAAATATACTATTTATTTTTCTATTGCCAAGTTTACACCTTCACTATTACAGTGAAACGTTTTTTCCAGGAAGTTGTCTAAAAGGGATTGAATTTGTTGTTGCCTAATTGTTTTTTGGCACACTGCTTTCCTTCCATCTATAGCATTTCTTAATATTATTCAGTTCCTTTGGCTTTGATGCCTCATGATTGAGTATTGCTCTGTTCAAGTAGACAAACGTTATTATGAATGGCGCCGGAGAAGATGGCTGCCGTTTTACAGCCCTCTAACCAATTGTACTTTTATGTGTGTTTTTTTCGTGTTATTTGTAATTTAGTCTGTACATAATGTTTCTGCCACTGTCTCTTATGACCAAAAAGAGCTTCTGGATATCAGGACAGCGATTACTCACCTCGTATTGGACGAAGATTTTTTCTTCAACGAGTCGGACGCGAAGGATATCCTACAGACATCCGACAAGGCCCAAATCGCTGTCATTCGCATGAGAAAGAGACAGATATATTGTGGACGTAGGTTGGGGTGCCTTGTAAGGATCCGACGGCGAGCGAGTAAACTGCCTCTTCCATCAATCCTATTAGCCAATGTTCAATCATTTGAAAATAAATTGGACGACCTAAGATTAAGGTTATCCTACCAACGGGACATTAAAAACAGTAATATCTTATGTTTCACCGAGTCGTGGCTGAACGACGACATGGACAACATACAGTTGGCGGGATATACGCTACATCGGCAGGATAGAACGGCTGACTCCGGTAAGACAAGGGGTGGCGGTCTGTGTATATTTCTAAACAACAGCTGGTGCATAAAATCTAATACAGAGGAAGTATTGAGGTTTTGCTCGCCTGAGGTAGAGTATCTCATGATAAGCTGTAGAACACACTATTTACCAAGAACGTTTTCATCTATATTTTTCAAAGCTGTCTATTTACCACCACAAACCGATGCTGGCACTAAGATTGCGCTCAATGAGCTGTATAAGGCCATAAGTAAACAGGAAAACGCTCATCCAGAGGCAGCGCTCCTAGTGGCCGGGGACTTTAATGCAGGGAAACTTAAATCCGTTTAAATCTCATTTCTACCAGCATGTTAAATGTGCAACCAGAGGAAAAAAAACTCTAGACCACCTTTACTCCACACACAGAGACGTGTACAAAGCTCTCCCTCGCCCTCCATTTGACAAATCTGACCATAACTCTATCCTCCTGATAGAACACCTACGTGAGAATGCTATTCATTGACTACAGCTCAGCGTACAAACACCATAGTGCCCTCAAAGCTCATCACTAAGCTAAGGACCCTGGGACTAAACACCTCCCTCTGCAACTGGATCCTGGACTTCCTGACTGGCCGCCCCCAGGTGATAAGGGTAGGTAACAACACATCTGCCACGCTGATCCTCATGTGGGCCCCTCAGGGCTGCGTGCTCAGTCCCCTCCTGTAATCCCTGTTCACCCATGACTGCATGGCCAGGCATGACTCCAACACCATCATTAAGTTTGCCGACGACACAACAGTGGTAGGCCTGATCACCGACAATGATGAGACAGCCTATAGGGAGGAGGTCAGAGACCTGGCCGTGTGGTGCCAGGATAACAACCTCTCCCTCAACGTGATCAAGACAACGGAGATGATTGTGGACTAAAGGAAAAAAAAAGAGGACTGAGCATGCCCCCATTCTCATCGACGGGGCTGTAGTGGAACAGGTTGACAGCTTCAAGTTCCTTGGTGTCCACATCACCTGGGAGTGTGTCTCGGAGTGTGTCTCGCTGGTCTGGGTGGGGTGTCTGTTGATCTGTTGCTACGGTGTGAGGTGTTGGGGCTGTGGTTGAGGGCAATGTTCTTTAGGGTCCTGGCGAAGGTGGGCACTGCTGCCTTGTATAGGTGGACCTGGTCGTAAAGGCTGTTCCAGTCCAGGGTGCAGTGGTGGGCCAGGTAAACGTTTGGTTTTGTGCCACAGCCACTGGAAATGCTTGCGTTTACCCGCTGTATGGTAGCAGGGTGGAAGTATTTTCGTGGTAACAGGGTGGAAAGTAGAAGAAGCTTTTTCAATCACTCCCTTGAGTGCTGTGGCCACCCTTTCCTGCTGGGCTCTCAGGTCATTTGAGCCTGTGTGTATTGTCTCTCTCTCTCTCTCTCTCTCTCTCTCTCTCTCTCTCTCTCTCTCTCTCTCTCTCTCTCTCTCTCTCTCTCTCTCTCTCTCTCTCTCTCTCTCTCTCTCTCACTCTCTCTCTCTCTCACTCTCTCACTCTCTCACTCTCTCACTCTCACTCACTCTCTCTCACTCTCTCTCTCTCTCTCTCACTCTCTCTCTCTCTCTCTCTCTCTCTCTCTCCAGACAACATATTATTGAGTATCATTGCTGACTTGTAGTGCCTACACTCCTCGGTTAGGATTCAAGGTATTGCATCTTCTTCAAGACACACAGACTTTGGCGGCAAGCGTTGGAGCTACACCAAACATTATGAATAGTTGATGAGCAGACTTCTGTCGTGGCTTACAGGGTCATTGGGGAGGAACACAACAACGTTACTAATTTAAAGGAACTAAAATGAGATCCTCATTCTATCGCTGTTGATATCACACTGCGCCTCAGGGCTTAAGCACAGAAGATACTGAGGCCTGGTTAACATGGAGGAGACGGTGTGGGTGTGTGTGTGTGTGGTGTGTGGGGTGTGTGTGTGTGTGTATATGTGTGTGTGTGAGGAGAATGCTTCTCATTTTGCTATCTTGTTTACCTGCAAGGCTTTGAGACGTACAACTTTTCATACTGACACATTGTCAAATCTGCTCTATTTCCCTATCTCTGATACTGGTAGTTATTTTGATGACTTAATTATTGCCTGTCACAGTTCCCACTAAGTGTGTGTGTGTGTGTGTGTGTGTGTGTGTGTGTGTGTGTGTGTGTGTGTGTGTGTGTGTGTGTGTGTGTGTGTGTGTGTGTGTTTGTGTTTCACAGTTCACACTATGGTGATTTATC
>CM062494.1:139291125-139300940 GCA_031479575.1 Coregonus ussuriensis | reverse complement strand
GATACTGAACAATACAGATATAAATATAACATAGACACTGAACTATACAGATAGATATATAACATAGACACTGAACTATACAGATAGATATATAACATAGACCCTGAACTATACAGATATATATATAACATAGATACTGAACTATACAGATAGATATATAACATAGACACTGAACTATACAGATAGATATATAACATAGACACTGAATTATACAGATAGATATATAACATAGACACTGAACTATACAGATAGATATATAACATAGACACTGAATTATACAGATAGATATATAACATAGATACTGAACTATACAGATAGATATATAACATAGACACTGAACTATACAGATAGATATATAACATAGACACTGAACTATACAGATAGATATATAACATAGACACTGAATTATACAGATAGATATATAACATAGACACTGAACTATACAGATAGATATATAACATAGACACTGAATTATACAGATAGATATATAACATAGATACTGAACTATACAGATAGATATATAACATAGACACTGAACTATACAGATAGATATATAACATAGACACTGAACTATACAGATAGATATATAACATAGATACTGAACTATACAGATATATATATATATAACATAGATACTGAACTATACAGATATATATATATATATATATAACGTAGACATACAGACAGAAATACCATAAATAGAGCTGACAGGATTCCTTACTTTACATATCAGATTTCACTTTCTCCTGCGCTCTCGCTCGCTCCCTCTCTTCTACCCCTCCCCTCTCTATCTGACCCTCCCTCCCACCCCTCCCCTCTCTATCTGACCCTCCCTCCCACCCCTCCCTATCTCTCTCTGACCCCCCCCTCCTACCCCTCCCCTCTCTATCTGACCCCCCTCCCACCCCTCCCTATCTCTCTCTGACCCCCCCTCCCACCCCTCCCCTCTCTATCTGACCCCCCCTCCCACCCCTCCCTATCTCTCTCTGACCCCTCTCTCCTACCCTCCCCTCTCTCTCTGACCCCCCCCTCCCACCCCTCCCTATCTTTCTCTGACCCCCCCTCCCACCCCTCCCTATCTCTCTCTGACCCCCCCTCCCACCCCTCCCTATCTCTCTCTGACCCCCCTCCCACCCCTCCCTATCTCTCTCTGACCCCTCTCTCCTACCCCTCCCCTCTCTCTCTGACCCCCCCCTCCCACCCCTCCCTATCTCTCTCTGACCCCCCCTCCCACCCCTCCCTATCTCTCTCTGACCCCTCTCTCCTACCCCTCCCCTCTCTCTCTGACCCCCCCCTCCCCTCCCACCCCTCCCTATCTCTCTCTGACCCCCCCTCCCACCCCTCCCTATCTCTCTCTGACCCCCCTCCCACCCCTCCCTATCTCTCTCTGACCCCCCCCCCCCCCCCCCCTCCCACCCCCCCTATCTCTCTCTGCTACCTGGTCTAACCCTGGTCACCACTCATGCTCTGTCTGATGATCTTCTGGCTGGCTTGCTGTGGGGACAATCCGATTGGACACACACCTGCTTCCAGAGCTAGTGTTCCGTAGCGTTCCATGGTGTTCCATAGTGTTCCGGAGGGTTCTGTGATGTTCCGTACATCTTGTCCCCACTGCCAAGAGGTCACAGCTGTAGCTTTGCCCTCCTCTCCTCTCCTCTCCTCTCCTCTCCTCTCCTCTCCTCTCCTCTCCTCTCCTCTCCTCTCCTCTCCTCTCCTCTCCTCTCTCCATTCTCTACTCATCTCTCTTTCAATTGCACTTGTCTGTCTGTCCCTATTCTCTCTCCTCTCCTCTCCTCTCCTCTCCTCTCCTCTCCTCTCCTCTCCTCTCCTCTCCTCTCCTCTCCTCTCCTCTCCTCTCCTCTCATTCTCTACTCATTTCTCTTTCAATTGCACTTGTCTGTCTGTCCCTATTCTCTCCTCTCCTCTCCTCTCCTCTCCTCTCCTCTCCTCTCCTCTCCTCTCCTCTCCTCTCCTCTCCTCTCCTCTCCTCTCCTCTCCTCTCCTCTCCTCTCCTCTCCTCTCCTCTCCTTTCCCCTCCTCTTCTCCTCTCATTCTCTACTCATCTCTCTTTCAATTGCACTTGTCTGTCTGTCCCTATTCTCTCCTCTCTCCTCTCCTCTCTCCTCTCTCCTCTCTCCTCTCCTCTCTCCAATCTCCTCTCCTCTGTCTCTATCTATGTGACTGTTCTGGGCCCAAGCTTCCTTCCTGTATCAATCTAATATTCATTCCTATATGAATGTAATAATGATTTATCCTGACTCCCAGATAGGGCTGGTCCACGAGAGAAGGCGAAGAGGAATATGAGGAGAGGAGAGTGAGGGGTAACAGACATGGAGGAGTGTAGCTGAGACAGTCTGATTGGACAACGAGACAGGAAGTGACCTAAGTCTGAACTTTGACCCTGGAGCTGTGAGATGGGACGCACGCACACACACTTGCATACACACACACACTCACACACACACACACACATCTTGACTGGGGTGTTTGGGCTAAGAGACACATTGACTTAAGCCCCCCCACAGACTGTACCATTTTAATAATCTTATGCCACGATTTTACCGCCTCAGACAAAATGTCCTGTTTGTGGGCATGTCCTTAGGTTGTAAACGATTGTCGGACGTCTTGGCTCGTCCAGTGTGACCGGGTCTAAGTACCAGCGCATGCAGTCATAGGCTCCGACAAAGTTCTGGCCATGTCACAATGTTTTGTTCTTTACCGTGACGTGTGGTTGGTGTTACAAGCCGATCCCCGTAACTGACCAATAGGAACACGCCTGGCACTAAGTATGCATCTGTGCCCGACCTCACTAATACGATTATTGTGAATAGTCAGATTAATTAATAGTTCGATTTAAATGTTTACATGCTGTACAAGAATAACCATTTCCCTAATCATCTTGTTTACATGACACATCTGAAATCAGGCTACCTGATGGGATTTTAATAAATGCACAAAATCGCCAAACAAAATGGTTGTTCTACCATAGCGACCATGTTATTTTGGGGAAGCCTATTTGATTCTGAGTTTGGAAATAATAAAGTTCATATGTGAAAACTATTTCTAAGATGCATACTTTCGGTTTTTCCGAACTCACTTCACTCGTGCATAGGCATAGAGAGAGGCTGGCGCTGCTGGTGTTGACACTTGCTCAGATCAAACACACTGCTGCAGATGACGTAGCCGACGTCGGCTGACATAACCTCGCAAGCCAATCGCAAAATATGACTAACCTGAAGCAAATGGTACAATCTGGCCAGTTCGCACAGTGTGACGTGATAACCGTAAAACACTGAATCCGACGTACGGTCTGCAAAGGCCTTACATCTCAAATCATGCCCTATTCCCTAATGCACTACTTTTGACCTGCACTATATATAAAAACAGTATGTGGACACCCCTTCAAATTACTGGATTCGGCTATTTCAGCCACACTCATTGCTGACAGGTGTATAAACTCGAGCACACAGCCATGCAATCTCCATAGACAAACATTGGCAGTAGAATGGCCCATACAGAAGAGCTCATTGACTTTCAACGTGGCACCGTCACAGGATGCCACCTTTCCAACAAGTAATTTAGTAAAATGTCTGCCCTGCTGGAGCTGCCTTGGTCAACTGTAAGTTCTGTTATTGTGAAGGTATATGTCTAGGAGCAACAACGGCTCAGCGTGAAGTGGTAGGCCACACAAGCTTACAGAACGGGACCGCAGAGTGCTGAAGTGCATAGCACTTAATAATTGTCTGTCCTCGGTTGCAACACTCCCTACTGAGTTCCAAACTGCCTCTGGAAGCAACGTCAGCACAAGAACTGTTCATCGGGAGCTTCATGAAATGGGTATCCATTGCTGAGCAGCCGCACACAAGTCTTAAAATCACCATGCGCAATGCCAAGCGTCGGTTGGAGTGGTGTGAAGCTCGCCGCCATTGGACTCTGGAGCAGTGGAAACGCGTTCTCTGGAGTGATGAATCACGCTTCACCATCTGGCAGTCCGACGAACTAATCTGGGTTTAGCGGTTTAGCGGATGCCAGGAGAACGCTACCTGCCCCAATGCACAGCGCCAACTGTAAAGTTTGGTGGAGGAGGAATAATGGTATGGGGCTGGTTTTCATGGTTTGTTTCAGGCCACTTAGTTCCAGTGAAGCGAAATCTTAATGCTACCGCATACAATGACATTATAGACAATTCTGTGCTTCCAACTTTGTGGCAACATTTTGGGGAAGGCCCTTTCCTGTTTCAGCATGACAATGCCCCCGTGCTCAAAGCGAGGTCCATATAGAATTGGTTTGTCGAGATCGGTGTGGAAGAACTTGACTGGCCTGCACAGAGCCCTGACCTCAACCCCATCGAACACCTTTGGGATGAATTGGAACGCCCACTGCGAGCCAGGCCTAATCGCCCCAACATCATAGCTCGACCTCACTAATGCTCTTGTGGCTGAATGGAAGCATGTCCCCGCAGCAATGTTCCAACATCTAGTGGAAAGCCTTCCCAGAAGAGTGGAGGCTGTTACAGCAACAAAGGGGGGGACCAACTCCATATTAATGCCCATGATTTTGGAATGAGATGTTGGACGAGCAGGTGTCCACATACTTTGGGTCATGCAGTGTATGTTGCTCACTGACTGGAGCCAGAAGAAATAGGTGCACTACTCTTCATTTGTGATCCTCATTATATGGGGAATTTCATGTGGCATAAGCTCTGGTTATATGTAGTGCATAATATAGATTGTTTTTTAAAAGCTTTGTGACTCTTATTAAAAGTTATGCACTACCCAGGCCTAGGGAATGATTTAAGCCATAGCATCTGGTCAAATGTAGTGAGGGAATAGTGTATTTTCAGCTTTGTGGCTTTCATCAAACATTGCGCACTATCTAGGGAATAGGGTGTGATTTAAGCCATAGCCTCTGGTGAAAGGTAGTGCACTATGGAGTGAATAGGATGTCATTTAGGATTTACACACTCTCATTAATTCCAGGAAGCACAGGGAGCTGTTCCTAGACACTACAGTCCAAAACACACATACACATACTGTACATACACACACACAATCACATTAAGGCACAAACACATGACATAAGGGCACACACACAGACACACACACACACACACACACACACAAGATCTCAGGTGTAACATGACAGTCACCAAACCCTTGGGTTGCTCTCCTGCACCTGCTCTCCTCTGCGTGTGTGTGTGTGTGTGTGTGTGTGGGGGGGGGGGGGGGTCCAGGGTAAAGGGTGGTGGTCCCGGGTAAAGGGTGGTGACCCAGGGTAAAGGGTTGTAGTCCAGGGTAAAGGGTTGTAGTCCAGGGTAAGGGGTGGTGTCCAGGGTAAAGGGTGGTGGTCCAGGGTAAAGGGTGGTGGTCCAGGGTAAAGGGTTGTAGTCCAGGGTAAGGGGTGGTGTCCAGGGTAAAGGGTGGTGGTCCAGGGTAAAGGGTGGTGGTCATGGGTAAGGGGTGGTGTCCAGGGTAAAGGGTGGTGGTCCAGGGTAAAGGGTTGTAGTCATGGGTAAGGGGTGGTGTCCAGGGTAAAGGGTGGTGGTCCAGGGTAAAGGGTGGTGGTCATGGGTAAGGGGTGGTGTCCAGGGTAAAGGGTGGTGGTCCAGGGTAAAGGGTTGATAACCACTATACTTAGAAGAGCTCTAACAGAACAGAGACACCAGCACCCGATTCCCTACATACGGCACTACTGTTGACCAGAACCCTATGAGCTCTAGTCAAAAGTAGTGCACTTCATAGGGAATACGGTGTCATTTGGGAAGCAGGCTTGATATATAAAATAACCCACACGTCTCAGCGTCCTGGCAACCGCCTGAACACACAGGAATACAGTGCGGCGTTTCAAATACAATTTGATTTGAGTTTATTTTATAGCTCCCTGTCTCTCTTATTTAATTGGGTAATGGTGTGTGTGTGTGTGTGTGTGTGTGTTTGTGCGCGTGTGTTTGTGCGCGTGTGTGTGTCAGTAACTAAATAAGTATGACAAACACAGACACCTCCATTACATGAGATTAGAATATCCAGCGAGCTCGGAAGAGTTAGTCGTGTGTGAGTGATTTATTGTCATGCTTAGCCGATCACTAGTCACAACTATAAATCCTATGAACAGTTTGTCTTCTGGAGGACTTGTGAAGTCACAACATGTGTTTTTCTATTTCTCAGTTCCACTTAAAAATATGACAATATTAGAATATTGGATTTATTATCGACCGTTTTAATGTATTAAGATCTTGAGGTCTTTGATTTTATTTTCTTGATCCTTCAAATGAAATCGTACCGTCTGTGTAAAGCTATGATCAACATATGTGTATCTACATGTTGACTTCGTTTGAGTCTCAAATGGCACCCTATTCCCTATTAAGTGCACTCATTTTGACCAGAGCCAATAGAAAAGTAGTGCACTAAAAAGAGTGCCATTTGAGTATTGTCCTTCTAGTGACACTATCAAAGGAAAGTGGCTGAGAATAAATATATATTCTCTATGAAGGTGCAATCTGGGATTTGAAAGACAACGCTGGAGAAATGTTAAAGCTGCAATATGTAACTTTTTGTGCGACCCCCAAAAAATGCACATAGAAATGTGAGTTATAGATATTTCATTCTCATTGAAAGCAAGTAGAGAAGCTGTAGATCTGTTCTGTGTGCAATTTCTATGCTTCCCGCTTTTTAAGTTTTGTTTTTGCATCTTCTACTTTCGGTTTTGTACACCAGTTTCAAACAGCTGAAAATACAATATTTTTGTTTATGGAAAAAATATTTCACAGAGGTTTAGATGGTACACTGATCAACGGCTTAGATGGTACAATGATCAGCGGTTCAGATGGTACAATGATCAGCGGTTCAGATGGTACAGTGATCAGCGGTTTAGATGGTACAATGATCAGCGGTTTAGATGGTACAGTGATCAGTGGCTTAGATGGTACAGTGATCAGCGATTTAGATGGTACAATGATCAGCGATTTAGATGGTACAATGGTCAGTGGTTTAGATGGTACAGTAATTCTCTACACTATACCTGTTTGTTTTGTCACATAAACTGAAATTAGAGGAACTATTAGAATTTTAGCACCAGGAAATGGCAGAGCGATTTCTGCATAGTGCATCTTTAACACTCTCAAATGTATAGATGGGAATATGGATGCAAGGACTGACCATCCATGAAATCAAAATAATCATTTTAACCATGTTTTGAGTCTATATAGTGTTTGTTTACATTTACTTTGTTTACAAACATTGGGGTGAAACAAGTTTATATTTGGGGGTCTGATGGGTTACGACAGTTGAACTAAGCTCATGAGGCATTAATAAGCTGTATTCTTTCAGAATCAATGGTTATATTTCATTAGATCAGAAGTCCAAAAATTAATTAAGCAACTGCAGATGGCCCCTTTAAAGTGTCTTAGAAAAGAACCTGTCACGTCAGCTGCAGGGAAATCCAGGCTTTTAAGACTCCATAGTTGGAGTCCATCAATGCTTTATTCATGAATGACAAGATGAATGTTAAAAAGTGAAATCGGCTCCTCTGTGTCTTTCTCTCTCGCATTCCCTCCCTTCCCTATTTCTCTGTCTTGCGTGCGTCCGCCAGGTGCTGGGAACGGTCGCTAGCTACAGCACTCCGCCCTTACCGTCCGACAGCTCGTGTCCTTATCACCGACACCACCACTCAGACCCGTAAAAATACCCCCAACACACACACACACACACACCACTTTCGCTGCACATCGTCATTCAATTTAAATGTAGGGTAAAGCCAAACCTAGTAAATCAATGTGTATCCAGTCTTGATAGGATAGGCTACTACACTAGGTCCAGTTTTGTGTCCCAAATTATTCCCTATTCCCTATATAGTTCACTACCTTGACCCTCTTCCCTATTTAGTACACTTCTTTTTAACCAAGGCCCTGGTCAAAAGTAGTGGACTACATGGAGAATATGGAATAATTTGGGACACAGAACTGGACCTAGTGTAGTAGCCTATCCTATCAAGACTGGATACACATTGATTTACTAGGTTTGGCTTTACCCTACATTTAAATTGAATGATGACGTGCAGCGAAAGTGGATAAAACAAGAGAAGTTCCATTTCACCGCGAAGGCTTTCCAAAGTATTCTGGAAAGTAAGGATAGCAGGTGTGTGTGTGTGAGAGAGAAAGAGTGAGCGAGAGAGGGGGGAGCGAGTGAGAGAGAAAGGGTTTGTGTGACGTGAGTGTTTCAGTACTTTCCTTCCTCCTATCATGAAGTCGTGACTATCAGACCCATTTCATCCAGGAGAATAAGTTCAGCATCACACTGAGAGTAGCGGGAGTCTCCAACTGCCTCCGGGCACTGATAAAACACACCACTACCACGCGCTCACGACCAGGCACCCTGGGGAGCTCGCGGGCAGCCCATGTGCAGTTAGTGGTCCCAAAACACTTTCTTCAAACAACGCAATCAACCGCTAACTACACAATCCTGCAGTCCTGTAGCAATTGTTAAACAATTCTGTTGAACATATGAAAAATAATGTAGACTAGGCTTATTTACTTATTTAAGATATGAATTCATTTATCCATGTATTATCCTACATCTGGTAGGCTATCCCCTGCGTATTAGGTTCGGTCTCGCTGTCAATGCAAGTCGAATATTGGGGAATAATTCCAGGCGCAATTTAGAAATCTGTCTCTGTTGAGTTTAGTTTTTGCAAAACAGCACCGCAGGCATCCATCCATCCATCCTCTCTCAGGATTCCACCGGGTCACGTGACGCGTTCCATTTCAGTTCGAAGCTCAGAGAGCATTCTAACCTCTAGAGTGGTCCACGGAGCCAGCCCGAGTTTTAACGACAATAATTCGCTTAGACATGGGCCTACGGGATATATTCATGCAAAATAGACATAGACCTATTGTTTATGATACATTCGGTGCGTAAACGGGGAAAAATCGTTTTCGGTTAATTTAAGACAAGTGTAGCCTATTGTCGCCGGCTGCCAAATCATCTCACGCACGATACCTTACAGGTGCGTCAGTAAAGCCTACAGAAGAAGAGAAAGAAAGTTAAAACTGAAAGAGAGAGGTTTGTCATTTATGCTTTTAAACGTGGCATAGGGAATACGTAGGGATATGTAGCCTAAACAGTTGCAAAAACATATTTCTCGATTCTGTAGACATGCGTAGGCTATTGGATCGAGTTTAGCTCAAATGTCAACGCGGCGACTTTGTGGGGTTTGGCTGAAACGGCAACTCCGACGGACGATGAGGATACCGACGTTATTTTGTTTCAATAAGATGTCAGAGTTACAGGGAATTTCAATATGATCCATTACGTCCATTGATAGGTTATTACATTAATCTGTCCTCATTCGTTTTCTACATTTTATTTTGACACACCGCTCGAGAGTGAAGGGGCAAAGATCAGATCAGGACTGGGTGCACGTGTTTGTGAGAATTACCGGAGACGGTAATAGGCTCGTAGGCTACCACAACAACGATCACGGCGCCGTTCATTCTGACGACCTCGATGGTGTATGAAAACGTTGACACTTCCTGGGTCCACCACTGCGCTTTGCCGTCAACTTTTGACCATCTCTCCCGGAGATAATAACCCCAGTCCCGCACACCCCCAATCCAAGTTTTGAGCGTCGGAGTCCGGGGAAGGAAAGAAGCGCACGGAGGTGATATGGCGTTGACGGTGACTTTATCTCTCTCTCTCCTTGTCCTATCTCTCTCAAGTAAGTAGCCTAACCGTAAACCGTTTGTGTTTGTACATGTCATGTTTTGCACGCATACGACTCACTAAAAATGGACGCCGGTCGGGTTGACAACAATGTTTTGA
>CM062494.1:139253625-139273625 GCA_031479575.1 Coregonus ussuriensis | reverse complement strand
GCAAATGGAATAGACAACAGGTGGAAATTATAGACAATTAGCAAGACACCCCCAATAAAGAAGTGGTTCTGCAGGTGGTGACCACAGACCACTTCTCAGTTCCTATGCTTCCTGGCTGATGTTTTGGTCACTTTTGAATGCTGGCGGTGCTTTCACTCTAGTGGTAGCATGAGACAGAGTCTACAACCCACACAAGTGGCTCAGGTAGTGCAGCTCATCCAGGATGGCACATCAATGCGAGCTGTGGCAAGAAGGTTTGCTGTGTCTGTCAGCGTAGTGTCCAGAGCATGGAGGCGCTACCAGGAGACAGGCCAGTACATCAGGAGACGTGGAGGAGGCCGTAGGAGGACCACAACCCAGCAGCAGGACCGCTACCTCCGCCTTTGTGCAAGGAGGAGCAGGAGGAGCACTGCCAGAGCCCTGCAAAATGACCTCCAGCAGGCCACAAATGTGCATGTGTCTGCTCAAACGGTCAGAAACAGACTCCATGAGGGTGGTATGAGGGCCCGACGTCCACAGGTGGGGGTTGTGCTTACAGCCCAACACCGTGCAGGACGTTTGGCATTTGCCAGAGAACACCAAGATTGGCAAATTCGCCACTGGCGCCCTGTGCTCTTCACAGATGAAAGCAGGTTCACACTGAGCACATGTGACAGACGTGACAGAGTCTGGAGACGCCATGGAGAATGTTCTGCTGCCTGCAACATCCTCCAGCATGACCGGTTTGGCGGTGGGTCAGTCATGGTGTGGGGTGGCATTTCTTTGGGGGGCCACACAGCCCTCCATGTGCTCGCCAGAGGTAGCCTGACTGCCATTAGGTACCGAGATGAGATCCTCAGACCCCTTGTGAGACCATATGCTGGTGCGGTTGGCCCTGGGTTCCTCCTAATGCAAGACAATGCTAGACCTCATGTGGCTGGAGTGTGTCAGCAGTTCCTGCAAGAGGAAGGCATTGATGCTATGGACTGGTCCGCCCGTTTCCCAGACCTGAATCCAATTGAGCACATCTGGGACATCATGTCTCGCTCCATCCACCAACGCCACGTTGCACCACAGACTGTCCAGGAGTTGGCGGATGCTTTAGTCCAGGTCTGGGAGGAGATCCCTCAGGAGACCATCCGCCACCTCATCAGGAGCATGCCCATGCGTTGTAGGGAGGTCATACAGGCACGTGAAGGCCACACACTACTGAGCCTCATTTTGACTTGTTTTAAGGACATTACATCAAAGTTGGATCAGCCTGTAGTGTGGTTTTCCACTTTAATTTTGAGTGTGACTCCATATCCAGACCTCCATGGGTTGATAATATTTGATTTCCATTGATAATTTGTGTGTGATTTTGTTGTCAGCACATTCAACTATGTAAAGAAAAAGTATTTAATAAGATTATTTCATTCATTCAGATCTAGGATGTGTTGTTTAAGTGTTCCCTTTATTTTTTTGAGCAGTGTATTTCAGTTAGTGGGTCGATACAGAGCATTATAACTACTCTCTCTGTAGACACTGTAACACTACCTACCACCCAGAGACTGGTACACTACTCTCTCTGTAGACACTGTAACACTACCTACCACCCAGAGACTGCTCAAAGCTACACAGGAGACACTCTGTTTGCACACACACACTCAAGTGCACACACACACACACGCTCACACTCAGATGGTCTCTAGGATTCTTTGCAGAGGCCAAATCCACTCTGACTTTAATGGACACTGGGACAGTGAGTCTGGGCTGTGTGTCTGTGTGTGTCTGTGTGTGTGTGTGTGTGTGTGTGTGTGTGTCTGTGTGTGTGTGTGTGTGTGTGTGTATGTGTTTATGCGTGTGTGTGTGTGTGTGTGTGTGTGTGTTTATGTGTGCGTGTGTGTGTGTGTGTGTGTGTGTGTGTGTGTGTGTGTGTGTGTGTGTGTGTGTGTGTGTGTGTGTGTGTGTGTATGTGTTTATGTGTGTGTGTGTGTGTGTGTGTGTGTGTTTATGTGTGTGTGTGTGTGTGTGTGTGTGTGTGTGTGTGTGTGTGTGTGTGTGTGTGTGTGTGTGTGTGTGTTGTGTGTGTGTGTGTGTGTGTGTGTGTGTGTGTGTGTGTGTGTGTGTGTGTGTGTGTGTGTGTGTGTGAATCTTGTGTCCAGTACAGATACTCCAAGTGTATCTTCAGCTGTACAGTAGTAAACCTGCTCTCTAACCTGACACTTCATCTACACTAGTGGTCAACTCAGGTCCATGATTTAATACCATCCACATGAACTTCACTGTCATATCGAGAAGATTTAACTCTAAACTGTCCTACTGAGAAGATTTAGCTCATCAAAATCCTTTTATCTCAGCACAAACTGTGAAACACAGGCACAGAACGCCATGAGCTACTTCACGTGGCGGAGGGATATCGACAGGGGCCCTATATTTACTGTGTGCCCCACTACCTATTAACGTGTCGTGATACGGACATAAAGCTGAGTGATGCGTTTCTGATGTGGACAATGTAGAGACCTTGGCTTGCGCCCCCAAATGGCACCCTATTTCCTATTTAGTGCACTACTTCTACAAAAGTAGTGCACTAAATAGAAAAAAGGGTGCCATTTGAGATGCCGGCCTGGTCAGGATGGGTGTTATTTAGGAGCTAGCGAAGATACTGCAATGTGCTGTGCTGTCCAACTCAGAAGGTTTCTGGTATCGATCTTGATGTGGTACGTTTTCACAGTGGTGTACTGTAAGTCACTGGTATACGCAAGTGAATGGTAAATGTTAAAGCCCCCAGGCAGTCTTTGTAATTTTAAATCATTGTATGTCTAATAAGTCACTGTGATTATTTAATGAAAATAACTCTAAAATATATTTTTTATCATTTGTTTCTCTGAGCCTCCTTCGCCCATTGAAATGCTCAAGCTGATTGTTTGGGTGTTAGGAAACACATATGAACAACAAAGCAGCTTTTCTGCATGTTTTGTCATTGCTGTATAACAACATTTTACAATGGGGGTCAATGGGAAAGAATGTTTGTTTTCCCCAATTTGTGGCCATGGTCGAGGGGAATTCCTTCTTATGAAGTGAATATCGACTTTGAGTATAATAATCAGATCACATTGTAACGTCATGATGTGGGACAAAAGTTCCATCCCACCTGAACAGGCTGAAATTTCTAGTTTTTTTTTTAAACAGCTCTTCCACAAAAAGAGCATTATCATCATTTTCAAAATTTCAGAGTGTTATTTCGACCTCATATTGTGGAAATATCGTATAAAAAAAAACTGGTATTCACGTTTTTAACTATACTGCCCCTTTAAATGAGAGTGAGAGAAATGTGCCAACAGCTGCATTTTTTTGAATTTGCATTAGTGGAATATTAAAGTGGCAATATGTAACTTTTTGGGCGACCCGACCAAATTCACATAGAAATGTGAGTTAAAGATCTATCATTCTACTTGAAAGCAAGTCTAAGAAGCAGTAGATATGTTCTATGTGCGCTATTTCTATGCTTAAGTTTTGTTTTGGGTTATTTTACTTTTGGTTTTGTACACAATCTTCAAACAGCTGAAACAACAATATTTTTTGCTTATGGAAAAATATATTTCACAGTGGTTTAGATGGGTACAATGATTCACTACACTATCCTTGCTTATTTTGTCACATAAACTGAAATTAGGCTATTAGAATTTTAGCATAGTGCAACTTTAAACAATTCCCTAATATTCCACTGTGACATCATAACTTCTCTCTCCTCTTTTTTTTTCTCCAACGTTCCTCTATCTCTCTCTTATGCTTTCATTCCCTACATCCTGCTCTCTCTCTGTTTCCCTCTGTCTCTCCGCCTCTCTGTCTTGCTCTCTGTCAGTGTCTATCTCTGTCTCTCTGTCTTGCTCTCTGTCAGTGTCTATCTCTGTCTCTGTCTTGCTCTCTGTCAGTGTCTGTCTCTCGGCGTCTCTGTCTTGCTCTCTGTCAGTGTCTATCTCTGTCTCTCGGCGTCTCTGTCTTGCTCTCTGTCAGTGTCTATCTCTGTCTCTCTGTCTCTCTGTCTTGCTCTCTGTCAGTGTCTATCTCTGTCTCTCTGTCTTGCTGTCTGTCAGTGTCTATCTCTGTCTCTCTGCCTCTCTGTCTTGCTCTCTGTCAGTGTCTATCTCTGTCTCTCTGTCTTGCTCTCTGTCAGTGTCTATCTCTGTCTCTCTGCCTCTCTGTCTTGCTCTCTGTCAGTGTCTATCTCTGTCTCTCTGTCTTGCTCTCTGTCAGTGTCTATCTCTGTCTCTCTGTCTCTCTGTCTTGCTCTCTGTCAGTGTCTATCTCTGTCTCTCTGTCTCTCTGTCTCTCTGTCTCTCTGTCTTGCTCTCTGTCAGTGTCTATCTCTGTCTCTCTGTCTTGCTCTCTGTCAGTGTCTATCTCTGTCTCTCTGTCTTGCTCTCTGTCAGTGTATATCTCTGTCTCTCTGCTTCTCTGTCTTGCTCTCTGTCAGTGTCTATCTCTGTCTCTCTGCCTCTCTGTCTTGCTCTCTGTCAGTGTTTATCTCTGTCTCTCTGTCTCTCTGTCTTGCTCTCTGTCAGTGTCTATCTCTGTCTCTCTGTCTTGCTCTCTGTCAGTGTATATCTCTGTCTCTCTGCCTCTCTGTCTTGCTCTCTGTCAGTGTCTATCTCTGTCTCTCTGCCTCTCTGTCTTGCTCTCTGTCCGTGTCTATCTCTGTCTCTCTGTCTCTCTGTCTTGCTCTCTGTCAGTGTCTATCTCTGTCTCTCTGTCTTGCTCTCTGTCAGTGTATACAGTGAGGGAAAAAAGTATTTGATCCCCTGCTGATTTTGTACGTTTGCCCACTGACAAAGAAATGATCAGTCTATCATTTTAATGGTAGGTTTATTTGAACAGTGAGAGACAGAATAACATCAAAAATATCCAGAAAAACGCATGTCAAAAATGTTATGAATTGATTTGCATTTTAATGAGGGAAATAAGTATTTGACCCCCTCTCAATCAGAAATATTTCTGGCTCCCAGGAGTCTTTTATAGAGGTAACGAGCTGAGATTAGGAGCACACTCTTAAAGGGAGTGCTCCTAATTTCAGTTTGTTACCTGTATAAAAGACTCCTGGGAGCCAGAAGCAATCAATCAGATTCCAAACTCTCCACCATGGCCAAGACCAAATAGCTCTCCAAGGATGTCAGGGACAAGATTGTAGACCTACACAAGGCTGGAATGGGCTACAAGACCATCACCAAGCAGCTTGGTGAGAAGGTGATAACAGTTGGTGCGATTATTCGCAAATGGAAGAAACACAAAATAACTGTCAATCTTCCTTGGCTTGGGGCTCCATGCAAGATCCCACCTCGTGGAGTTGCAATGATCATGAGAACGGTGAGGAATCAGCCCAGAACTACACGGGAGGATCTTGTCAATGATCTCAAGGCAGCTGGGACCATAGCCACCAAGAAAACAATTGGTAACACACTACGCCGTGAAGGACTGAAATCCTGCAGCGCCCGCAAGGTCCCTCTGCTCAAGAAAGTACATATACAGGCCCGTCTGAAGTTTGCAAATGAACATCTGAATGATTCAGAGGAGAACTGGGTGAAAGTGTTGTGGTCAGATGAGACCAAAATCGAGCTCTTTGCCATCAACTCAACTTGCCGTGTTTGGAGGAGGAGGAATGCTGCCTATGACCCCAAGAACACCATCCCCACCGTCAAACATGGAGGTGGAAACATTTTGCTTTGTGGGTGTTTTTCTGCTAAAGGGACAGGACAACTTCACCGCATCAAAGGGACGATGGACGAGGCCATGTACCGTCAAATCTACCTCCTTGCTCTCTGTCACTTTCTATCTCTGTCTCTCTGTCTTGCTCTCTGTCAGTGTCTATCTCTGTCTCTCTGTGTCTCTGTCTTGCTCTCTGTCAGTGTCTATCTCTGTCTCTCTCTGTCTCTGTCTTGCTCTCTGTCAGTGTCTATCTCTGTCTCTCTGTCTCTCTGTCTTGCTCTCTGTCAGTGTCTATCTCTGTCTCTATGCGTCTCTGTCTCTCTGCGTCTCTGTCTTGCTCTCTGTCAGTGTCTATCTCTGTCTCTCTGTCTTGCTCTCTGTCAGTGTCTATCTCTGTCTCTCTGTCTTGCTCTCTGTCAGTGTCTATCTCTGTCTCTCTCTGTCTCTGTCTTGCTCTCTGTCAGTGTCTATCTCTGTCTCTATGCGTCTCTGTCTCTCTGCGTCTCTGTCTTGCTCTCTGTCAGTGTCTATCTCTGTCTCTCTGTCTTGCTCTCTGTCAGTGTCTATCTCTGTCTCTCTGTCTTGCTCTCTGTCAGTGTCTATCTCTGTCTCTCTCTGTCTCTGTCTTGCTCTATGTCAGTGTCTATCTCTGTCTCTCTGTCTTGCTCTCTGTCAGTGTCTATCTCTGTCTCTCTGTCTCTCTGTCTTGCTCTCTGTCAGTGTCTATCCCTGTCTCTGTGCGTCTCTCGCTCCGTATGTCTCTTTCTCTCTACCTCTCTCTCTCCGTTAAGCGACGGCCTCAGCTGACCTACAGCAGTGTTCATTTGAATGAATGCATCAGTGCAGATAATCCGCCCTCTGTGTACACACAAACACACACTATAGCAGGACCAACAGTCAACACAGTCATTTTATAACCTGCCTTTTGTCACTTCATCAACGTAACAACAATCTTCATGACTTTTTATTGTTATTAAAATAGAAAATCTATCTATTGACTGCTCAGTGGAACACCTAATATTATGTTCTTTGCTTCACTGAAGATCCACATTTTTATTCATGAATGCCTGCATTGTATTCCAGAATTTCTCCATTGTATTCTAGAATGATTCTAGGACCATCCCTTTGTCCTCCAATGCGTTTTTTAAAATAATTGTTTCCAAAATTAGCAGTTCTCGTCATCTTGCAGTGTTCTACTGCTGTAGCTATGTCTATCTGTTCTGCTGCCAGTGGGGAGTCTTCAAAAAAAGGGATTTTAAAACTGGAAAACCGCCAAGCTATGTTTCTTTTTTCCATTCTACATTGTGTGTGAGGAATTGAACTAAAAATACTGCGGTGATGAACTAAAAGTCGAGTCACTGCGGCAGCACACACACACACAAAGTTTGTCACACATGCACACACACACACAAATGCGCACACACGCAAACACCACACACACACACTTCTGTGTGGTGCCCACAGATAGCGCCTGTTAATGTTAAGGTCAGGCGTTGCCGAGGGACTGACTCATTCGGCTGTACACCAGTGTTTGATCACACGAACACACAGGCACACACACACACACACACACACAGAGGAGTAATGTTTGATCAGCCAGTGGTAGATTAGAGCTGACCCCAGAGTACTCTGACACAGAGGACAGGAATATAGAGATAGATTAACTAGAAGGGACACGTAGAGACAGAATATAGAGATAGATTAACTAGAAGGGACACGTAGAGACAGAATATAGAGATATATTAACTAGAAGGGACACGTAGAGACAGAATATAGAGAGAGATTAACTAGAAGGGACACGTAGAGACAGAATATAGAGCTAGATTAACTAGAAGGGACACGTAGAGACAGAATATAGAGATAGATTAACTAGAAGGGACACGTAGAGACAGAATATAGAGATAGATTAACTAGAAGGGACACGTAGAGACAGAATATAGAGAGAGATTAACTAGAAGGGACACGTAGAGACAGAATATAGAGCTAGATTAACTAGAAGGGACACGTAGAGACAGAATATAGAGCTAGATTAACTAGAAGGGACACGTAGAGACAGAATATAGAGATAGATTAACTAGAAGGGACACGTAGAGACAGAATATAGAGCTAGATTAACTAGAAGGGACACGTAGAGACAGAATATAGAGCTAGATTAACTAGAAGGGACACGTAGAGACAGAATATAGAGATAGATTAACTAGAAGGGACATGTAGAGAGAATATAGAGCTAGATTAACTAGAAGGGACATCGTAGAGACAGAATCAAGCTACATTAACTAGAAGGGACACGTAGAGACAGAATATAGAGCTAGAAGGGACATAGTAGATACAGAATGTAGAGCTAGATTAACTAGAAGGGACATAGTATAGACATAATATAGAGCTAGATTAACTAGAAGGGGCATAGTAGAGACGCTACAGGTCAATCTAACTCTCTCCTCTCATGCTAGGTATTTTCAAAGTCAACGTCTTAGCCCGTGTCCCAAATGGCATCCTATTGCCCACACAGTACACAACTGTTATAGTAGTGCACCATATAGGGAATAAGTGGTGCCCTATACAGGGTGCCATTTGAGACTAGGACTAAGGCTCAGTGGAGAAGAAGGCCACAGGCTGGGAGAATCCACACAAAGACAACGGCAGCTGCCTGAGGACGAGCAGAAATCTGGTCCAAACCAGAGCCACGTGTTTAGAGAGTCGGGACATTGAGGTTTCTGCATTGTGATGCATTTACATGACACATAAACATTCTATGGGCTGCCATTCTGGCTCCCTATTAACATTACATGGGGAATATTCAAAAATGCGATGGAACTGAATGTGTAGAATTAGAGCACTACGTTCTGGTCCCAATGCTCTGGTCAAAACGATGAAACATAGCCAGTCTACCTGCTTCTACCATTGTAACTCCTGTTCGATTTAGTTTAGTTCACGCTGCGCAATTATTTTAGTGAAGTTACTTTCTTTCCTCATACAGGCCACCTTTTCTTTGGGGGGGGTGTATCGTTTTCAGAAAGACCTTTCACAGTATAAAATTAACCCCACCACGATGGTGATATTAATGAATGTTAATATTACATAGTGCTTCTGATTTACAAATATGAATGTCAAAGTGTTTAAGTAGCCTGTTGTCCCAGGAACCTCAGTGACGTATAGACTCTCCTTGCACTGCTTTGGCTATCAGTACCTTTAACAGTCAGACTGTATGGTTATATTCAATTAATGACTTAAGTGGCTTGTGGATGGAGTAATGTATGAATGTATGCCACGATTAGAGGATATTTGTCCCATAAACTTTAAAAGCTTTAATTTATGACTCCTGAGTATTGACATGCCCACGTTTGTGTGTGTGTGTGTGTGTCGGTGTGTGTGTGTGTGTGAGTGTGTGTCCTTCAGCGTCATAATACTGTGTGTTTACTCTGTGTAAACAGAGTCCCCAAAAAGGTTGAAAGTAAGACAAGTGTGTAAGATTATTATCCCTAGCCTTAAGCACAGATATGCTTCACTTCACTTAAATAACTGTATACCCATAGATACACAGTTAGACTCTGCTTATTTGGATACAGTTGTGATAAAGTCTACTGTAAATAGTGTTGGATTCTTCTGTCTGTGTTGGTTGGATTTTTGTCCTTCTAGTCCTTTCCAGCCATTATCCTACTTCCTTCAAAATGGCCACCATTTTCTTCTTCTTTTCTTTTCCCATTCTTTATAGAGAACATGATATCATTCTCACGTCTTCTAGAATCCATCCCCAAGCTTCCGAACACCGAAGCTCCATTTACTGTATGTTTTAAAATAAAAAGATAAAAGCATTTTCTCAGGGTCATATGTGAGTGGCTGAGAAGCTGGGGGATGAATAATTCAGAGACGTCTAAAAGTTCCAGCGGAGAAGGTATTCTTATCGCCTGTTTTGGAAGAGACAGAGAGATGGCACTCCTGGCCTGAGCATGAAAAAGCTTTAGAGGAGTGGAGTGTGTGAGAACGCATTTGATAGATAGAGAGAGGGGGATAAGGAGGAGGGATAAGTGGAGGGTGGAGGAGGGACGGGGGTGAAGAGAGAGGAGAGGAGAGAAGGGAGTGAGAAAAAGGATGGTAGAAGAGAGGTAAAGGGAGATGAAAAGAGAAGAGAACGGAGAAGAGGGGAAGAAAGCACAATAGGAGAAAGAGAAGAAGAAGAAGAGAGCAGACGGGATGAGGAGGAAAGGAGAGATGAGAGGAAAGGAGAGATGAGAGGAAAGGAGAGATGAGAGGAAAGGAGAGGAGAGATGAGAGGAAAGGAGAGATGAGAGGAGAGATGAGAGGAAAGGAGAGGAGAGATGAGAGGAAAGGAGAGGAGAGATGAGAGGAAAGGAGAGATGAGAGGAAAGGAGAGGAGAGATGAGAGGAAAGGAGAGGAGAGATGAGAGGAAAGGAGAGATGAGAGGAAAGGAGAGATGAGAGGAAAGGAGAGATGAGAGGAGAGATGAGAGGAAAGGAGAGGAGAGATGAGAGGAAAGGAGAGGAGAGATGAGAGGAAAGGAGAGATGAGAGGAAAGGAGAGGATAGATGAGAGGAAAGGAGAGGAGAGATGAGAGGAAAGGAGAGGAGAGATGAGAGGAAAGGAGAGATGAGAGGAAAGGAGAGATGAGAGGAAAGGAGAGATGAGAGGAAAGGAGAGATGAGAGGAGGAGAGAAAAAGAGGGAGGAGAGGGTGGACAGTAATGGGCGTTATGACTCGTTGCCCCGGGATTTTAGGAAAACCATGAATAAAAGATGTGTGAAGACACACGGACACTGACACAGAGCCCCAGCATTAGCTAACCAGGATGTGCTCTGGCGCGTCACACTAATCAGCCCTGACGGAAACACTAATTCCCATCCAGTTCTTCCCCACACACTCCTCACTAATAGACGCGGTAGGAACAGGTATATTGTGACTCCTCTCTGTGAGGCCTCATGCTCACCTGTCAAAGAGGCAACTTAGGTTCGACAGGAAAAATACATTATCCAGACTTTTTAGGACATTTCTTTTAACACAGCATGTTTAAAGCAATCACGCTAAATCATTTTAGCATCTAAAGATAGGGGAGAGAGGAAGAAATGTACATTTGTTGTGATGGGTCTTTTTGTCCAGATGGGGGGGGGACAAGTATTAGCGTGACACGGCCTGCCAGATGGAGGTGCCTGGATGTGGAAGCTTATTGTATTTGTCCTGGGTAAAATAGCCCAGGGGAAGGACTTTGTGGTCGCACCAGGGTGCTCTGATTGTGAAAACAACATCCTGTCAGAACTTGGAAATAGACGCTCTTAACCAGGATTTGAAACATAAAGAAGTTAAACATAAAGGACCAAGTGAAATGTCTATTTGTGTCTCTTTATAGAGAATAAATAGTTTTGGTTCAGTCTAAAGACTGACATGCATGTACATGTTCATATATAATATGGTAGCTGAAAGGATATAGATAAATAAAGTTAACAATTTGAAAAGCTTATATTTCCCAGATGTCTGCTTATCATTGATTGACTTATGAAACTTACAAAACTTAAAATAGTTTCCTCTATCACAAATGACAAAATTACCCTTGGCGGTGTTTCCTGTTAATTCATATTGTCTTGCAATGTATTCGTTTGTAAGTTAATTGAGGCCCAATCATTTATATTCAGTTGGTGTATTGTTTTGCAATAGTAATTTGTGAAGTGAACACACTTCAGAACATGTTTGCATCCCAAATGGCACCCGATGTCCTATTCAGTGGACTACTAATTGACCAGGGCCTATCAAATGTTTTTCTAAAGCCCCTTTTTACATCAGCAGATGTCACAAAGTGCTTCTACAGAAACCCAGCCTAAAACCCCCCAACAGCAAGCAATGCAGATGTAGGTTCTATAGATTAGACGAGCATAGAACAGTGATCACCAACCCTGGTCCTGGACAGCTAGAGGTTCTGCACACCTGATTCAGTTCATCAATAATCAAGGTCTTAGTGGTTAGTTGATTATTTTAACCAGCTGTGATGTTACAAGAGCTTCAACAACACCTCTAGTCTACAGGACAAAGGTTTGTGACTGACTACTTCAACAACACCTCTAGTCTACAGGACCAAGGTTTGTGACTGACTACTTCAACAACACCTCTAGTCTACAGGACCAAGGTTTGTGACTGACTACTTCAACAACACCTCTAGTCTACAGGGCCAAGGTTTGTGACTGACTACTTCAACAACACCTCTAGTCTACAGGACCAAGGTTTGTGACTGACTACTTCAACAACACCTCTAGTCTACAGGACCAAGGTTTGTGACTGACTACTTCAACAACACCTCTAGTCTACAGGACCAAGGTTTGTGACTGACTACTTCAACAACACCTCTAGTCTACAGGGCCAAGGTTTGTGACGGACTACTTCAACAACACCTCTAGTCTACAGGACCAAGGTTTGTGACTGACTACTTCAACAACACCTCTAGTCTACAGGGCCAAGGTTTGTGACTGACTACTTCAACAACACCTCTAGTCTACAGGACCAAGGTTTGTGACTGACTACTTCAACAACACCTCTAGTCTACAGGACCAAGGTTTGTGACTGACTACTTCAACAACACCTCTAGTCTACAGGACCAAGGTTTGTGACTGACTACTTCAACAACACCTCTAGTCTACAGGACCAAGGTTTGTGACTGACTACTTCAACAACACCTCTAGTCTACAGGACCAAGGTTTGTGACTGACTACTTCAACAACACCTCTAGTCTACAGGACCAAGGTTTGTGACTGACTACTTCAACAACACCTCTAGTCTACAGGACCAAGGTTTGTGACTGACTACTTCAACAACACCTCTAGTCTACAGGACCAAGGTTTGTGACTGACTACTTCAACAACACCTCTAGTCTACAGGGCCAAGGTTTGTGACTGACTACTTCAACAACACCTCTAGTCTACAGGACCAAGGTTTGTGACTGACTACTTCAACAACACCTCTAGTCTACAGGACCAAGGTTTGTGACTGACTACTTCAACAACACCTCTAGTCTACAGGACCAAGGTTTGTGACTGACTACTTCAACAACACCTCTAGTCTACAGGACCAAGGTTTGTGACTGACTACTTCAACAACACCTCTAGTCTACAGGACCAAGGTTTGTGACTGACTACTTCAACAACACCTCTAGTCTACAGAACCAATGTTTGTGACTGACTAGTTCAACAACACCTCTAGTCTACAGGACCAAGGTTTGTGACTGACTACTTCAACAACACCTCTAGTCTACAGGACCAAGGTTTGTGACTGACTACTTCAACAACACCTCTAGTCTACAGGACCAAGGTTTGTGACTGACTACTTCAACAACACCTCTAGTCTACAGGGCCATGGTTTGTGACTGACTACTTCAACAACACCTCTAGTCTACAGGACCAAGGTTTGTGACTGACTACTTCAACAACACCTCTAGTCTACAGGACCAAGGTTTGTGACTGACTACTTCAACAACACCTCTAGTCTACAGGACCAAGGTTTGTGACTGACTACTTCAACAACACCTCTAGTCTACAGGACCAAGGTTTGTGACTGACTACTTCAACAACACCTCTAGTCTACAGGACCAAGGTTTGTGACTGACTACTTCAACAACACCTCTAGTCTACAGGACCAAGGTTTGTGACTGACTACTTCAACAACACCTCTAGTCTACAGGACCAAGGTTTGTGACTGACTACTTCAACAACACCTCTAGTCTACAGGACCAAGGTTTGTGACTGACTACTTCAACAACACCTCTAGTCTACAGGACCAAGGTTTGTGACTGACTACTTCAACAACACCTCTAGTCTACAGGACCAAGGTTTGTGACTGACTACTTCAACAACACCTCTAGTCTACAGGACCAAGGTTTGTGACTGACTACTTCAACAACACCTCTAGTCTACAGGACCAAGGTTTGTGACTGACTACTTCAACAACACCTCTAGTCTACAGGACCAAGGTTTGTGACTGACTACTTCAACAACACCTCTAGTCTACAGGACCAAGGTTTGTGACTGACTACTTCAACAACACCTCTAGTCTACAGGACCAAGGTTTGTGACTGACTACTTCAACAACACCTCTAGTCTACAGGACCAAGGTTTGTGACTGACTACTTCAACAACACCTCTAGTCTACAGGACCAAGGTTTGTGACTGACTACTTCAACAACACCTCTAGTCTACAGGACCAAGGTTTGTGACTGACTACTTCAACAACACCTCTAGTCTACAGGACCAAGGTTTGTGACTGACTACTTCAACAACACCTCTAGTCTACAGGACCAAGGTTTGTGACTGACTACTTCAACAACACCTCTAGTCTACAGGACCAAGGTTTGTGACTGACTACTTCAACAACACCTCTAGTCTACAGGACCAAGGTTTGTGACTGACTACTTCAACAACACCTCTAGTCTACAGGACCAAGGTTTGTGACTGACTACTTCAACAACACCTCTAGTCTACAGGACCAAGGTTTGTGACTGACTACTTCAACAACACCTCTAGTCTACAGGACCAAGGTTTGTGACTGACTACTTCAACAACACCTCTAGTCTACAGGACCAAGGTTTGTGACTGACTACTTCAACAACACCTCTAGTCTACAGGACCAAGGTTTGTGACTGACTACTTCAACAACACCTCTAGTCTACAGGACCAAGGTTTGTGACTGACTACTTCAACAACACCTCTAGTCTACAGGACCAAGGTTTGTGACTGACTACTTCAACAACACCTCTAGTCTACAGGACCAAGGTTTGTGACTGACTACTTCAACAACACCTCTAGTCTACAGGACCAAGGTTTGTGACTGACTACTTCAACAACACCTCTAGTCTACAGGACCAAGGTTTGTGACTGACTACTTCAACAACACCTCTAGTCTACAGGACCAAGGTTTGTGACTGACTACTTCAACAACACCTCTAGTCTACAGACCAAGGTTTGTGACTGACTACTTCAACAACACCTCTAGTCTACAGACCAAGGTTTGTGACTGACTACTTCAACAACACCTCTAGTCTACAGAACCAATGTTTGTGACTGACTAGTTCAACAACACCTCTAGTCTACAGGACCAAGGTTTGTGACTGACTACTTCAACAACACCTCTAGTCTATAGGACCAAGGTTTGTGACTGACTACTTCAACAACACCTCTAGTCTACAGGACCAAGGTTTGTGACTGACTACTTCAACAACACCTCTAGTCTACAGGACCAAGGTTTGTGACTGACTACTTCAACAACACCTCTAGTCTACAGGACCAAGGTTTGTGACTGACTACTTCAACAACACCTCTAGTCTACAGGACCAAGGTTTGTGACTGACTACTTCAACAACACCTCTAGTCTACAAGACCAAGGTTTGTGACTGACTACTTCAACAACACCTCTCGTCTACAGGACCAAGGTTTGTGACTGACTACTTCAACAACACCTCTAGTCTACAGGACCAAGGTTTGTGACTGACTACTTCAACAACACCTCTAGTCTACAGGACTAAGGTTTGTGACTGACTACTTCAACAACACCTCTAGTCTACAGGACTAAGGTTTGTGACTGACTACTTCAACAACACTTAGCAAATCAACACCTAGGTTATGTCCGAAATGGTAGCGTTTTCCCTGTAGCCCACAGGGCTCTGGTCGAAAGTAGTGCACTATGTAGAGAATAGGGTGCCATTTCGGATGCACATAGTGTGAGGATGAGATGTCTCTTTCTAATATGCTAATTTGTTGATTATTTGCCTGACAGTGTGTGTCATTATAACTATAGATTTCCTTTCCCTGGACAGAGATGTAGTCAATAATCTATTTGGGAAGCATGGTGGAACGTTGGCTGGGATTCTATACCTGCAGTTTGGAATTTGGAATTCCTGTGTGAATAAGACCTTTAAACAGGTTAACATTCACAGATTACCAGGACGCGTAAGCAATAATGAACCATGTATAAGAGCACCAGCTGTTTCAGACGACTGTGTGATCACACTCTCCATAGCAGAGCATGTGCTGACCAGCTGACAAGTGTCTTCACTGACATTTTCAACCTCTCCCTGACCCAGTCTGTAATACCTACATGTTTCAAGCAGACCACCATAGTCCCTGCGCCCAAGAATGCCTAATTAAACTGTCTAAATGACTATCGCCCTGTAGTACTCACCCCTGTAGCCATGAAATGCTGTGAAAGGCTGGTCATGGCTCAGTTCAACACCATCATCACAGACACACTGGACCCACTCCAATTCACATACTGCCCCAGCAGATCCACAGATGATGCAATTTCTATTGCACTCCACACTGCCCTTTCCCACCTGGACAAGAGGAACACCTATGTAGTCCCCGATAGCTCAGTTGGTAGAGCATGGCGCTTGTAACGCCAGGGTTGTGGGTTCGTTTCCCACGGGGGGCCAATATGAAAATGTATGCACTCACTAACTGTAAGTCGCTCTGGATAAGACCGTCTGCTAAATGACTAAAATGTAAAAAATGTAAAAAAGATGTGAGAATGCTGTTCATTGACTACAGCTCAGCTTTCAAAACCATAGTGCCCTCCAAGCTCATCACTAAGCTAAGGACCCTGGGAATGAACACCTCCCTCTGCAACAGGATCGTGGACTTCCTGACGGGCCGCCCCCAGGTAGTGTGGGTAGGCATCAACACATCTGCCACACTGATCCTCAACACGGGGGCCCATCAGGGGTGCGTGCTCAGTCCCCTCCTGTGTGCTGCCAGGACAAAAACCTCTTCCTCAATATCACCAAGACAAAGGAGCTGATCGTAGACTACAGGAAACGGAGGGCCGAGCACGCCCCCATTCACATCGACGGGGCTGTAGCGGGTCGGGAGCTTCATGTTCTTCGGTATCCACATCCCTAAAGATATTTCATGGTCCCCCTCAAGAGGCTGAAAAGATTTGGCCCTCAGATCCTCAAAAAGTTAAACAGCTGGAGCATTGACAGCATCTTGACTGGCTGCACCACCGCTTGGTATGGCAACTGCTTGGCATCCGACCTCAAGGTGCTACAGAGGCCCAGGCCAAGGAGGACACTTTTTGTCATTGACAGCTGGAAATGGCTACGACGTTAGTATTTTACCCCCGCTCTCTCCCCAATTTCGATCTTGTCTCATTGCTGCAACTACCCAATGGGCTCGGGAGGCGAAGGTCGAGTCATGCATCCTCCGAAACATGACCCACCAAACCGCGCTTCTTAAGACCCACCCGCTTAACCCAGAAGCACCAATGTGTCGGAGGAAACACCGTTCACCTGACCACCGAGGTCAGCCTGCAGGTGCCCGGCCCACCACAAGGAGTCGCTAGAGCACGATGAGCCAAGTAAAGTCCCCCCGGCCAAACCCTCCACCAACCCGGACGATGCTGGGCCAATTTTACGCCACCCTATGGGACTCCCAATCACAGCCAAATGTGAGGCCTCTAGCAATGCAATGCTGCGCCACTCGGGAGGCCTCTACGACATTAATTTTGACTGGGTTAACTTGAGGGTTAAGGTTTGGGATAGGGTTAAAACAGAAAAATAACTCTAGGGTTAAGTTCCGGCATTAATTCCGATTGGTTAAGTTAATGATCAAGGTTTGAGATAGGGTTAAGTAAGTTCAGGCATTAATTCCGACAGTTACAGTTAAGGTTTTTATTATTGGTTAACGATTAAGGTTTGGGATAGGTTAAAACAGAAAAACTATTTCACGGTTTAGTTTATCCATTAATTTAGACTGGCCTTGCTTCCTCTTTGTGGATGGATGGCTCAGTGGTCTAAGCAGTTAACTCCTGATCTATGGGTTCAATTCCAGCTCTGGGCAGTAGTTTAATTTTTTTTGTCGTTAGTGGACGGTTTTGACTGCGTATCCCGACGTCCTGGGGACCTGCAATTGCTTTTACTACAGATTCAATTTTGACTTGAATCTGGAGTGATCTCTCTGGTGTGTGTGCGCTGATCGTGCAAGTCTCTCTCTCTCTCTCTAGTCAACTTCAGAGTGTGTGATTGACTCTCTGTGGTCCTACCAGTCCACACCTGCTCTCTGTTTGCACACACACAAATACATGCACGAGCAGCGCACACACACACACACACACACACACACACATGCACACACCCAGGCCCAGAGTGAATGCAACGAGAGATGGAGGCAGTGAGGGAATAGATCAGAGCGATAGTACATGAGTGACAGAGAGGTAGAGAGAGGAGATAGATGAGGGACAGAGAGACATAGAGAGGAGGTAGATGAGTGACAGAGGGATAGAGAGAGGAGATAGATGAGGGACAGAGAGACATAGAGAGGAGGTAGATGAGTGACAGAGGGACAGAGAGAGGAGATAGATGAGTACAGCGGGAAATAGAGAGGAGTGAAATAAACAATAAATAAAAAATAACAGTAAACATTACACTCACAAACATTCCAAAAGAATGAAGACATTTCAAATGTCATATTATGTGCAAATAGTTAAAGTATAAGAGGGAAAATAAATAAACATAAATATGGGTTGGATTTACACTGGTGTTTGTTCTTCACTGGTTGCCCTTTTCTTGTGGCAACAAGTCACAAATTGTTCTGCTGTGATGGCACAGTGTGGTATTTCATCCAGTAGATAACGGAGTTTATCAAAATTTGATTTGTTTTTGAATTCTTTGTGAGTCTGTGTAATCTGAGGGAAATATGAGTCTCTAATATCGTCATACATTTGGCAGGAGGTTAGGAAGTGCAGCTCAGTTTCCATTTCATTTTGTTGGCAGTGTGCACATAGCCTGTCTTCTCTTGAGAGTCTGCCTACGGCGACCTTTCTCAATAGCAAGGCTATGCTCACTGAGTCTGTACATAGTCAAAGCTTTCGTTAAGTTTGGGTCAGTCACAGTGGTCAGGTATTCTGCCACTGTGTACTCTCTGTTTAGGGCCAAATAGCATTCTAGTTTGCTAAATTTTTTTGTTAATTCTTTCCAATGTGTCAAGTAATTATCTTTTTGTTTTCTCATGATCTGGTTGGGTCTAATTGTGTTGACCAGCTTGCTTAGGGGACTCTTCTCCAGGTTAATCTCTCTGTAGGTGATGGCTTTGTTATGAAATGTTTGGGAATGCTTCCTTTCAGGTGTTAGTAGAATTTAACGGCTCTTTTCTGGATTGTGATAATTAGCGGGTATCGGCCTAATTCTTCTCTGCATGCATTTGGTGTTTTACGTTGTACATGGAGGATATTTTTGCAGAATTCTGCATGCAGAGTCTCAATTTGGTGTTTGTCCCATTTTGTGAATTCTCTCTCTTGCGCTCTCTCCCTCTCCCCTCTCTTTCTCACCCCCCCCCCCCCCCCCCCCCCACACACACACACACACACAATCCTTCTCTCTTCCTCTCTCTCACACAAACACACATGCTCTCCCTCTCTCTCTTTCTCTCTCTCTCGCTTGCTCTCTCTCCGCTCTTTCTCTCTCTCACACACACACCCAGGGGGCCTCACATGGCGGTACAGATGTTGTTTGCTCCGTAATTCATTGTCTCATTAAACTATTGAGTTAAGCTTACTGTCTCATATTAGAGCTGTGTGATTAAATATGCACACACACACTCTCTCTCTCTCTCTCTCTCTCTCGCTCTCTCTCTCTCTCTCTCTCTCTCTCTCTCTCTCTCTCTCTCTCTCTCTCTCTCTCTCTCTCTCTCTCTCTCTCTCTCTCTCTCTCTCTCTCTCTCTCTCTCTCTCTCTCTCTCTCTCTATCTATCTATCTATCTATCTATCTATCTATCTATCTCTCACACACACACTTGTAGAGCCATGTGTGTTTAATCCCTTACCCATAGTTGAAACACCCCCTACAGCCTATAGGCTACGACCGACCAAACGAAACCGCCCCAGTTGTCCTGGTCACGTTGTCCTGTTGATGAAAGGTTTGTGTTGACTCCTCCGCCTCGCGCTAGTCTAGGTACCATATTCCAAATGACTCCGTTTGATGACGTCAAGCCAAGTGTTACAAATCGAGGCTAAAATTAATCAGCAGCTCACGGGGGAGCTGGTGGTGGCGTGACGTTTACACCTACAAGCAATTTCAATCTTCACCAGGGTGGAAAGTTGTTTTGGAGAGAAGCAATACCCTTTTTTCCAAACCACGGGACTTCAGATAAGTTAACTCAACTGCCTAGTCAACAAATTAATTGAATACTTTTGTCTGAACTGAGAGGTAAAGTTTCAACGCGACAATACGCATAGGGCTATTAAACGTCAACCCCCCAGTCCCGTCCCGTCCCGTCCCCCCCTCTTCGGACCTCCATACATAATTTAGGCTAAATCCTCTCCAAGTGTGTTATTATCAATTTACTCGATATAAAAGGAA
>CM062494.1:139243625-139246125 GCA_031479575.1 Coregonus ussuriensis | reverse complement strand
GGATCTAGAGTGTCACCCCCTTTGAAGAGGGGGATGACCGCGGCAGCTTTCCAATCTCTGGGGATCTCAGACGTTATGAAAGAGAGGTTGAACAGACTAGTAATAGGGGTTGCGACAATTTCGGCGGCTAGTTTTAGAAAGAAAGGGTCCAGATTGTCTAGCCCAGCTGATTTGTAGGGGTCCAGATTTTGCAGCGCTTTCAAAACATCAGCTGTCTGAATTTGTGTGAAGGAGAAGCGGGGGGGGGCATGGGCAAGTTGCAGCAGAGGGTGCAGAGTTGGTGGCCGGGTTAGTGGTAGCCAGATGGAAAGCATGGCCAGCTGTAGCAAAATGCTTGTTGAAATTCTCGATTATTGTAGATTTATCGGTGGTGATAGTGTTTCCTAGCCTCAGTGCAGTGGGCAGCTGGGAGGAAGTGCTCTTATTCTCCATGGACTTTACAGTGTCCCAAAACTTTTTGGAGTTAGTGCTACAGGATGCAAATTTCTGTTTGAAAAAGTTAGCCTTTGCTTTCCTGACTGCTTGTGTATATTGGTTCCTAACTTCCCTGAAAAGTTGCATATCGCGGGGGCTATTTGATGCTAATGCTGTACGCCACAGGATGTTTTTGTGCAGGTCAAGGGCAGTCAAGTCTGAGGAGAACCAGGGGCTATATCGGTTCTTAGTTCTGTATATATATCTCTCTGACCTGAAGTAGGGCCCGGTATTTTAAATCATATTATTGTTATATATATATATATATCAAAGGACAGCAGTGTGAGTGAAGCGTAGTGTGGAGGAAAAAACAACAACTTTTGTAGCATTCTATCGTTTACAACATCCATTATTTCATTCATACTTGCATTTGACAAGACTCAAATTTAATTTATTCTATGTAAAACACACAAATTATTTTTGGTTTTGATAGGGCATTGTGGACGTGGATGGTGGGTGGGTGTAAGCATCTGCCTCTGAATCCAAAGGTTGCAAGTTTGAATCCAACGATAAAAAGTTGTTTTCGATAGTTTAGTTTTAACACTTACCTTAACCATTTGGAGTTAATACCTACACTTAACCTTAAACAAATCTGAACTTTGGAACAACTATATATCCTGTTCCTGTGAGTAAGGCTGCAGTCAGGTAGAGAATGGCCAGTCTGTCACTGAGGGCTAGAGGAGAGAACAGGACACACACAGAGAGAGAGAGAGAGAGAGAGAGAGAGAGAGAGAGAGAGAGAGAGAGAGAGACACGCACACACACAGAGAGAGAGAGACACGCACACACAGAGAGAGAGAGCGAGAGAGAGGCACAGATGCAGACACACACACACACACAGAGAGAGAGAGAGAGAGAGAGAGAGAGAGAGAGAGAGAGAGAGAGAGAGAGAGAGAGAGAGAGAGAGAGAGAGAGAGAGAGAGAGAGAGAGAGAGAGAGAGAGAGAGAGAGAGAGAGAGAGAGAGAGAGAGAGAGAGAGAGAGAGAGAGAGAGAGAGACAGAGTTAGAGGCTAGAGAAGAGGACAGCACATGCTGTACTGTCTAGGAGTGTTTCCCCTTCCGCTTCTCTCAACCCTTCTGCTCCCCATGAGACGTGTGTGTTTGTATGTGTGTTTTTGTGTGTGTATGTGTGTGCAGCCCTCCAGAGGAATGCTAGAGACTGGCGGCCGTCTTCTTAAATAGTGTGCGTCTGTCTTTTTGAGCTTGTGTGTCTGTGGCCCAGTCCATTTTCTGTCTGGCTCGATGTGTGGAGCTGCCGTGACGATGGTAGGGAGAGAGAGAGGCTACTATCAATGACCTTTGAACTGGCCCCGTCTATGTTTGGAACACTTAAAATGTCTGCCGCGACCCATGTTATATTGGTGCTGGGACCCAGAGGAACACGCTAAAAGCTTTAGCAACCACTCTCTCAATCTCTCTTTCCCCCTCTCTCTCTCTCTCTCTTTCTCTCTCTCTCTCTCTCTCTCTCTCTCTCTCTCTCTCTTTCCGTTTCTCTGTCCATCTCTCTTTTGCTCTCTCTGTCTCGAACTCTCAATCCGTCTCTCCCCCTGTCTCTTTTACACACCCACTTCATAGATTGATGTAGGATGGCGCTGCATTGGATAGCTGCCGTTTTATCTGCAATTTTTTTTGGGTTTTTTTGTGCTGATCTTACAGTTTTTTGTACATAATGTTTCCGCCATCATTTCCTATGACAGAGAAGAGCTTCCGGACATCAGAACAGCGATCACTAACCTCAATTTGAATGAAGATTTCTACTTCAACGAGTCGGAGGAGCAAGACAAACTGCTCACCCCGGACCAGGCCCTGATCCCTGAGACTCGCTGTGAGTAAATAAACCTTCACCCTCCGTTCTATTGGCCAACGTACAATCCCTGGAGAACAAACTGGACGAGCTCAGTTTGAGACTATCCTGTCAACGGGACCTGCAGAAACTGCAGTATCCTATGTTTCTCTGAGTCATGGCTGAACAAGGACATGGATAATATACAGTGCATTCGGAGAGTATTCAGACCCCTTGACCTTT
>CM062494.1:139168625-139238625 GCA_031479575.1 Coregonus ussuriensis | reverse complement strand
TTCTGACTGCGGCGGCTGTGTACGGCACAAATAGGACTAACACACACACACACACGGTCATTGCACAAACACACACACAAGCTCACACACACACACACACACACACACACAGACACACACTGCTGCAGGCTAACCTATGATCTGTTTCTTGTCTGTAGGATGAAGTGAATCAGATCATGGAGACAAATCTGTGGCTGAGACACGTAAGTACACACACACACACACACAACAATGATCTTATTGATGACTAATATGTTCCCTCAGAGGCGTACTAGGGGATGGGGTGAGGCAGGGAGGGAGGGAGCTGTCTGATTTTGTTCATGTCAAACATCAATATAAATGTGGGACCCTTGCTTTCATTGTGTGTGTGTGTGCGTGCGTGCACGCTTTCATGCGTGTGTGTGTGTGTGTGTCGACATGTGTGCACGAGTGCCTCCATGCATATGAGTGTGTGTGTATGTGTGTGTCCCTTTGTGTGTGTGTGTGTGCCTTTGTGTGTGTGTGTGTGCCTCCGTGTGTGTGTGTGTGTCCCTCTGTGTGTGTGTCCCTCTGTGTGTGTGTGTGCCTCCGTGTGTGTGTGTGTCCCTCTGTTTGTGTGTGTCCATCTGTGTAGAGACATTCATCCAGTCCTTAATCAATATGCTTCACTGTGGCCATGCTACAATGAACAGAGCCTCTGGAGGGTCTATGGCCCGCTGTCATTAACTGTTGACCTCTAGATAGCTAGGTGGCTTCTCTGGAACTACAATAACTACTGACCTCTAGATAGCTAGGTGGCTTCTCTGGAACTACAATAACTACTGACCTCTAGATAGCTAGGTGGTTTCTCTGGAACTACATGAACTATTGACCTCTAGATAGCTAGGTGGTTTCTCTGGAACTACATGAACTACTAACCTCTAGATAGCTAGGTTGTTTCTCTGGAACTACATGAACTACTAACCTCTAGATAGCTAGGTGGTTTCTCTGGAACTACATGAACTACTAACCTCTAGATAGCTAGGTGGTTTTTCTGGAACTACATGAACTACTAACCTCTAGATAGCTAGGTGGTTTCTCTGGAACTACATGAACTACTGACCTCTAGATAGCTAGGTGGTTTCTCTGGAACTACATGAACTACTAACCTCTAGATAGCTAGGTGGTTTTTCTGGAACTACATGAACTACTAACCTCTAGATAGCTAGGTGGTTTCTCTGGAACTACATGAACTACTAACCTCTAGATAGCTAGGTGGCTTCTCTGGAACTACATGAACTACTAACCTCTAGATAGCTAGGTGGTTTCTCTGGAACTACATGAACTACTAACCTCTAGATAGCTAGGTGGATTCTCTGGAACTACATGAACTATTGACCTCTAGATAGCTAGGTGGCTTCTCTGGAACTACATGAACTATTGACCTCTAGATAGCTAGGTGGTTTCTCTGGAACTACATGAACTATTGACCTCTAGATAGCTAGGTGGTTTCTCTGGAACTACATGAACTATTGACCTCTAGATAGCTAGGTGGCTTCTCTGGAACTACATGAACTATTGACCTCTAGATAGCTAGGTGGCTTCTCTGGAACTACATGAACTATTGACCTCTAGATAGCTAGGTGGTTTCTCTGGAACTACATGAACTATTGACCTCTAGATAGCTAGGTGGTTTCTCTGGAACTACATGAACTATTGACCTCTAGATAGCTAGGTGGTTTCTCTGGAACTACATGAACTACTAACCTCTAGATAGCTAGGTGGTTTCTCTGGAACTACATGAACTACTAACCTCTAGATAGCTAGGTGGTTTCTCTGGAACTACATGAACTACTAACCTCTAGATAGCTAGGTGGTTTCTCTGGAACTACATGAACTACTAACCTCTAGATAGCTAGGTGGTTTTTCTGGAACTACATGAACTACTAACCTCTAGATAGCTAGGTGGTTTCTCTGGAACTACATGAACTATTGACCTCTAGATAGCTAGGTGGTTTCTCTGGAACTACATGAACTATTGACCTCTAGATAGCTAGGTGGCTTCTCTGGAACTACATGAACTATTGACCTCTAGATAGCTAGGTGGTTTCTCTGGAACTACATGAACTACTAACCTCTAGATAGCTAGGTGGTTTCTCTGGAACTACATGAACTACTAACCTCTAGATAGCTAGGTGGTTTCTCTGGAACTACATGAACTACTAACCTCTAGATAGCCAGGTGGTTTCTCTGGAACTACATGAACTATTGACCTCTAGATAGCTAGGTGGTTTCTCTGGAACTACATGAACTATTGACCTCTAGATAGCTAGGTGGCTTCTCTGGAACTACATGAACTATTGACCTCTAGATAGCTAGGTGGATTCTCTGGAACTACATTAACTATTGACCTCTAGATAGCTAGGTGGCTTCTCTGGAACTACATGAACTATTGACCTCTAGATAGCTAGGTGGTTTCTCTGGAACTACATGAACTACTAACCTCTAGATAGCTAGGTGGTTTCTCTGGAACTACATAAACTACTAACCTCTAGATAGCTAGGTGGTTTCTCTGGAACTACATGAACTACTAACCTCTAGATAGCTAGGTTGTTTCTCTGGAACTACATGAACTACTAACCTCTAGATAGCTAGGTGGTTTCTCTGGAACTATTGCATACTTGACTGAGCAGTGAATTAGTCTTCTCTCTTTCTCTCTCTGTTTCTTTCTCTCTCTCTCTCTCTCTCTCACTTCAATTCAATTCAATTCAATAAACTTTATTGACATGGCAAGTTAAATTACTTATATTGTCAAAGTATAGATATAACAAAAATGGTGGGACCAACAGCAGTAATAATAGTAGTAGTGGAAATGGAATCACCATTAACAGCAACTACAACAACAATATTAATGAGAATAACAATACATTAAAGCAATAGTAGTCGACCAATCTCAACATGACTGAGAAGACACATTACATG
This sequence comes from Coregonus ussuriensis, assembly GCA_031479575.1. NCBI lineage: Eukaryota > Metazoa > Chordata > Actinopteri > Salmoniformes > Salmonidae > Coregonus > Coregonus ussuriensis. The sequence goes on along the minus strand of CM062494.1, from coordinate 139,235,685 downwards.
GTATGAAAGCCAAAACAAAACAGGAAATATTATTGACATTACATTACACTTTTCACTGACTGTCCAGTGCACATTTGCACATTTAGGCTTTTCACCCAATAAATATTAGATTTTTTCTTCCTCTTTTATAGTTTCTAATTCTTTGTACTGAATGATAATTTTGGGAAAGAAAGATTATCTTAGGTCTGAGTATTTGTCACAGTGTAATAAGAAATGCATCTCTGTCCCTACCTCTCCCCGGGGGCAGAGTGAGCACAGCCTGTCCTCTCTGGGCAGCCAGGTTTGCCTGTGACGACCGGTCTCTATAGCCAGACTGTGCTCACTGAGTCTGTACCTAGTCAGTGTTTTTCTCAGTTTTCTATCAGTCACAGTGTTCAGATAGTCTACCACCATGTACTGTCTGTTTAGAGCCAAATAGCATTGAAGTTTACTTAGATTTTTTGTGGTGTTTTTCCAATAGGGGATATATTTTTCTTTTTGCTTTGTGATGATTTGGTTGGGCCAGATTTTCTGAGTGCTCTCCTGAGGCTCTATGAGGTTGGTTTTGGTTAGTGAACTGAGCCTCAAAACCAGCTGGCTGAGGGGACTCTTATCTTTCATCTCTTGACATAGTAGAGCTGTGTGATGGAATGTTTTGGGATCACTTGTTTTTAGATGGTTGTAAAATTTGATGGCTCTTTTTTCTATTCGAATAAGGAGGGGGTATTGGCCCAATTCTGCTCTACATGCGATATTTGGAGTTTTTCTTTGCACTTGCAATACAGTCTTGCAAAACTCTGCATGCAGTATTTCGATTGGATGTTTGTCCATTTGGTAAATTCAGTATTAGAGAGCGGACCCCATACTTCGCTGCCACATAGATGTCACGATCGTCTAAGGAAGCGGACCAAGGCGCAGCGTGTTGAGCGAACATGTTGACTTTATTAAATAAAAGCAACCACGAAAACAACAAACCAAATGACGATAGTGAAGTCCACAGTTACAATGACTGAAAAGGAACAAAAACCCACCTGGATTTAGGGGCAGCACCGGGCTAAGGGACAGCACCTGGCTAAGGGGCAGCACCGGACTAAGAGGCAGCACCAGGATAAGGGGTAGCACCGGGCTAAGGGACAGCATCGGGCTAAGGGACAGCCCCGGACTCAATGGCGGATCCTGGCTGGCTGGCTCTGGCGGATCCTGGCTGGACGGCTCTGGCGGATCCTGGCTGGACGGCTCATGGCTGGCTGACGGATCTGGCTGCTCATGGCTAGCTGACGGATCTGGCTGCTCATGGCTGGCTGACGGATCTGGCTGCTCATGGCTGGCTGACGGATCTGGCTGCTCATGGCTGGCTGACGGATCTGGCTGCTCATGGCTGGCTGACGGATCTGGCTGCTCATGGCTGGCTGACGGATCTGGCTGCTCATGGCTGGCTGACGGATCTGGCTGCTCATGGCTGGCGGAAGGCTCTGGCTGATCCTGTCTGGCGGAAGGCTCTGGCTGATCCTGTCTGGCGGAAGGCTCTGGCTGATCCTGTCTGGCGGAAGGCTCTAGCGGCTCCGGTCTGGCGGACGGCTCTGAAGGCTCATGGCAGACGGGCGGCTTAGCAGGCTCAGTACAGATGGCCAGTTCAAGCGCCTTAGGGCAGACGGGCAGTTCAGACCCCGTTGGGCAGACGGCAGACTCTGGCCGTCTGAGGCGCACCGTAGGCCTGGTGCGTGGTGCCGGAACTGGAGGTACCGGGCTGAGGACACGCATCTCAGGGCTAGTGCGGGGAGAAGCAACAGGGCATGCTGGACCCTGGGAACGCACATAAAGCCTAGTGCGGAGAGCAGCAACAGGGCATGCTGGACCCTGGGGACGCACATAAGGCCTAGTGCGGAGAGCAGCAACAGGCCGGACCGGGCTGGCGACGCGCACCGTAGGTTTGGTGCGAGTGGCAGGAACAGGCCGGGTCGGGCTGGCGACGCGCACCGTAGGTTTGGTGCGAGTGGCAGGAACAGGCCGGGTCGGGCTGGCGACGTACACCGTGGGTCTGGTACGTGGCGCAGGAACAGGTCGGGCTGGACTGGCGACGCACACCGTGGACTTGGTGCGGGGAGCAGGACTATGCCGGACCGGGCTGTGGAGACGGATAGGAGGCCTGGAGTGAACAGCGGCCACCACCCGTCCTGGCTGAATGCCTACCCTCACACACTCTGTGTGAGGCATCCGCACAGGACGTACAGGGCGGTGTACCCCTGGCCTGGTGGCCTCCTGGATTCGCCCCATCTTTGCCTCCGTCGTCCATGCCGTGTGCTTGATGCGTGGAGTAGGAACAGGCCGGGCTGGACTGGCGACGCACACCGTGGGCTTGATGCGTGGAGTAGGAACAGGCCGGTCCGTACTGGGAACACACACCACTGGCTTTAACTGGGGATCAGGAACGGGCCGGACCGGACTGGTAACACACATCAGTCTCTCACGCCGTGCCGCAACAACTTCCCTTCCTCTACTCGCCAATGGCTCCCGTAATCCGATAGCCTTCTCTCCACATCTCCCTGTGGCAGCCTCCTGCTGCCCAACCGCCCAAGCCATGTGCCCCCCCCCCAAAACTTTTTGGGGTTGCCTCTCGTCCCTCCGACGATGGCCCTGCCGACGCCGTTGCTCCTCTCTCCGTCGCCTCTCCACTGTCTCGCTCCATGGACGGCGATCCATCCCCTCCAGGATTTCCTCCCAAGTCCAGGACCCTTTTCCGTCCAAAATCTCCTCCCATGTCCAGACCTTTGGAGCTGGGTCCTGTTGCCGCTTGACACGCTGCTTGGTCCTTTTATGGTGGGTTTTTCTGTCACGATCGTCTAAGGAAGCGGACCAAGGCGCAGCGTGTTGAGCGAACATGTTGACTTTATTAAATAAAAGCAACCACGAAAACAACAAACCAAATGACGATAGTGAAGTCCACAGTTACAATGACTGAAAAGGAACAAAAACCCACAACCACAAGGTGAAAACACACAGTATAAATATGGCTCCCAATCAGAGATAACGAGCCGACAGCTGACACTCGTTACCTCCGATTGGGAGTCATTGAACAAACATAGACCTAGACAACCTAGAACATAACACAACCCAACACCAAACACAACCAAATAAACACACCCTGGCTCAAAATACACAGTCCCGGAGCCAGAGCGTGACAATAGAGCAATTGGTTCTATAACTGATTGGAAAATGTTGAGCCAGATTCTAATTGGAATTTTGATTTTAATATTCCTTTTAATGGCATAGAATGCTCTTCTTGCTTTGTCTCTCAGCTCATTCACAGCCATGTGAAAGCTACCTGTGTTGCTGATATTTAGTCCTAGATATGTGTAATTTTTGGTGTGTTCTAATAGAACTGTGTCCAAATAGAATCATCCTGATTTCCTGACCTTTTTTGGAATATCATTATATTCCGTTTTTTTAGATTAACGTTCAGAGCCCAGGTCTGACAGAACCTGTGCTGATGATCTAGATGCTGCTGTAACCCCTCCTTAGTGGGAGACAGTAGCACCAGGTCATCTGCGTACAGCAGACACTTGATTTCAGTGTTGTGTAGGGTGAGACCAGGTGCTGTTGATTCTTCCAATGTTTTTACCAATTCATTAATGTAGATGTTAAATAGTGTTGGACTTATTGGGCAGCCCTGTTTCACTCCACGTCCCTGAGAGAAGAAGTCTGTTTGCTTGTTGCCGATTTTAACTGCACATTTGTTTTTAGTGTACATTGATTTAATAACATAATGTTTTCCCTCCAATACCACTTTCTATTACTTTGTAAAAAATATATTTTGTGACAAATTGAATTAAATGCTTTATTGAAGTCTACAGAACACGAGTAGATTTTGCCTTTGTTTTGGTTAACTTGTTTGTCCATTAGAGTGTGGAGTGTGTAAATGTGGTCTGTTGCACGATAATAAAAAAAAAATCCAATCAGGCTTCTGCTTAGGACGTTGTAGTCATCAAGGAAATTATGTAGTCTGCTGTTTATGATACTGCAGAGAATTTTCCCCTAGTTGCTGTTGACGCAAATTCCTCTGTAATTATTTAAAAGTGTAAAATCTCTCTCTCTCTCTCTCTTGCTCTCTCTCTCTTTCTCTCTCGCTCTCTCTCTCTCTGTTTCATGCTCTCTCTTTCCATCTCCACCTACACTGTCTTCTCTGTCTTCCATCTCCATCTACACTGTCTTCTCTGTCTTCCATCTTTACCTTCACTGTCTTCTCTGTCTTCCATCTCCACCTTCACTGTCTTCTCTGTCTTCCAACTCCATCTTCACTGTCTTCTCTATTTTCCATCTCCATCTTCACTATCTTCTCTGTCTTCCATCTCCACCTTCACTGTCTTCTCTGTCTTCCATCTCCACCTTCACTGTCTTCTCTGTCTTCCATCTCCACCTTCACTGTCTTCTCTGTCTTCCATCTCCACCTTCACTGTCTTCTCTGTCTTCATCTCCATTTTCCCTCTCTTCTCTGTCTTCCATCTCTACCTTCACTGTCTTCTCTGTCTTCCATCTCCACCTTCACTGTCTTCTCTGTCTTCCATCCTCACCTTCACTGTCTTCTCTGTCTTCAATCTCTATCTTCACTGTCTTCTCTGTCTTCCATCTCCACCTTCACTGTCTTCTCTGTCTTTCATCCTCACCTTCACTGTCTTCTCTGTCTTCCATCTCTATCTTCACTGTCTTCTTTGTCTTCCATCTCCACCTTCACTGTCTTCTCTGTCTTCCATCTCCACCTTCACTGTCTTCTCTGTCTTCCATCTCCACCTACACTGTCTTCCATCTCCATCTTCACTGTCTTCTCTGTCTTCCATCTCCACCTTCACTGTCTTCTCTGTCTTCATCTCCATTTTCCCTCTCTTCTCTGTCTTCCATCTCTACCTTCACTGTCTTCTCTGTCTTCCATCTCCACCTTCACTGTTTTCTCTGTCTTCCATCCTCACCTTCACTGTCTTCTCTGTCTTCAATCTCTATCTTCACTGTCTTCTCTGTCTTCCATCTCCACCTTCACTGTCTTCTCTGTCTTCCATCCTCACCTTCACTGTCTTCTCTGTCTTCCATCTCTATCTTCACTGTCTTCTCTGTCTTCCATCTCCACCTTCACTGTCTTCTCTGTCTTCCATCTCCACCTTCACTGTCTTCTCTGTCTTCCATCTCCACCTTCACTGTCTTCTCTGTCTTCCATCTCCACCTTCACTGTCTTCTCTGTCTTCCATCTCCACCTTCACTGTCTTCTCTGTCTTCCATCCTCACCTTCACTGTCTTCTCTGTCTTCCATCTCCACCTTCACTGTCTTCTATGTCTTCCATCTCTACCTTCACTGTCTTCTGTCTTCCATCTCTACCTTCACTGTTTTCTCTGTCTTCCATCTCCATCTTCACTGTCTTCTCTGTCTTCCATCTCCACCTTCATTCTCCCTCTTTATCTCCCTCCATCTCTCTCTCTCCTTTTCCCTCTCTCCCTTTTTCTTGGCAGTCATAACTGCTGAGACGTTCTCTCTCTTTTTTTTCTCTCTCTCTCCAGCTGAAACTCATGTGATGGGATTAGAGAATATTTCAGAGAAATCATCCCTCTCTTTTTAAGTGGATGTGTGAAGAGTGCCAGCTCATGCCTCTCTACCTCTTTCTACCTCTTTCCATCTGTCTCTGTAGAACAGGAGGGTGATATACACATTTTAACCTTGAGTATACCGGTACTGGGCTAAAAAAATATAATATAAAGATCTCTCTTTGTACCTCTCTCTCTCTCTCTCTCTGTCTTGCTCTCTCTCTCTCTCTCTCACATATCAATGTGATCAGCCAAGCATGCACGTTAGAGTTAACATGTTTAAACTCTTACAGAGAGTAACATACACTCCCAGTCCTTCAGTACACTTACATGTCAACAATTTAAAACTGTGTCTCTACCTGTCCAAAACTCCTAATTTTGTAAGTTTGCATTTTAGGTATCATTTCAATATTGAACTCTCTGTCAGACATACACTGAGTGTACAAAACATTAGGAACACCTGCTCTTTCCATGACATAGACTGAACAGGTGAATCCAGGTGAAAGCTATGATCCCTTATTGATGTTGTTTGTTAAATCCACTTAAATCAGTGTAGATGAAGCGGATGAGACTTTTAAGCCTTTGATACAATTGAGACATGGATCGTGTGTGTGCCATTCAGAGAGTGAATGGGCAAGACAAAAGATTTAAGTGTCTTCGAACAGAGTATGGTAGTAGGTGCCAGGCTCACCGGTTTGTGTCAAGAATTGCAACGCTACTGGGTTTTTCACGCTCAGCAGTTTCTCGTGTGTGAATCAAGAATGGTCCACCACCCAAAGGACATCCAGCCAACTTGACACAACTGTGGGAAGCGTTGGAGTGAAAATGGGCCTGCATCCCTGTGGAGTGCATGCCCTGACAAATTGAGGCTGTTCTAAGGGCAACTCAATATTAGGAAGATGTTCCTAATGTTTTGTACACTCAGTGTATACATTCATTATTAATGAAGTAACACAATTATTTACTGACAGGACTCATTTGATGTAAATGTTAAATGTAGAAATGTGAAAGGAGTTCTGTCTCTTTTATGATAATATTATGAGTAACTCATCCAGAATGCCGCAGCCCATCTAGTGTTCAACCTTCCCAAGTTCTCTCACGTCACCCAGCTCCTCCGCACACTCCACTGGCTTCCAGTTGAAGCTCGCATCTACTACAAGACCATGGTGCTTGCCTACGGAGCTGTGAGGGGAACGGCACCTCCGTACCTTCAGGCTCTGATCAGTCCCTACACCCAAACGAGGGCATTGCGTTCATCCACCTCTGGCCTGCTGGCCCCCCTACCTCTGCGGAAGCACAGTTCCCGCTCAGCCCAGTCAAAACTGTTCGCTGCTCTGGCACCCCAATGGTGGAACAAGCTCCCTCATGACGCCAGGACAGCGGAGTCACTCACCACCTTCCGGAGACACTTGAAACCCCACCTCTTTAAGGAATACCTGGGATAGGATAAAGTAACCCTTCTACTCCCCCCTTACCCCCCCCCCCCCCCCCACCCCCCAAAAAAAACTAAAACTAAAAACCCAAAAAAAAACATTGTAAAGTAAATGACGTAAATGTAAATGTAAATGAGTTGAAAGAGAAAGGCAAACTAACAACTAAAGCTCTCATAGGAACCAAATGGGGAAGCTAGCCTAGCATGAAGCTACATAGCTAATAAACCTTAGCGCTCTCATAGGAATCAAATGGGAAAGCTAGCCTAGCATGAAACTGCATGGCTAACAAAAGTTAGCGCTCTCATAGGGAACACATGGGAAAGCTAGCCTAGCATGAAGCTGTATGGCTAACAAAAGTTAGCGCTCTCATAGGGAACAAATGGGAAAGCTAGCCTAGCATGAAGCTGCATGGCTAACAAAAGTTAGCGCTCTCATAGGGAACAAATGGGAAAGCTAGCCTAGCATGAAACTACATGGCTAACACACACAGACACACACACACACACACACACACACACACTCATTCATGCTGTGTTTGTGTTTCAGATCTGGAACGACTACAAACTGAGCTGGGCCCCAGTAGAGTTTGACGGGATTGAGTTCATCAGAGTTCCATCCAACAAGATCTGGAGACCTGACATAGTGCTGTATAACAAGTGAGTCATGACATAGTGCTCTATAACAAGTGATTTTGCCATGTCACTTATTCGGGAAATGCAGAGATTTTTAGTATGTGTATCAGATCAATGTTGATATTGAACTGACAAAATTGGTGTTGTGAGTGCCATGCTCGTACCAACTGAGCCACACAGGACCAAGTACTAAGGTAGGTGCTAAGACCTAAACTATGTGTGTGAAGAGACTCGTACCAACTGAGCCACACAGGACCCGGTACTAAAGTAGGTGCTAAGAGCTAAACTATGTGTTTGAAGATCCATTTTACTGACATTTATATGAACGATTTCCATTTTCTATGGATTTAATTTTCTATTAATATCATATCCTTTTAATTTATTTTGTTTTTATTCCAATATACATTGCAAAGCAACAAAATGAAAATACCCTTATCACAAAAGACAGCTTTCTCTTCTCATAGTGTCAGGATACTATCCTCCTCTCTTCCCTTGTTTACGTCTCTCTTTCTTACCCTCTCACCTTCCCCATACCTGCCCTTTCCTGTCCCCCCCCCCCCCCCGACCCCTGACAGTGCGGTGGGAGACTTCCTGGTTGAAGATAAGACCAAAGCTCTGTTGAAGTTTGACGGTACAGTCACCTGGGTTCCCCCCGCCATCTTTAAGTCCTCCTGCCCAATGGACATCACCTACTTCCCCTTCGACTACCAGAACTGCTCCATGAAGTTCGGCTCCTGGACCTACGACAAGGCCAAGATCGACCTGGTGCTCATTGGGTCAAAGGTTAGAAGAATACTTGCACATCAAGTCCATTTTCCTGATACACCATTTTGTGGTATAGAGCTAGAAAGGAATTATGGGCGGGGTTCAATTCTTGACTATGGTAAAACCTTTAATCTAAGAGTCTCAGTTACTGACTCCGTAGTCCAAAATTGTGTAATCCATCCAAGATGAATGCATGTTTATGAAATAACTACCCAGAATCAAGCCCTCAATAAACCCGATATCGCCTACCTCAGGTCAACCTCAAAGACTTCTGGGAGAGCGGCGAGTGGGAGATCATCGACGCTCCGGGCTACAAGCACGACATCAAGTACAACTGTTGCGAGGAGATCTACCCAGACATCACCTACTCCTTCTACATCAGACGCCTGCCTCTCTTCTACACCATCAACCTCATCATCCCATGTCTCCTCATCTCTTTTTTAACAGTCCTGGTCTTCTACCTGCCCTCCGACTGCGGAGAGAAGGTGCGGTGCCTTTCAGGAAGTGTCCACACCCCTTGGACTTTGCCACATCTTGTTGTGTTGACTGTGTTGAACATCTTTGTGGTGGTGAACGTTGTCATGTTGGTGTGTTACAATCTGTTATCCATTATCACCAGCATCAAACCAGCATCTACAGGATATAGTATGTGGAAACGGACATTTTATATTTTATACATTCTGCAGTCAAAGAAATTAAACAAAATACAAATTATTGATTGCAAAACATTATAAAATGAAGAAGTTCTAGAAATTGTCAGAATAATTATGTAATTTTCCAAAATTACAAATTGTTCTACTTATTTGAATATTGTTTTTCCATTTTTCATTGATCATTAACATTTGTAGAATTCTCTTTTGATTTTGACAATAGAAAGTACTTCCTGTCAGTCAGTGACAAAAAAATCCCAATGAAATGCATTTGAATTCCAGGTTGAAACACAACAAAATGTGGAAAAAGTCCAAGGGGGATGAATACTTCCTATAGGCACTGTAATAATGTTATAACATGTTGCTACAGTAATGAAGTAGGGTCCGCCAACTCAATTCCACCAACACAAAGGCATGTGTTGGAAAAACTGAGTGTGCAGACCCTACTTCATATGCACTACTGTAAATTGCTATGGATAAAAGTGTCTGCTAAATGAGACATATTATATATTATATAATTATACTAGTTTTATTATATATATTATTATATTATAATTATAATATATATTTTTTAAATCTGCCCAGCACCCAGTAAATAAGGGGTGTGTACCATAATTTGGCACTGCAGTCAATTTGTTGTGTGTTCAGAATGAGCCACCATGTGAAATGTTTGACAATGTTAGCTACGATGTGATTGGTGTGAAAGCTCGGACTGAACCAACCAACGTTCTTTCTGGGTGATGATGGTGTTGTTGGCTTATGTGTCTGTAATGTACATGCAATGGAATGAAACAATTGCTTCCTCCTAGGACAATAACAACATATGCTGAGTCTCTTACAGCGTTCATCTGTCTCTCTGTCTCTCTGTCTCTCTGTCTCTCTCTCTCTCTCTCTCTCTCTCTCTCTCTCTCTCTCTCTCTCTCTCTCTCTCTCTCTCTCTCTCTCTCTCTCTCTCTCTCTCTCTCTCTCTCTCTCTCTCTCTCTCTCTCTCTCTCTCTCTCTCTCTCTCCTTTCCCAATAGGTGACCCTCTGTATCTCGGTCCTCCTCTCCCTCACTGTGTTCCTCCTGGTGATCACTGAGACCATCCCGTCCACGTCCCTGGTCATCCCCCTCATCGGGGAGTACCTCCTCTTCACTATGATCTTCGTCACCCTCTCCATCGTCATCACCGTGTTCGTCCTGAACGTCCACTACCGTACACCAATGACCCACACCATGCCAGGCTGGGTCAGGTCTGTCTTCCTCAGGTAAAGAGAGAGTATGGGCTCAACTCTTAGCCCAACTCTTAGCCCAACTCTTAGACCAACTCTTAGACCAACTCCTAGCCCAACTCTTAGCCCAACTCCTAGCCCAACTCTTAGACCAACTCTTAGACCAACTCTTAGCCCAACTCTTAGCCCAACTCTTAGCCCAACTCTTATCCCAACTCTTAGCCCAACTCTTAGACCAACTTAATATTAGGAAGGTGTTCTTACTGTTTTGTACTCAGTGTATATTCTATTTACGATACATTTAAGTACTTATTTCTTTTGTTTTCTGTGTTTGTTGTTCCTCGGGGTACTGCCTATACTATACAATATAATGCAATACAATACCAATACCCATACAATAATACTAATTTATTATATTTATAATGCACTGAACTATTGTTAACTGTTCTGTGTCCGTCAGGGTGCTACCCAGAATCATGCTGATGAGACGGCCCATAGACCAGGACGGCAAGGCCCTCTGTTCAGACAGCGGGGAGGAGAGAGGAGCAGGAGGAGGAGGAGGAGGAGGAGGAGGAGGAGGAGGAGGAGGAGTAGGAGGAGGAGGGAAAGGAGGAAAGAAAAGGAAGAATAGTCTGACGGTGGGTCGATTGGGTGGTTGGTTGGGTTGGTGGGTGGGTGGGTTGATGTGTGGGTGGGTTGATTGGTGGGAGGGAGGGAGGGATTGATTAATTGATCAATAGATGACTGAACAGGTTAATTCATTCAATTATCAATGTTCCTTTCTGTTGCTCCACGTAGTCCCTGATCTAAGGCCAGCTATACATATATTATCATAGTGATAGAGCTTTACATGTATTCTCATGGTGGTAGAGGTTAACATGTATTCTCATAGTGGTAGAGGTTAACATGTATTCTCATAGTGATAGAGCTTTACATGTATTCTCATAGTGATAGAGCTTTACATGTATTCTCATAGTGGTAGAGGTTAACATGTATTCCCATAGTGGTAGATGTTAACATGTATTCCCATAATGGTAGAGGTTAACATGTATTCTCGTAATGGCAGCTAGAGGTTAACATGTATTCCCATAATGGTAGAGGTTAACATGTATTCTCATAGTGGTAGAGGTTAACATGTATTCTCATAACGGTTGAGGTTAACATGTATTCCCATAGTGGTAGAGGTTAACGTGTATTCCCATAATGGTAGAGGTTAACATGTATTCTCGTAATGGCAGCTAGAGGTTAACATGTATTCCCATAATGGTAGAGGTTAACATGTATTCTCGTAATGGCAGCTAGAGGTTAACATGTATTCCCATAATGGTAGAGGTTAACATGTATTCTCATAATGGTAGAGGTTAACGTGGGGGAGATTAAAAACACTGAGTAAGACTTTGGACTGGTTTAAGGTTGCAAAAATCTGGTGACTTTCCTGGAATCAGGATCAAATAAACAGGAAATCCAGGAATCCTTCAACTGGGATTTCTGGAATCCTTGGGAATTTGGGGAAAGTTACCATAATTTTGCATCCTTACTCTGAAAAAGACTGTTTGGAGCTGAATGTTTATCATCCTCATGCCATTCTATTCTATTATACTCTATTATACTCTATTATACTCTATTATACTCTATTATACTCTATTATACTCCATTATACTCTATTATACTCTATTCTATTCTATTCTATTCTGTTATATTCTATTCTGTTATACTCTATTCTATTATACTATATTCCATTCTATTATATTCTACTCTATTATACTCTATTCTATTATACTCTATTATACTCTATTCCATTATACTCTGTTATACGCTATTCCATGATACAATATTATACTATAGTCCATTCTATTCTATTATACTCTATTCTATTCCATTATATTATATTATACTCTACTATACTATATTATATTATATTATGCTCTATTATACTCTGTTCTATTATACTCTATTCCATTATACTCTATCATACTCTATTCTGTTCTATTCTATTCTATTCTATTCTATTCTATTCTATTCTATTCCATTCTATTCTATTCTACTCTATTCCATTCTATTCTATTATACTCTATTCCATTCTATTCTACTCCATTCTATTCCATTCTATTCTACTCTATTCCATTCTATTCCATTCTATGATATTATACTCTATTCTATTCTATTCCATTCTATTCCATTATATTATATTTTTCTTCCATTCCATTCAATTCCATCCTACTCCATTCTATTCTACTCTATTCCATTCCATTCCATTCCATTCCTTTCTGTTCTACTCTATTCCATTCCATTATATTCTATTCTAATCTCTCCTACTCTATTCCATTGCATTCTATTCTATTCCATTCCATTTTCTTCAATTCCCAGCAGGGCGGGAACTGCCTGGAGTTCGCAGACAACAAACTGACTGACAGAGGATGTGGAGAAAGAGGGGGTAAGAAGTGCCCTTGCCCCTGCCAACATGGGAAGGAGACCCCAGAGACAGCGGATCCGGGGAAACTGAGCCACCAGCTAAGTCCTCAGAGCATCAACACGGTGGTGGCCTACTCCGTCCTGTCCCCGGAGATTAAACAGGCCATCGAGAGCGTCAAGTACATCGCCGAGAATATGAGGAGCCGCAACAAGGCCAAAGAGGTGAGTGGCAAGCTAGTGTTAGCGTGCAATTTTAGAAATACATTAGTTTTAGCTTAATTAACAATAAATAGCTTTAGCTTCAATGAGGCCAAAGAGGTGAGTGGGTGGGCCTGCAAGTTACCTTTGTTGGAGTTCAATGGAGAAATACAGTAGGTTTAACTTTGGGTTAACACCAACTAGCTTTAGCTTTATCAGGCCAAAGAGGTGAGCGCCATTTTGTCGGTCATTTAGCAAATGCTTTTATTCAGAGTGACTTACAATACAGCAAAAGAACAAGGCCAAATAGGTTATAGGGTGGGCTAGAGTTGGTGTATATGTTAGCTTTGTTAGCGGACAATGGGGATACAGGTTCAGCTTTGACTAAAAACAAATCGCTTTTGCTTCAAAAATGCCAGGGGTGAGTGGGCGGGCTACCATTAGCTGCTAGAATTAGCTTTGTTAGCGTACAATGGAGAAATAGGTTTAACTTCGGCTAACAACAAACATCTTCAGCTTCCGCTAATGACAAGGTCACGCAAGGACAATGATGTGACTGGGTGGGCAAGCATTAGCGTACAGCATATGTTAGCTTCGTTAGCGCATAATATAGAAATAGATTTAACTTAGGCAAACAACAAATAGCATTAGCTTCGGCTAACAATAAATAGCTTTAGCTTTAACCAAGGCCAAGAAGGTGTGTACCGTTAGCCTATACAAAGCTCTGTTAGCGTACATTGAAGGAATAGTTTTATCTCGTCCTGAGTCATCATAACAAACACCGTGTTCACTACTCTGCTTCTCGGGAAACTCGCCCAATGTTAGTTGATACTCCCTTGTTTATAATATCAACCAAGTGGAGCATTGTTGGGTGGAACACTGTTTCACATCCGTAATGAATTTTAAAAAGTTATCTCGCTGTACGATACAAGAGAAAATAGTTACAAGACTTTAGCGAAAAAATAAGTCCCTTGTTCTTTGTGTTGTCTTCTGTAAACACAGAGGTTGAACTCTCCCCTTGGGGGGGAAAGATGTCTTTGATATGTAAAGTACTTCTCTTCTCAATCAGCTTTGTCAGGCTGACTGTCTGCTTCTGACACTCTGGTGTGTGTGTGTTTGATTCTGACACTGATGAATACCATTACCATAGTAATGTTCTATCAGTCAGTTATAGTACGGGAACGCTTCCACCAGTAGTCAACTCTGTTTTCTCTTTTTTTCTTCTCATCCTCTATTTCTCTTCCTCACTTTTTACCCTCCTCCTTCCTTCATGGTCCAACATCATGTCCCCCCCAAACTACATCCCACCTTCCATCAAACTGGTTTTTTCTCCTTCTCTCCTCCCCCTATCTGTTCTCCTTCTCTCCTCCCCCTATCTGTTCATCTTCTCCCCTCCCCCTATCTGTTCTCCTTCTCTCCTCCCCCTATCTGTTCTCCTTCTCCCCTCCCCCTATATGTTCTCCTTCTCTCCTCCCCCTATCTGTTCTCCTTCTCTCCTCCCCCTATCTGTTCTCCTTCTCCCCTCCCCCTATCTGTTCTCCTTCTCTCCTCCCCCTATCTGTTCTCCTTCTCCCCTCCCCCTATCTGTTCTCCTTCTCTCCTCCCCCTATCTGTTCATCTATCCCTCCCCCTATCTGTTCTCCTTCTCCCCTCCCCCTATCTGTTCATCTATCCCTCCCCCTATCTGTTCTCCTTCTCCCCTCCCCCTATCTGTTCTCCTTCTCTCCTCCCCCTATCTGTTCTCCTTCTCCCCTCCCCCTATCTGTTCTCCTTCTCTCCTCCCCCTATCTGTTCTCCTTCTCTCCTCCCCCTATCTGTTCTCCTTCTCTCCTCCCCCTATCTGTTCTCCTTCTCTCCTCCCCCTATCTGTTCTCCTTCTCCCCTCCCCCTATCTGTTCATCCTTCTCCCCTCCCCCTATCTGTTCATCTCCCTCCCCCTATCTGTTCTCCTTCTCCCCTCCCCCTATCTGTTCTCCTTCTCCCCTCCCCCTATCTGTTCTCCTTCTCTCCTCCCCCTATCTGTTCTCCTTCTCTCCTCCCCCTATCTGTTCATCTTCTCCCCTCCCCCTATCTGTTCATCTTTTACCCCCCCCCTCCATTTACACATGACTTCTCTCTTTTCTGTCTCCACTTCTTTTTTCTTATTTTCATCGCTGTATCATTCCCTCCCTCCCTCCCTCCCTCCCTCCCTCCCTCCCTCCCTCCCTCCCTCCCTCCCTCCCTCCCTCCCTCTCTCCCTCTCTCTCTCCCTCCCTCCCTCCCTCCCTCCCTCTCAGGTGGAGGATGATTGGAAGTATGTTGCCATGGTGATAGACAGGATCTTCCTGTGGGTGTTTGTGACGGTGTGCATCCTCGGAACCCTCGGCCTCTTCCTGCAGCCCGTCATTGGCTTCCTGTCATAACCCAAAACCAATCAGGGCTCGCAGACGCCGCCGGCTGCCACCACCTCTCGACCAATCACCAATCAGTGTTGTCAGTCCATCACCACCAAAAGGACTCGTTGGCTTTGTGTTGAAAATTCGAAATAAATCAATTACACAATCATACTGTATATACTGTAGACACCAACAACCAATCAACAGTCACCAATCGGAGTCGCCGGGTGTGAGTCAGAACCAAGAACTAATCAGAGTCGCCGGGTGTGAGTCACAACCAATTACCAATCACATAAATCAGGTTCCTGTCATAACCAATCCCGGTTATTGTGCTATTGTGTCTCAACCAATCAGATTGCCATGACACAGAGCCTTCTTGTCCAAGAAAACAACAACCAACCAATCAGAGATCCCGTTCTTGCCTGGTGAGGCGATTATAATCCATCCATGTGATTTAGAACACGACAACCACATTGTTCTTATCAATGTTCTAGTAGGTATAATTGGCAAGGCCTCTGTAAATACATACCGGATGAAATTAGCCTGAACGGTTTCCATACAGAAATAGCAGCTTCCTCTTCAGATATGAATTCATCTAAAGGGATCTCTATCATCCGATTCCATGGCTATTCATTTGTGTTTTTTATTCATCATGTTTTATTAACTTTCCCGATTCAACGATCTCCTGAAATACAATACATAGATAACGCATGATGGATTTAGAATTGGTGCGTCCCAATTGGCACCCTATTCCCTACATAGTGCACTGCTTTTGACAGAGCCCTGTGGGCAGCCCTATGGGCCCTGGTCACAAATAGTGCACTATATAGTGAATAAGGTGCCATTTGGGCCGCAGCCAATGCTTGACCAGGGCCTCTGCATCTATATATAATTACTATAAGAAAATTCTATAATAATTAGAATTATATCATTATTATGCAAATATGTTTACATTACTATACGGTACCATCAGTTTATAGAATAACAGTTTTTTAATTTATTGGTTATTGTCATTAATCCAATGCATTAAGGCTTTTTGTTGTTTGTTTAATTAGCAATGCACACCTCGCACTCAAGTGACTGTCACTTTTGTACCGATGTTTCCTGCTTTCTGTATAGTATGGATGCACTACTTTATGGATTTGGAATAAATGCAATATTTCTCCAAAACTATGAAACGCATCTCACTGATCTGTACTGTTCATATACTGTAGCAGTATGGTGTCTGTATCTAGACTGGAGCAGTATGGTGTCTGTTTCTAGACTGTAGCAGCATGGTGTCTGTTTGTAGACTGTAGCAGTATGGTGTCTGTATCTAGACTGTAGCAGTATGGTGTCTGTATCTAGACTGTAGCAGTATGGTGTCTGTATCTAGACTGGAGCAGTATGGTGTCTGTATCTAGACTGTAGCAGTATGGTGTCTGTATCTAGACTGGAGCAGTATGGTGTCTGTATCAAGACTGTAGCAGTATGGTGTCTGTTTATAGAGTGTAGCTAGACTGTAGCAGTATGGTGTCTGTATCAAGACTGTAGCAGTATGGTGTGTGTATCTAGACTGTAGCAGTATGGTGTCTGTATCTAGACTGTAGCAGTATGGTGTCTGTATCTACACTGTAGCATTATGGTGTCTGTATCTAGACTGGAGCAGTATGGTGTCTGTATCTACACTGTAGCAGTATGGTGTGTGTTTATAGAGTGTAGCAAGACTGTAGCAGTATGGTGTCTGTTTATAGAGTGTAGCAAGACTGTAGCAGTATGGTGTCTGTATCTAGACTGTAGCAGTATGGTGTCTGTATCAAGACTGTAGCAGTATGGTGTCTGTATCTAGACTGTAGCAGTATGGTGTCTGTATCAAGACTGTAGCAGTATGATGTCTGTATCAAGACTGTAGCAGTATGGTGTCTGTATCTAGACTGTGGCAGAATGGTGTCTGTACCTGTCTGGTCACGGTCTACAGTCAGAGCTCATCGTTACCACTCCGTCCTCCCCATGTCCCTGTCTGGTCACGGTCTACAGTCAGAGCTCATCTTTACCACTCCGTCCTCCCCATGTCCCTGTCTGGTCACGGTCTACAGTCAGAGCTCATCGTTACCACTCCGTCCTCCCCATGTCCCTGTCTGGTCACGGTCTACAGTCAGAGCTCATCGTTACCACTCCGTCCTCCCCATGTCCCTGTCTGGTCACGGTCTACAGTCAGAGCTCATCGTTACCACTCCGTCCTCCCCATGTCCCTGTCTGGTCACGGTCTACAGTCAGAGCTCATCTTTACCACTCCGTCCTCCCCATGTCCCTGTTTGGTCACGGTCTACAGTCAGAGCTCATCGTTACCACTTCGTCCTCCCCATGTCCCTGTCTGGTCACGGTCTACAGTCAGAGCTCATCTTTACCACTCCGTCCTCCCCATGTCCCTGTTTGGTCACGGTCTATTGTCAGAGGTCATCATTACCACTTCGTCCTCCCCATGTCCCTGTCTGGTCACGGTCTACAGTCAGATCTCATCGTTACCACTCCGTCCTCCCCATGTCCCTGTCTGGTCACGGTCTACAGTCAGAGCTCATCTTTACCACTCCGTCCTCCCCATGTCCCTGTTTGGTCACGGTCTATTGTCAGAGGTCATCATTACCACTTCGTCCTCCCCATGTCCCTGTCTGGTCACGGTCTACAGTCAGAGCTCATCGTTACCACTCCGTCCTCCCCATGTCCCTGTTTGGTCACGGTCTACAGTCAGAGCTCATCGTTGCCACTCCGTCCTCCCCATGTCCCTGTTTGGTCACGGTCTATTGGGTACACGCACGTACGTACAAACACACACACCGTGAGACCCAGAAGATCAGAGTCAGTTTGACTCACTTGGTAATGTAATCTTCTAGGCCAGCTCATTGTGCCATGAAGGTTTTAGCCCAGAGGACAGAGACACTGAGGAGGACAGGGAAGTGTGTGAAATGACCAAGTCTCTTTCTCTCTCACTTTCACTTTCTCTCTCTCACTTCCATTACAGCTCTGTGTGTGTGTGTGTGTGTGTGTGTGTGTGTGTGTGTGTGTGTGTGTGTGTGTGTGTGTGTGTGTGTGTGTGTGTGTGTGTGCGTGTACCCTAGTGCTACATGGACACAGTTAATAAGGGCCTAATAAAAGGCAAGTGGAGACGATAGGCTTGACTGGGTGGACAGAACTGTTATGGTCACGGTCCACTTTGCGCACTCACACACACACCACACACACACACCACACACACACACACACATAGAGCTGTTATGGAAGTAGTATTTGGTTTAAGGGCTTGTGAAGAGAGGGAGGGAGAGAGAGAGAGAGAGAGAGTATCTGAATTTGGCCCACAGAAGTATGCCTACGGAACTTTGAATGTCTTTGAACTTCAGAGTGTTGGCTTAACGTTGGACCAGAGACAGCTAGATAACAAGCTTTTATGTGCAGAGAGGCACCAGAATTATATTTAAAACACGTCTTACCTTTTTGTAGTTAATAAATCCAATTTGAAATGTGGTAACTACAGTATCCTTAACATTGAAAAAGTTAATCCATTCCTCTCTAATTAAAAATCTCTCTCCTCAATTTCTGAATCACGCTTGTAACATCAGTAGGCTACAGTAGACTATGCTTCAGAGGGGGGAGGGGCTAAAGTAGACTACACTTCAGAGGGGGGGGGGGGGGGGGGCTACAGTAGACTATGCTTCAGAGGGGGGAGGGGCTAAAGTAGACTACACTTCAGAGGGGGGGGGGGGGGGGGCTACAGTAGACTATGCTTCAGAGGGGGGAGGGGCTAAAGTAGACTACACTTCAGAGGGGGGGGGCTACAGTAGACTATGCTTCAGAGGGGGGAGGGGCTAAAGTAGACTATGAAGGAAAGAGAGGAGTTAGCATCATCTTCACGCACCCTCCTCCTCTTACTTTCACTTGTGGACTTCAGTTCACAACACATCAGCTGTCTGTGACCAGGCGAAAAAATACCTTTCCAAGTAAATCCAATCAAATCAGATGGTATTGGTCACATACACATATTTAGCAGACGTTATTGCGGGTATAGCAAAACAGTTTTCTTTCATAGCAGCCACACACAAACAGCTCACATCTACTTACATTCTCTCCTCCTCTCACCTTTACCCTTCTCTCACCTTTCCCCTTCTTCTTGTGGACTTCAGTGCACAACACATCAGCTGTCTGTGACCAGACGAAAAAAACTTTTCCAAGCCAAACCTTCATATCATGACGACCTCTATCCGCTGCACACAGCCTACATCGTTGACACGTCATAGTCAACATAGCTACTAGAACTAACGCGTTAGTAAAAACGCTACAATCATGCAGTACGGTGTACAGTCAGAAAGCAGTTTAGCAGTTACTCCTGCGGGCCCCGGTGGCAATAAATTAATGAAACCATGACTTGGAAGAGATCCAGTGTTGGATAGCCATAGCCAGCTAGCTAACATAGCATCCCCCTTTGTTTGAGCCAGTTGTTTGAGTAGGCTAAACTAGCTAGCTAAGTATACATATACTACGAAATATAGCTCTCTCTCTCTCTCTCTCTCTCTCTTGCTTCTCCTTAATTTTGGCAAAAATTAACTTGATCAAAACTGTTCAACTATTGTCTTTCTCTCTCTTTGAGTCAACTACTCACCACATTTTATACACTGCAGTGCTAGCTAGCTGTAGCTTATGCTTTCAGTACTAGATTCATTCTCTGATCCTTTGATTGGGTGGACAACATGTTAGTTCATGCTGCAAGAGCTCTGATAGGTTGGAGGACGTCCTCCAGAAGTTTTCATAATTACTGTGTAAGTCTATGGAAGGGGGTGAGCCTCCTAGGTTTTGTATTGAAGTCAATGTACCCAGAGGAGGACGGAAGCTAGCTGTCCTCCGGCTACACCATGGTGCTACCCTACAGAGTGCTGCTGAGGCTGCTGCAGACCTTCATTGCAAAACAGTGTGCTTTAATTAATCAATTATTTGGTGACGAGACTATATTTAGTATAGTCGTATCTAAATGTTGCACTATTTTTTTTGTTTGTTGAAATTCACTGAGGAGGGTGGTCCTCCCCTTTCTCCTCTGAGGAGCCCCCACTGATTTCTAGTGATATATAATAACTTTGCGGTGGAACGTTTGTTGGCTCCTGAAGGGAAGAGAATGTTGAGGCAGAATTCTATCTGTTAAATAGATGGGAGGAGTTAAAATGCAATGAATAAAGTGTCTGAGAAGGGAAGGAGAAGGACACTGTTGGTTGTGTGGAAGACACACACGCACACACCAACACACACAACACACAACACACACACACACACACACACACACACACACAACACACACAACACACACACACACACACACACACACAACACACACACATGCACCCTGTGGAGAGAGAAAAACAGATTAGAGAGGAGAGAGGGATAAAATAAGGTAAATATTAGAACTAATCTCTCCTTCTCTTCTTCAGAGGAATGTCAAATCACTCCCCAGGTCTCTCTTCTCTAGTCTCTTCTTCCCTACGTTGGAACATTTCTCTTGGGCGGTGTGTGTGTGTGTGTGTGTGTGTGTGTGTGTGTGTGTGTGTGTGTGTTGGTGTGTGTGTGTGTGTGTGTGTGTGTGTGTGTGTGTGTGTGTGTGTGTGTTTATGCTTCCATGTGACGTCTGGTTGCTGATGTGGATTCTTCTAAATAACTTCCCCTAATATTTACCAAGTGCAGTGTTTGACTTGAGGCCTGTAGTTGTTCTTTGTCTCTGCTCTGTAGCGGTGACCTTGACTTCCTGAACAGGATACAGAAGTGAAGCTACAGTCAAATGGACCCATACATTATTCAACACTGAGTTTTTTACTGTGTTCCCAGTCCACTTGTCTGGCTGTGCCACACACACACACACACACACACACACACACACACACACACACACACACACACACACACACACACACACACACACACACACGAGGAAAGCATCAGAAACAGACTTCCTGTGTGGTATCCTGACATCTCAAATCCCCATAACACCTTCCCTCTTCTCTCCAAGACTTTCTGGGGATTTCAGACTTTTCCTGAGAGGGAAAGAGAGAGAGAGAGAGAGAGAGAGCGAGAGAGAGACGGTGATCCGTGTGTTTGTCTGTGAGGTTAGAGAGTGCGTTCCCCTTTAGCACCCCAGTACAAAACCTACCCCATCTGTTCGTTCGTCTTTGGTCCACCTGGGAGTATGTTCTAAGAATGGACTTGTATGTCTATGAACACACACTAAGGGGTATGTGTATGCCCACATGTGTGTGTGTGTGATAGAGAATGAAAATGCTAACACTACAGCCCAGTCAAGTGTTACTAACCAGGAGGAGCCTCTCTATAATAGATAGTGTTTTTTAAGACACTACGGTACCACTACAACTACTTGGCCTAGTTGACTTTCTTCCAACACAGTGCAGTAAATAGGTCATAAGAAGACAACAAATGGCATGATCAGTATGTTTCCATATGGTAAGGTTTGACCTTGTAAAGTGTGAAGAGAGAATACCTTGGTTTTGTGTTGATTTAAGGCTAAATTCTATCAAATCTGCTACATCACATTTACACATTTAGCTATTTCTCTTTTGGTCAAATAATATCACAGACTTTCTGTCTTGGGTACCGTATAAAAACTACTACTCAAATGTGATCACTCTAACTGAAATGGATGTCAGTGTGCTGCTAGTATTTCCGCTTCCTCCGCTGTCCCTGTCCCCATGCCGGACTCGAACCTGTCATCCTCTGCTCAAACTCCTTGACTACACAGAGTACCAACTGTTTGAGCTACCGAAAAACATCTAATTCCATAGCTCCATCCGCGAAATTTCAAGCTAGCTGTGGAGTGAGCTTACTGTACATTCTTAACTCTGTTACATAACATCTAAAAAGAACGACTCAGACATATGATAAAAGTAACCCACAATGACTCACAATAAGCCATCACACTGTATTTCCACCCATTATAAAAGGTTAACATGAGAGTTTGCCGTCCATAATTCGGACACATTGATTTTGTCGTAACAGTTTTAATATTTACCCTTCCAGATCAAAAGGATAGAGCACTGTGGACATCCATCTGAGCTCTACCCCATTAATTATATCGCCCAGCGATTAAATATTAATCGCTCTAATATTTAATGATGACTAACTTCCTGGAACCTCTCGGGAACCCTTGTCCCATTAATCCCCCCCTCGTTTGAACTTTCGTTAGAACCCTCATTAAGAGCGAGCGCCAGAGAGAGAAGGAGTGGGCGGTGATGATCAGTAACCATTGTTGGCACAGCAGGGTTTTGCTTTACTCCTCCCCATCTGTACACTATCAGTTTCCCACTCGCTTATGGCCGTTTGTGTTTGTAACATTTACGCCGGGAGTCAGAACGCAGGTACAGAAGGTGAGTTCTAATACTGAACAGATACAAAGGAACAAACATGGGCCGCGTACTGTAACGTGAGAGAAGAACCAATAACACCCAAGGACTGATGACAACAGAGGGCTAAATAAAGGGGAAGCAAGCAGGGAAGTGGTGAAGTCCAGGTGTGCCTAATGATGACACGCAGGTTTGCGTAATGAAGGTTGCCAGGTGTGCGTAATGAAGGTTGCCAGGACCGGAGGGTTAGTAAACCGGCGACGTCGAGCGCCGGAGAGGGGGAGAGGGAATAGACGTGACAGTGTTATTGTGAATGAAACTGCTTTACTGTACTGGCTCAAAGCATTAGAGGTGACTGGGGAATGTTTTGACACAAAATGGCTGCAGTGCTTACATCACAAACCCAATTGTGTTAGAGCAAAAGCCTGCTCACCCAATAGCACTCTAGGAGGAGGGTTGGCAGAACCTTGTGTAGCTGAATCATGTGTGTTAGAGCAGGGCTGGAGCAAAAGCCTGCTTAACGAGTAGCTCCAGCCCTGCAGTGTAGCATGTGTGGAGGAGTGATAGTTGTATACCTTCAGTATGTTAAGAGCTCCTATCAACAGTATTCTACAGCTTCACGGCTCTACCAGCCTGAGGATAGTAGAGCTGCATCAAACACTACCACCTCCACTCTCAAACCCCTACACACCCCTTCCTGGTTGGAAATAGAGACGTGTATGTGTGTGTGTGTGTGTGTGTGTGTGTGTGTCCATCTCGCTCTCTGTGTGGGTGTGTTAAACGGAGTGTACAGCGTGTGTGTGTGTTCTTCTGTACGTGAGTGTGTGTGTGTGTGCGTGTGAGTATGTGAGAGGTGCAGGGAACTTGTCTTTGTGATTCAGGCCCTATCTAAATCCAGATCGTTTCTTTGTGACAGCTTCAATGAGAGAAGAAGAGTGGAAGAGAAGGCTCAAAGAGACCAACTTACATAACAGCAGGAACAGTCACAGACTCCAGACCTCGCATAGTGCCCACCTTGCAGCAAACATCACCGCTGTAACCCTACCGTTGTTTTGTACTGTTGTAGAAGGATTAAAGCCCAAATGTATAATAAAGATCTATTATGTTCTTTGAAGCCTTGCTGATATCAGTAGTTTAGTTGTCAATTCAAACAGTCCCCATATAACAGCTGCATGCCATGAAAACCTAATGACAACCACGTTGACAGTATGAGAGAGTTTCTATTTTTCATCTGTTGGTAATTGTCATGAGCTACACGTGATGTACACATATGGAATGATGCTTATGGATTGACAGCTATGTTACTTAGGTGATCGCTATCACACACACAGTATGGTTTCAAACGACACTGTGTGGTCACGACAAACTGACAGACGTGTTTGATACTGACAATATGAGGATGTTTCTGTGTTAATCTCATTGTGTTATGGGGACAGCCCACTCTCCTCCTTCTCCCTCCCTCTACCACCTCTCCATATCCCTTTCTCTCCCTCTCCCTCCCTCCTTTCCATCCATTCCTTCCCTCGTCTACCCCCCCCTCTCTCTCTCTCTCTCTCTCTCTCTCTCTCTCTCTCTCTCTCTCTCTCTCTCTCTCTCTCTCTCTCTCTCTCTCTCTCTCTCTCTCTCTCTCTCTCTCTCTCTCTCTCTCTCTCTCTCTCTCTCTCTCTCTCTCTCTCTCTCTCTCTCTCCTCCCCCTGTCTGTCCCTCTTGCCCCTCAGCATGTGCTGGTCAGCAGGCCTGCCAGTATTCCTTCCCTTCCGAATCATTAGGAATCAACCGGTTCCAGTCGGAACGTCCATCGGAAAGCCGGGATCGTCGGAGCGCACGCAGCTGCTCCCGGGATCCAACTGCAACTGGGGCGGAAAATCATGATCATCACAGTCATAATCACGGATCACTGTCTCTTTCTCTCTCTCTCTCTCTCTGTCTCTCTCGCTCTCGCTCTCTCTGTCTCTCTCGCTCTCTCTCGCTCTCTTTCTTCTCTCTCTCTCTCTCTCTCTCTCTCTCTCTCTCTCTCTCTCTCTCTCTCTCTCTCTCTCTCTCTCTCTCTCTCTCTCTCTCGTCTCTCTCGCTCTCCAACTCCCCACTGCCATTGGCAGAGACAGTGTAGAAGTCTGAGATGGTGTGTTGTGTGTGTCTGTGTTGACGACTATGCTAGTGAACACGTGTTTGTCTCTGTAAATGTGTGTGTGCATTCATGTGGGTGTGTATGCTAGTTCGCTCTCATGCAGATGTGTGCTTGTGTACAGTAGAGCCTTTCAGTTGATGCCTCCCCCAGCCCTCCCAATGCAGTCACAGCTGCAGGGCCCTACAGAGAGCCAGACAGGACAAACAGAACCCAGGGCCACGTCTAAATCACACCCTGTTCCCTATATACACTGTACCCCCTATTCCCTGTGGGCCCTGGTCTAAAGTAGTGTACTAAATAGGGAATGGAATAGAGTGCCATTTGAGACACAGCCCAGGTGAATCCCACAGCCCTCCAAGACCCTAATGTTCTTATTCCTAATTACACTTTTAAATCATGTCATTAGTTAATTCACACAATCTTATATGGATTAGAAAAGTTGTTGTTGTTGTTGTTGTTGAATTATATATTCTGTTGTTGTCTACTACCACTGAAGTAGAGAGTGCTACCTAACCACAGATCTAGGATCAGAACACCCTACTCTTAATCCCAGTCCCATTAGGGATGCAATCTGACTCTGGACCAGTGAATAGGAGGAATTTGTCCAAACGGGCCTAGAGACTCATCTGTTGCCAGACTCTCATCTGTTGTCCAGTTAGCTAGTGTGTGTGTGTGTGTGTGTTTGTGTGTGTTCGTGTTAGAGATGCCGGTCATTCAGTCACACTGACTCTCTAGCACCTGCTACTGTCATGTCCTCCACAGGGAGGTCTGTTTGTGTGCCTTTGTGTGCATGCCTCTGCGTGTGTGTCTACATGCATGTGTGTGTGTGCAGTTCACATGCAGACATTTGTATGTATGTTTGTGTGTCAAATCAAATCAAGATGTTATTAGTCACATGCTTGGTAAACAACAGGTGTAGACTAACAGTGAAATGCTTCCCAACAACACAGAGAGAAAGAAAATAGAGAAATAATAGAAAAGTCAAACACGTAATAATAAAAGTAATAACAAATTCACAATGAGTAATGATAACTTGGCTATATACACGGGGTACCAGTACTGAGTTGATGTGCAGCGGTACGAGGTAATTGAGGTAGATATATACATATAATGAGGAATAAAGTGACAGATGGTCAACAGTAGCTGCAGCGTATGTGATGAGTCAAAAAAGTGAGCGCAAAAAGAGTCAATGAAGACTATTTAGCAGTCTTATAGTGTGGGGATAGAAGCTGTTCAGCGTCCTGTTGGTTCCAGAATTGGTGCATCGGTACTGCTTTCCGTGCTGTAGCAGAGAAAACAGTCTATGACTTGGGTGGCTGGAGTCAATGAACATTTTTAGGGCCTTCCTCTGACAGCGCCTGGTATAGAGATCCTAGATGGCAGGGAGCTCAGCCCCAGTGAAGTACTGGGCCGTACGCACTACCCTCTGTAGCGCCTTGCGGTCGGATGCCGAGCAGTTGCCATACCAAGCGGTGATGCAGCCAGTCAAGATGCTCTCAATGGTGCAGCTGTATAGCTTTTTGAGGATCTGAGGGCCCTTGTGAAATATGTTCAGCCTTCTGAGGGGTAAGAGGTGTTGTCATGCCCTCTTCACGACTGTGTTGGTGTGTGTAGACCGTGATAAATCCTTATTGATGTGGACACCGAGGAACTTGAAGCTCTCGACCCGCTCCACCACAGCACCATCAATGTGAATGGGAGTGTGCTCGGCCCTCCATTTCCAGCAGTCCACGATCAGCTCCTTTGTCTTGGTGACGTTGAGGAAGAGGTTGTTGTCCTGGTGCCATGCTACCAGGACTTTGACCTCCTCCCTATAGGCTGTCTCATCGTTGTTGGTAATCAGGCCTACCACCGTTGTGTCATCGGCAAACTTAATGATGGTGTTGGATTTGTGCGTGGCCACTCGGGGTGTACAGGAGGGGACTAAGCACGCATCCCGAGGGGCCTCCATGTTGAGGGTCAATGTGGCGCGTGTTGTTGCCTACCCTCACCACCTGGGGGCGCCCAGCCAGGAAGTCCAGGATTCAGTTGTAGAGGGAGGTGTTCAGTCCCAGGGTCCTTAGCTTTGTGATGAGCTTGGAAGGCAGGCACTTTGGTGTTGAACACTGAGCTGTAGTCAATGAACAGCATTCTCACATAGGTGTTCCTCTTGTCCAGGTGGAAAAGTGCAGTGTGGAGTACAATAGAGATTGCGTCATCTGTGGATCTGTTGGGGCGGTATGCGATTTGGAGTGGGTCCAGGGTGTCTGGGATGATGGTATTGATGTGAGCCATGACCAGCCTTTCAAAGCATTTAGTTGCTACAGATTTGAGTGCTACGGGGCAATAGTCATTTAGATAGGTTACCTTGATGTTCTTGGGCAAAGGGACTATGGTGGTCTTCTTGAAACATGTAGGTATATGAGTACATTTTCCAGCTGGTCAGTGCATGCTCTGAGTACGCGTCCTGGTAATCCCTCTGGCCCTACGGCCTTGTGAATGTTAACTCTTACTCACATTGGCTACGGAGAGCGTGATCATTCAGTCATCCTGAACAGCTGGTGCTCTCACGCATGGTTCAGTGTTGCTTGCCTCGAAGCGAGCATAGAAGGCATTTACCTCATCTGGTAGGCTCGCATCACTGGGCAGCATGCGGCTGGGTTTCCCTTGTAATCCGTGATAGTTTGCAAGCCCTGCCACATCCAATGAGTGTCAGAGCCGGTGTAGTAGGATACAATCTTAGTCAGTTATTGACGCTTTACCTGTTTGATGATGCGTGTGTCTTTTTCTCTGAACGGGCACAGGATGTACCTCTCATCAGCTCTACCCACTGACCGACCATGCAGTATCTATCTTAAACAATTACATAACAACTTTGTCTAATAAGTCCCTTTAAAGCCGCCCTGTCAGTTGTTTTGTTACATTAAATTCTTCAAGAATCAATGGCTATGTATCATTAATTGAAAAGTTCCAATGTGTTGTAAAAATCGCAGACCATCGCTTTAAAGGGGTATTCACTGAAGACGTGATTTACACTGTTTCATACTGATAATGAATGCAGTGCACCTTACACAGCACACACACACACAGTGTACTGACACAGTGTGTAAATCTGGAGCGTTGACAGTATTTCAGTTGCTTGGACACTTGCTAATTATCAAATGGCCTGAGAGTGATGAAGTGTTTTAGTGTAGCCTCTAAAACACACACACAGCACTCACACATTCTCACACACACACCGCACTCACACACTCACACACACACAAGCACACACTCACACACACACAGCACTCACACCCTCTCACACACACACCACACTCACACACGCACACACACACTCACACACACACACAAGAACACACTCACACACACACAGCACTAACACACTCACACACTCACACACACACACACACTCACACACTCACACACTCACACACACACAAAACACTCACAAACTCACACACACACACAAGCACACACACACACACACTATGTGTTTGAGTGTGTGTGTCACCAGTGTGTGTGTGTCTGCGTGTCACCCAGCAGTAAATACAACCCCCTGGTGACAGGGCAGATGCTTGCATCGAAACGCGCACACACACACACACACACACACACAATGTTTGTTACTTCGCGTTGTGCGATTGCTTTCATTTCAATTCAGTTGGTTTAGTTTTCCTCTCACTGTTTGATCCAGAAGGTCACCCTATGCCAGTCTATTATCAGGTCATTGGTTAGAATATATAGACTCTATTATTGTGTGTGTGTGTGCGTGTGTGACCTGGCGGGCGGCAGGTAGCTTAGTGGGTAAGAGCGTTGTGCCAGTAACCGAAAGGTCGCTGGTTCTAATCCCCGAGCCGACTAGGTGAAAAATCTGTCGATGTGCCCTTGAGCAAGGCACTTAACCCTAATTGCTCCTGTAAGTCGCTCTGGATAAGAGCGTCTGCTAAATGACCAAAAATAAATAAATAAAATAAATAAATAATTATCAGGTCATTGGTTAGAATATATAGACTCTATTATCAAGTCATTGGTTAGAATATACCAGTCTATTATCAGGTCATTGGTTAGCACATACCAGTCTATTATCAGGTCATTGGTTAGAATATACCAGTCTATTATCAGGTCATTGGTTAGAATATACCAGTCTATTATCAGGTCATTGGTAAGAATATACCAGTCTATTATCAGGTCATTGGTTAGAATATATAGACTCTATTATCAGGTCATTGGTTAGAATATACCAGTCTATTGTCAGGTCATTGGTTAGAATATACCAGTCTATTATCAGGTCATTGGTTAGAATATATAGACTCTATTATCAGGTCATTGGTTAGAATATATAGACTCTATTATCAGGTCATTGGTTAGAATATGCCAGTCTATTATCAGGTCATTAGTTAGAATATACCAGTCTATTATCAGGTCATTGGTTAGAATATACCAGTCTATTATCAGGTCATTGGTTAGAATATACCAGTCTATTATCAGGTCATTGGTTAGAATATATAGACTCTATTATCAGGACATTGGTTAGAATATATAGACTATATTATCAGGTCATTGGTTAGAATATACCAGTCTAGTATCAGGTCATTGGTTAGAATATATAGACTATTATCAGGTCATTGGTTAGAATATACCAGTCTATTATCAGGTCATTGGTTAGAATATACCAGTCTATTATCAGGTCATTGGTTAGAATATATAGACTCTATTATCAGGTCATTGGTTAGAATATATAGACTCTAGTATCAAGTCATTGGTTAGAATATATAGACTCTATTATCAGGTCATTGGTTAGAATATACCAGTCTATTATCAGGTCATTGGTTAGAATATACCAGTCTATTATCAGGTCATTGGTTAGAATATATAGACTCTATTATCAGGTCATTGGTTAGAATATACCAGTCTATTATCAGGTCATTGGTTAGAATATATAGACTCTATTATCAGGTCATTGGTTAGAATATATAGACTCTATTATCAGGTCATTGGTTAGAATATATAGACTCTATTATCAGGTCATTGGTTAGAATATACCAGTCTATTATCAGGTCATTGGTTAGAATATACCAGTCTATTATCAGGTCATTGGTTAGAATACATAGACTCTTTTATCAGGTCATTGGTTAGAATATATAGACTCTATTATCAGGTCATTGGTTAGAATATACCAGTCTATTATCAGGTCATTGGTTGGAATATACCAGTCTATTATCAGGTAATTGGTTAGAATATATAGACTCTATTATCAGGTCATTGGTTGGAATATACCAGTCTATTATCAGGTCATTGGTTAGAATATACCAGTCTATTATCAGGTCATTGGTTAGAATATACCAGTCTATTATCAGGTCATTGGTTAGAATATATAGACTCTTTTATCAGGTCATTGGTTAGAATATATAGACTCTATTATCAGGTCATTGGTTAGAATATACCAGTCTATTATCAGGTCATTGGTTAGAATATATAGACTCTATTATCAGGTCATTGGTTAGAATATACATACTCTATTATCAGGTCATTGGTTAGAATATACCAGTCTATTATCAGGTCATTGGTTATAATATACTAGTCTATTATCAGGTCATTGGTTAGAATATACCAGTCTATTATCAGGTCATTGGTTAGAATATATAGACTCTATTATCAGGTCATTGGTTAGAATATACCAGTCTATTATCAGGTCATTGGTTAGAATATACCAGTCTATTATCAGGTCATTGGTTAGAATATAACAGTCTATTATCAGGTCATTGGTTAGAATATATAGACTCTTTTATCAGGTCATTGGTTAGAATATATAGACTCTATTATCAGGTCATTGGTTAGAATATACCAGTCTATTATCAGGTCATTGGTTAGAATATATAGACTATATTATCAGGTCATTGGTTAGAATATATAGACTCTATTATCAGGTCATTGGTTAGAATATACCAGTCTATTATCAGGTCATTGGTTAGAATATATAGACTCTATTATCAGGTCATTGGTTAGAATATACCAGTCTATTATCAGGTCATTGGTTAGAATATATAGACTCTATTATCAGGTCATTGGCTAGAATATATAGACTCTATTATCAGGTCATTGGTTAGAATATACCAGTCTATTATCAGGTCATTGGTTAGAATATACCAGTCTATTATCAGGTCATTGGTTAGAATATATAGACTCTATTATCAGGTCATTGGTTAGAATATACCAGTCTATTATCAGGTCATTGGTTAGAATATACCAGTCTATTATCAGGTCATTGGTTAGAATATACCAGTCTATTATCAGGTCATTGGTTAGAATATACCAGTCTATTATCAGGTCATTGGTTAGAATATATAGACTCTATTATCAGGTCATTGGTTAGAATATACCAGTCTATTATCAGGTCATTGGTTAGAATACACCAGTCTATTATCAGGTCATTGGTTAGAATATATAGACTCTATTATCAGGTCATTGGTTAGAATATATAGACTCTATTATCAGGTCATTGGTTAGAATATACCAGTCTATTATCAGGTCATTGGTTAGAATATATAGACTCTATTATCAGGTCATTGGTTAGAATATATAGACTCTATTATCAGGTCATTGGTTAGAATATATAGACTCTATTATCAGGTCATTGGTTAGAATATACCAGTCTATTATCAGGTCATTGGTTAGAATATACCAGTCTATTATCAGGTCATTGGTTAGAATACATAGACTCTTTTATCAGGTCATTGGTTAGAATATATAGACTCTATTATCAGGTCATTGGTTAGAATATACCAGTCTATTATCAGGTCATTGGTTGGAATATACCAGTCTATTATCAGGTAATTGGTTAGAATATATAGACTCTATTATCAGGTCATTGGTTGGAATATACCAGTCTATTATCAGGTCATTGGTTAGAATATACCAGTCTATTATCAGGTCATTGGTTAGAATATACCAGTCTATTATCAGGTCATTGGTTAGAATATATAGACTCTTTTATCAGGTCATTGGTTAGAATATATAGACTCTATTATCAGGTCATTGGTTAGAATATACCAGTCTATTATCAGGTCATTGGTTAGAATATATAGACTCTATTATCAGGTCATTGGTTAGAATATACATACTCTATTATCAGGTCATTGGTTAGAATATACCAGTCTATTATCAGGTCATTGGTTATAATATACTAGTCTATTATCAGGTCATTGGTTAGAATATACCAGTCTATTATCAGGTCATTGGTTAGAATATATAGACTCTATTATCAGGTCATTGGTTAGAATATACCAGTCTATTATCAGGTCATTGGTTAGAATATACCAGTCTATTATCAGGTCATTGGTTAGAATATAACAGTCTATTATCAGGTCATTGGTTAGAATATATAGACTCTTTTATCAGGTCATTGGTTAGAATATATAGACTCTATTATCAGGTCATTGGTTAGAATATATAGTCTATTATCAGGTCATTGGTTAGAATATATAGACTATATTATCAGGTCATTGGTTAGAATATATAGACTCTATTATCAGGTCATTGGTTAGAATATACCAGTCTATTATCAGGTCATTGGTTAGAATATATAGACTATATTATCAGGTCATTGGTTAGAATATATAGACTCTATTATCAGGTCATTGGTTAGAATATACCAGTCTATTATCAGGTCATTGGTTAGAATATATAGACTATATTATCAGGTCATTGGTTAGAATATATAGACTCTATTATCAGGTCATTGGTTAGAATATATAGACTCTATTATCAGGTCATTGGTTAGAATATATAGACTCTATTATCAGGTCATTGGGTAGAATATACCAGTCTATTATCAGGTCATTGGTTAGAATATACCAGTCTATTATCAGGTCATTGGTTAGAATATATAGACTCTATTATCAGGTCATTGGTTAGAATATACCAGTCTATTATCAGGTCATTGGTTAGAATATACCAGTCTATTATCAGGTCATTGGTTAGAATATACCAGTCTATTATCAGGTCATTGGTTAGAATATACCAGTCTATTATCAGGTCATTGGTTAGAATATATAGACTCTATTATCAGGTCATTGGTTAGAATATACCAGTCTATTATCAGGTCATTGGTTAGAATACACCAGTCTATTATCAGGTCATTGGTTAGAATATATAGACTCTTTTATCAGGTCATTGGTTAGAATATATAGACTCTATTATCAGGTCATTGGTTAGAATATACCAGTCTATTATCAGGTCATTGGTTAGAATATATAGACTATATTATCAGGTCATTGGTTAGAATATATAGACTCTATTATCAGGTCATTGGTTAGAATATACCAGTCTATTATCAGGTCATTGGTTAGAATATATAGACTCTATTATCAGGTCATTGGCTAGAATATATAGACTCTATTATCAGGTCATTGGTTAGAATATACCAGTCTATTATCAGGTCATTGGATAGAATATACCAGTCTATTATCAGGTCATTGGTTAGAATATATAGACTCTATTATCAGGTCATTGGTTAGAATATACCACTCTATTATCAGGTCATTGGTTAGAAAATACCAGTCTATTATCAGGTCATTGGTTAGAATATAACAGTCTATTATCAGGTCATTGGTTAGAATATATAGACTCTATTATCAGGTCATTGGTTAGAATATATAGACTCTATTATCAGGTCATTGGTTAGAATATATAGACTATATTATCAGGTCATTGGTTAGAATATATAGACTCTATTATCAGGTCATTGGGTAGAATATACCAGTCTATTATCAGGTCATTGGTTAGAATATACCAGTTAATTATCAGGTCATTGGTTAGAATATATAGACTCTATTATCAGGTCATTGGTTAGAATATACCAGTCTAGTATCTGGTCATTGGTTAGAATATATAGACTCTATTATCAGGTCATTGGTTAGAATATATAGACTCTATTATCAGGTCATTGGTTAGAATATACCAGTCTATTATCAGGTCATTGGTTAGAATATACCAGTCTAGTATCTGGTCATTCGAACAAACTAAATAAAATATCAATAAATCAACAAAACAACAAAACAACATACATTTCTGATAACAGCACTCAGATGTGGCCTCCTGAAACACCAGGGCTGCATTCCAAATGCCACCCTATTCCCTATATAGTGCACTACTTTTGACGAGAGCACTACTGTATTGCACTAAATAGGAAATTGGTTGCCATTTAGGATGAACCCCCGGTTGGAAGTGAGGGTCAGAGAACAACATTATCATTGTCTATTTCCAGATGGAAGTTGAACATGGCTGTTGAGATAAAAATCACAGGAAATGATAGCTTGTCATTCTGTACATCAGTCTGGACATCACGCAGATGTGAAAGCTCTATGGGGATTGTGTGTGTGTGTGTGTGTGTGTGTGTCTGTGTGTGTGTCTGTGTGTGTGTGTGTGTGTGTGTGTGTGTGTGTGTGTGTGTGTGTGTGTGTGTGTGTGTGTGTGTGTGTGTGTGTGTGTGTGTGTGTGTGTGTGTGTGTGTGTGTGTGTGTGTGTGTGTGTGTGTGTGTGTGTGTGTGTGTGTGTCACAAGTCAGTCATTTTCCCAACAACAGGAAGATAAATAAAACCTGTACAGCAGGATGAATAACTTCATAATAATAACATGATAGTAATAACATGATAATAATAACATGATAGTAATAACATGATAGTAATAACATGATATTAATAACATGATAGTAATAACATGATAATAATAACATGATAATAATAACATGATAATAATAACATGATAGTAATAACATTATAATAATAACATGATAGTAATAACATAATAATAACATGGTAATAATAACATGATAGTAATAACATTATAATAATAACATGATAATAATAACATGATAGTAATAACATAATAATAACATGATAGTAATAACATGGTAGTAATAACATGATATTAATAACATGATAGTAATAACATGATAATAATAACATGATAATAATAACATGATAGTAATAACATGATAATAATAACATTATAATAATAACATGATAGTAATAACATTATTATAATAACATGGTAATAATAACATGATAGTAATAACATGATAATAATAACATGATAATAATAAGATGATAGTAATAACATTATAATAATAACATGGTAATAATAACATGATAGTAATAACATTATAATAATAACATGGTTATAATAACATGATAGTAATAACATGATAATAATAACATGATAATAATAACATGATAGTAATAACATTATAATAATAACATGGTAATAATAGCATGGTAATAATAACATTATAATAATATCATTATAATATTGCCATGGTCAAAAGTAGGGCATTCCATAGGGCAGAGATCATCGACTAGTTTCACCCGCAGGCCAATTATTCTCTTGAGCGGATGGTCAGGGGGACAGAACATAATTACAAATAATTTGCAGACTGCAAATTGACTAAAACATAATAATTTCAAACCTTGCTTACATTTGTATCCTATCGCATACACATCTCTATTATCCGTGGGAATATTTTGAAACAGATTTCCAAAATGTATATCACTTGGAGCTGATTTGCTGCTGTTTTTAAAGTATTTTATGTCCAACAATAAAACATATTTTTTATATTTTTTGCTCAGAAAACTTGGCGGGCCAAATAAAATCACCCGCGGGCCAAATTCTGCTGGGGTGCCACCAGTTGGGGAACCCTGCAATAGGGAATAAGGTGCCCATTGAGAGAGAGAGAGAGAGAGTGTGTGTGTGTATGTGTGTGTATGTGTGTGTGTGTGTGTGTGTGTGAGAGAGAGAGAGAGAGTTCTGACTCAGCTAAAGCTACCCTCTGCCAGGCTCTTAACAGCAGTGAGAGAGCAACAGTTGATATGATTACAGCTATCTATAAATCTAGCCCATCCCATTCCAGCCCATCCCAGACAGTATTTAATACTGACAGACAAACCAGGGCTGGGCTCGTCAATGCCATTTACATTTACATTCCAGAGATTAATTCAAAATAATTTATTGAATTGACAACAGCCCATCATTTTGTACGATTGTTTTTTTTTTAAACACATGAACTGAGTTGTTTGTGTGTGTTGGGCTGGGGCTGGGTTCCCTCAGGGCAGGGTCTGTCAGCTTCAACATGACTGATGAGAACTGTGGTCCAATAGAAACGTCCGTGCCGAGACGATCCAAAGCGTTAAATTGTCCTCACGAAAGTGTTTGTATTTAATTAGTGTGTGTATGTGTGTATATGTGTGTGTGTGTGTAGAGTGGTACCCCTTGCTGTTACCCCCAGCTGTTGTTAGCCCACTCTTAATTAGCAGAGAGAGAGAGAGAAAGAGAGAGAGAGAAAGAGAGAGAGAGAAACCGAGAGAGAGAGAGAGAGAGAGAGAGAGAGAGAGAGAGAGAGAGAGAGAGAGAGATTTATTTTCCCTTTTGTAGTTGAACTATTTGCACATCTTTATTCCTTTGGAACTTTTGTGAGTGTAATGTTTACTGTTCATGTTTTATTGTTTATTTCACTTTTGTTTATTATCTATTTCACTTGCTTTGGCAATGTAAACATATGTTTCCCATGCCAACAAAGCCCCTTGAATTTAAGTTGAATTCAGAGAGAGAGAGAGAGAGAGAGAGAGAGAGAGAGAGAGAGAGAGAGAGAGAGAGAGAGAGAGAAACACAGAGAGAGAGATTTCCTTTGTCGGCCCAGCATGCGTTGTTTACGACTCTACTTCTCCCTTTAATAGCCAGAATGAATTAAACATGGCCCAAATGAAGCGGGGATAACTCCCTCCTCCTCTTAGCTATGCACTGTAGCCTACTGATTCACTATGCTGTTAACTCTCTCCCTGTAGTTAATGTACCAGACATATATTTTTCACTTCAGTTGAGCTAACATTGTGTTGTTGTTGACATCCAGCATGCATTCTATCCACAGCACAACATTCTATTTACAATGAGAATTCTAGTCAAATCTAACATTCTGTTGTTGGTGCGGCTAGCATGCATTTTATCCATAGCAAAGGTTATATTTCCCATGAACTGTATAGACGGTCTAGCTACTCTAAACTGTATTGCACTGTACCTCTATTTAGATTAGTGCACATGTTCTGAGAATCCACAGCACACCGGACATGATGAGCAGATAATGTCCATGTACCGTACAGCACCTCCCTGGAAAGTGGATTAAGGACAGGAGATATCTATCCAGGGTGTTTACAGACAGACAGTGGAAAATGATGTTCTCATATTCTGTTCCCTCTCTTGTTGTATTCTGTTCTGTTCATGTATTGGTTGGTGGACTTCCAGACTTGTGGAATGTTAGCATTGAACATTCTACTCAAAACGAACATTCTGTTGCTGTTGACATCCAGCATGCATTCGAGTGATTCTACCCACTGCACACAATTATATTTACCATCAACCTTCTATTCACTGCTAACATTCCATTTACAGCATACTAACATTCCACAAGTCTGGAATTCCACCAACCAATACATGAACAGAACAGAATGCAACAAGAGAGGGAACAGAATATGAGAACATCATTTTCCACTGTCTGTCTGTAAACACCCTGGATAGATATCTCCTGTCCTTAATCCACTTTCCAGGGAGGTGCTGTACGGTACATGGACATTATCTGCTCATCATGTCTGGTGTGCTGTGGATTCTCAGAACATGTGCACTAATCTAAATAGGGGTACAGTGCAATACAGTTTAGAGTAGCTAGACCGTCTATACAGTTAATGGTACTTTAGGAGTGCCAGTAAAACCAGTTGAGATGAGAATACGGTTCTATGCGGAGGTATACTCCATGAGATCTAAGCACTCATAACCACATCTTTCTGAGTCCTGGGCCCTGGCCAGCTGTGTTCCCGTCTGTCACAGACCATACTCCATATTACTGGTAACATTCAGCAGATGTTAAGTTGATAACAATGTGGGTGCTTATATTTGTCCTGTTTCACACATGTACAAGTATTTCTGTGTGAAATTGATAACATATTTTTTTTGTGTGCATATCCTAACTCCCCCTGTGACACCCTCGGAGAATGGGGTCAGGGTTAGCCATTATCAATGGCGACCCTGGAGCAATTAGGATTAAGTGCCTTGCTCAAGGGCACAGTGACAGATTTGTCACCTTGTCGGCTCGGGGATTTGAGCTAGTGAATTTTCGGTTGCTGGCCCAATGCTCCAACCACTAGGCTACCTGCCGTACAGGTAGGTTAGGGTTAGTCCTGTCAACCCACAGATCTATACTGTATCCTAGAGACATATATTACAAATTAATATATGACTCTGCTGTAGTCTAATGGTGCTTTGAAAGGTCCTGTAAATGGTTTATACTGTAGTCTAATGGTGCTTTAAAAGGTCCTGTAAATGGTTTATACTGTAGTCTAATGGCGCTTTGAAAGGTCCTGTAAATGACGCTAATGATTTAAGAGACGGGTCCTTCGTTACATCGGATGACGTGTGAAGTTACACTGACTGGGGATTTACTGCCATAGGGGTTCTCACTGCTTGTAAAACTGTGTGTGTGTGTGTGTGTGTGTGTGTGTTGTATGTGGTGTGTGGTGTGTGTCAGTGGCCCCTTTAGGTCACTGGTGGTCCTGGGTCATTTCTCATTAAAATGTGACTGGTGATTCCTGAAGGGATTGGATGGTTTTGTAAAATGTGTAGGCTACAATTAGGCTATGAAAAATGAATCCTACATAGTATATTTTAGTCTGGGTCAATAAGTGGATGATAAGGTCAACGGGGGTCTGTAAAGTGAGGAAAGGGTGAATACAATAGGCGATATCCAGGTACTAATTTAACCCTACAATAATTGTACTTAATAGGCAATCAATAGGCAACAACCTTGGGAATATTAGGCTATAATGTAGACTAATATAACTAGTCCGTAGGAACCATTTGGCTATAGCCTACTAATGAGTTAGAAAGATGACATTGACCATTCTACAACTTTTGTTGGCTACTGTATTGTACACTCAAAAAATTAGGGGTTCAACAAGGGTTCTTCTACGATCCTCAAAGTTCTTCGAAGAACCTTAGGGTTCTTGGCACTGAAAATTGCCCCAAAAAGGTTTGTCCAAGAACCCCATAGGAGGTGGGGTTCATCGAGGAACCTCCTTAGTTGGTAGGGGTTCTTGCAGGAACCTAACTGCCCAACTGAAACATTTTGATTTTAATTTGAAAGCACAGCAGTTGCAGGCACTTAACTCAACAATGTAAAGATCTCCTCAATGTAAGGTAAGGTTTGTCCCTTATATGATACATTGATATTGTTTTATGATGATTACATCTGTCTTTTCATATTTGTGCAAATCTTTCTAAAACAGAAAATGGACACAATTCAATGGATATCAATCAACAAAGAGGTAAGAATATGTATGCTATAAGAATATGTTGAAGGCTAGCTGTATTGGGTGCAGATGACTGAACTGCTCACTTTTGTGTCTGTGTCTGTAGGTATACAGACGAGGAGGCATGCAAAGGTATGTCAATTTGTATTGGTATGTTATGCTGATCACATTTACCATCCTCCTCCCTTACCTCTTCAATGAATATCCCATAGGCTCTACATTATGGACAAGGTATGTGTATGAAAACCCTTCTGAAAACAATTTGTTTCATTCACATTCACCACATAAACCACGGTATGAATACTGCTGTGTGCATGTTTTGCTAATCATCTGTATAATTACTCTTTTTTTGATTCACAGACTTCACCCTCCCTGCACCTCTGATGAATATAACAGGAAACCTGTTCGATCACCATGCACTGCAAAAATCATTCTGGCTATGAATACGGAGAACATCAACACATTAACATCAACACGCCAGAGGATTTATCCATTGGACTTGGGGCTCTGCTGGGAGTTTACCTCATATTTAGATTTTTTTTATTCTGCTTTGTCACTGAAATCATATGAAACACTGAGAACTAAAATATTGTGTTATTGTTGTTATTGTTATGTGTATTATTATTATTATTAATACTAATAATAACAGGGGAGGGGGGTAGTTCAAAAATGAACCCCAAAAGGTTCTTCAAAAGGTTATTCGGGGCTCCATTGAAAGGGGTTCTTTGAATAACCTTTTTAAAGGGTCCTTTAAAGAACTTATAGGGGTTCCCCCACAGTTTCAATTTGAAGAACCCTTAAATGATACTCCAGGATCCTTTTCTTTTTAGATTGTAGGCTAGTGCGTGATAGTCTACCCCGGAGGAGTAAGATCTCCATTCTACCACGGTAATGCCATATTCCTCCGTTATTATAGAACACACATACGCCACCCGCTCCCCCTGTCTCCATCACATTCCGCCGTCTCTCCTCCCTCATCCGCCGCTGGCCAGCCCCCCCTACCGAACACCGGATTTTGAGCGCGTGCACTAGGTCGGCTTGCTCGAGCATCCACACCGGGACACAAATGGAAACCCTTAGGGGAAACTCACAAATAAGAAGTCCTGCCCCGGTAAAACAGTCGTTGTCGGACAAAATGGAGCAACAATAGCGTCGTTTTCTTCCCGTCCTTCCTTCATAATTTA
The DNA here is from genome assembly GCA_031479575.1 of Coregonus ussuriensis. Taxonomy (NCBI): domain Eukaryota; kingdom Metazoa; phylum Chordata; class Actinopteri; order Salmoniformes; family Salmonidae; genus Coregonus; species Coregonus ussuriensis. Next base: position 139,195,458 of record CM062494.1, on the reverse strand, counting down.
GTCGTTACATCGTTCCGAAGCGGGCAACGCGCGTCCCGTAGTTACACCAGTCTAGGCTACCGACCGACTGATTATTGTTCACCTGCGAAGTGCTACGGACGGATTTGTGTACGCAGAAGATGATATAACGCACATTGAAGACGACCTGAACGGGAACGTGTAACTGGAGCCGCGCGAAGAAGGAGCATGAAGTTTGCGGTTGCAGTGTTGTGGCTGTTGTGGTTCTCGGTCGGCGACGCCACTATTGAAGGTAGGCAGAAGGGATACGATGCGCTTCATAGTCAACGCTACAGAAACTGCAGGGCCTAATATACAGCGGTTTGAGTGAAATCCTTTTCTCTGTGAATGGATTGTTGTTCTATATAGCCAGCTTGACGTGTAGCCTACCCGGCAGTGTCCACTTTGCAATCAGATAGACCTTATTGATTTGATTTCAAACGGGACACCGTGAACCGTTAGACAGAACCGTCCCATTCTCTCCCACCAATGCAGTGCCAATAAACCGTTAGGTTTATCCGTTAGATCAAGTGAAGCAAATGTTATGTAGGCTATACAAGCTACAGAAAATGATTTATTTAACGGGTGGGTGTGTAGCGCCATCCTGGGTCGAGTGAAGGACTCGTCCCCCTTGATTACAAAACAAAAACAATAACAAACTAACAAATCAACAATTAATAGGCAGCGTACAGCTATTGCCGATCCTAAGTTAAAAATGAGTCTACCTACTATTGTGTTGCTTGACTCAAGCCATGCGTTACATAAAGACAGTGCTACACATTGTCTGCATAGTTTATATCAGGCCCATGTGACAATATGGAGGGGTTGGGCTCAGTTCACTTCTCTATTCAGTCCACTCAGCGTTATCTGTGTGTGTGTTATCTATCGTTCTTCTATAGTGTAGTAGACTGTATTACACACAGTAACAGATAGATGGTATATGATATATTGTAACATACAGTAACAGATAGATTGGATATGATATATTGTAACACACAGTAACAGATAGAAAGGATATTATATATTGTAACACAAACTAACTGATAGATGGGATATGATAGATTGTAACACACAGTAACAGATAGATGAAGTACGGTTGAGGATGGGTGTGTGTGTGTGTGTGTGTGTGTGTGTGTGTGTGTGTGTGTGTGTGTGTGTGTGTGTGTGTGTGTGTGTGTGTGTATGAATCTGCTAACCCCCGAGCCTTTACACCACTCTAATCTGGGAAATGGAGTCGCTGCAACGACCAGACATAAATCCTCACTGTAAACACAGCCACTGTGTGTGTTTGTTTGCGTGCGTGCTTGTGTGTGTGTGTACCTGTGTGTGTACCACAGTCTGCCCCCAGCTCTCTGTGCCAAACCGCTGACCTCAAACCATCAGGAGTCAAATAACAATCTGACCCGAGATACAGTACACTGCTAGGAAACAGTAGAGTATAGATACAGTATACTGCTAGGAAACAGTAGAGTATAGATACAGTATACTGCTAGGAAACAGTACAGTATAGATACAGTATACTGCTAGGAGACAGTAGAGTATAGATACAGTATACTGCTAGGAAACAGTAGGGTATAGATACAGCATACTGCTTGGAAACAGTAGAGTATAGATACAGTATACTGCTAGGAAACAGTAGAGTATAGATACAGTATACTGCTAGGAAACAGTACAGTATAGATACAGTATACTGCTAGGAAACAGTAGAGTATAGATACAGTATACTGCTAGGAAACAGTAGAGTATAGATACAGTATACTGCTAGGAAACAGTACAGTATAGATACAGTATACTGCTAGGAAACAGTACAGTATAGATACAGTATACTGCTAGGAAACAGTACAGTATAGATACAGTATTTTGCTAGGAAACAGTACAGTATAGATACATCATACTGCTAGGAAACAGTACAGTATAGATACAGTATACTGCTAGGAAACAGTAGGGTATAAATACAGTATACTGCTAGGAAACAGTACAGTATAGATACAGTATACTGCTAGGAAACAGTAGGGTATAAATACAGTATACTGCTAGGAAACAGTACAGTATAGATACAGTATACTGCTAGGAAACAGTACAGTATAGATACAGTATACTGCTAGGAAACAGTACAGTATAGATACAGTATACTGCTAGGAAACAGTAGGGTATAAATACAGTATACTGCTAGGAAACAGTACAGTATAGATACAGTATACTGCTAGGAAACAGTAGAGTATAGATACAGTATACTGCTAGGAAACAGTACAGTATAGATACAGTATACTGCTAGGAAACAGTAGGGTATAGATACAGTATACTGCTAGGAAACAGTAGAGTATAGATACAGTATACTGCTAGGAAACAGTAGGGTATAAATACAGTATACTGCTAGGAAACAGTACAGTATAGATACATCATACTGCTAGGAAACAGTAGGGTATAGATACAGTATATTGCTAGGAAACAGTACAGTATAGATACAGTATACTGCTAGGAAACAGTAGGGTATAGATACAGTATACTGCTAGGAAACAGTACAGTATAGATACAGTGTACTGCTAGGAAACAGTAGGGTATAGATACAGTATACTGCTAGGAAACAGTACAGTATAGATACAGTGTACTGCTAGGAAACAGTAGGGTATAGATACAGTATACTGCTAGGAAACAGTACAGTATAGATACAGTGTACTGCTAGGAAACAGTACAACCGAAACAGTCTGGCACAATGTGTGTACACACACACACACACACACACACACACACACACACACACACACACACATACATAAACACACACACGTGCACATAAACACACACACACACACACACACACACACACACACACACACACGTAAACATGTACACACACACGCCTCAAGGGAGGATGAGAGATGAGGGATATGGTTAATCTTTTTGAAAAGTGTTACATTCCTTAGGGGTCCTTGTCCCTTTGCATTGTGAGTAAACAACAGTTGCGACAGAGAGGTTGAGTAGACCTAGATGTCAAAGGTCTATATCTGGAGACCATCTGTGTGTGTGTGTTTTACGTCGTAGTGGACTGACCTTTTATAAACTCACAGTTACATCCACTGTCCATGGTGCTGAACTCTCCTATGTTTTACACTGTAGTAGACTGGCCTTTATACACTCACAGTTACATCCACTGTCCATGGTGCTGAACTCTTCTATGTTTTACAGTGCTTAGGCTATTTCTTCACTTTACAAACTCAGAAATGTTAACTATATGGCTGATTCTCTTAAAAGGGCAATCTGCAGTTGCGATATCCATCTTTGGATTTATACATTTTTAATATGTACCCATTGATTCTTGAAGAATATAACTTAGAAATGCCTCATGAGCTTAGTTCTTCTGTCAGAACCCAAAATATCAGCTTGTCCAGAGAGCTGATGCTAAGTTTGTTCGCAATGGCCCACCTGGGTGATACTTGGCTGCCATTTTGTGTCCGCAAGGCCATGTCCCACATCAGCAGTTTCACTGCGTGAGCTGACAAAACCCATTCATCTAATTGCAACTGGGAGAACATGTATTTTGCAATGAAAGGGTTAATTACTTCTCACGCTGACATGTAGCGGTGTTTCTATCTGTTCAGTTCTCCAGCACAGTGGTTGCATCCCAAATGATACCCTCTTCCCTGTATTGCCCCATAAGGCTCTGTTCAAAGTAGTGTACTATGTAGTGAATAGGGGGCTATTAGGGGCGCAGCCATTGTTTTAATCTCCCTTCTCGGTGGTAGGGAGCGCCATGGCTCTAATATGAGCAGATGGTGCCAGGGTCATGCGGCCGTACCATTGTGTGTTCCATGGGGTGTGTGTGTAGACAAAGTTTCACTCAAACAAAGTTCACTCAAACAAACTTTCAGTCAAACACCAAACACAGTCTCTGTCAAACAAAGCCTAGACGGTGAGAGACTGTAGATTCAACATCAGATTACACATCTAGACTTTGATATATGATGCAATGCAAAGGAATAACAGTCAGGCATTCAAGCATACACACACACACTTGAGGGAAATTTGGACAAGTCTTCCTTACTAAAAGGTGTGTGTGTTGTTGATGGTGTGTATTTCCGTGCACTCTTCTATCTTTTCCTAATGTGATTCTTCAGTATCTTCTGATGCTTATCCATAGCTTTATACTATACTGCATATTATTGTTAATCTACTTAGAAACCCACAGCCCTCTCTGTATCCCCTCTGTCTCTCTCTCTCTCTCTCTCTCTCTCTCTCTCTCTCTCTCTCTCTCTCTCTCTCTCTCTCTCTCTCTCTCTCTCTCTCTCTCTCTCTCTCTCTCTCTCTCTCTCTCTCTCTCTCTCTCTCTGGGCTACAGGAACCATACAGTGTGATTTATTTTGCTATTGCCAGTGTAGGTGATAGTATATTGCTGTTCCATCCATAAACCCATCACCAGGATAGAGAGACACACATACGCATGCGCACACACACACACACACACACACACACACACACAGACAACACAACACAAAATGCACAAACACCATCAACATGATGGAGAGTCCCACTCACCCCTCCCATGCAGACTCTAGCTACAGCACTATTGTATTGGTTAATCTCCTCTAGTTATCATGGCCCTTCAGAGAGATAGAGATGTGTAGGGATGTGTAGAGGATTTAGGGTTGTTTAGGGGTGTGTAAAGGTGTGTATGGATGTGTAGGGGTGTGTAGGGATGTGTAGGGATGTGTAGGGTTGTCTAGGGATGTGTAGGGGTGTTTACGGGTGTGTAGGGGATTTAGGGTTGTTTAGGGGTGGATAAAGGTGTGTCTCTCTCTCTCTCTCTCTCTCTCTCTCTCTCTCTCTCTCTCTCTCTCTTCTGTCTCTCTTTCCTCTGTCTCAGAGACAATGAAAGGGTAATGTGAGGCTAGTGGTGTGGGTCCCTCAGTCTCTGTCCTCCTCTTATCTGCTCTCTCCACATCCATCCCTCTCTCTCTATCCCTTTCTCTCCCCCCATCCCTCCCTCTCTATCTCACACCAGGGGCTGAGCCACAGCCAAACACCACACACTAATACCAGTGAGCTCTCAAAGCATTTACAGTTTTTCTCAATTGCTAAAACACTAAAACCCATTGGCTGAACAAAGTTCTCAGTTGCCTGGACTCATTTAGCTAATTATGCAGTCTGTTGTCAATACTTTTGTCACGTACGTTCATCGACGGGTCAGACCAAGGCGCAGCGTGATGTGCGTACATGTTTATTTGGAACGAATAAACAACCGACAAAACAACAAACCAACGAAACGTGAAGTCCAAGGCAGCACCTACACAACATACCTTAACCGGAACAAGATCCCACAACCCACTAGTGCCAATAGGCTGCCTAAGTATGGTCCCCAATCAGAGACAACGAGCGACAGCTGCCTCTGATTGGGAACCACACCGGCCAACATAGAAATAGACATACTAGATTCTACAACATAGAACTAACACAACAAGGAATACACACACCCTGACTCAACATATAAGCGTCCCCTGAGTCAGGGCGTGACAGTACCCCCCCCCAAAGGTGCGGACTCCGACCGCGCAACATAAACAAAACAGGGTAGGGGCGGATCCGGCTCCGGGCGTGACCACCACCTATTCTCCGCCTCCCTGTTGTGCCCCTGGTCTGGTCTGGACCTCGGCGCGCTGCTTCCCCTCTCCTTCCTCCCACAAAGTACCAAGCCCTGTCTGGACCCTGGTGTGAGAGACCCCGAACCTGGAGAGGGGCTGACGTCTGGGTCTGGACTGGAACCGCTGACTGGAGCTGAACCCGACGACGGTGGAGCGAACTGCTCTGGCTCCGGAGTAGAGCCGCTGACCGGAGCTGGATCAGGCACCGGTGGAGCGGACTTCTCTGGCTCCGGAGTGGAGCCGCTGACCGGAGCTGGACTGGACCCCGGTGGAGCGGATTGCTCTGGCTCCATAGTGGAGCAGCTGACCGGAGCTGAACTGGGCACCGGTGGAGCGGACTGCTCTGATTCCGGAGTGGATCCGCTGACCGGAGCTGGACTGGACCCGGTGGAGCGGATTGCTCTGGCTCCAGAGTGGAGCAGCTAACCGGAGCTGGATCAGGCACCGGTGGAGCGGACTGCTCTGGCTCCGGAGTGGAGCAGCTGACCGGTGCCGGACCAGGCACCGGTGGAACAGGCATGGGCCGTGCCGGACTGGACACACGCACCACTGGTCTGGTGCGAGGAGCAGGCACGGGCCGGACCGGACTAGGAACACGCACCACTGGCTTGGTGCGAGGAGCAGGAACAGGCCGGGCCGGGCTGGCGACGCGCACCACTGGCTTGGTGCGAGGGGCAGGAACAGGCCGGACCGGGCTGGCGACGCGCACCACTGACTTGGTGCGAGGGGCAGGAACAGGTCGAGCCGGGCTGGCGACGCGCACCACTGGCTTGGTGCGAGGTGCAGGAACAGGCCATACTGAGCTGGCGACGCGCACCACTGACTTGGTGCAAGGGGCAGGAACAGGCTGGGCCGAGCTGACGACACGGACAAATGACTTGGTGCGAGGGGCAGGAACAGGCCGGGCCGGGCTGGCGAAGCGCACTACTGGCTTGGTGCAAGGGACCGGAACAGGCCGGACCGGGCTGGCGACGCGCACCACTAGCTTGGTGCGAGGGGCAGGAACAGGCCGGGCAGGGCTGCGAAGGCAGACTGGAGGTCTGGAGCAGAGAGCTGGCACAACCCATCCTGGCTGGCTGCCCACTTTCGCACTACACGTGCGGGGCGCTGGCACAGGACGCACTGGGCTGTGCACGCGCACTGCCGATACAGTTCGTAGAACTGGCGCAGGATATGCGGGACCGAGGAGGCGTACTGGAGACCAGGAGCGTTGAGCCGGCACACCCCGTCCTGGCTGGATGCCCATCTTCGCACGGCACGTGCGTGGTGCAAGCACAGGACGTACAGGACTGTGCCGGCGCACTGGCGACACAGTACGTAGCTCCGCATAACATGGAGCTTGCCCAGTCATACGCTTTCTTGCGTGAGTATGGGCAGTTGGCTCTGCTCTAACCCTAGGCTCCGCCAACCACCCTCTTAGCCCCCCCCCCAAAAAAAATATTGGGGCTGTCTCTCGGGCTTCTTCCTCGACCGGCTTCCTCTGTGCTGCCGTTGCTCCTCTCCTGCCTGGGCATCTACCTTTGCCCATGGCCCTTTCCCCGCAAATATCTCCTCCCATGACCACCATTTGCCCACCTGTGACATGGCAATTCTCTCTTCCTGGGCAAGCGGCTTGGTCCTCGTTTGGTGGGATCTTCTGTCACGTACGTTCATCGACGGGTCAGACCAAGGCGCAGCGTGATGTGCGTACATGTTTATTTGAATGAATAAACAACCAACAAAACAACAACCCAACGAAACGTGACGTCCAAGGCAGCACAACACAACATACCTTAACCGGAACAAGATCGCACAACCCACTAGTGCCAATAGGCTGCCTAAGTATGGTCCCCAATCAGAGACAACGAGCGACAGCTGCCTCTGATTGGGAACCACACCGGCCAACATAGAAATAGACATACTAGATTCTACAACATAGAACTAACACAACAAGGAATATACACACCCTGACTCAACATATAAGCGTCCCCTGAGTCAGGGCGTGACAACCTTAAACCATTTCACATGGTAAAACACAATTTACAGATCTCACTTAAACTTTTCAGCAAAACTCTAAACACATTCTCATTCTCAAAACACATTCTGCACTCTAATGCACATGTCATCCATACTGGTAAACACAAGTGGCAACAATCAAATACAAATAGAGAACACATGTCATTGATTGAACACAACCACTCAAAATTGATTTAACCTGTTTCAAATGATGCGACACAACCAATATAAGCCAGTTCAGAGAGCAAACAGGTTGTTGAAGGTGGGAAGGAGAAAGTCTGAGAATGTATAGAAGAAACAATGTGAGAGGATGAGGACGAGTGCGTATTCGAGGTGGGCGACGAGGAGGAAGAGGAAGAGGAGGATGAAGAGGAAGAGGAAGACAAAGAGTGGAAATATCTGATGAAATTTGAGCAACAGTCATAGACCATGTCCTTGTCCATGGACTGACAATGAGGGAAGCAGGACTTAGAGTGCAACCCAATTTGAGACGATTTTCTGTGTCCACTATAGTAAGGACATTCAGAGAAGAGAACAGGTACAGTATACTACTGTATTTTTGTAATGCAAATTTACTTTACTACACTATATGCAGCTGTTTCAATAGACATTTGTAAAGTTACAGTTTTTGCCCATTGCTTACACACTAAAACCGAATGCTTAGACCAAAGCCTCAATACCTAAACTCCTTGTAGCATACCTTAACCCTCCCGTTGTCCTAGGGTCAAAATGACCCGCCACTGTGTTGAACCAACTTTATTTAATTTTTATATTTTTGGGATCATTTGTGAGAAGGAGGCAGTGAGACTTTAAAGAAAGTATCACTGCCTCCTTCTCACAAATGATCCAAAAAAACACTACACACGTTTTCTTACATTAGACACTTTGTTCAAAAACGAAATCACCTGTTATCATTGGGAAAACACTCTGTTCAAAATGCAAAACTTATCTGGCAATTGTATGCACTTACATACACACACCTGAAAACACTTGCACAGAAAACAGAACACCAATCAGTCTGAGCCTTAGCACTACAAATAGGCCTCAGGTAAGCCATTTTTAGAACTTTGCAAGCATGGAGGCAATTGGAGTCAGAGTAAGAGGAGGACGAAGAGAGAGAGGAGTCGGATGTGGAAGAGGATGTGGAAGAGGACGAGGACCAGTGCGGAGACGTATATCAGATGACATCAGGGCTACTCTGGTGGACCATGTGATAAATCATGGCCTGTCCATGAGGGAGGCTGGGCAAAGAGTCCACCCTAACCTCAGTCGCTACACAGTAGCATCGATAATAAGGACATTCCGACTGGAGAACAGGTATATCTTCAAGTTTCTACTCCAGACTGTACCTACTGTATGTGTCAGATGATTCTGTATCATATTACAGTATTACTGTACTAACTATACTATACAAAAATAGGGAGTGCTGTGAAGTACTGTATATGTAAAGGAATACCATTGTGATGTTGCAGTACTGTGTACAGTTTGAAAGTACAGAATGTGAAAAATAAACCTAACCAACGACATCTTGTGGTGGCATTTTCTACAGAATGGTTGGACGACCTCCTCAAGGTGGAAGGGAACAGCTCTTCACTCAACAACAAGAGCTTGCCATCATTGAAATGGTGCGAGAAAATAATGCGATCCAACTTCGTGAGTTGCAACAACGCATAATTGCAAATGGAAATGAATTCAACAATATCAACAGGGTCAGCATTTCTACACTAAGTCGCATCCTACAGAAACATAACTTCAGAATGAAGCAGCTGTACAGGGTGCCATTTGAGAGGAACAGTGTCAGGGTCAAGGATCTGCGCCATGATTATGTGCAGGTATGTGTCACTTTACTTTACATACTATATATTGTGATGTGGGAATGAGGGTTTATGCTGCCACCTGCCCTGCCTGTAGCTTGTAGTTTTGGTCTATACTCACCCAACCCAGCCCCTACTTGTGTGAAAATATAGACATTGTAGTTACTGTATGTGTTTTCAGCAACACTATTCAATATTTTCTGTTACAGACAGTTCTGGAGTTTGATGCCGCCGAACTGCCGCATGAGTTCATCTACGTGGATGAGGCAGGCTTCAATCTGGCCAAAACCAGGGGTCGGGGCCGTAACGTAGTTGGACAAAGGGCTGTTGTAAATGTCCCTGGGCAGCGTGGGGGAAATATCACCTTGTGTGCTGCAATTAGTGTCCAAGGAGTCCTGCATCATCATGCCACTCTAGGTCCCTATAATACAGGACAGATCATTGCATTTCTAGATGCACTACATGCAGTTGTGCAGGACAGACCACAGCAGCCCAGGTTTGTTGTCATCTGGGATAATGTTAGTTTCCACCGGGCTGCTCTGGTCCGAGATTGGTTCAACAACCATAATAATTTCACAGTTTTATACCTGCCCCCTTACAGCCCCTTTCTAAATGCAATCGAGGAATTCTTTTCAGCGTTGCGGTGGAAAGTATATGATCGGCAACCACATGCCCGCATGACTCTTCTGCAAGCAATGGAAGAGGCATGTGGAGACATTGAGGTGGGATCAATCCAAGGGTGGATTCGGCACACAAGGCAATATTTTCCCCGATGCCTAGCCCGCAAGGACATCGCCTGTGATGTTGACGAGGTCTTGTGGCCAGATCCGAACAGAAGGCGTGATCCATAAGCCCCCCCGCCCCCCACCACACACACGCACACACACACGCACACACACACAAAACAAGTATGTGTTTTTTCCCCCAATAGCAATTTATCCAGTAATTGTTTTGTTTTTTTACTTTTGTTTTGTTGCTAAATTTGATGTTAAGAATTTCTGTAAGAATGTTTGTTTTTTTGTAAAAACTTTTTTGTAAATACTGTTTGATTACTGCAGAAATTCTACTTTTGAGTTTTACAGAAGACAATGACAATAAAATGACAATAAAAATAGAAACACAAAGACTGCAGTGTTTTATATAAAGCCCATCAGTGTGTTGCTGGTGATATGAAAGAGTAATTCAAATGTTGCTTGTGTGTATGGTTTTGTTGCAAGAATTTCATTTTTAGAAAGGAGTGTTAAGTTTTAATTGCAGTGTTTCATTTTGGCATATATGTGAGTTGTTAATCTCCAAGTGCTATGTCTGATTGGCTTGTGTGTTGAGTTTTGACATAATGAGCCAAATTCTGCAAAAAGTGTGTAAGCAATAGGCAAAAACTGTAATCACTGTATGTATTGTACTGCATGAATATGTTTTGTAACTGCACAACTACTTTTTGTAGAATTGCAAGGCTGCCACATGCAGGTGGAAGGACAGCTATATTCACTCGGGAGCAAGAGGCCGTTATAGTTGGCATGGTCCTTCAAGATAATGCAATACGACTCAGAGAAATCCAGGAACGGGTGATACAAGACAACACACACTTCCAGGGAATCGACAGTGTGAGTAATTCCACAATTGACCGTGTCCTCCATCGTAACAGGATGGGAATGAAACAAGTATACAGAGTACCTTTTGAGCGCAACTCACCAAGGGTGAAAGAACTGCGAGCTCAGTATGTGCAAGTAAGTGTACATTCAGAAACATCAATGGGCAGTTTATGAACTTGTACCTCCCTCCATACTCGCCTTTCCTGAATCCGATTGAGGAGTTTTTCTCCTCTTGGAGATGGAAAGTGTATGATAGACAACCCTACATCAGAGTAAATCTGCTGCAAGCCATGGATTTAGCCTGTGGTGATATAGGTGAGGAATCATGTCAGGGCTGGATACGGCACACAAGAGGCTTCTTCCCCCGTTGCCTCAGGAGGGACAATATTGCTTGTGATGTCGACGAAGTGCTCTGGCCTGACCCAGCCCAAAGACAAGAAGAAGCACATTGATCACATGTTTACTCCTTTGATTTTTGTCCCTTTTAGTATTGTATACTGTAGTACAGTGCATTGTAGGCTGTATACTGTACAATGGACAAATTGTATGGCCCTGAACATTGTGCTTTCCATTTGTTAACAGTACTGACGGCTCAATAGATTTGGACTGGTTGCAGGTTCATATCAACAAAGAACAAGAATTACAGTATCACAGAGACAAAGGACAAGTTTGTGAGATGCAGGGTACAGTACTGTAAAAATAGGGGTACAAGGAGGAGGAAGAACAAAAAACTAAAGAGCAAAGCAGAGTAGTAATTTCTGATCAATTTTGAGCTACTATGATAGAACATGTTTTCGTTCATCAAAAGACAATGACGGAAACATATGAAATTTGTTTTGAGATTAAAAATGTACTTCTCCCTGAGAACTGTATGTTTTGAACAATGTGTTTTCTATTTTTCGGTGTATTGATCACTTTGTTTATGATTTGAGAGCAGTGTTTGATTTTGAACACAGGTAAAACTGTTTTGAGGCGAATGTTTCATTTTGCGAGAGGAGTCAGAGGTTTTGTAAATAGTGCTTGAAGATGAGGTTTTGTGTTTAATGTTTTCGGGAAATGGAGCAAGGTTTCAGAAATTGTGTTTTAGCAATTGAGAAAAACTGTAACACAATCAGTGTGTGTGTGTGTGTGTGTGTGTGTGTGTGTGTGTGTGTGTGTGTGTGTGTGTGTGTGTGTGTGTGTGTGTGTGTGTGTAAGTGTGTGTGTGTGTGTGTGTGTGTGTGTGTGTGTGTGTGTGTGCGTGTGTGTGTGTGTGTGGTTGTGTGTGTGTGTGTGTGTGTGTGTGTGTGTGTGTGTGTGTGTAAGTGTGTGTGTGTGTGTGTGTGTGTGTGTGTGTGTGTGTAAGTGTGTGTGTGTGTGTGTGTGTGTGTGTGTGTGCGTGTGTGTGTGTGTGTGTGTGTGTGTGTGTGTGTAAGTGTGTATCATTCAGTTCTCTGTATCTAAGACTAACATAGACTGTGACACTCACTACTCTAACCATCTAATGCAACATTGAGTGTATCTCTCTCTAGTCTAGAACCATTCTGACCTCTATAGTATCTTAAAGGTTGATGATGATGTCATGTTATTATGTGGGCCTACTTAATTCTCTAGTACTACGGCACACTTACTTAATCACACACACACACACACACACACACACACACACACACACAACCACTTACACACACACACACACACACACACACACACACACACACACACACACACACACACACACACACACACACACACACACACACACACACACACACACACACACACACACACACACACACACACACACACACACACACACACACACACACACACACACGAACACACACACACGTACACACAGACACTGAAGGGACAGAGAATTAGTAGGTCTGAGCTCTAAATGCATTTTTAGGTAAGGAAATGAAACATGCATGTCCTTCCTGCTTCATTCATCTTGTAAGGCAGTACTGTGTATAATCTGTTAGGACAGGGTGTTTGTGCTTCACTGTGTACTGTCCAGTGGATGAGTGAACATGTCGCTCTGTGCTCGACTAGAATTCCTGGGTGATTGTCTCCTTGTCTGAGGTGATCATGTCAGCGTGATCATTTCGTCAGTCTGGGGAGCTCAGAGGTGTTCTCTGAGCCATGGCCAGCTGTCTGTGTGTGTGTGTTTCTGTGTGTGTGTGTGTGTGTGTGTGTGTGTGGGTGTGTGTGTCTGTGTGTGTGTGTTCATGCCATACTCTGCCTCTACCTTACTGAGATTATTTCTCCATTGCTTTGGTTTTGTTTCTATAAAGACATTTTCCTTGTTAGCTAACCGTCTCAATTCAATTCAAAGGTCTTTATTGGCATGGGAAACATATGTTTACATTGCCAAAGTAAGTGAAATAGAAAATAAACAAAAGTGAAATAAACAATAAAAAATGAACAGTAAACATTACACTCACAAAAGTTCCAAAATAATAAAGACATTTCAAATGTCATATTATGTCTATATACAGTGTTGTAACAATGTGCAAATAGTTAAAGTACAAATGGGAAAATAAATAAACATAAATATGGGTTGTATTTACAATGGTGTTTATTCTTCAATGGTTGCCCTTTTCTTGTGGCAACAGGTCACAAATCTTGCTGCTGTGATTGCACACTGTTGTATTTCACCCAATAGATATGAGAGTTTATCAAAATTGGATTTGTTTTCTAATTCTTTATGGGTCTGTGTAATCTGAGGGAAATATGTGTCTCTAATATAGTCATACATTTGGCAGGAGGTTAGGAAGTGTAGCTCAGTTTCCACCTCATTTTGTGGGCAGAGTGCACATAGCCTGTCTTTTGAGAGCCAGGTCTGCCTACGGCGACCTTTCTCAATAGCAAGGCTATGCTCACTGAGTCTGTACACAGTTAAAGATTTCCTTAATTTTGGGTCTGTCACAGTGGTCAGGTATTCTGCCAATGTGTACTCTCTGTTTAGGGCCAAATAGCATTCTAGTGTGCTATATATTTTTTGTTTATTCTTTCCAATGTGTCAAATAATTATATTTTAGTTTTCTCATGATTTGGTTGGGTCTAATTGTGTTGCTGTCCCTCTCTCCATTTTCTCTCTCCTTTCTCCCTCTCTCTCCTCTCTCTCTCTCTCGCTCTCTCTCCTCTCTCTCCTCTCACTCTCTCTCTCCTCTCTCTCTCTCCTCTCTCTCTCTCTCCTCTCTCTCTCTCGCTCTCTCTCCTCTCTCTCTCCTCTCTCTCGCTCCCTCTCCTCTCTCTCCTCTCTCTCCTCTCACTCTCTCTCTCTCTCTCTCTCTCTCTCTCTCTCTCTCTCCATAGCTCCGGAGGAGTTTGTGTCTCTGGCTGAGATGGAGGATGCCTTGTTGAGGAACCTGTTTAGAGGGTATCAGAAATGGGTCCGACCCGTTATGCACGCTAACGACACCATCACAGTACGCTTCGGACTCAAGATCTCACAGCTGGTGGATGTGGTGAGAACACACACACACACGCCTTACACTCCCCTGTGAGAGAGGAGAGGATGACAGCCAGGGTATATGACATTGGAGGGAAGGGTCCTGATCTATTCTACCGTGTTACCATGGTTCTGATCTGTCCTACTGTCTTACCATGGTCCTGATCTGTCCTACTGTGTTACCATGGTTCTGATCTGTCCTACTGTCTTACCATGGTCCTGATCTGTCCTACTGTGTTACCATGGTCCTGATCTGTCCTACTGTCTTACCATTGTCCTGATCTGTCCTACTGTGTTACCATGGGCCTGATCTGTCCTACTGTGTTACCATGGTCCTGATCTGTCCTACTGTCTTACCATGGTCCTGATCTGTCCTACTGTGTTACCATGGTCCTGATCTTTCCTACTGTGTTACCATGGGCCTGATCTGTCCTACTGTGTTACCATGGTCCTGATCTGTCCTACTGTCTTACCATGGTCCTGATCTGTCCTACTGTCTTACCATGGTCCTGCTCTGTCCTACTGTCTTACCATTGTCCTGATCTGTCCTACTGTATTACCATGGTCCTGATCTGTCCTACTGTCTTACCATGGTCCTGATCTGTCCTACTGTGTTACCATGGTACTGATCTGTCCTACTGTGTTACCATGGTCCTGATCTGTCCTACTGTCTTACCATGGGCCTGATCTGTCCTACTGTGTTACCATGGTCCTGATCTGTTCTACTGTGTTACCATGGTCCTTATCTGTCCTACTGTCTTACCATGGTCCTGATCTGTCCTACTGTGTTACCATGGTCCTGATCTGTCCTACTGTCTTACCATGGTCCTGATCTGTCCTACTGTCTTAACATGGTCCTGATCTGTCCTACTGTGTTACCATGGTCCTGATCTGTCCTACTGTGTTACCATGGTCCTGATCTGTTCTACTGTGTTACCATGGTCCTTATCTGTCCTACTGTCTTACCATGGTCCTGATCTGTCCTACTGTGTTACCATGGTCCTGATCTGTCCTACTGTTTTACCATGGTCCTGATCTGTCCTACTGTCTTACCATGGTCCTGATCTGTCCTACTGTGTTACCATGGTCCTGATCTGTCCTACTGTGTCACCATGGTCCTGATCTGTCCTACTGTGTTACCATGGTCCTGATCTGTCCTACTGTCTTACCATGGTCCTGATCTGTCCTACTGTCTTACCATGGTCCTGATCTGTCCTACTGTCTTACCATGGTCCTGCTCTGTCCTACTGTGTTACCATGGTCCTGATCTGTCCTACTGTCTTACCATGGTCCTGCTCTGTCCTACTGTCTTACCATTGTCCTGATCTGTCCTACTGTATTACCATGGTCCTGATCTGTCCTACTGTCTTACCATGGTCCTGATCTGTCCTACTGTGTTACCATGGGCCTGATCTGTCCTACTGTCTTACCATTGTCCTGATCTGTCCTACTGTCTTACCATTGTCCTGATCTGTCCTACTGTGTTACCATGGTCCTGATCTGTCCTACTGTGTTACCATGGTCCTGATCTGTCCTACTGTCTTACCATGGGCCTGATCTGTCCTACTGTGTTACCATGGTCCTGATCTGTCCTACTGTGTTACCATGGTCCTGATCTGTCCTACTGTCTTACCATGGGCCTGATCTGTCCTACTGTGTTACCATGGTCCTGATCTGTTCTACTGTGTTACCATGGTCCTTATCTGTCCTACTGTCTTACCATGGTCCTGATCTGTCCTACTGTGTTACCATGGTCCTGATCTGTCCTACTGTGTTACCATGGTCCTGATCTGTCCTACTGTGTTTCCATGGTCCTGATCTGTCCTACTGTGTTACCATGGTCCTGATATGTCCTACTGTGTTACGGTACATTTTAGCACTATGGACATCTCTACCATCCTCCTATCCACTACCTCTCCTTTTCCCCTGTCCCTCTGCCTGGTGGAGTTGATTACTGGAGTTCTTTTGAGAAGAGGGGATGACAGGAGGAGGACAGCAAGAGAGGGAAAATGAGGGAAATGAGAGAAAGGTGGTTAATTTGACAGCAAGGGAAGATACAGGGAGGAGAGAAAGGAAAAGAGTGGAGCGAGGGTTATCCTAAAAGGATGGAGTTAAGGATAGGAGAAAATATGGTTATTCTGAGAAAAAGGAGTGAGGAAAGGGGGTAGAGGGGAAGAGAGAGGAGGTAGAAGAGGTTTTAAAGTTTCCTCTCTCTCACCCTCTTGCTCTCTTTCTTTCTCTCTCTCTCTCTCTCTCTCTCTCTCTTTCTGTTTCTAATGGGACCATCAGGCCGAGAGGAGCTAGATAGCATCAATAATTTACACTGACCTCCACAGACACACACACACACACACACAAACGGGCATGCACACATGCAAGCACGCGCGACCACTCTCATTCTCTCTCTCTCTCTCTCTCTCTCTCTCTCTCTCTCTCTCTCTCTCTCTCTCTCTCTCTCTCTCTCTCTCTCTCTCTCTCTCTCTCTCTCTCTCTCTCTCTCTCTCTCTCTCTCTCTCTCTCTCTCTCTCTCTCTCTCTCTCTCTCTCTCTCTAAATGTTTCTCTCTTCCTGTCTCTATCTTTGCTCTCTCTCACACAGACGACTGTCTGAACCACATGTGTTCCTAGTCCTTGTGTGGAAGGCAGTCACTCCTCTCTCACATTCCTGTATTGATTACATACTGCCACCTTTTGGTCATTTAACCAAAATGCACCAATCTGCCTAAAACCCACCGTTGACCATTAATGATTCAGTCATTCTGCCCCACTGCCTTTCTGGGACACAGAGAAACAATGCGTGCCATGGATTTTCACTCCAGTCTAATTTGACTGACATCCTTCTAAACTTCTTCAACTTCTACCCACACATTCTGTCTTTCATCAAATACGTTGCTTTTATTAATGCATTCGTTGTTCATAATACATACTTCTTCTCCCCTCTTCTTGTTCTGACAGGATGAGAAGAATCAGCTAATGACTACTAATGTCTGGCTATGGCAGGTAAGGACCAATCAGCTCCTGACTTCTAATGTCTGGCTATGGCAGGTAAGGACCAATCAGCTAATAACTACTAATGTCTGGCTATGGCAGGTAAGGACCAATCAGCTAATGTCTGACAATGGCAGGTAAGGACCAATCAACTCCTGACTACTAATGTCTGGCTATGGCAGGTAAGGACCAATCAGCTAATGAATACTAATGTCTGGCTATGGCAGGTAAGGACCAATCAGCTAATGACTACTAATGTCTGGCTATGGCAGGTAAGGACCAATCAGCTAATTACTACTAATGTCTGGCTATGGCAGGTAAGGACCAATCTGCTAATGACTGACAATGGCAGGTAAGGACCAATCAGCTAAAGACAGCTAATGTCTGGCTATGGCAGGTAAGGACCAATCAGCTAAAGACAGCTAATGTCTGGCTATGGCAGGTAAGGACCAATCAGCTAATGACAGCTCTACACAGGGCAATGCCCTGGGGCATTGGGATATTTTATTAGACCAGAGGAAAGAGTGGCTCCTACTGGTCCTCCAACACCACTACCAGCAGCATCTGCTCTCCCATCCAGGGACCGACCCTGCTTAGCTTCAGAGGCCAGCCAGCAGTGGGATGCAGCTGGCTAAGCTACTGTAAGCTACTGTACGCAACAATGTCTTCATAGAGCTTCACAATGTCTTCATAGAGCTTCACTTGTCTCTATAAGACTTCATTGTGGTATTGTATTGATGTAGCAGTTTTATACCTCAGCAGTTCACGCCTGTATTGGTATTATTGTATGTTGTTATTGTAGGACTGGGTAGATGTAACATTGTTATTTTGTATGTTATAATAGTGTTATATTGTATGTAATAATGTTATGTTATAATGTTATTGTATAATATTAAGGGTTAATGTTATGTTATAATGTTAAGGGTTAATGTTATGTAATATTGTATGTTATAATGTAATGTTCATTGTTATGTAGGAGTGGGTAGATGTGAAGCTCCAGTGGAACCCAGATGAGTATGGAGGAATCACCTCTATCAGAGTTCCCTCTGAAACAATATGGCTGCCGGACATCGTCCTCTATGAGAAGTGAGTGCACACTGCTTCCTGCTTCCTGCTTCCCGCTCCCTATGGGCTCAGCTCTGTGTTTTCAGACTTTCTTTGATATTTTACTTTCCCTGAAAAATCAATGAATGCTTTTTTAGAACCAGTTTTACCGTTTAGATGCCCGTAAGACATCTCTTCACTCTAAATTATAATATAGTGAGGGCGGAGCTAGCATGTTGGAGTGAACGGCTGTGTGTGAGAGGCTCCCGCAACTTTTTTGCGAAATAATCTAACCTAACTTACTTTATTGCACTTGTTACAACAAACTTTTCTTTCTAATACAATATTGTAACTTTCTATGTGAAAATGCCTAGTAATAAGCGACCAAAGGACAATAAATCCACATCAGAGGCCTACTCCCCACCAAACAACGAGACAAACATGGCGGAAGGCACAGGTAACAACGTGACACTTACAGAACTTACCCGGGCTTTGGGAGAACTACGTGTTGCTATAGCGGAGGATCTTAAGGCTACTATTGCTGAACTGGACACTAAAATCGAGAGCACCATTCGAACGGTCGCTTCGCAGGGCCAGAGTATTGTGGACCTTGAGAAAGCTTCTGAATTCAACGCTGGTAGGATCGACGAGTTAGAGAAGCTATGCACGTCATTGCAGGATAATGTGCAGAGGCTTTCTGTGAAAGTGGTCGACCTGGAGGGCAGATCCAGGCGTCATAACCTTCGCGTGGTGGGTCTGGCAGAAGGGGTTGGGGCGGGCTCTCGCCCCACCGACTTCTTCGCCAAGCTACTGAAGGATGCAATGGGACCGGATGTTTTGGCGTCGGATCCCCTACTGGACCGTGCACATCGCGCCCTTGTCCCAGTGCCTGGACCGGGCCAGCGTCCTCGCCCAGTAATCATCTGTTGTCACAGTTTCAAGACCAAGGATCTTATCCTGCGCGAGGCTCGAATGAGGGGCAACCTGTTACATAAAGGGCACCCCTTTCGTGTCTATGAGGACTATGCGCCCGATGTGGCAAAGCACCGCGCTGGCTACAGAGATGTCATGACCAAACTCTACAAACTCCATCTTCGCCCAGCCTTGCTCTTCCCTGCAAGACTAAGAATTACCCCGCCTTCCGGGGAGAAGATCTGGCTCTCCTCGGTTCTGGACGCAGAGAAGTTTGTCCGGGAATATACACCAATCCCCCGTACAGGTTAGAGTGCCTTGTCATTGTGTGTTAAGGTCTGCTCACGGACTCGAATCCATACCATACCATAACGGGTGAAACCGTATTCAACGGTCTCAGCAAGGGCTACCGAGCATGTAATACGATGAGCTGACCAATGGAGGGTGGTCAGAGCTCTCACTTAACGTTAATTTCACTTTCATTCCGACTGGGTTTAGAGCGATGCCTGTTTGGGAGGCCTTCCAGGTCGGATCATTGACACTTTCGGATGGATATACTTATATTCCCCCATTTTTGTTTTGTTTCGTTATTTATTTTTCAATTCTTACATTATTCCTGTGCGTACATATAATAATAATTATTTGTACTTTATTATTATTTTCTCTTAGCATTTTAGTATTATGTACTTGTATATTTTAAATTTGTATAGATTATTATTCTGGGGTATGCATGTTTGTGTATGTAGATGTGTGTGTATGGATGTATGTGTGTATGCGTGTGTATGTATCTGTATATATTTAAGAATATTTATTTTATATGTATATTTTTTTTGGGTGTGTGTATGTATGTGTGCGTGTATACGTGTGTATATGTGTGTGTGTGTGCGTATATATATATATATACGTGTGTGTGTGTATGTATGTAGGTATACACATGTATGTATGTATGTATGTATGTGTGTGTGTGGATGTGTATGTGTGCACATATGTATTTTTTATTTTTTTTATTTTTTATTTACTTTGTTATTTTTTTGATTGGGGGGTACGTTCAATTTATCAAAATCCTTGTTCCCTTCTCCTAACCCACAATATGTAACTGTACTGCTGTCTATGTCGGTTACTGATGGTTTATGTTTAGACCGGTATTGCTTAGCAATAGAATCTTGTGATGATACATCTTGCTTATCTCAGGGATTGACCCAAGATTAACCTTAAGTGCGCAATATGTTTAAGTTGCAACTTATTCTGTTTAGGTTTATTAGATGCTAATTGAACACTTTAAGTGCGGGAGCCTCCTCAGTTCATATGTTAGTAGAAGTTCTAGGATAGTGAGAGGTGAGCGCATAGTTGGGATTTTATTTGTGTTTTACCTCTTGTTCGAGGTCGCGCCGTGCTTTTTTGGCATCGGCCAGACAATGTGTTTGTTATTTTTATTTTCATATTTTTTTCTGTCCTATGTGTGTATGCCTGTTAAATGTGGGTTGATGGGGGGGGTAAAGGTTGGGGAAAGTAGGGGAACAGGGTGGAGAGTAAAGGTGCTTGCGGGGGGGAGGGGTGGGTTGGATACTGCTCGGGTGTAGGTGCTACATATGCTGATCGTGATGGTTTGGTGCGCTTTCTTACCTTTTTAGTGAGTTACATGTTATGCAGGCCACCATAGGAACTACAAATGAGAGGAGGGCGGGACTTACATTCACTTCCTGGAATGTCAAGGGTTTAAACGAACCAATTAAGAGAGGCAGGGTCCTAGCCCACTTGAAAGCACTTTCGTCTGATATTATATTTTTGCAAGAAACCCATCTGAAAAACAAATCTCATAACAGACTTAAATGTAAGTGGGTGGGACAAGTGTATCACTCTAACTTCTCTGCCAAAACGAGAGGCACAGCGATTCTGGTACGGAAAGGAATTCCCTTTCTACATAAAACCACTATTGTGGATAAAGAGGGTCGTTATGTGATCGTAATAGGAGAGATCCATTCTACTTCTGTAACTCTACTAAATATCTATGGGCCAAACATTGATAACCCCTCTTTTTTCAAAAGAGTCCTTGCCCTGATTCCAGATATCTCCCATACTAATCTGGTCATTGGAGGGGACCTTAACTGTGTACTAGACCAATATTTGGATAGATCCTCTACCCGGCGAACCCCTACCTCCCATTCAAGCGAATTCTTGAATACCTACATAAAAAATTCTAACTTATTTGATATATGGAGGATCTCTAATCCTACGGGTAGGGAATACTCCTTTTACTCTCATGTTCACAATGTATATACTCGAATTGACTACTTTTTGGTTGATGCTAAACTACTCCCCTATACCTGTAATGTGAGATATCATGATATTATAATCTCTGACCACAGTCCACTCACCTTCTCCCTGAGATTGGGTGACATTGTACCAAACGAGAGGGTCTGGAGGTTGAATCCTCAGCTCCTCACAGAACCAACATTCTGTGAACATCTTAAAGACCAAATTACATTTTTCTTTGATACCAACGACAACACAGAGACTTCCCCAGCATTATTGTGGGAAACGCTGAAGGCTTATTTGAGAGGCTGTATCATCTCCTTTCAGACTGCCAGGAGTAGGCAAAACAGAAAACAATTGGTAGAACTGGAGGGACAAATTCACTTACTGGATAGGGAGAATGCTAGACATCCATCTATGGAGAAACATAAACAAATTATGTCTTTAAAATTTAAATACAATCAGATCCTCTCGGCTAAAATTGCTAAATCTTTTCTCTATGCCAAGCAAAAATATTTGGAGTTTGGTGACAAACCACACAAATTACTCGCCAGACAACTTCGAAAAAACGTGAGTGACCGAATGATTCACAAAGTTAAATCTGCATCTGGGGAATTACTCTCCTCCCCCAAAGACATCAATGACAGATTCCGTCAGTTTTATGAGACTCTATATACATCTAAAGCGGATCCTAACCCCTTAATTATGCAAAACTTTTTGGAGGACTGTAATCTTCCTGCCCTGAACCAGGAAGACTCTAACTTCCTGAATAAGGAAATATCTCTTGAAGAAATTAGAGAAACAATTAAATCTCTAAAGAGTGGCAAGACCCCGGGCCCAGATGGATACCCTGGTGAATTCTATAAAACATTCAGCAACATGCTATCTCCCTACCTGCACAAAATGTTGGTTCGGGCCAATGAGGATGGAGCTCTCCCATCTACTTTGGATGAGGCATTTATTACAGTTATACATAAGAAGGGTAAAGATCCGGAAGAGGTAGGGTCATACAGACCAATATCCCTCCTTAATACAGACCAAAAGATTTTAGCAAAAACTCTGGCTAACAGGCTTAGCACTTTAATTGGCAAATTGGTCCATTCGGACCAGACCGGCTTTATCCCTAATAGAAACTCATTCTTCAATCTCAGGCGCCTCTTCAACATTATGTATTCTCAGAGGTTACCTAACGTGGACCTTGCCGTTATATCTCTTGACGCCGAAAAGGCCTTTGACCAAGTTGAGTGGCCCTATCTATTCAAGGTCCTACAGAAATTTAATATTGGAAATGGGTTCATAAATTGGATCCAGCTTTTATATAGGAACCCCTGTGCGAGAATACTCACTAACCAATCAATGTCGCCCCGATTTAACCTTCACAGAGGGACAAGGCAGGGTTGTGCGCTGTCGCCTATGCTCTTCGCCCTAATTATTGAACCTCTCGCTCAAGCGATCAGATCTCATTCAGCAATACATGGCTATAATACTAAAGATACTCTAAATAAGATTTCCCTATACGCAGATGATATTCTCCTCTATGTAACAGAACTCCAAGCTAGTATTCCAGCTATTCTTGAGGTGATTAATTTGTTTGGTACCTTCTCGGGATACAGAATAAATTGGAACAAGAGTGAATTAATGCCCATACGGTTGCAAAACACCTCCTGGCTAGAACATCTTCCAGTTAAGTTATCTTCAGAAAAATTTATCTACCTTGGAATTGTAGTTACCAAACAATACTCCTTACTATTTAAAGAGAATTTCCCTTCTCTGATGCAAAATCTCAAGGCAAACATACAGTTTTGGAGAACTCTCCCAATTTCTCTGCTCGGAAGAATTAATGCCATTAAAATGGTCTTCCTCCCACAACTGCTCTACCTATACCAGAACATCCCAGTATTCATACCTAAATCATTTCATAAACAACTGGACTCTATTATCAATCCTTTCATCTGGGATTATAAAACACACAGGATAGGTAAAAAACACCTATGTAAATCCAAGATGGAAGGAGGATTGTCTCTCCCAAATTTTATATTTTACTATTGGGCCGCTAACCTCCGCGCTGTTACGTTTTTGCTGGATGACGCAACCCCGCCATCCAGCTGGCTTAGCATGGAGCGGGAGGAGTGTCACCCCTTCTCTATTGGTGCCGTGATTTTGTCACCTGTTAATCTGGAGATGTCACTTTACCATAACAATCCTATTATACATAGCACAGTCCGAATCTGGAAGCAAATTAAAGCCCACTTTGAGCTTAGACCAATATCATTCATGCTCCCTGTTGCCAGGAATCCCTCCTTTGCCCCCTCTAACCTTGATAACACCTTTGAGCGATGGGGAGCGTTGGGGATAAGTACCATAGGGGATTTATATATAGGAGGGACCTTTGCTTCCTTTGAAGCGCTGAGGGAAACTTATAACCTTCCCAGAAGTAACTTTTTCAGATACCTACAAATTAGAGACTATGTTAGAAAACACCTCCCAATATTTGAGAATGCTAAACCTTCCATGTTTGACGGATGCATAAAAATATGCCCCACCTCAGACAAACTGATATCTCGTCTATATGACGCTTTTCAATCTGTTAGCGCACCCTCTACTGATGCCATTAAGGCAAAATGGGAGGAAGAACTAGGGACTGACATTTCGGTGGCAGACTGGGAGGATAGCTTGGAGTATATCCACACCTGCTCCATTAACTCCAGACATCGTCTCATACAATTTAAGGTATTACACAGATTACACTATTCCAAAACTAAACTGCATAGGATATTTCCTGATACATCCCCTATGTGTGATAAATGTCAGGCTGAGCAGGGTACACTACTCCACTGCTTTGCCCTATGCTCTAGTCTGTATGGTTATTGGTGTGGAATATTTGGGGTCCTCTCTGAAGTTCTGGAGACTTCAATAGACCCAGACCCGCTTCTGATAATCCTGGGAGTGTCCGACTCCCTAAACGGATTATCCAACTCCCAAAAACAACTCATCTCTTACAGTCTCATCTCGGCCAAAAAAAAAATATTGTTGTTTTGGAAAAGGAGGGAAGCGCCCTCTACCAAATTATGGCTCAGCGAAGTGGCAAAAACTGTACACTTAGAAAGAATTAGATATATTCTGAACAATAAATTATCAACATTTGATCAAATCTGGCAGCCTTTCCTCTCTTACCTGGACCAGTCGGTGCTGTGAATTTGTACTTTTTAACGCACTCTCAATTGTCATATTTATATATACCTTTGGGCAGCGTGTGCTGGCCCCGACACTCGAGCAGTCGGGAGGGGAATAGGGTGGAATGGGGGGGGGGGGGGGGGGGGATAAAGGGGGGTATAAGTGGGGGGGTTACATCTACCCTTTTTCTTTCTACCTGTCCCTGTTCTGTATGTCGTGTTTTGTAATATTTGTTTTGTGTCCAGAACTCTGGGTCTTGTTGTTCATGTCTGTTCTCTTATGTTTAGATAAGAACTGTACACATGTCTTTCATTCCTATACACCATTCTTGTGTGTGTTCAATAAAACATATTTTAACAGATCAATTATAATATAGTGTATAACAGGGTACTTCTGACGACTTGTCTTTGTCCTCACTGCATTTGTGTTAGCAGGGTTAGCACGGAGGTCTATTGTAATCTCCTGCTAGTATCGTTTGAAGAAAACCAGCGCTAACACACAGCATCCTGCAAAGTTCAGTTTGTTCGTTGCAATAGGCGCATGGTCGTTTGCTGTGTGCTTTTAAAATGTGTCTAATAAACACAACTCACCGACTAACTTCCCCACCCCACCCTATCCCCCCCATCCATCCCTCCCTCTCTCCTCACCCCTCTCAGTGCTGACGGGCGTTTCGAGGGCTCTCTGATGACCAAAGCCATCGTGAGGTCAGACGGGACAATCAGGTGGACCCCTCCGGCCAGCTACAAGTCTTCATGCACCATGGACGTCACCTTCTTTCCCTTCGACAGGTGGGACTGACCTCTGGACACACACACGAACGCACACACACACACAACATACACACATGAACACACACATGAGCGCACGCACACACGCACGCATAGACACACACACAGGGAGACACATATACACACACACACATTAATTGACCAATCAATCCATCAGTCCTACCTGTCGGATGGGAAGAAGGTGACATCCATGATTATCTCTGTTTTTCACTTCATCACTGTCATTTATGTTCTTCTTCTCCTTTATCACTCACTCTCCCCTTCCCCCTGGTTGGTTGGTTGGTTGGTTGGCTGGTTGGTTGATTGGTTGATTGATTGGTTGATTGGTTGATTGGTTGATTGATTGATTGATCGGTTGGTTATTGGTTGATTGGTTGATTTGTTGGTTGACTGGTTGGTTGATTGGTTGATTGATTGATTGGTTGGTTGATAGGTTGGTTATTGGTTGATTGGTTGATTTGTTGGTTGACTAGTTGGTTTATTGGTTGATTGATTGGTTGGTTGATTGGTTGGTTGATTGGTTGATTTGTTGGTTGACTGGTTGGTTGATTGATTGATTGGTTGATTGGTTGGTTGGTTGGTTGATTGGTTGATTGATAGATTGCTTGGTTGATTGATAGATTGGTTGGTTTATCGATTGGTTGATTGGTTGGTTGGTTGATTGAGATGTGACTGGTGTAGATTTGCCTCTGCGGTCAGCTGTTAAAAAAACAACCTTTAAAAACGTTTTTTAACTTTACAATATAAATACTTTAATATAAAAGTCCATTTAACAACACAGACAGAACTGCAGACAATACAGACAGAATGTTTTCCCCTTCCCCAACACAGACAGAACTGCTCCATGAAGTTTGGCTCGTGGACCTACGACGGCAACATGGTCGACCTGGTCCTGGTCGACCACTACGTTGACCGCAAGGACTTCTTCGACAACGGTGTGTAGGAAAAATACTCTTGAAGTAAGATGTCTTGCTACTCCAAAAGCTCCAAGAGTCAAGCAACAAGTTCATTGTTCTAACTACAATAATATCTCACGGTATTATAGAGGTATAGAGGGAAACGTACGGCAGCTTAGTAAGCAGTTAATAAATGTCGGTTAGAGACACCATTTATACAAGAAACATGAGGGTGATGGTAACTAACCCGCTTTGTCTGTCTCTTCCCATCACAGTTAATCAAGACGTTAATCAGTATGAGAATGCCCTGTCT
>CM062494.1:139141125-139161125 GCA_031479575.1 Coregonus ussuriensis | reverse complement strand
GCCGGAATACAAGTCAACTCATCATGTACTGTAACTCCTCTCCAACGGTCCTCAAATCTCTCTTTTAACTCTCCAGATGAGTCCCAAATGCCACCCTATTCGCTACAGTGCCTAGTCAAAAGCAGTGCACTACATAGGGATTAGGGTACAATTTGGGATGAAACCTCCGTCGGCCCAGCCGAGGGGGCGCTGATGTGATGCTAGGTGATGGTGAGCTGCTTGTGCATGCAGGGTGAGATCAGACAGAACTGAAGCAGTGCATTTTTTACAGGCGGAGGAGGTCCGAGGATGAATGCACCGCTGATGATGAGAGACATTTGCGCACTACTTGTGATT
Source organism: Coregonus ussuriensis (assembly GCA_031479575.1). Classification (NCBI taxonomy): domain Eukaryota; kingdom Metazoa; phylum Chordata; class Actinopteri; order Salmoniformes; family Salmonidae; genus Coregonus; species Coregonus ussuriensis. Next base: position 139,160,789 of record CM062494.1, on the reverse strand, counting down.
GCAGACTGAGAGAAATAAAGAGAGAGAAGAGAGGGGGAGAGAGGGAGTGAGAGGGGCAAGAGAGAGCGAGAGAGAGAGGAGGAGAGAGAGCGACAGAGAGGGTGGGAGAGAGAGGGGGGAGAGGAGGAGAGAGGGAGAGAGGGGGAGAGAGAGGGGGGAGAGGAGGAGAGAGGGAGAGAGGGGGAGAGAGAGGGAGGGGGAGATAGAAAGGTACATAAGAAGGAATGGAGAGAAGTGGAGAGATGGTGAATATGGAATGGAGGGGGAGATTTTAACAAAGACAGAGGGAGAAACCTACTGGGCAAAATGTGATAGAATCAATGTTGTTTCCATGACATTTCAACTAAAACATCCAATGTGATGACGTTGATTCAATGTGGAAAACTGATTGGATTTGCAAAAAGTATTCAACATAAGGGAATTTCGTCTTTTATTCACCCAACTTTGAGCCTAAACCCAATGACATGGTGAAATGTTTGGTTGATTTCACATTGAATTCATAATAGTTGACAACTCAACCAAATGTAAATCAAAACTAGACGTTGAAATGACGTCTGTGTCCAGTGGGAAGGGTCAGGGAACGGACGTGTAACTTGAAAACTCAAAATGGCACCCTATTCCCTTAATAGTGCACGGGCTTCGGTCAAAAGTACTGCATATATAGATGGGTTGGTTGTTTAGCAACAAACCGACACGTGCGCAAATATGGGGCAAAGCAGACGGAGTTGGCTTAGACTGTTGACAACATGTAAACTATATTTAGTCTCCAATGTTTATTAAAAACATAAACATATTTACACAATAACCATTTGTTGTCTCTCAAATACATCATTGCAGTTGTTGGTTAGCTAGCTAGCGAATTTTTGCCATCGACATGAAATCAGTCAAAACACCTCAAAACAAGACATGGCATCAAGAACAAGATGAAACCAGCTGAAAGGAGCCACCTATGATTCCCCACATGGCAGCTTCTTCTCCCTGTTGCTAGCTATCTGGCCATCCAGAATCACAACAACTCATTGACTTCTGCCCCATTGAAGCGTGCCCATCGTTTTCCTGACGTTGTCAGCCAACCCTTCTATAGGAAGTAGGGTGCCTTTTGGGACACAGTCTAGAACACGTTGGTACTCTACAGGAAACCCTGCAGGGGTCGGGAGATAAAGGGTTTACCCTGTTCTACAGACTGCTATATCAGTCTGTTAATGCAGGACTAGTGAAGGCCCAGTGCTACAGACTGCTATATCGGTCTGTTAATACAGGACTAGTAAAGGACCAGTGTTACAGACTGCTATATCAGCCTGTTAATACAGGACTAGTAAAGGCCCAGTGCTACAGACTGCTATATCAGTCTGTTAATACAGGACTAGTAAAGGACCAGTGTTACAGACTGCTATATCAGTCTGTTAATACAGGACTAGTAAAGGCCCAGTGTTACAGACTGCTATATCAGTCTGTTAATGCAGGACTAGTAAAGGCCCAGTGCTACAGACTGCTATATCGGTCTGTTAATACAGGACTAGTAAAGGACCAGTGTTACAGACTGCTATATCAGCCTGTTAATACAGGACTAGTAAAGGCCCAGTGCTACAGACTGCTATATCAGTCTGTTAATACAGGACTAGTAAAGGACCAGTGTTACAGACTGCTATATCAGTCTGTTAATACAGGACTAGTAAAGGCCCAGTGTTACAGACTGCTATATCAGACAGAGTGTGAGAGAGAGACAGCGTGACTTCCGTCTCGCTTCCGCATTGTCTCCGTACTGCTGTGCTGTTTGTTGCTACTTGGCTACCTGCCAAACTATTCACGTTTTACTTTTAATAAACGTTTAATCAATCTCTGTGTTCAACAAATTTACCAACTTTTTAGTTTTGTCCTCACTCATCTTTTTTCGTTAAACTTTTTCACCCCGGACGTTTATCCCGAGACAGAAGAGTCATTTTCCTGTGCGTTTTAGCTGCCAACTTTACGTTATTTTCCTTTTTTCCATCGCAACTTTTTTCCCTTATTCAACTTTTTCACTCCGGACGCTTTATCTGGACATGGTTCATCAACATCTTCAACAGCCGAAGCTAAGTAGTAACATTAACATGATGTCTTCTAATTGCAGTCGCTGTACTCATAATATACAGGAGAATTCTCGCCTTACGGCGAGAATAGCTGTGCTACAAGCCCAGCTTCAGACGCAATCGTTAGGCAAGGGTAATCTCAGTGTAGGAAAGGAAGAAACAGCGTCTGTGCCACCAGTAAGTACAGACAGTAACGTTAGTATAAATCCCCCCGCACAGTCCCCGCAGCCGGACAACTTTCTCATGGCTTCTGGAGGGAAATACTGTTGGAATGCTCAACCGGTGTCGCTCATTCAGCCGACAGAAACCTTCAACCGGTTTTCCCCATTATGTAGCGAGTCGGAGTCTGAGTCTGAGTCTTCTCTAGTCTCTACTCCTCCCGTTACGGGTCTGAGACTCCGAAGGCTCCCACCATTAGCTCTGACAAATTGAAAACCCTAGTCATTGGCGACTCCATTACCCGCAGTATTAGACTTAAAACGAATCACCCAGCGATCATACACTGTTTACCAGGGGGCAGGGCTACCGACGTTAAGGCTAATCTAAAGATGGTGCTGGCTAAAGCTAAAACTGGCGAGTGTAGAGAGTATAGAGATATTGTTATCCACGTCGGCACCAACGATGTTAGGATGAAACAGTCAGAGGTCACCAAGTGCAACATAGCTTCAGCGTGTAAATCAGCTAGAAAGATGTGTCGGCATCGAGTAATTGTCTCTGGCCCCCTCCCAGTTAGGGGAAGTGACGAGCTCTACAGCAGAGTCTCAGCACTTAATCGCTGGTTGAAAACTGTTTTCTGCCCCTCCCAAAAGATAACATTTGTGGATAATTGGCCCTCTTTCTGGGACTCACCCACAAACAGGACCAAGCCTGACCTGCTGAGGAGTGACGGACTCCATCCTAGCTGGAGGGGTGCTCTCCTCTTATCTACCAACATAGATAGGGCTCTAACTCCTCTAGCCCCACAGTGAAATAGGGTGCAGGCCAGGCAGCAGGCTGTTAGCCAACCTGCCAGCTTAGTGGAGTCTGCCAATAGCACAGTCAGTGTAGTCAGCTCAGCCATACCCATTGAGACTGTGTCTGTGCCTCGATCTAGGTTGGGCAAAACTAAACATGGCGGTGTTCACCCTAGCAATCTTATTAGGATAAAGACCTCCTCCATTCCTGCCATTATTGAAAGAGATCGTGATACCTCACATCTCAAAATAGGGTTACTTAATGTTAGATCCCTCACTTCAAAGGCAGTCATAGTCAATGAACTAATCACTGATCATAATCTTGATGTGATTGGCCTGACTGAAACATGGCTTAAGCCTGATGAATTTGCTGTGTTAAATGAGGCCTCACCTCCTGGTTACACTAGTGACCATATTCCTCGTGCATCCCGCAAAGGCGGAGGTGTTGCTAACATTTACGATAGCAAATTTCAATTTACAAAAAAAAAATGACGTTTTCATCTTTTGAGCTTCTAGTCATGAAATCTATGCAGCCTACTCAATCACTTTTTATAGCTACTGTTTACAGGCCTCCTGGGCCATATACAGCGTTCCTCTCTGAGTTTCCTGAATTCCTATCAGACCTTGTAGTCATAGCAGATCATATTCTAATTTTTGGTGATTTTAATATTCACATGGAGAAGTCCACAGACCCACTCCAAAAGTCTTTCGGAGCCATTATCGACTCAGTGGGTTTTGTCCAACATGTCTCTGGACCTACTCACTGCCACAGTCATACTCTGGACCTAGTTTTGTCCCATGGAATAAATGTTGTAGATCTTAATGTTTTTCCACAAAATCCTGGACTATCGGACCACCATTTTATTACGTTTGCAATCGCAACAAATAATCTGCTCAGACCCCAACCAAGGAGCATCAAAAGTCGTGCTATAAATTCTCAGACAACACAAAAATTCATTGATGCCCTTCCAGACTCCTTCTGCCTACCCAAGGACGTCAGAGGACAAAAATCAGTTAACCACTTAACTGAGGAACTCAATTTAACCTTGCGCAATACCCTAGATGCAGTTGCACCCCTAAAAACGAAAAACATTTGTCATAAGAAACTAGCTCCCTGGTATACAGAAAATACCCGAGCTTTGAAGCAAGCTTCCAGGAAATTGGAACGGAAATGGCGCCACACCAAACTGGAAGTCTTCCGACTAGCTTGGAAAGACAGTACCGTGCAGTACCGAAGAGCCCTCACTGCTGCTCGATCATCCTACTTTTCCAACTTAATCGAGGAAAATAAGAACAATCCAAAATTTCTTTTTGATACTGTTGCAAAGCTAACTAAAAAGCAGCATTCCCCAAGAGAGGATGGCTTTCACTTCAGCAGTGATAAATTCATGAACTTCTTTGAGGAAAAGATCATGACCATTAGAAAGCAAATTACGGACTCCTCTTTGAATCTGCGTATTCCTCCAGGGCTTAGCTGTCCTGGATCTGCACAGCTCTGCGAGGGCCTGGGATCGGGAGAGACACTTAAGTGTTTTAGTACTATATCTCTTGACACAATGATGAAAATAATCATGGCCTCTAAACCTTCAAGCTGCATACTGGATCCTATTCCTACTAAACTGCTGAAGGAGCTGCTTCCTGTGCTTGGCCCTCCTATGTTGAACATAATAAACAGCTCTCTATCCACCGGATGTGTACCAAACTCACTAAAAGTGGCAGTGATAAAGCCTCTCTTGAAAAAGCCAAACCTTGACCCGGAAAATATAAAAAACTATCGGCCTATATCGAATCTTCCATTCCTCTCAAAAATTTTAGAAAAAGCTGTTGCGCAGCAACTCACTGCCTTTCTGAAGACAAACAATGTATACGAAATGCTTCAGTCTGGTTTTAGACCCCATCATAGCACTGAGACTGCACTTGTGAAGGTGGTAAATGACCTTTTAATGGCGTCAGACCGAGGCTCTGCATCTGTCCTCGTGCTACTAGACCTTAGTGCTGCCTTTGACACCATCGATCACCACATTCTTTTGGAGAGACTGGAAACCCAAATTGGTCTACACGGACAAGTTCTGGCCTGGTTTAGATCCTACCTGTCGGAAAGATATCAGTTTGTCTCTGTGAATGGTCTGTCCTCCGACAAATCAACTGTACATTTCGGTGTTCCTCAAGGTTCCGTTTTAGGACCACTATTGTTTTCACTATATATTTTACCTCTTGGGGATGTTATTCGAAAACATAATGTTAACTTTCACTGCTATGCGGATGACACACAGCTGTACATTTCAATGAAGCATGGTGAAGCCCCAAAATTGCCCTCGCTAGAAGCCTGTGTTTCAGACATAAGGAAGTGGATGGCTGAAAACTTTTTACTTTTAAACTCGGACAAAACAGAGATGCTTGTTCTAGGTCCCAAGAAACAAAGAGATCTTCTGTTAAATCTGACAATTAATCTTGATGGTTGTAAAGTCGTCTCAAATAAAACTGTGAAGGACCTAGGCGTTACTCTTGACCCTGATCTCTCTTTTGACGAACATATCAAGACTGTTTCAAGGACAGCTTTTTTCCATCTACGTAACATTGCAAAAATCAGAAATTTTCTGTCCAAAAATGATGCAGAAAAATTAATCCATGCATTTGTTACTTCTAGGTTAGACTACTGCAATGCTCTATTTTCCGGCTACCCGGATAAAGCACTAAATAAACTTCAGTTAGTGCTAAATACGGCTGCTAGAATCCTGACTAGAACCAAGAAATTTGATCATATTACTCCAGTGCTAGCTTCCCTACACTGGCTTCCTGTTAAGGCAAGGGCTGATTTCAAGGTTTTACTGTTAACCTATAAAGCGTTACATGGGCTTGCTCCTACCTATCTTTCCGAGTTGGTCCTGCCGTACATACCAATACGTACGCTACGGTCACAAGACGCAGGCCTCCTAATTGTCCCTAGAATTTCTAAGCAAACAGCGGGAGGCAGGGCTTTCTCCTATAGATCTCCATTTTTATGGAACAGTCTGCCTACCCATGTGAGAGACGCAGACTCGGTCTCAACCTTTAAGTCTTTACTGAAGACTTATCTCTTCAGTAGGTCATATGATTGAGTGTAGTCTGGCCCAGGAGTGTGAAGGTGAACGGAAAGGCTGGAGCAACGAACAGCCCTTGCTGTCTCTGCCAGGCCGGTTCCCCTCTCCACTGGGGTTCTCTGCCTCTAACCCTGTTGCAGGGGCTGAGTCACTGGCTTGCTGGTGCTCTTTCATGCCGTCCCTGGGAGGGGTGCGTCACTTGAGTGGGTTGAGTTACTGACGTGATCTTCCTGTCTGGGTTGGCGCCCCCCCCCTTGGTTTGTGCTGTGGTGGAGACCTCTGTGGGCTATACTCGGCCTTGTCTCAGGATTGTAAGTTGGTGGTTGGGGATATCCCTCTAGTGGTGCGGGGGCTGTGCTTTGGCGGAGTGGGTGGGGTTATATCCTTCCTGTTTGGCCCTGTCCGGGGGTTTCTTCGGATGGGGCCACAGTGTCTCCGGACCGCTCCTGTCTCAGCCTCCAGTATTTATGCTGCAGTAGTTTATGTGTCGGGGGGCTGGGGTTAGTTGGTTATACCTGGAGTACTTCTCCTGTCTTATCCAGTGTCCTGTGTGAATTTAAGTATGCTCTCTCTAATTCTCTCGTTCTCTCTTTCTCTCTGAGAACCTGAGCCCTAGGACCATACGTCAGGACTACCGGGCATGATGACACCTTGCTGTCCCCAGTCCGCCTGGCCTTGCTGCTATTCCAGTTTCAACTGTTCTGCCTGCGGCTACGAAACCCCTACCTGTCCCAGACCTGCTGTTTTCAACTCTTAATGATCGGCTATGAAAAGCCAACTGAGAGACCTGAGCCCTAGGACCATACGTCGGGACTACCGGCCGTGGTGACTCCTTGCTGTCCCCAGTCCGCCTGGCCTTGCTGCTATTCCAGTTTCAACTGTTCTGCCTGCGGTTATGGAACCCCTACCTGTCCCAGACCTGCTGTTTTCAACTCTTAATGATCGGCTATGAAAAGCCAACTGAGATTTATTCCTGATTATTATTTGACCATGCTTGTCACTTATGAACATTTTTGAACATCTTGGCATGGTTCTGTTATAATCTCCACCCGGCACAGCCAGAAGAGGACTGGCCACCCCTCATAGCCTGGTTCCTCTCTAGGTTTCTTCCTAGGTTTTGCCTTTCTAGGGAGTTTTTCCTAGCCACCGTGCTTCTACACCTGCATTACTAGCTGTTTGGGGTTTTAGGCTGGGTTTCTGTACAGCACTTCGAGATATTAGCTGATGTAAGAAGGGCTATATAAAATAAAATTGATTGATTGTTAATACAGGACTAGTAAAGGCCCAGTGTTACAGACTGCTATATCAGTCTGTTAATACAGGACTAGTAAAGGACCAGTGCTACAGACTGCTATATAGGTCTGTTAATACAGGACTAGTAAAGGACCAGTGTTACAGACTGCTATATCGGTCTGTTAATGCAGGACTAGTAAAGGCCCAGTGTTACAGACTGCTATATCAGTCTGTTAATACAGGACTAGTAAAGGACCAGTGTTACAGACTGCTATATCAGTCTGTTAATACAGGACTAGTAAAGGCCCAGTGCTACAGACTGCTATATCAGTCTGTTAATAGAGGACTAGTAAAGGCCCAGTGTTACAGACTGCTTTATCAGTCTGTTAATACAGGACTAGTAAAGGCCCAGTGTTACAGACTGCTATATCAGTCTGTTAATACAGGACTAGTAAAGGCCCAGTGTTACAGACTGCTATATCAGTCTGTTAATAGAGGACTAGTAAAGGACATGTGTTACAGACTGCTATATCAGTCTGTTAATACAGGACTAGTAAAGGACCAGTGCTACAGACTGCTATATCAGTCTGTTAATGCAGGACTAGTAAAGGACCAGTGTTACAGACTGCTATATCAGTCTGTTAATACAGGACTAGTAAAGGACCAGTGTTACTGACTGCTATATCAGTCTGTTAATACAGGACTAGTAAAGGACCAGTGTTACTGACTGCTATATCAGTCTGTTAATACAGGACTAGTAAAGGCCCAGTGTTACAGACTGCTATATCGGTCTGTTAATGCAGGACTAGTAAAGGACCAGTGTTACAGACTGCTATATCGGTCTGTTAATACAGGACTAGTAAAGGACCAGTGTTACAGACTGCTATATCGGCCTGTTAATACAGGACTAGTAAAGGCCCAGTGTTACAGACTGCTATATCGGTCTGTTAATACAGGACTAGTAAAGGCCCAGTGTTACAGACTGCTATATCGGTCTGTTAATACAGGACTAGTAAAGGCCCAGTGTTACAGACTGCTATATCAGTCTGTTAATACAGGACTAGTAAAGGCCCAGTGCTACAGACTGCTATATCAGTCTGTTAATACAGGACTAGTAAAGGCCCAGTGTTACAGACTGCTATATCAGTCTGTTAATACAGGACTAGTAAAGGCCCAGTGCTACAGACTGCTATATCAGTCTGTTAATACAGGACTAGTAAAGGCCCAGTGTTACAGACTGCTATATCGGTCTGTTAATACAGGACTAGTAAAGGCCCAGTGTTACAGACTGCTATATTGGTCTGTTAATACAGGACTAGTAAAGGCCCAGTTTTACAGACTGCTATATCGGTCTGTTAATACAGGACTAGTAAATGCCCAATGCTACAGACTGCTATATCAGTCTGTTAATACAGGACTAGTAAAGGACCAGTGTTACAGACTGCTATATCAGTCTGTTAATACAGGACTATTAAAGGCCCAGTGTTACAGACTGCTATATCAGTCTGTTAATACAGGACTATTAAAGGCCCAGTGTTACAGACTGCTATATCAGTCTGTTAATACAGGACTAGTAAAGGACCAGTGTTACAGACTGCTATATCAGTCTGTTAATACAGGACTAGTAAAGGACCAGTGTTACAGACTGCTATATCAGTCTGTTAATAGAGGACTAGTAAAGGCCCAGTGTTACAGACTGCTATTTCGGTCTGTTAATACAGGACTAGTAAAGGCCCAGTGTTACAGACTGCTATATCGGTCTGTTAATAGAGGACTAGTAAAGGCCCAGTGCTACAGACTGCTATATCGGTCTGTTAATACAGGACTAGTAAAGGCCCAGTGCTACAGACTGCTATATCAGTCTGTTAATACAGGACTAGTAAAGGCCCAGTGTTACAGACTGCTATATCAGTCTGTTAATACAGGACTAGTAAAGGACCAGTGTTACAGACTGCTATATCAGTCTGTTAATACAGGACTAGTAAAGGCCCAGTGTTACAGACTGCTATATCAGTCTGTTAATACAGGACTAGTAAAGGACCAGTGTTACAGACTGCTATATCAGTCTGTTAATACAGGACTAGTAAAGGCCCAGTGCTACAGACTGCTATATCAGTCTGTTAATACAGGACTAGTAAAGGCCCAGTGCTACAGACTGCTATATCAGTCTGTTAATACAGGACTAGTAAAGGCCCAGTGCTACAGACTGCTATATCAGTCTGTTAATACAGGACTAGTAAAGGCCCAGTGTTACAGACTGCTATATCGGTCTGTTAATACAGGACTAGTAAAGGCCCAGTGTTACAGACTGCTATATCGGTCTGTTAATACAGGACTAGTAAAGGCCCAGTGTTACAGACTGCTATATCGGTCTGTTAATACAGGACTAGTAAATGCCCAATGCTACAGACTGCTATATCAGTCTGTTAATACAGGACTAGTAAAGGACCAGTGTTACAGACTGCTATATCAGTCTGTTAATACAGGACTATTAAAGGCCCAGTGTTACAGACTGCTATATCAGTCTGTTAATACAGGACTATTAAAGGCCCAGTGTTACAGACTGCTATATCAGTCTGTTAATACAGGACTAGTAAAGGACCAGTGTTACAGACTGCTATATCAGTCTGTTAATACAGGACTAGTAAAGGACCAGTGTTACAGACTGCTATATCAGTCTGTTAATAGAGGACTAGTAAAGGCCCAGTGTTACAGACTGCTATTTCGGTCTGTTAATACAGGACTAGTAAAGGCCCAGTGTTACAGACTGCTATATCGGTCTGTTAATAGAGGACTAGTAAAGGCCCAGTGCTACAGACTGCTATATCGGTCTGTTAATACAGGACTAGTAAAGGCCCAGTGCTACAGACTGCTATATCAGTCTGTTAATACAGGACTAGTAAAGGCCCAGTGTTACAGACTGCTATATCAGTCTGTTAATACAGGACTAGTAAAGGACCAGTGTTACAGACTGCTATATCAGTCTGTTAATACAGGACTAGTAAAGGCCCAGTGTTACAGACTGCTATATCAGTCTGTTAATACAGGACTAGTAAAGGACCAGTGTTACAGACTGCTATATCAGTCTGTTAATACAGGACTAGTAAAGGCCCAGTGCTACAGACTGCTATATCAGTCTGTTAATACAGGACTAGTAAAGGCCCAGTGCTACAGACTGCTATATCAGTCTGTTAATACAGGACTAGTAAAGGCCCAGTGTTACAGACTGCTATATCAGTCTGTTAATACAGGACTAGTAAAGGCCCAGTGTTACAGACTGCTATATCAGTCTGTTAATACAGGACTAGTAAAGGCCCAGTGTTACAGACTGCTATATCAGTCTGTTAATACAGGACTAGTAAAGGCCCAGTGTTACAGACTGCTATATCAGTCTGTTAATAGAGGACTAGTAAAGGCCCAGTGTTACAGACTTCTATATCGGTCTGTTAATACAGGACTAGTAAAGGCCCAGTGTTACAGACTGCTATATCGGTCTGTTAATACAGGACTAGTAAAGGCCCAGTGTTACAGACTGCTATATCGGTCTGTTAATACAGGACTAGTAAAGGACCATTGTTACAGACTGCTATATCGGTCTGTTAATACAGGACTAGTAAAGGCCCAGTGTTACAGACTGCTATATCGGTCTCTTAATACAGGACTAGTAAAGGCCCAGTGTTACAGACTGCTATATCGGTCTGTTAATACAGGACCAGTAAAGGCCCAGTGTTACAGACTGCTATATCGGTCTGTTAATACAGGACCAGTAAAGGACCAGTGTTACAGACTGCTATATCGGTCTGTTAATACAGGACTAGTAAAGGCCCAGTGCTACAGACTGCTATATCGGTCTGTTAATACAGGACTAGTAAAGGCCCAGTGTTACAGACTGCTATATCGGTCTGTTAATACAGGACTAGTAAAGGCCCAGTGTTACAGACTGCTATATCGGTCTGTTAATACAGGACTAGTAAAGGCCCAGTGCTACAGACTGCTATATCGGTCTGTTAATACAGGACTAGTAAAGGCCCAGTGCTACAGACTGCTATATCGGTCTGTTAATACAGGACTAGTAAAGGCCCAGTGTTACAGACTGCTATATCGGTCTGTTAATACAGGACTAGTAAAGGCCCAGTGTTACAGACTGCTATATCGGTCTGTTAATACAGGACTAGTAAATGCCCAGTGCTACAGACTGCTATATCAGTCTGTTAATACAGGACTAGTAAAGGACCAGTGTTACAGACTGCTATATCAGTCTGTTAATACAGGACTATTAAAGGCCCAGTGTTACAGACTGCTATATCAGTCTGTTAATACAGGACTATTAAAGGCCCAGTGTTACAGACTGCTATATCAGTCTGTTAATACAGGACTAGTAAAGGACCAGTGTTACAGACTGCTATATCAGTCTGTTATAAGAGGACTAGTAAAGGCCCAGTGTTACAGACTGCTATTTCAGTCTGTTAATACAGGACTAGTAAAGGCCCAGTGTTACAGACTGCTATATCAGTCTGTTAATAGAGGACTAGTAAAGGACCAGTGTTACAGACTGCTATATCAGTCTGTTAATAGAGGACTAGTAAAGGACCAGTGTTACAGACTGCTATATCAGTCTGTAAATACAGGACTAGTAAAGGACCAGTGTTACAGACTGCTATATCAGTCTGTTAATGCAGGACTAGTAAAGGCCCAGTGTTACAGACTGCTATATCAGTCTGTTAATGCAGGACTAGTAAAGGCCCAGTGTTACAGACTGCTATATCAGTCTGTTAATGCAGGACAAGTAAAGGACCAGTGTTACAGACTGCTATATCAGTCTGTTAATGCAGGACTAGTAAAGGCCCAGTGTTACAGACTGCTATATCAGTCTGTTAATGCAGGACTAGTAAAGGACCAGTGTTACAGACTGCTATATCGGTCTGTTAATGCAGGACTAGTAAAGGACCAGTGTTACTGACTGCTATATCGGTCTGTTAATAGAGGAGTAGTAAAGGCCCAGTGTTACAGACTTCTATATCGGTCTGTTAATACAGGACTAGTAAAGGCCCAGTGTTACAGACTGCTATATCGGTCTGTTAATACAGGACTAGTAAAGGCCCAGTGTTACAGACTGCTATATCGGTCTGTTAATACAGGACTAGTAAAGGCCCAGTGTTACAGACTGCTATATCGGTCTGTTAATACAGGACTAGTAAAGGACCAGTGTTACAGACTGCTATATCGGTCTGTTAATACAGGACTAGTAAAGGCCCAGTGTTACAGACTGCTATATCGGTCTGTTAATACAGGACTAGTAAAGGCCCAGTGTTACAGACTGCTATATCGGTCTGTTAATACAGGACTAGTAAAGGCCCAGTGTTACAGACTGCTATATCGGTCTGTTAATACAGGACTAGTAAAGGACCAGTGTTACAGACTGCTATATCGGTCTGTTAATACAGGACTAGTAAAGGCCCAGTGCTACAGACTGCTATATCGGTCTGTTAATACAGGACTAGTAAAGGCCCAGTGCTACAGACTGCTATATCGGTCTGTTAATACAGGACTAGTAAAGGCCCAGTGTTACAGACTGCTATATCGGTCTGTTAATACAGGACTAGTAAAGGCCCAGTGCTACAGACTGCTATATCGGTCTGTTAATACAGGACTAGTAAAGGCCCAGTGCTACAGACTGCTATATCGGTCTGTTAATACAGGACTAGTAAAGGCCCAGTGTTACAGACTGCTATATCGGTCTGTTAATACAGGACTAGTAAAGGCCCAGTGTTACAGACTGCTATATCGGTCTGTTAATACAGGACTAGTAAAGGCCCAGTGCTACAGACTGCTATATCGGTCTGTTAATACAGGACTAGTAAAGGCCCAGTGCTACAGACTGCTATATCGGTCTGTTAATACAGGACTAGTAAAGGCCCAGTGTTACAGACTGCTATATCAGTCTGTTAATACAGGACTAGTAAATGCCCAGTGTTACAGACTGCTATATCAGTCTGTTAATACAGGACTATTAAAGGCCCAGTGTTACAGACTGCTATATCAGTCTGTTAATACAGGACTATTAAAGGCCCAGTGTTACAGACTGCTATATCAGTCTGTTAATACAGGACTAGTAAAGGACCTGTGTTACAGACTGCTATATCAGTCTGTTAATACAGGACTAGTAAAGGACCAGTGTTACAGACTGCTATATCAGTCTGTTAATAGAGGACTAGTAAAGGCCCAGTGTTACAGACTGCTATATCAGTCTGTTAATAGAGGACTAGTAAAGGACCAGTGTTACAGACTGCTATATCAGTCTGTTAATACAGGACTAGTAAAGGCCCAGTGTTACAGACTGCTATATCAGTCTGTTAATACAGGACTAGTAAAGGCCCAGTGTTACAGACTGCTATATCAGTCTGTTAATGCAGGACTAGTAAAGGCCCAGTGTTACAGACTGCTATATCAGTCTGTTAATGCAGGACAAGTAAAGGACCAGTGTTACAGACTGCTATATCAGTCTGTTAATGCAGGACTAGTAAAGGCCCAGTGTTACAGACTGCTATATCAGTCTGTTAATGCAGGACTAGTAAAGGACCAGTGTTACAGACTGCTATATCAGTCTGTTAATGCAGGACTAGTAAAGGACCAGTGCTACAGACTGCTATATCAGTCTGTTAATGCAGGACTAGTAAAGGACCAGTGCTACAGACTGCTATATCTGTCTGTTAATGCAGGACTAGTAAAGGCCCAGTGTTACAGACTGCTATATCAGTCTGTTAATGCAGGACTAGTAAAGGACCAGTGCTACAGACTGCTATATCAGTCTGTTAATGCAGGACTAGTAAAGGACCAGTGCTACAGACTGCTATATCAGTCTGTTAATACAGGACTAGTAAAGGACCAGTGCTACAGACTGCTATATCAGTCTGTTAATACAGGACTAGTAAAGGCCCAGTGTTACAGACTGCTATATCAGTCTGTTAATACAGGACTAGTAAAGGCCCAGTGTTACAGACTGCTATATCAGTCTGTTAATACAGGACTAGTAAAGGCCCAGTGTGACTGACTGCTATATCAGTCTGTTAATACAGGACTAGTAAAGGACCAGTGTTACTGACTGCTATATCAGTCTGTTAATACAGGACTAGTAAAGGCCCAGTGTTACAGACTGCTATATCAGTCTGTTAATACAGGACTAGTAAAGGCCCAGTGTTACAGACTGCTATATCAGTCTGTTAATACAGGACTAGTAAAGGCCCAGTGTTACAGACTGCTATATCAGTCTGTTAATACAGGACTAGTAAAGGCCCAGTGTTACAGACTGCTATATCAGTCTGTTAATACAGGACTAGTAAAGGCCCAGTGTTACAGACTGCTATATCAGTCTGTTAATACAGGACTAGTAAAGGACCAGTGCTACAGACTGCTATCTCTGTCTGTTAACACAGGACTAGTAAAGGCCCAGTGTGACTGACTGCTATATCGGTCTGTTAACACAGGACTAGTAAAGGCCCAGTGTTACAGACTGCTATATCGGTCTGTTAACACAGGACTAGTAAAGGCCCAGTGTTACAGACTGCTATATCGGTCTGTTAACACAGGACTAGTAAAGGCCCAGTGTTACAGACTGCTATATCGGTCTGTTAACACAGGACTAGTAAAGGACCAGTGCTACAGACTGCTATATCGGTCTGTTAACACAGGACTAGTAAAGGCCCAGTGTTACAGACTGCTATATCAGTCTGTTAATACAGGACTAGTAAAGGACCAGTGCTACAGACTGCTATATCAGTCTGTTAATACAGGACTAGTAAAGGACCAGTGTTACAGACTGCTATATCAGTCTGTTAATACAGGACTAGTAAAGGACCAGTGTTACTGACTGCTATATCAGTCTGTTAATACAGGACTAGTAAAGGACCAGTGTTACAGACTGCTATATCAGTCTGTTAATACAGGACTAGTAAAGGCCCAGTGTTACAGACTGCTATATCAGTCTGTTAATACAGGACTAGTAAAGGACCAGTGTTACAGACTGCTATATCAGTCTGTTAATACAGGACTAGTAAAGGCCCAGTGTTACAGACTGCTATATCAGTCTGTTAATACAGGACTAGTAAAGGACCAGTGTTACAGACTGCTATATCAGTCTGTTAATACAGGACTAGTAAAGGACCAGTGTTACAGACTGCTATATCAGTCTGTTAATACAGGACTAGTAAAGGACCAGTGTTACAGACTGCTATATCAGTCTGTTAATACAGGACTAGTAAAGGCCCAGTGCTACAGACTGCTATATCAGTCTGTTAATACAGGACTAGTAAAGGCCAAGTGCTACAGACTGCTATATCAGTCTGTTAATACAGGACTAGTAAAGGCCCAGTGTTACAGACTGCTATATCAGTCTGTTAATACAGGACTAGTAAAGGACCAGTGTTACAGACTGCTATATCAGTCTGTTAATACAGGACTAGTAAAGGCCCAGTGTTACAGACTGCTATATCAGTCTGTTAATACAGGACTAGTAAAGGCCCAGTGCTACAGACTGCTATATCAGTCTGTTAATACAGGACTAGTAAAGGCCCAGTGTTACAGACTGCTATATCAGTCTGTTAATACAGGACTAGTAAAGGCCCAGTGTTACAGACTGCTATATCAGTCTGTTAATACAGGACTAGTAAAGGCCCAGTGCTACAGACTGCTATATCAGTCTGTTAATACAGGACTAGTAAAGGCCCAGTGCTACAGACTGCTATATCAGTCTGTTAATAGAGGACTAGTAAAGGCCCAGTGTTACAGACTGCTATATCAGTCTGTTAATACAGGACTAGTAAAGGCCCAGTGTTACAGACTGCTATATCAGTCTGTTAATACAGGACTAGTAAAGGCCCAGTGTTACAGACTGCTATATCAGTCTGTTAATAGAGGACTAGTAAAGGCCCAGTGTTACAGACTTCTATATCAGTCTGTTAATACAGGACTAGTAAAGGCCCAGTGTTACAGACTTCTATATCAGTCTGTTAATACAGGACTAGTAAAGGCCCAGTGTTACAGACTGCTATATCAGTCTGTTAATACAGGACTAGTAAAGGCCCAGTGCTACAGACTGCTATATCAGTCTGTTAATACAGGACTAGTAAAGGCCCAGTGCTACAGACTGCTATATCAGTCTGTTAATACAGGACTAGTAAAGGCCCAGTGCTACAGACTGCTATATCAGTCTGTTAATACAGGACTATTAAAGGCCCAGTGTTACAGACTGCTATATCAGTCTGTTAATACAGGACTAGTAAAGGACCAGTGTTACAGACTGCTATATCAGTCTGTTAATACAGGACTAGTAAAGGCCCAGTGTTACAGACTGCTATATCAGTCTGTTAATAGAGGACTAGTAAAGGCCCACTGTTACAGACTGCTATTTCAGTCTGTTAATACAGGACTAGTAAAGGCCCAGTGTTACAGACTGCTATATCAGTCTGTTAATAGAGGACTAGTAAAGGCTCAGTGTTACAGACTGCTATATCAGTCTGTTAATAGAGGACTAGTAAAGGACCAGTGTTACAGACTGCTATATCGGTCTGTTAATGCAGGACTAGTAAAGGCCCAGTGTTACAGACTGCTATATCGGTCTGTTAATGCAGGACTAGTAAAGGCCCAGTGTTACAGACTGCTATATCGGTCTGTTAATGCAGGACTAGTAAAGGCCCAGTGTTACAGACTGCTATATCGGTCTGTTAATGCAGGACAAGTAAAGGCCCAGTGTTACAGACTGCTATATCGGTCTGTTAATGCAGGACTAGTAAAGGCCCAGTGTTACAGACTGCTATATCGGTCTGTTAATGCAGGACTAGTAAAGGCCCAGTGTGACTGACTGCTATATCGGTCTGTTAACACAGGACTAGTAAAGGCCCAGTGTTACAGACTGCTATATCGGTCTGTTAACACAGGACTAGTAAAGGCCCAGTGTTACAGACTGCTATATCGGTCTGTTAACACAGGACTAGTAAAGGCCCAGTGTTACAGACTGCTATATCGGTCTGTTAACACAGGACTAGTAAAGGACCAGTGCTACAGACTGCTATATCGGTCTGTTAACACAGGACTAGTAAAGGCCCAGTGTTACAGACTGCTATATCAGTCTGTTAATACAGGACTAGTAAAGGACCAGTGCTACAGACTGCTATATCAGTCTGTTAATACAGGACTAGTAAAGGACCAGTGTTACAGACTGCTATATCAGTCTGTTAATACAGGACTAGTAAAGGACCAGTGTTACTGACTGCTATATCAGTCTGTTAATACAGGACTAGTAAAGGACCAGTGTTACAGACTGCTATATCAGTCTGTTAATACAGGACTAGTAAAGGCCCAGTGTTACAGACTGCTATATCAGTCTGTTAATACAGGACTAGTAAAGGACCAGTGTTACAGACTGCTATATCAGTCTGTTAATACAGGACTAGTAAAGGACCAGTGTTACAGACTGCTATATCAGTCTGTTAATACAGGACTAGTAAAGGACCAGTGTTACAGACTGCTATATCAGGTCTGTTAATACAGGACTAGTAAAGGACCAGTGTTACAGACTGCTATATCAGGTCTGTTAATACAGGACTAGTAAAGGACCAGTGTTACAGACTGCTATATCAGGTCTGTTAATACAGGACTAGTAAAGGACCAGTGTTACAGACTGCTATATCAGTCTGTTAATACAGGACTAGTAAAGGCCCAGTGCTACAGACTGCTATATCAGTCTGTTAATACAGGACTAGTAAAGGCCCAGTGCTACAGACTGCTATATCAGGTCTGTTAATACAGGACTAGTAAAGGCCCAGTGTTACAGACTGCTATATCAGTCTGTTAATACAGGACTAGTAAAGGCCCAGTGTTACAGACTGCTATATCAGTCTGTTAATGCAGGACTAGTAAAGGCCCAGTGTTACAGACTGCTATATCAGTCTGTTAATGCAGGACTAGTAAAGGACCAGTGCTACAGACTGCTATATCAGTCTGTTAATGCAGGACTAGTAAAGGACCAGTGCTACAGACTGCTATATCAGTCTGTTAATGCAGGACTAGTAAAGGCCCAGTGTTACAGACTGCTATATCAGTCTGTTAATGCAGGACTAGTAAAGGACCAGTGCTACAGACTGCTATATCAGTCTGTTAATGCAGGACTAGTAAAGGACCAGTGCTACAGACTGCTATATCAGTCTGTTAATACAGGACTAGTAAAGGACCAGTGCTACAGACTGCTATATCAGTCTGTTAATACAGGACTAGTAAAGGCCCAGTGTTACAGACTGCTATATCAGTCTGTTAATACAGGACTAGTAAAGGCCCAGTGTTACAGACTGCTATATCAGTCTGTTAATACAGGACTAGTAAAGGCCCAGTGTGACTGACTGCTATATCAGTCTGTTAATACAGGACTAGTAAAGGACCAGTGTTACTGACTGCTATATCAGTCTGTTAATACAGGACTAGTAAAGGCCCAGTGTTACAGACTGCTATATCAGTCTGTTAATACAGGACTAGTAAAGGCCCAGTGTTACAGACTGCTATATCAGTCTGTTAATACAGGACTAGTAATGGCCCAGTGTTACAGACTGCTATATCAGTCTGTTAATACAGGACTAGTAAAGGCCCAGTGTTACAGACTGCTATATCGGTCTGTTAATACAGGACTAGTAAAGGCCCAGTGTTACAGACTGCTATATCGGTCTGTTAATACAGGACTAGTAAAGGACCAGTGCTACAGACTGCTATCTCTGTCTGTTAACACAGGACTAGTAAAGGCCCAGTGTGACTGACTGCTATATCGGTCTGTTAACACAGGACTAGTAAAGGCCCAGTGTTACAGACTGCTATATCGGTCTGTTAACACAGGACTAGTAAAGGCCCAGTGTTACAGACTGCTATATCGGTCTGTTAACACAGGACTAGTAAAGGCCCAGTGTTACAGACTGCTATATCGGTCTGTTAACACAGGACTAGTAAAGGACCAGTGCTACAGACTGCTATATCGGTCTGTTAACACAGGACTAGTAAAGGCCCAGTGTTACAGACTGCTATATCAGTCTGTTAATACAGGACTAGTAAAGGACCAGTGCTACAGACTTCTATATCAGTCTGTTAACACAGACTAGTAAAGGACCAGTGTTACAGACTGCTATATCAGTCTGTTAATACAGGACTAGTAAAGGACCAGTGTTACTGACTGCTATATCAGTCTGTTAATACAGGACTAGTAAAGGACCAGTGTTACAGACTGCTATATCAGTCAGTAATACAGGACTAGTAAAGGCCCAGTGTTACAGACTGCTATATCAGTCTGTTAATAC
>CM062494.1:139065476-139140625 GCA_031479575.1 Coregonus ussuriensis | reverse complement strand
TCTGTTAATACAGGACTAGTAAAGGGACCAGTGTTACAGACTGCTATATCGGTCTGTTAATGCAGGACTAGTAAAGGCCCAGTGTTACAGACTGCTATATCAGTCTGTTAATACAGGGACTAGTAAAGGACCAGTGTTACAGACTGCTATATCAGTCTGTTAATACAGGACTAGTAAAGGCCCAGTGCTACAGACTGCTATATCAGTCTGTTAATAGAGGACTAGTAAAGGCCCAGTGTTACAGACTGCTTTATCAGTCTGTTAATACAGGACTAGTAAAGGCCCAGTGTTACAGACTGCTATATCAGTCTGTTAATACAGGACTAGTAAAGGCCCAGTGTTACAGACTGCTATATCAGTCTGTTAATAGAGGACTAGTAAAGGACATGTGTTACAGACTGCTATATCAGTCTGTTAATACAGGACTAGTAAAGGACCAGTGCTACAGACTGCTATATCAGTCTGTTAATGCAATGCAGGACTAGTAAAGGACCAGTGTTACAGACTGCTATATCAGTCTGTTAATACAGGACTAGTAAAGGACCAGTGTTACTGACTGCTATATCAGTCTGTTAATACAGGACTAGTAAAGGACCAGTGTTACTGACTGCTATATCAGTCTGTTAATACAGGACTAGTAAAGGCCCAGTGTTACAGACTGCTATATCGGTCTGTTAATGCAGGACTAGTAAAGGACCAGTGTTACAGACTGCTATATCGGTCTGTTAATACAGGACTAGTAAAGGACCAGTGTTACAGACTGCTATATCGGCCTGTTAATACAGGACTAGTAAAGGCCCAGTGTTACAGACTGCTATATCGGTCTGTTAATACAGGACTAGTAAAGGCCCAGTGTTACAGACTGCTATATCGGTCTGTTAATACAGGACTAGTAAAGGCCCAGTGTTACAGACTGCTATATCAGTCTGTTAATACAGGACTAGCTAGTAAAGGCCCAGTGCTACAGACTGCTATATCAGTCTGTTAATACAGGACTAGTAAAGGCCCAGTGTTACAGACTGCTATATCAGTCTGTTAATACAGGACTAGTAAAGGCCCAGTGCTACAGACTGCTATATCAGTCTGTTAATACAGGACTAGTAAAGGCCCAGTGTTACAGACTGCTATATCGGTCTGTTAATACAGGACTAGTAAAGGCCCAGTGTTACAGACTGCTATATTGGTCTGTTAATACAGGACTAGTAAAGGCCCAGTTTTACAGACTGCTATATCGGTCTGTTAATACAGGACTAGTAAATGCCCAATGCTACAGACTGCTATATCAGTCTGTTAATACAGGACTAGTAAAGGACCAGTGTTACAGACTGCTATATCAGTCTGTTAATACAGGACTATTAAAGGCCCAGTGTTACAGACTGCTATATCAGTCTGTTAATACAGGACTATTAAAGGCCCAGTGTTACAGACTGCTATATCAGTCTGTTCTGTTAATACAGGACTAGTAAAGGACCAGTGTTACAGACTGCTATATCAGTCTGTTAATACAGGACTAGTAAAGGACCAGTGTTACAGACTGCTATATCAGTCTGTTAATAGAGGACTAGTAAAGGCCCAGTGTTACAGACTGCTATTTCGGTCTGTTAATACAGGACTAGTAAAGGCCCAGTGTTACAGACTGCTATATCGGTCTGTTAATAGAGGACTAGTAAAGGCCCAGTGCTACAGACTGCTATATCGGTCTGTTAATACAGGACTAGTAAAGGCCCAGTGCTACAGACTGCTATATCAGTCTGTTAATACAGGACTAGTAAAGGCCCAGTGTTACAGACTGCTATATCAGTCTGTTAATACAGGACTAGTAAAGGACCAGTGTTACAGACTGCTATATCAGTCTGTTAATACAGGACTAGTAAAGGCCCAGTGTTACAGACTGCTATATCAGTCTGTTAATACAGGACTAGTAAAGGACCAGTGTTACTTACAGACTGCTATATCAGTCTGTTAATACAGGACTAGTAAAGGCCCAGTGCTACAGACTGCTATATCAGTCTGTTAATACAGGACTAGTAAAGGCCCAGTGCTACAGACTGCTATATCAGTCTGTTAATACAGGACTAGTAAAGGCCCAGTGCTACAGACTGCTATATCAGTCTGTTAATACAGGACTAGTAAAGGCCCAGTGTTACAGACTGCTATATCGGTCTGTTAATACAGGACTAGTAAAGGCCCAGTGTTACAGACTGCTATATCGGTCTGTTAATACAGGACTAGTAAAGGCCCAGTGTTACAGACTGCTATATCGGTCTGTTAATACAGGACTAGTAAATGCCCAATGCTACAGACTGCTATATCAGTCTGTTAATACAGGACTAGTAAAGGACCAGTGTTACAGACTGCTATATCAGTCTGTTAATACAGGACTATTAAAGGCCCAGTGTTACAGAACAGACTGCTATATCAGTCTGTTAATACAGGACTATTAAAGGCCCAGTGTTACAGACTGCTATATCAGTCTGTTAATACAGGACTAGTAAAGGACCAGTGTTACAGACTGCTATATCAGTCTGTTAATACAGGACTAGTAAAGGACCAGTGTTACAGACTGCTATATCAGTCTGTTAATAGAGGACTAGTAAAGGCCCAGTGTTACAGACTGCTATTTCGGTCTGTTAATACAGGACTAGTAAAGGCCCAGTGTTACAGACTGCTATATCGGTCTGTTAATAGAGGACTAGTAAAGGCCCAGTGCTACAGACTGCTATATCGGTCTGTTAATACAGGACTAGTAAAGGCCCAGTGCTACAGACTGCTATATCAGTCTGTTAATACAGGACTAGTAAAGGCCCAGTGTTACAGACTGCTATATCAGTCTGTTAATACAGGACTAGTAAAGGACCAGTGTTACAGACTGCTATATCAGTCTGTTAATACAATACAGGACTAGTAAAGGCCCAGTGTTACAGACTGCTATATCAGTCTGTTAATACAGGACTAGTAAAGGACCAGTGTTACAGACTGCTATATCAGTCTGTTAATACAGGACTAGTAAAGGCCCAGTGCTACAGACTGCTATATCAGTCTGTTAATACAGGACTAGTAAAGGCCCAGTGCTACAGACTGCTATATCAGTCTGTTAATACAGGACTAGTAAAGGCCCAGTGTTACAGACTGCTATATCAGTCTGTTAATACAGGACTAGTAAAGGCCCAGTGTTACAGACTGCTATATCAGTCTGTTAATACAGGACTAGTAAAGGCCCAGTGTTACAGACTGCTATATCAGTCTGTTAATACAGGACTAGTAAAGGCCCAGTGTTACAGACTGCTATATCAGTCTGTTAATAGAGGACTAGTAAAGGCCCAGTGTTACAGACTTCTATATCGGTCTGTTAATACAGGACTAGTAAAGGCCCAGTGTTACAGACTGCTATGCTATATCGGTCTGTTAATACAGGACTAGTAAAGGCCCAGTGTTACAGACTGCTATATCGGTCTGTTAATACAGGACTAGTAAAGGACCATTGTTACAGACTGCTATATCGGTCTGTTAATACAGGACTAGTAAAGGCCCAGTGTTACAGACTGCTATATCGGTCTCTTAATACAGGACTAGTAAAGGCCCAGTGTTACAGACTGCTATATCGGTCTGTTAATACAGGACCAGTAAAGGCCCAGTGTTACAGACTGCTATATCGGTCTGTTAATACAGGACCAGTAAAGGACCAGTGTTACAGACTGCTATATCGGTCTGTTAATACAGGACTAGTAAAGGCCCAGTGCTACAGACTGCTATATCGGTCTGTTAATACAGGACTAGTAAAGGCCCAGTGTTACAGACTGCTATATCGGTCTGTTAATACAGGACTAGTAAAGGCCCAGTGTTACAGATTGCTATATCGGTCTGTTAATACAGGACTAGTAAAGTAAAGGCCCAGTGCTACAGACTGCTATATCGGTCTGTTAATACAGGACTAGTAAAGGCCCAGTGCTACAGACTGCTATATCGGTCTGTTAATACAGGACTAGTAAAGGCCCAGTGTTACAGACTGCTATATCGGTCTGTTAATACAGGACTAGTAAAGGCCCAGTGTTACAGACTGCTATATCGGTCTGTTAATACAGGACTAGTAAATGCCCAGTGCTACAGACTGCTATATCAGTCTGTTAATACAGGACTAGTAAAGGACCAGTGTTACAGACTGCTATATCAGTCTGTTAATACAGGACTATTAAAGGCCCAGTGTTACAGACTGCTATATCAGTCTGTTAATACAGGACTATTAAAGGCCCAGTGTTACAGACTGCTATATCAGTCTGTTAATACAGGACTAGTAAAGGACCAGTGTTACAGACTGCTATATCAGTCTGTTATAAGAGGACTAGTAAAGGCCCAGTGTTACAGACTGCTATTTCATTTCAGTCTGTTAATACAGGACTAGTAAAGGCCCAGTGTTACAGACTGCTATATCAGTCTGTTAATAGAGGACTAGTAAAGGACCAGTGTTACAGACTGCTATATCAGTCTGTTAATAGAGGACTAGTAAAGGACCAGTGTTACAGACTGCTATATCAGTCTGTAAATACAGGACTAGTAAAGGACCAGTGTTACAGACTGCTATATCAGTCTGTTAATGCAGGACTAGTAAAGGCCCAGTGTTACAGACTGCTATATCAGTCTGTTAATGCAGGACTAGTAAAGGCCCAGTGTTACAGACTGCTATATCAGTCTGTTAATGCAGGACAAGTAAAGGACCAGTGTTACAGACTGCTATATCAGTCTGTTAATGCAGGACTAGTAAAGGCCCAGTGTTACAGACTGCTATATCAGTCTGTTAATGCAGGACTAGTAAAGGACCAGTGTTACAGACTGCTATATCGGTCTGTTAATGCAGGACTAGTAAAAAAGGACCAGTGTTACTGACTGCTATATCGGTCTGTTAATAGAGGAGTAGTAAAGGCCCAGTGTTACAGACTTCTATATCGGTCTGTTAATACAGGACTAGTAAAGGCCCAGTGTTACAGACTGCTATATCGGTCTGTTAATACAGGACTAGTAAAGGCCCAGTGTTACAGACTGCTATATCGGTCTGTTAATACAGGACTAGTAAAGGCCCAGTGTTACAGACTGCTATATCGGTCTGTTAATACAGGACTAGTAAAGGACCAGTGTTACAGACTGCTATATCGGTCTGTTAATACAGGACTAGTAAAGGCCCAGTGTTACAGACTGCTATATCGGTCTGTTAATACAGGACTAGTAAAGGCCCAGTGTTACAGACTGCTATATCGGTCTGTTAATACAGGACTAGTAAAGGCCCAGTGTTACAGACTGCTATATCGGTCTGTTAATACAGGACTAGTAAAGGACCAGTGTTTACAGACTGCTATATCGGTCTGTTAATTTAATACAGGACTAGTAAAGGCCCAGTGCTACAGACTGCTATATCGGTCTGTTAATACAGGACTAGTAAAGGCCCAGTGCTACAGACTGCTATATCGGTCTGTTAATACAGGACTAGTAAAGGCCCAGTGTTACAGACTGCTATATCGGTCTGTTAATACAGGACTAGTAAAGGCCCAGTGCTACAGACTGCTATATCGGTCTGTTAATACAGGACTAGTAAAGGCCCAGTGCTACAGACTGCTATATCGGTCTGTTAATACAGGACTAGTAAAGGCCCAGTGTTACAGACTGCTATATCGGTCTGTTAATACAGGACTAGTAAAGGCCCAGTGTTACAGACTGCTATATCGGTCTGTTAATACAGGACTAGTAAAGGCCCAGTGCTACAGACTGCTATATCGGTCTGTTAATACAGGACTAGTAAAGGCCCAGTGCTACAGACTGCTATATCGGTCTGTTAATACAGGACTAGTAAAGGCCCAGTGTTACAGACAGACTGCTATATCAGTCTGTTAATACAGGACTAGTAAATGCCCAGTGTTACAGACTGCTATATCAGTCTGTTAATACAGGACTATTAAAGGCCCAGTGTTACAGACTGCTATATCAGTCTGTTAATACAGGACTATTAAAGGCCCAGTGTTACAGACTGCTATATCAGTCTGTTAATACAGGACTAGTAAAGGACCAGTGTTACAGACTGCTATATCAGTCTGTTAATACAGGACTAGTAAAGGACCAGTGTTACAGACTGCTATATCAGTCTGTTAATAGAGGACTAGTAAAGGCCCAGTGTTACAGACTGCTATATCAGTCTGTTAATAGAGGACTAGTAAAGGACCAGTGTTACAGACTGCTATATCAGTCTGTTAATACAGGACTAGTAAAGGCCCAGTGTTACAGACTGCTATATCAGTCTGTTAATGCAGGACTAGTAAAGGCCCAGTGTTACAGACTGCTATATCAGTCTGTTATGTTAATGCAGGACTAGTAAAGGCCCAGTGTTACAGACTGCTATATCAGTCTGTTAATGCAGGACAAGTAAAGGACCAGTGTTACAGACTGCTATATCAGTCTGTTAATGCAGGACTAGTAAAGGCCCAGTGTTACAGACTGCTATATCAGTCTGTTAATGCAGGACTAGTAAAGGACCAGTATTACAGACTGCTATATCAGTCTGTTAATGCAGGACTAGTAAAGGACCAGTGCTACAGACTGCTATATCAGTCTGTTAATGCAGGACTAGTAAAGGACCAGTGCTACAGACTGCTATATCTGTCTGTTAATGCAGGACTAGTAAAGGCCCAGTGTTACAGACTGCTATATCAGTCTGTTAATGCAGGACTAGTAAAGGACCAGTGCTACAGACTGCTATATCAGTCTGTTAATGCAGGACTAGTAAAGGACCAGTGCTACAGACTGCTATATCAGTCTGTTAATACAGGACTAGTAAAGGAAAGGACCAGTGCTACAGACTGCTATATCAGTCTGTTAATACAGGACTAGTAAAGGCCCAGTGTTACAGACTGCTATATCAGTCTGTTAATACAGGACTAGTAAAGGCCCAGTGTTACAGACTGCTATATCAGTCTGTTAATACAGGACTAGTAAAGGCCCAGTGTGACTGACTGCTATATCAGTCTGTTAATACAGGACTAGTAAAGGACCAGTGTTACTGACTGCTATATCAGTCTGTTAATACAGGACTAGTAAAGGCCCAGTGTTACAGACTGCTATATCAGTCTGTTAATAGAGGACTAGTAAAGGCCCAGTGTTACAGACTGCTATATCAGTCTGTTAATACAGGACTAGTAAAGGCCCAGTGTTACAGACTGCTATATCAGTCTGTTAATACAGGACTAGTAAAGGCCCAGTGTTACAGACTGCTATATCAGTCTGTTAATACAGGACTAGTAAAGGCCCAGTGTTACAGACTGCTATATCAGTCTGTTAAGTTAATACAGGACTAGTAAAGGACCAGTGCTACAGACTGCTATCTCTGTCTGTTAACACAGGACTAGTAAAGGCCCAGTGTGACTGACTGCTATATCGGTCTGTTAACACAGGACTAGTAAAGGCCCAGTGTTACAGACTGCTATATCGGTCTGTTAACACAGGACTAGTAAAGGCCCAGTGTTACAGACTGCTATATCGGTCTGTTAACACAGGACTAGTAAAGGCCCAGTGTTACAGACTGCTATATCGGTCTGTTAACACAGGACTAGTAAAGGACCAGTGCTACAGACTGCTATATCGGTCTGTTAACACAGGACTAGTAAAGGCCCAGTGTTACAGACTGCTATATCAGTCTGTTAATACAGGACTAGTAAAGGACCAGTGCTACAGACTGCTATATCAGTCTGTTAATACAGGACTAGTAAAGGACCAGTGTTACAGACTGCTATATCAGTCTGTTAATACAGGACTAGTAAAGGACCAGTGTTACTGACTTGACTGCTATATCAGTCTGTTAATACAGGACTAGTAAAGGACCAGTGTTACAGACTGCTATATCAGTCTGTTAATACAGGACTAGTAAAGGCCCAGTGTTACAGACTGCTATATCAGTCTGTTAATACAGGACTAGTAAAGGACCAGTGTTACAGACTGCTATATCAGTCTGTTAATACAGGACTAGTAAAGGCCCAGTGTTACAGACTGCTATATCAGTCTGTTAATACAGGACTAGTAAAGGACCAGTGTTACAGACTGCTATATCAGTCTGTTAATACAGGACTAGTAAAGGACCAGTGTTACAGACTGCTATATCAGTCTGTTAATACAGGACTAGTAAAGGACCAGTGTTACAGACTGCTATATCAGTCTGTTAATACAGGACTAGTAAAGGCCCAGTGCTACAGACTGCTATATCAGTCTGTTAATACAGGACTAGTAAAGGCCAAGTGCTACAGACTGCTATATCAGTCTGTTAATACAGGACAGGACTAGTAAAGGCCCAGTGTTACAGACTGCTATATCAGTCTGTTAATACAGGACTAGTAAAGGACCAGTGTTACAGACTGCTATATCAGTCTGTTAATACAGGACTAGTAAAGGCCCAGTGTTACAGACTGCTATATCAGTCTGTTAATACAGGACTAGTAAAGGCCCAGTGCTACAGACTGCTATATCAGTCTGTTAATACAGGACTAGTAAAGGCCCAGTGTTACAGACTGCTATATCAGTCTGTTAATACAGGACTAGTAAAGGCCCAGTGTTACAGACTGCTATATCAGTCTGTTAATACAGGACTAGTAAAGGCCCAGTGCTACAGACTGCTATATCAGTCTGTTAATACAGGACTAGTAAAGGCCCAGTGCTACAGACTGCTATATCAGTCTGTTAATAGAGGACTAGTAAAGGCCCAGTGTTACAGACTGCTATATCAGTCTGTTAATACAGGACTAGTAAAGGCCCAGTGTTACAGACTGCTATATCATATCAGTCTGTTAATACAGGACTAGTAAAGGCCCAGTGTTACAGACTGCTATATCAGTCTGTTAATAGAGGACTAGTAAAGGCCCAGTGTTACAGACTTCTATATCAGTCTGTTAATACAGGACTAGTAAAGGCCCAGTGTTACAGACTTCTATATCAGTCTGTTAATACAGGACTAGTAAAGGCCCAGTGTTACAGACTGCTATATCAGTCTGTTAATACAGGACTAGTAAAGGCCCAGTGCTACAGACTGCTATATCAGTCTGTTAATACAGGACTAGTAAAGGCCCAGTGCTACAGACTGCTATATCAGTCTGTTAATACAGGACTAGTAAAGGCCCAGTGCTACAGACTGCTATATCAGTCTGTTAATACAGGACTATTAAAGGCCCAGTGTTACAGACTGCTATATCAGTCTGTTAATACAGGACTAGTAAAGGACCAGTGTTACAGACTGCTATATCAGTCTGTTAATACAGGACTAGTAAAGGCCCGGCCCAGTGTTACAGACTGCTATATCAGTCTGTTAATAGAGGACTAGTAAAGGCCCACTGTTACAGACTGCTATTTCAGTCTGTTAATACAGGACTAGTAAAGGCCCAGTGTTACAGACTGCTATATCAGTCTGTTAATAGAGGACTAGTAAAGGCTCCAGTGTTACAGACTGCTATATCAGTCTGTTAATAGAGGACTAGTAAAGGACCAGTGTTACAGACTGCTATATCGGTCTGTTAATGCAGGACTAGTAAAGGCCCAGTGTTACAGACTGCTATATCGGTCTGTTAATGCAGGACTAGTAAAGGCCCAGTGTTACAGACTGCTATATCGGTCTGTTAATGCAGGACTAGTAAAGGCCCAGTGTTACAGACTGCTATATCGGTCTGTTAATGCAGGACAAGTAAAGGCCCAGTGTTACAGACTGCTATATCGGTCTGTTAATGCAGGACTAGTAAAGGCCCAGTGTTACAGACTGCTATATCGGTCTGGTCTGTTAATGCAGGACTAGTAAAGGCCCAGTGTGACTGACTGCTATATCGGTCTGTTAACACAGGACTAGTAAAGGCCCAGTGTTACAGACTACTATATCGGTCTGTTAACACAGGACTAGTAAAGGCCCAGTGTTACAGACTGCTATATCGGTCTGTTAACACAGGACTAGTAAAGGCCCAGTGTTACAGACTGCTATATCGGTCTGTTAACACAGGACTAGTAAAGGACCAGTGCTACAGACTGCTATATCGGTCTGTTAACACAGGACTAGTAAAGGCCCAGTGTTACAGACTGCTATATCAGTCTGTTAATACAGGACTAGTAAAGGACCAGTGCTACAGACTGCTATATCAGTCTGTTAATACAGGACTAGTAAAGGACCAGTGTTACAGACTGCTATATCAGTCTGTTAATACAGGACTAGTAAAGGACCAGTGTTACTGACTGCTATATCAGTCTGTTAATACAGGACTAGACTAGTAAAGGACCAGTGTTACAGACTGCTATATCAGTCTGTTAATACAGGACTAGTAAAGGCCCAGTGTTACAGACTGCTATATCAGTCTGTTAATACAGGACTAGTAAAGGACCAGTGTTACAGACTGCTATATCAGTCTGTTAATACAGGACTAGTAAAGGACCAGTGTTACAGACTGCTATATCAGTCTGTTAATACAGGACTAGTAAAGGACCAGTGTTACAGACTGCTATATCAGTCTGTTAATACAGGACTAGTAAAGGACCAGTGTTACAGACTGCTATATCAGTCTGTTAATACAGGACTAGTAAAGGACCAGTGTTACAGACTGCTATATCAGTCTGTTAATACAGGACTAGTAAAGGACCAGTGTTACAGACTGCTATATCAGTCTGTTAATACAGGACTAGTAAAGGCCCAGTGCTACAGACTGCTATATCAGTCTGTTAATACAGGACTAGTAAAGGCCAAGTGCTACAGACTGCACTGCTATATCAGTCTGTTAATACAGGACTAGTAAAGGCCCAGTGTTACAGACTGCTATATCAGTCTGTTAATACAGGACTAGTAAAGGCCCAGTGTTACAGACTGCTATATCAGTCTGTTAATGCAGGACTAGTAAAGGACCAGTGTTAGAGACTGCTATATCAGTCTGTTAATGCAGGACTAGTAAAGGACCAGTGCTACAGACTGCTATATCAGTCTGTTAATGCAGGACTAGTAAAGGACCAGTGCTACAGACTGCTATATCTGTCTGTTAATGCAGGACTAGTAAAGGCCCAGTGTTACAGACTGCTATATCAGTCTGTTAATGCAGGACTAGTAAAGGACCAGTGCTACAGACTGCTATATCAGTCTGTTAATGCAGGACTAGTAAAGGACCAGTGCTACAGACTGCTATATCAGTCTGTTAATACAGGACTAGTAAAGGACCAGTGCTACAGACTGCTATATCAGTCTGTTAATACAGGACTAGACTAGTAAAGGCCCAGTGTTACAGACTGCTATATCAGTCTGTTAATACAGGACTAGTAAAGGCCCAGTGTTACAGACTGCTATATCAGTCTGTTAATACAGGACTAGTAAAGGCCCAGTGTGACTGACTGCTATATCAGTCTGTTAATACAGGACTAGTAAAGGAC
Organism: Coregonus ussuriensis; assembly: GCA_031479575.1. Taxonomy (NCBI): domain Eukaryota; kingdom Metazoa; phylum Chordata; class Actinopteri; order Salmoniformes; family Salmonidae; genus Coregonus; species Coregonus ussuriensis. The sequence continues at coordinate 139,129,213 of CM062494.1, read as the reverse complement.
CAGTGTTACTGACTGCTATATCAGTCTGTTAATACAGGACTAGTAAAGGCCCAGTGTTACAGACTGCTATATCAGTCTGTTAATACAGGACTAGTAAAGGCCCAGTGTTACAGACTGCTATATCAGTCTGTTAATACAGGACTAGTAAAGGCCCAGTGTTACAGACTGCTATATCAGTCTGTTAATACAGGACTAGTAAAGGCCCAGTGTTACAGACTGCTATATCAGTCTGTTAATACAGGACTAGTAAAGGACCAGTGCTACAGACTGCTATCTCTGTCTGTTAACACAGGACTAGTAAAGGCCCAGTGTGACTGACTGCTATATATCGGTCTGTTAACACAGGACTAGTAAAGGCCCAGTGTTACAGACTGCTATATCGGTCTGTTAACACAGGACTAGTAAAGGCCCAGTGTTACAGACTGCTATATCGGTCTGTTAACACAGGACTAGTAAAGGCCCAGTGTTACAGACTGCTATATCGGTCTGTTAACACAGGACTAGTAAAGGACCAGTGCTACAGACTGCTATATCGGTCTGTTAACACAGGACTAGTAAAGGCCCAGTGTTACAGACTGCTATATCAGTCTGTTAATACAGGACTAGTAAAGGACCAGTGCTACAGACTGCTATATCAGTCTGTTAATACAGGACTAGTAAAGGACCAGTGTTACAGACTGCTATATCAGTCTGTTAATACAGGACTAGTAAAGGACCAGTGTTACTGACTGCTATATCAGTCTGTTAATACAGGACTAGTAAAGGACCAGTGTTACAGACTGCTATATCAGTCTGTTAATACAGGACAGGACTAGTAAAGGCCCAGTGTTACAGACTGCTATATCAGTCTGTTAATACAGGACTAGTAAAGGACCAGTGTTACAGACTGCTATATCAGTCTGTTAATACAGGACTAGTAAAGGACCAGTGTTACAGACTGCTATATCAGTCTGTTAATACAGGACTAGTAAAGGACCAGTGTTACAGACTGCTATATCAGTCTGTTAATACAGGACTAGTAAAGGACCAGTGTTACAGACTGCTATATCAGTCTGTTAATACAGGACTAGTTAAGGACCAGTGTTACAGACTGCTATATCAGTCTGTTAATACAGGACTAGTAAAGGACCAGTGTTACAGACTGCTATATCAGTCTGTTAATACAGGACTAGTAAAGGCCCAGTGCTACAGACTGCTATATCAGTCTGTTAATACAGGACTAGTAAAGGCCAAGTGCTACAGACTGCTATATAAGTCTGTTAATACAGGACTAGTAAAGGCCCAGTGTTACAGACTGCTATATCAGTCTGTTAATACAGGACTAGTAAAGGACCAGTGTTACAGACTGCTATATCAGTCTGTTAATACAGGACTAGTAAAGGCCCAGTGTTACAGACTGCTATATCAGTCTGTTAATACAGGACTAGTAAAGGACCAGTGTTACAGACTGCTCTATCAGTCTGTTAATACAGGACTAGTAAAGGCCCAGTGCTACAGACTGCTATATCAGTCTGTTAATACAGGACTAGTAAAGGCCCAGTGCTACAGACTGCTATATCAGTCTGTTAATACAGGACTAGTAAAGGCCCAGTGCTACAGACTGCTATATCAGTCTGTTAATAGAGGACTAGTAAAGGCCCAGTGTTACAGACTGCTATATCAGTCTGTTAATACAGGACTAGTAAAGGCCCAGTGCTACAGACTGCTATATCAGTCTGTTAATAGAGGACTAGTAAAGGCCCAGTGTTACAGACTGCTATATCAGTCTGTTAATACAGGACTAGTAAAGGCCCAGTGCTACAGAACAGACTGCTATATCAGTCTGTTAATACAGGACTAGTAAAGGACCAGTGCTACAGACTGCTATATCAGTCTGTTAATACAGGACTAGTAAAGGCCCAGTGTTACAGACTGCTATATCAGTCTGTTAATACAGGACTAGTAAAGGACCAGTGTTACAGACTGCTATATCAGTCTGTTAATACAGGACTAGTAAAGGCCCAGTGTTACAGACTGCTATATCAGTCTGTTAATAGAGGACTAGTAAAGGCCCACTGTTACAGACTGCTATTTCAGTCTGTTAATACAGGACTAGTAAAGGCCCAGTGTTACAGACTGCTATATCAGTCTGTTAATAGAGGACTAGTAAAGGCTCAGTGTTACAGACTGCTATATCAGTCTGTTAATAGAGGACTAGTAAAGGACCAGTGTTACAGACTGCTATATCGGTCTGTTAATGCAGGACTAGTAAAGGCCCAGTGTTACAGACTGCTATATCGGTCTGTTAATGCAGGACTAGTAAAGTAAAGGCCCAGTGTTACAGACTGCTATATCGGTCTGTTAATGCAGGACTAGTAAAGGCCCAGTGTTACAGACTGCTATATCGGTCTGTTAATGCAGGACAAGTAAAGGCCCAGTGTTACAGACTGCTATATCGGTCTGTTAATGCAGGACTAGTAAAGGCCCAGTGTTACAGACTGCTATATCGGTCTGTTAATGCAGGACTAGTAAAGGCCCAGTGTGACTGACTGCTATATCGGTCTGTTAACACAGGACTAGTAAAGGCCCAGTGTTACAGACTGCTATATCGGTCTGTTAACACAGGACTAGTAAAGGCCCAGTGTTACAGACTGCTATATCGGTCTGTTAACACAGGACTAGTAAAGGCCCAGTGTTACAGACTGCTATATCGGTCTGTTAACACAGGACTAGTAAAGGACCAGTGCTACAGACTGCTATATCGGTCTGTTAACACAGGACTAGTAAAGGCCCAGTGTTACAGACTGCTATATCAGTCTGTTAGTTAATACAGGACTAGTAAAGGACCAGTGCTACAGACTGCTATATCAGTCTGTTAATACAGGACTAGTAAAGGACCAGTGTTACAGACTGCTATATCAGTCTGTTAATACAGGACTAGTAAAGGACCAGTGTTACTGACTGCTATATCAGTCTGTTAATACAGGACTAGTAAAGGACCAGTGTTACAGACTGCTATATCAGTCTGTTAATACAGGACTAGTAAAGGCCCAGTGTTACAGACTGCTATATCAGTCTGTTAATACAGGACTAGTAAAGGACCAGTGTTACAGACTGCTATATCAGTCTGTTAATACAGGACTAGTAAAGGACCAGTGTTACAGACTGCTATATCAGTCTGTTAATACAGGACTAGTAAAGGACCAGTGTTACAGACTGCTATATCAGTCTGTTAATACAGGACTAGTAAAGGACCAGTGTTACAGACTGCTATATCAGTCTGTTAATACAGGACTAGTAAAGGACCAGTGTTACAGACTGCTGCTATATCAGTCTGTTAATACAGGACTAGTAAAGGACCAGTGTTACAGACTGCTATATCAGTCTGTTAATACAGGACTAGTAAAGGCCCAGTGCTACAGACTGCTATATCAGTCTGTTAATACAGGACTAGTAAAGGCCAAGTGCTACAGACTGCTATATCAGTCTGTTAATACAGGACTAGTAAAGGCCCAGTGTTACAGACTGCTATATCAGTCTGTTAATACAGGACTAGTAAAGGCCCAGTGTTACAGACTGCTATATCAGTCTGTTAATGCAGGACTAGTAAAGGACCAGTGTTACAGACTGCTATATCAGTCTGTTAATGCAGGACTAGTAAAGGACCAGTGTTACAGACTGCTATATCAGTCTGTTAATGCAGGACTAGTAAAGGACCAGTGCTACAGACTGCTATATCAGTCTGTTAATGCAGGACTAGTAAAGGACCAGTGCTACAGACTGCTATATCTGTCTGTTAATGCAGGACTAGTAAAGGCCCAGTCCAGTGTTACAGACTGCTATATCAGTCTGTTAATGCAGGACTAGTAAAGGACCAGTGCTACAGACTGCTATATCAGTCTGTTAATGCAGGACTAGTAAAGGACCAGTGCTACAGACTGCTATATCAGTCTGTTAATACAGGACTAGTAAAGGACCAGTGCTACAGACTGCTATATCAGTCTGTTAATACAGGACTAGTAAAGGCCCAGTGTTACAGACTGCTATATCAGTCTGTTAATACAGGACTAGTAAAGGCCCAGTGTTACAGACTGCTATATCAGTCTGTTAATACAGGACTAGTAAAGGCCCAGTGTGACTGACTGCTATATCAGTCTGTTAATACAGGACTAGTAAAGGACCAGTGTTACTGACTGCTATATCAGTCTGTTAATACAGGACTAGTAAAGGCCCAGTGTTACAGACTGCTATATCAGTCTGTTAATACAGGACTAGTAAAGGCCCAGTGTTACAGACTGCTATATCAGTCTGTTAATACAGGACAGGACTAGTAATGGCCCAGTGTTACAGACTGCTATATCAGTCTGTTAATACAGGACTAGTAAAGGCCCAGTGTTACAGACTGCTATATCAGGTCTGTTAATACAGGACTAGTAAAGGCCCAGTGTTACAGACTGCTATATCGGTCTGTTAATACAGGACTAGTAAAGGACCAGTGCTACAGACTGCTATCTCTGTCTGTTAACACAGGACTAGTAAAGGCCCAGTGTGACTGACTGCTATATCGGTCTGTTAACACAGGACTAGTAAAGGCCCAGTGTTACAGACTGCTATATCGGTCTGTTAACACAGGACTAGTAAAGGCCCAGTGTTACAGACTGCTATATCGGTCTGTTAACACAGGACTAGTAAAGGCCCAGTGTTACAGACTGCTATATCGGTCTGTTAACACAGGACTAGTAAAGGACCAGTGCTACAGACTGCTATATCGGTCTGTTAACACAGGACTAGTAAAGGCCCAGTGTTACAGACTGCTATATTATCAGTCTGTTAATACAGGACTAGTAAAGGACCAGTGCTACAGACTGCTATATCAGTCTGTTAACACAGGACTAGTAAAGGACCAGTGTTACAGACTGCTATATCAGTCTGTTAATACAGGACTAGTAAAGGACCAGTGTTACTGACTGCTATATCAGTCTGTTAATACAGGACTAGTAAAGGACCAGTGTTACAGACTGCTATATCAGTCTGTTAATACAGGACTAGTAAAGGCCCAGTGTTACAGACTGCTATATCAGTCTGTTAATACAGGACTAGTAAAGGACCAGTGTTACAGACTGCTATATCAGTCTGTTAATACAGGACTAGTAAAGGACCAGTGTTACAGACTGCTATATCAGTCTGTTAATACAGGACTAGTAAAGGACCAGTGTTACAGACTGCTATATCAGTCTGTTAATACAGGACTAGTAAAGGACCAGTGTTACAGACTGCTATATCAGTCTGTTAATACAGGACTAGTAAAGGACCAGTGTTATGTTACAGACTGCTATATCAGTCTGTTAATACAGGACTAGTAAAGGACCAGTGTTACAGACTGCTATATCAGTCTGTTAATACAGGACTAGTAAAGGCCCAGTGCTACAGACTGCTATATCAGTCTGTTAATACAGGACTAGTAAAGGCCAAGTGCTACAGACTGCTATATCAGTCTGTTAATACAGGACTAGTAAAGGCCCAGTGTTACAGACTGCTATATCAGTCTGTTAATACAGGACTAGTAAAGGACCAGTGTTACAGACTGCTATATCAGTCTGTTAATACAGGACTAGTAAAGGCCCAGTGTTACAGACTGCTATATCAGTCTGTTAATACAGGACTAGTAAAGGACCAGTGTTACAGACTGCTATATCAGTCTGTTAATACAGGACTAGTAAAGGCCCAGTGCTACAGACTGCTATATCAGTCTGTTAATACAGGACTAGTAAAGGCCCAGTGCTACAGACTGCTATATCAGTCTGTTAATACAGGACTAGTAAAGGCCCAGTGCTACAGACTGCTATATCAGTCTGTTAATAGAGGACTAGTAAAGGCCCAGTGTTACAGACTGCTATATCAGTCTGTTAATACAGGACTAGTAAAGGCCCAGTGCTACAGACTGCTATATCAGTCTGTTAATAGAGGACTAGTAAAGGCCCAGTGTTACAGACTGCTATATCAGTCTGTTAATACAGGACTAGTAAAGGCCCAGTGCTACAGACTGCTATATCAGTCTGTTAATACAGGACTAGTAAAGGACCAGTGCTACAGACTGCTATATCAGTCTGTTAATACAGGACTAGTAAAGGCCCAGTGTTACAGACTGCTATATCAGTCTGTTAATACAGGACTAGTAAAGGCCCAGTGTTACAGACTGCTATATCAGTCTGTTAATACAGGACTAGTAAAGGCCCAGTGTTACAGACTGCTATATCAGTCTGTTAATAGAGGACTAGTAAAGGCCCAGTGTGACTGACTGCTATATCAGTCTGTTAATTTAATACAGGACTAGTAAAGGACCAGTGTTACTGACTGCTATATCAGTCTGTTAATACAGGACTAGTAAAGGCCCAGTGTTACAGACTGCTATATCAGTCTGTTAATACAGGACTAGTAAAGGCCCAGTGTTACAGACTGCTATATCAGTCTGTTAATACAGGACTAGTAATGGCCCAGTGTTACAGACTGCTATATCAGTCTGTTAATACAGGACTAGTAAAGGCCCAGTGTTACAGACTGCTATATCGGTCTGTTAATACAGGACTAGTAAAGGCCCAGTGTTACAGACTGCTATATCGGTCTGTTAATACAGGACTAGTAAAGGACCAGTGCTACAGACTGCTATCTCTGTCTGTTAACACAGGACTAGTAAAGGCCCAGTGTGACTGACTGCTATATCGGTCTGTTAACACAGGACTAGTAAAGGCCCAGTGTTACAGACTGCTATATCGGTCTGTTAACACAGGACTAGTAAAGGCCCAGTGTTACAGACTGCTATATCGGTCTGTTAACACAGGACTAGTAAAGGCCCAGTGTTACAGACTGCTATATCGGTCTGTTAACACAGGACTAGTAAAGGACCAGTGCTACAGACTGCTATATCGGTCTGTTAACACAGGACTAGTAAAGGCCCAGTGTTACAGACTGCTATATCAGTCTGTTAATACAGGACTAGTAAAGGACCAGTGCTACAGACTTCTATATCAGTCTGTTAACACAGGACTAGTAAAGGACCAGTGTTACAGACTGCTATATCAGTCTGTTAATACAGGACTAGTAAAGGACCAGTGTTACTGACTGCTATATCAGTCTGTTAATACAGGACTAGTAAAGGACCAGTGTTACAGACTGCTATATCAGTCTGTTAATACAGGACTAGTAAAGGCCCAGTGTTACAGACTGCTATATCAGTCTGTTAATACAGGACTAGTAAAGGACCAGTGTTACAGACTGCTATATCAGTCTGTTAATACAGGACTAGTAAAGGACCAGTGTTATGTTACAGACTGCTATATCAGTCTGTTAATACAGGACTAGTAAAGGACCAGTGTTACAGACTGCTATATCAGTCTGTTAATACAGGACTAGTAAAGGACCAGTGTTACAGACTGCTATATCAGTCTGTTAATACAGGACTAGTAAAGGACCAGTGTTACAGACTGCTATATCAGTCTGTTAATACAGGACTAGTAAAGGACCAGTGTTACAGACTGCTATATCAGTCTGTTAATACAGGACTAGTAAAGGCCCAGTGCTACAGACTGCTATATCAGTCTGTTAATACAGGACTAGTAAAGGCCCAGTGCTACAGACTGCTATATAAGTCTGTTAATACAGGACTAGTAAAGGCCCAGTGTTACAGACTGCTATATCAGTCTGTTAATACAGGACTAGTAAAGGACCAGTGTTACAGACTGCTATATCAGTCTGTTAATACAGGACTAGTAAAGGCCCAGTGTTACAGACTGCTATATCAGTCTGTTAATACAGGGGACTAGTAAAGGACCAGTGTTACAGACTGCTATATCAGTCTGTTAATACAGGACTAGTAAAGGCCCAGTGCTACAGACTGCTATATCAGTCTGTTAATACAGGACTAGTAAAGGCCCAGTGCTACAGACTGCTATATCAGTCTGTTAATACAGGACTAGTAAAGGCCCAGTGCTACAGACTGCTATATCAGTCTGTTAATAGAGGACTAGTAAAGGCCCAGTGTTACAGACTGCTATATCAGTCTGTTAATACAGGACTAGTAAAGGCCCAGTGCTACAGACTGCTATATCAGTCTGTTAATAGAGGACTAGTAAAGGCCCAGTGTTACAGACTGCTATATCAGTCTGTTAATACAGGACTAGTAAAGGCCCAGTGCTACAGACTGCTATATCAGTCTGTTAATACAGGACTAGTAAAGGACCAGTGCTACAGACTGCTATATCAGTCTGTTAATACAGGACTAGTAAAGGCCCAGTGTTACAGACTGCTATATCAGTCTGTTAATACAGGACTAGTAAAGGCCCAGTGTTACAGACTGCTATATCAGTCTGTTAATACAGGACTAGTAAAGGCCCAGTGTGACTGACTGCTATATCAGTCTGTTAATACAGGACTAGTAAAGGACCAGTGTTACTGACTGCTATATCAGTCTGTTAATACAGGACTAGTAAAGGCCCAGTGTTACAGACTGCTATATCAGTCTGTTAATACAGGACTAGTAAAGGCCCAGTGTTACAGACTGCTATATCAGTCTGTTAATACAGGACTAGTAAAGGCCCAGTGTTACAGACTGCTATATCAGTCTGTTAATGCAGGACTAGTAAAGGCCCAGTGTTACAGACTGCTATATCAGTCTGTTAATGCAGGACTAGTAAAGGCCCAGTGTTACAGACTGCTATATCAGTCTGTTAATGCAGGACTAGTAAAGGCCCAGTGTTACAGACTGCTATATCAGTCTGTTAATACAGGACTAGTAAAGGACCAGTGTTACAGACTGCTATATCAGTCTGTTAATACAGGACTAGTAAAGGACCAGTGTTACAGACTGCTATATCAGTCTGTTAATACAGGACTAGTAAAGGCCCAGTGCTACAGACTGCTATATCAGTCTGTTAATACAGGACTAGTAAAGGCCCAGTGCTACAGACTGCTATATCAGTCTGTTAATACAGGACTAGTAAAGGCCCAGTGCTACAGACTGCTATATCAGTCTGTTAATACAGGACTAGTAAAGGCCCAGTGTTACAGACTGCTATATCAGTCTGTTAATACAGGACTAGTAAAGGCCCAGTGCTACAGACTGCTATATCAGTCTGTTAATACAGGACTAGTAAAGGCCCAGTGTTACAGACTGCTATATCAGTCTGTTAATACAGGACTAGTAAAGGCCCAGTGCTACAGACTGCTATATCAGTCTGTTAATACAGGACTAGTAAAGGACCAGTGCTACAGACTGCTATATCAGTCTGTTAATACAGGACTAGTAAAGGCCCAGGGCCCAGTGTTACAGACTGCTATATCAGTCTGTTAATACAGGACTAGTAAAGGCCCAGTGTTACAGACTGCTATATCAGTCTGTTAATACAGGACTAGTAAAGGCCCAGTGTTACAGACTGCTATATCAGTCTGTTAATACAGGACTAGTAAAGGACCAGTGTTACTGACTGCTATATCAGTCTGTTAATACAGGACTAGTAAAGGCCCAGTGTTACAGACTGCTATATCAGTCTGTTAATACAGGACTAGTAAAGGCCCAGTGTTACAGACTGCTATATCAGTCTGTTAATACAGGACTAGTAAAGGCCCAGTGTTACAGACTGCTATATCAGTCTGTTAATACAGGACTAGTAAAGGCCCAGTGTTACAGACTGCTATATCAGTCTGTTAATGCAGGACTAGTAAAGGCCCAGTGTTACAGACTGCTATATCAGTCTGTTAATGCAGGACTAGTAAAGGCCCAGTGTTACAGACTGCTATATCAGTCTGTTAATACAGGACTAGTAAAGGCCCAGTGTTACAGACTGCTATATCAGTCTGTTAATACAGGACTAGTAAAGGCCCAGTGTGACTGACTGCTATATCAGTCTGTTAATACAGGACTAGTAAAGGACCAGTGTTACTGACTGCTATATCAGTCTGTTAATACAGGACTAGTAAAGGCCCAGTGTTACAGACTGCTATATCAGTCTGTTAATACAGGACTAGTAAAGGCCCAGTGTTACAGACTGCTATATCAGTCTGTTAATACAGGACTAGTAAAGGCCCAGTGTTACAGACTGCTATATCAGTCTGTTAATGCAGGACTAGTAAAGGCCCAGTGTTACAGACTGCTATATCAGTCTGTTAATGCAGGACTAGTAAAGGCCCAGTGTTACAGACTGCTATATCAGTCTGTTAATGCAGGACTAGTAAAGGCCCAGTGTTACAGACTGCTATATCAGTCTGTTAATGCAGGACAAGTAAAGGACCAGTGCTACAGACTGCTATATCTGTCTGTTAATGCAGGACTAGTAAAGGCCCAGTGCTACAGACTGCTATATCAGTCTGTTAATGCAGGACTAGTAAAGGACCAGTGCTACAGACTGCTATATCAGTCTGTTAATGCAGGACTAGTAAAGGACCAGTGCTACAGACTGCTATATCAGTCTGTTAATACAGGACTAGTAAAGGACCAGTGCTACAGACTGCTATATCAGTCTGTTAATACAGGACTAGTAAAGGCCCAGTGTTACAGACTGCTATATCAGTCTGTTAATACAGGACTAGTAAAGGCCCAGTGTTACAGACTGCTATATCAGTCTGTTAATACAGGACTAGTAAAGGCCCAGTGTGACTGACTGCTATATCAGTCTGTTAATACAGGACTAGTAAAGGACCAGTGTTACTGACTGCTATATCAGTCTGTTAATACAGGACTAGTAAAGGCCCAGTGTTACAGACTGCTATATCAGTCTGTTAATACAGGACTAGTAAAGGAAAGGCCCAGTGTTACAGACTGCTATATCGGTCTGTTAATACAGGACTAGTAAAGGCCCAGTGTTACAGACTGCTATATCGGTCTGTTAATACAGGACTAGTAAAGGACCAGTGCTACAGACTGCTATCTCTGTCTGTTAACACAGGACTAGTAAAGGCCCAGTGTGACTGACTGCTATATCGGTCTGTTAACACAGGACTAGTAAAGGCCCAGTGTTACAGACTGCTATATCGGTCTGTTAACACAGGACTAGTAAAGGCCCAGTGTTACAGACTGCTATATCGGTCTGTTAACACAGGACTAGTAAAGGCCCAGTGTTACAGACTGCTATATCGGTCTGTTAACACAGGACTAGTAAAGGACCAGTGCTACAGACTGCTATATCGGTCTGTTAACACAGGACTAGTAAAGGCCCAGTGTTACAGACTGCTATATCAGTCTGTTAATACAGGACTAGTAAAGGACCAGTGCTACAGACTGCTATATCAGTCTGGTCTGTTAATACAGGACTAGTAAAGGACCAGTGTTACAGACTGCTATATCAGTCTGTTAATACAGGACTAGTAAAGGACCAGTGTTACTGACTGCTATATCAGTCTGTTAATACAGGACTAGTAAAGGACCAGTGTTACAGACTGCTATATCAGTCTGTTAATACAGGACTAGTAAAGGCCCAGTGTTACAGACTGCTATATCAGTCTGTTAATACAGGACTAGTAAATTACCAGTGTTACAGACTGCTATATCAGTCTGTTAATACAGGACTAGTAAAGGACCAGTGTTACAGTCTGCTATATCAGTCTGTTAATACAGGACTAGTAAAGGACCAGTGTTACAGACTGCTATATCAGTCTGTTAATACAGGACTAGTAAAGGCCCAGTGCTACAGACTGCTATATCAGTCTGTTAATACAGGACTAGTAAAGGCCCAGTGCTACAGACTGCTATATCAGTCTGTTAATACAGGACTAGTAAAGGCCCAGTGCTACAGACTGCTATATCAGTCTGTTAATACAGGACTATTAAAGGCCCAGTGTTACAGACTGCTATATCAGTCTGTTAATACAGGACTAGTAAAGGACCAGTGTTACAGACTGCTATATCAGTCTGTTAATACAGGACTAGTAAAGGCCCAGTGTTACAGACTGCTATATCAGTCAGTTAATAGAGGACTAGTAAAGGCCCAGTGTTACAGACTGCTATTTCAGTCTGTTAATACAGGACTAGTAAAGGCCCAGTGTTACAGACTGCTATATCAGTCTGTTAATAGAGGACTAGTAAAGGCCCAGTGTTACAGACTGCTATATCAGTCTGTTAATAGAGGACTAGTAAAGGACCAGTGTTACAGACTGCTATATCGGTCTGTTAATGCAGGACTAGTAAAGGCCCAGTGTTACAGACTGCTATATCGGTCTGTTAATGCAGGACTAGTAAAGGCCCAGTGTTACAGACTGCTATATCGGTCTGTTAATGCAATGCAGGACAAGTAAAGGCCCAGTGTTACAGACTGCTATATCGGTCTGTTAATGCAGGACTAGTAAAGGCCCAGTGTTACAGACTGCTATATCGGTCTGTTAATGCAGGACTAGTAAAGGCCCAGTGTGACTGACTGCTATATCGGTCTGTTAACACAGGACTAGTAAAGGCCCAGTGTTACAGACTGCTATATCGGTCTGTTAACACAGGACTAGTAAAGGCCCAGTGTTACAGACTGCTATATCGGTCTGTTAACACAGGACTAGTAAAGGCCCAGTGTTACAGACTGCTATATCGGTCTGTTAACACAGGACTAGTAAAGGACCAGTGCTACAGACTGCTATATCGGTCTGTTAACACAGGACTAGTAAAGGCCCAGTGTTACAGACTGCTATATCAGTCTGTTAACACAGGACTAGTAAAGGACCAGTGCTACAGACTGCTATATCAGTCTGTTAATACAGGACTAGTAAAGGACCAGTGTTACAGACTGCTATATCAGTCTGTTAATACAGGACTAGTAAAGGACCAGTGTTACTGACTGCTATATCAGTCTGTTAATACAGGACTAGTAAAGGACCAGTGTTACAGACTGCTATATCAGTCTGTTAATACAGGACTAGTAAAGGACCAGTGTTACAGACTGCTATATCAGTCTGTTAATACAGGACTAGTAAAGGACCAGTGTTACAGACTGCTATATCAGTCTGTTAATACAGGACTAGTAAAGGACCAGTGTTACAGACTGCTATATCAGTCTGTTAATACAGGACTAGTAAAGGACCAGTGTTACAGACTGCTATATCAGTCTGTTAATACAGGACTAGTAAAGGCCCAGTGCTACAGACTGCTATATCAGTCTGTTAATACAGGACTAGTAAAGGCCCAGTGCTACAGACTGCTATATCAGTCTGTTAATACAGGACTAGTAAAGGCCCAGTGTTACAGACTGCTATATCAGTCTGTTAATACAGGACTAGTAAAGGCCCGGCCCAGTGTTACAGACTGCTATATCAGTCTGTTAATACAGGACTAGTAAAGGCCCAGTGTTACAGACTGCTATATCAGTCTGTTAATACAGGACTAGTAAAGGACCAGTGTTACAGACTGCTATATCAGTCTGTTAATACAGGACTAGTAAAGGCCCAGTGCTACAGACTGCTATGTCAGTCTGTTAATACAGGACTAGTAAAGGCCCAGTGTTACAGACTGCTATATCAGTCTCTTAATACAGGACTAGTAAAGGCCCAGTGTTACAGACTGCTATATCAGTCTGTTAATACAGGACTAGTAAAGGCCCAGTGCTACAGACTGCTATATCAGTCTGTTAATACAGGACTAGTAAAGGCCCAGTGCTACAGACTGCTATATCAGTCTGTTAATAGAGGACTAGTAAAGGCCCAGTGTTACAGACTGCTATATCAGTCTGTTAATGCAGGACTAGTAAAGGACCAGTGTTACAGACTGCTATATCAGTCTGTTAATGCAGGACTAGTAAAGGCCCAGTGTTACAGACTGCTATATCAGTCTGTTAATGCAGGACTAGTAAAGGCCCAGTGTTACAGACTGCTATATCAGTCTGTTAATGCAGGACAAGTAAAGGACCAGTGTTACAGACTGCTATATCAGTCTGTTAATGCAGGACTAGTAAAGGCCCAGTGTTACAGACTGCTATATCAGTCTGTTAATGCAGGACTAGTAAAGGACCAGTGTTACAGACTGCTATATCAGTCTGTTAATGCAGGACTAGTAAAGGACCAGTGCTACAGACTGCTATATCAGTCTGTTAATGCAGGACTAGTAAAGGACCAGTGCTACAGACTGCTATATCTGTCTGTTAATGCAGGACTAGTAAAGGCCCAGTGTTACAGACTGCTATATCAGTCTGTTAATGCAGGACTAGTAAAGGACCAGTGCTACAGACTGCTATATCAGTCTGTTAATGCAGGACTAGTAAAGTAAAGGACCAGTGCTACAGACTGCTATATCAGTCTGTTAATACAGGACTAGTAAAGGACCAGTGCTACAGACTGCTATATCAGTCTGTTAATACAGGACTAGTAAAGGCCCAGTGTTACAGACTGCTATATCAGTCTGTTAATACAGGACTAGTAAAGGCCCAGTGTTACAGACTGCTATATCAGTCTGTTAATACAGGACTAGTAAAGGCCCAGTGTGACTGACTGCTATATCAGTCTGTTAATACAGGACTAGTAAAGGACCAGTGTTACTGACTGCTATATCAGTCTGTTAATACAGGACTAGTAAAGGCCCAGTGTTACAGACTGCTATATCAGTCTGTTAATACAGGACTAGTAAAGGCCCAGTGTTACAGACTGCTATATCAGTCTGTTAATACAGGACTAGTAATGGCCCAGTGTTACAGACTGCTATATCAGTCTGTTAATACAGGACTAGTAAAGGCCCAGTGTTACAGACTGCTATATCAGTCTCTGTTAATACAGGACTAGTAAAGGCCCAGTGTTACAGACTGCTATATCAGTCTGTTAATACAGGACTAGTAAAGGACCAGTGCTACAGACTGCTATCTCTGTCTGTTAACACAGGACTAGTAAAGGCCCAGTGTGACTGACTGCTATATCGGTCTGTTAACACAGGACTAGTAAAGGCCCAGTGTTACAGACTGCTATATCGGTCTGTTAACACAGGACTAGTAAAGGCCCAGTGTTACAGACTGCTATATCGGTCTGTTAACACAGGACTAGTAAAGGCCCAGTGTTACAGACTGCTATATCGGTCTGTTAACACAGGACTAGTAAAGGACCAGTGCTACAGACTGCTATATCGGTCTGTTAACACAGGACTAGTAAAGGCCCAGTGTTACAGACTGCTATATCAGTCTGTTAATACAGGACTAGTAAAGGACCAGTGCTACAGACTGCTATATCAGTCTGTTAATACAGGACTAGTAAAGGACCAGTGTTACAGACTGACTGCTATATCAGTCTGTTAATACAGGACTAGTAAAGGACCAGTGTTACTGACTGCTATATCAGTCTGTTAATACAGGACTAGTAAAGGACCAGTGTTACAGACTGCTATATCAGTCTGTTAATACAGGACTAGTAAAGGCCCAGTGTTACAGACTGCTATATCAGTCTGTTAATACAGGACTAGTAAAGGACCAGTGTTACAGACTGCTATATCAGTCTGTTAATACAGGACTAGTAAAGGACCAGTGTTACAGACTGCTATATCAGTCTGTTAATACAGGACTAGTAAAGGACCAGTGTTACAGACTGCTATATCAGTCTGTTAATACAGGACTAGTAAAGGACCAGTGTTACAGACTGCTATATCAGTCTGTTAATACAGGACTAGTAAAGGACCAGTGTTACAGACTGCTATATCAGTCTGTTAATACAGGACTAGTAAAGGCCCAGTGTTACAGACTGCTATATCAGTCTGTTAATACAGGACTAGTAAAGGCCCGGCCCAGTGTTACAGACTGCTATATCAGTCTGTTAATACAGGACTAGTAAAGGCCCAGTGTTACAGACTTCTATATCAGTCTGTTAATACAGGACTAGTAAAGGCCCAGTGTTACAGACTGCTATATCAGTCTGTTAATACAGGACTAGTAAAGGCCCAGTGTTACAGACTGCTATATCAGTCTGTTAATACAGGACTAGTAAAGGACCAGTGTTACAGACTGCTATATCAGTCTGTTAATACAGGACTAGTAAAGGACCAGTGTTACAGACTGCTATATCAGTCTGTTAATACAGGACTAGTAAAGGCCCAGTGTTACAGACTGCTATATCAGTCTGTTAATACAGGACTAGTAAAGGACCAGTGTTACAGACTGCTATATCAGTCTGTTAATACAGGACTAGTAAAGGACCAGTGTTACAGACTGCTATATCAGTCTGTTAATACAGGACTAGTAAAGGACCAGTGTTACAGACTGCTATATCAGTCTGGTCTGTTAATACAGGACTAGTAAAGGACCAGTGTTACAGACTGCTATATCAGTCTGTTAATACAGGACTAGTAAAGGACCAGTGTTACAGACTGCTATATCAGTCTGTTAATACAGGACTAGTAAAGGACCAGTGCTACAGACTGCTATATCAGTCTGTTAATACAGGACTAGTAAAGGCCCAGTGCTACAGACTGCTATATCAGTCTGTTAATACAGGACTAGTAAAGGCCCAGTGCTACAGACTGCTATATCAGTCTGTTAATACAGGACTAGTAAAGGACCAGTGTTACAGACTGCTATATCAGTCTGTTAATACAGGACTAGTAAAGGCCCAGTGTTACAGACTGCTATATCAGTCTGTTAATACAGGACTAGTAAAGGACCAGTGTTACAGACTGCTATATCAGTCTGTTAATACAGGACTAGTAAAGGCCCAGTGCTACAGACTGCTATATCAGTCTGTTAATACAGGACTAGTAAAGGCCCAGTGTTATGTTACAGACTGCTATATCAGTCTGTTAATACAGGACTAGTAAAGGCCCAGTGTTACAGACTGCTATATCAGTCTGTTAATACAGGACTAGTAAAGGCCCAGTGCTACAGACTGCTATATCAGTCTGTTAATACAGGACTAGTAAAGGCCCAGTGCTACAGACTGCTATATCAGTCTGTTAATAGAGGACTAGTAAAGGCCCAGTGTTACAGACTGCTATATCAGTCTGTTAATACAGGACTAGTAAAGGCCCAGTGTTACAGACTGCTATATCAGTCTGTTAATACAGGACTAGTAAAGGCCCAGTGTTACAGACTGCTATATCAGTCTGTTAATAGAGGACTAGTAAAGGCCCAGTGTTACAGACTTCTATATCAGTCTGTTAATACAGGACTAGTAAAGGCCCAGTGTTACAGACTGCTATATCAGTCTGTTAATACAGGACTAGTAAAGGCCCAGTGCTACAGACTGCTATATCAGTCTGTTAATACAGGACAGGACTAGTAAAGGCCCAGTGCTACAGACTGCTATATCAGTCTGTTAATACAGGACTAGTAAAGGACCAGTGCTACAGACTGCTATATCAGTCTGTTAATACAGGACTAGTAAAGGCCCAGTGTTACAGACTGCTATATCAGTCTGTTAATACAGGACTAGTAAAGGACCAGTGTTACAGACTGCTATATCAGTCTGTTAATACAGGACTAGTAAAGGACCAGTGTTACAGACTGCTATATCAGTCTGTTAATAGAGGACTAGTAAAGGCCCAGTGTTACAGACTGCTATATCAGTCTGTTAATACAGGACTAGTAAAGGCCCAGTGTTACAGACTGCTATATCAGTCTGTTAATACAGGACTAGTAAAGGCCCAGTGTTACAGACTGCTATATCAGTCTGTTAATACAGGACTAGTAAAGGACCAGTGTTACAGACTGCTATATCAGTCTGTTAATACAGGACTAGTAAAGGACCAGTGTTACAGACTGCTATGCTATATCAGTCTGTTAATGCAGGACTAGTAAAGGCCCAGTGTTACAGACTGCTATATCAGTCTGTTAATACAGGACTAGTAAAGGCCCAGTGTTACAGACTGCTATATCAGTCTGTTAATGCAGGACTAGTAAAGGCCCAGTGTTACAGACTGCTATATCAGTCTGTTAATGCAGGACTAGTAAAGGACCAGTGTTACAGACTGCTATATCAGTCTGTTAATGCAGGACTAGTAAAGGACCAGTGCTACAGACTGCTATATCAGTCTGTTAATGCAGGACTAGTAAAGGACCAGTGCTACAGACTGCTATATCTGTCTGTTAATGCAGGACTAGTAAAGGCCCAGTGTTACAGACTGCTATATCAGTCTGTTAATACAGGACTAGTAAAGGACCAGTGCTACAGACTGCTATATCAGTCTGTTAATGCAGGACTAGTAAAGGACCAGTGCTACAGACTGCTATATCAGTCTGTTAATACAGGACTAGTAAAGTAAAGGACCAGTGCTACAGACTGCTATATCAGTCTGTTAATACAGGACTAGTAAAGGCCCAGTGTTACAGACTGCTATATCAGTCTGTTAATACAGGACTAGTAAAGGCCCAGTGTTACAGACTGCTATATCAGTCTGTTAATACAGGACTAGTAAAGGCCCAGTGTGACTGACTGCTATATCAGTCTGTTAATACAGGACTAGTAAAGGACCAGTGTTACTGACTGCTATATCAGTCTGTTAATACAGGACTAGTAAAGGCCCAGTGTTACAGACTGCTATATCAGTCTGTTAATACAGGACTAGTAAAGGCCCAGTGTTACAGACTGCTATATCAGTCTGTTAATACAGGACTAGTAATGGCCCAGTGTTACAGACTGCTATATCAGTCTGTTAATACAGGACTAGTAAAGGCCCAGTGTTACAGACTGCTATATCAGTCTGTTAATACAGGACTAGTAAAGGCCCAGTGTTACAGACTGCTATATCAGTCTGTTAATACAGGACTAGTAAAGGACCAGTGTTACAGACTGCTATATCGGTCTGTTAACACAGGACTAGTAAAGGCCCAGTGTTACAGACTGCTATATCGGTCTGTTAACACAGGACTAGTAAAGGCCCAGTGTTACAGACTGCTATATCGGTCTGTTAACACAGGACTAGTAAAGGCCCAGTGTTACAGACTGCTATATCGGTCTGTTAACACAGGACTAGTAAAGGACCAGTGCTACAGACTGCTATATCGGTCTGTTAACACAGGACTAGTAAAGGCCCAGTGTTACAGACTGCTATATCAGTCTGTTAATACAGGACTAGTAAAGGACCAGTGCTACAGACTGCTATATCAGTCTGTTAATACAGGACTAGTAAAGGACCAGTGTTACAGACTGCTATATCAGTCTGTTAATACAGGACTAGTAAAGGACCAGTGTTACTGACTGCTATATCAGTCTGTTAATACAGGACTAGTAAAGGACCAGTGTTACAGACAGACTGCTATATCAGTCTGTTAATACAGGACTAGTAAAGGACCAGTGTTACAGACTGCTATATCAGTCTGTTAATACAGGACTAGTAAAGGCCAAGTGCTACAGACTGCTATATCAGTCTGTTAATACAGGACTAGTAAAGGCCCAGTGTTACAGACTGCTATATCAGTCTGTTAATACAGGACTAGTAAAGGACCAGTGTTACAGACTGCTATATCAGTCTGTTAATACAGGACTAGTAAAGGCCCAGTGTTACAGACTGCTATATCAGTCTGTTAATACAGGACTAGTAAAGGACCAGTGTTACAGACTGCTATATCAGTCTGTTAATACAGGACTAGTAAAGGCCCAGTGCTACAGACTGCTATATCAGTCTGTTAATACAGGACTAGTAAAGGCCCAGTGCTACAGACTGCTATATCAGTCTGTTAATACAGGACTAGTAAAGGCCCAGTGCTACAGACTGCTATATCAGTCTGTTAATACAGGACTAGTAAAAAGGCCCAGTGTTACAGACTGCTATATCAGTCTGTTAATACAGGACTAGTAAAGGCCCAGTGTTACAGACTGCTATATCAGTCTGTTAATAGAGGACTAGTAAAGGCCCAGTGTTACAGACTTCTATATCAGTCTGTTAATACAGGACTAGTAAAGGCCCAGTGTTACAGACTTCTATATCAGTCTGTTAATACAGGACTAGTAAAGGCCCAGTGTTACAGACTGCTATATCAGTCTGTTAATACAGGACTAGTAAAGGCCCAGTGCTACAGACTGCTATATCAGTCTGTTAATACAGGACTAGTAAAGGACCAGTGCTACAGACTGCTATATCAGTCTGTTAATACAGGACTAGTAAAGGCCCAGTGCTACAGACTGCTATATCAGTCTGTTAATACAGGACTAGTAAAGGCCCAGTGTTACAGACTGCTATATCAGTCTGTTAATACAGGACTTGTAAAGGCCCAGTGTTACAGACTGCTATATCAGTCTGTTAATACAGGACTAGTAAAGGACCAGTGTTACAGACTGCTATATCAGTCTGTTAATAGAGGACTAGTAAAGGACCAGTGTTACAGACTTCTATATCAGTCTGTTAATACAGGACTAGTAAATGCCCAGTGTTACAGACTGCTATATCAGTCTGTTAATACAGGACTAGTAAAGGCCCAGTGTTACAGACTGCTATATCAGTCTGTTAATACAGGACTAGTAAAGGCCCAGTGTTACAGACTGCTATATCAGTCTGTTAATACAGGACTAGTAAAGGACCAGTGTTACAGACTGCTATATAAGTCTGTTAATACAGGACTAGTAAAGGCCCAGTGTTACAGACTGCTATATCAGTCTGTTAATACAGGACTAGTAAAGGCCCAGTGCTACAGACTGCTATATCAGTCTGTTAATACAGGACTAGTAAAGGCCCAGTGCTACAGACTGCTATATCAGTCTGTTAATACAGGACTAGTAAAGGCCCAGTGTTACAGACTGGACTGCTATATCAGTCTGTTAATACAGGACTAGTAAAGGCCCAGTGTTACAGACTGCTATATCAGTCTGTTAATACAGGACTAGTAAAGGCCCAGTGCTACAGACTGCTATATCAGTATGTTAATACAGGACTAGTAAAGGCCCAGTGCTACAGACTGCTATATCAGTCTGTTAATACAGGACTAGTAAAGGACCAGTGCTACAGACTGCTATATCAGTCTGTTAATACAGGACTAGTAAAGGACCAGTGTTACAGACTGCTATATCAGTCTGTTAATACAGGACTAGTAAAGGCCCAGTTCTACAGACTGCTATATCAGTCTGTTAATACAGGACTAGTAAAGGACCAGTGTTACAGACTGCTATATCAGTCTGTTAATACAGGACTAGTAAAGGACCAGTGTTACAGTGTATTTCTCAGGGGGTGCTGCAGCACCCTCAGCACCCCTACTTCCTGTTGCTATGGGGATAATTTTGCAATCTAGTCATTGATGGTGTATAATGCACTGCTGACATAATCAAATGCAAAATAATTACAATATTACAAATTGAGATTGTTTTATTGTGTCACCAAATGATGTCATATTATATAAGACCTACACATCAGGGTTGCGTTCAGTACGACAGAACGGTGTGCAGCAACGGAAACGGTGGGGTGTCGGGACTGTGAGGGGACACACTAACCCACACAGACACACTCTAACCCACACAGACACATTGTAACACACAGACACACTGTAACACACAGACACACTGTAACACACATACACACTGTAACACACAGACACACTGTAACACACAGACACACTGTAACACACAGACACACTGTAACACACAGACACACTCTAATAAACACAGACACACTAACACACACATTGTGTTGTTGTTGTTCTATTGTTTGTACATCATTGTGTGACTGTCCTTGTCAGTGTGTCAGTGTTTTGTTACTTGTCATGTTTTGTGTTTTTGTGTGGACCCCAGGAAGAGTAGCTGCTGCTGCTTCTGCAAAAGCTAATGGGGATCCAGATAAACCAATAAACGAAGCACCCCTGTTGTTGTGACCTATGTGGTGTTGACTATGGGCACGTTCCTGGCACATGCCATATTTTAAAACGGCTGGATAGTCATTTTAAGGATTAGCTAACCACATCATATGTTATATCAATCCTTCAGCCCGATGACACAGTTGAAGACGTGTCACTGGTTGATGCGTGCAACGTCTGATCCTAGGGGCACACTGGCATGCACTGGCGCAGCTGGTTGTGTCATCCAGCATCAGATGACTGGAGAACGGTCCTTGTAGGCTTTCCAGTCCACCGTGATCGGAAACGAGGCGAATTGCCTGACCTGTGGAGCAAATGTTTTACCCCGCGTTGGGAGTTCCTTACTAATAAATACAAAGTGAACGGGACAGAAGGCGAAACGTCACCGACAGAGAGGGAATAACTTGTGCTTCTGTGTTTGACTTCAGTGAAGTTGTGACAGTTTACAAACGATAAATGGATATCCACTTTCATTGCACTCTCTAAAAACGAATGAGAGAGAGAGAGAGAGAGAGAGAGAGAGAGAGAGAGAGAGAGAGAGAGAGAGAGAGAGAGAGAGAGAGAGAGAGAGAGAGACTGCGTGCGCCAGCGGTACATCCAGCGTCTGTCAAAAGAGTCGCAGCATCCTCCTCGAGCAGAAGTTTGATCTCAGCGCGCACAAGGAGGATTCTAATTACACAAGTACGATGCATCATCGGAAGTGTCTTGGATATGTATATATCGCTGTTTACCTGTGGACGGCGTTCTGCTTTAAAGGTAAGTAGGCGTATGCATATCTTTTGCATATTTTATGCAGAAAGAAACAGCTGTCAGTGTAAATGCATAGATGTGTTTTGAGAGATTAAAATTAAACACCCATCGGTATCGTGATGTTTATATCAATAACTGGTAATGCCATGTTTGCACTCTAAAATCAATACATAAACGCAATGATTAGGAGACTTGTAGATTATTAAATTAAAATGTATGGAAGCACTTTTAAGGGAATGAAAGGAATGGAACGTAATGAGAAAAGGCGGGAAAACAATGGGATTGACATGATCCAGAGACTTATCCCGAATTGCGAACCATGTAGAAGTGAGAAACACAGATGTGTTATTATGATAATGTACGCTATCCATATCACGTCCTGTCGATTTAGAGCGGTCAAATCCTTCCTCGTTGGTGAGTGTGTGTGTGTACTCTCCGGCACCCCGACCTATTTAATACTCCGATAACATCTGTTGTGTGTGTGTGAAGGAGCTGGGGCGGGGAGGCACGGGCACGCGCTAAAAGCAATATACCGGGAGGGAGCAATATCCAATATCTCAGCCAGAGCACGATAATCTGGGAATACTGGATTGAGGAATCCATGCCAATAGGTCCGAGATAGAGAGAGGGTGATGAAACATTTAAAGATAATTTTATGTTTAGACCATAGGCCACATTTCGTTTTTCATGTAGGCCTGTTAATTGATCAATTTTGGTTCATTAGATTTATATTGATTGATTTTACACTCCCTTCCCTACCTAGGCATATGAGTCCCAAATGGCACCCTATTTCCTCCCTGGTCAAAAGTAGTGCACTACATAGGGGATAGGGTGCCATTTGGGACACAAAAGGCACCTGAACATCTTCTACCCCCAAGACATAATACTGATGAACAGTTAATCAAATGACTACCCGGACTATTTGTATTGACCAATTTTTGCATTGACTCTCTTATACTGGCTCATCTACCTACACACTCACACATACTACACTGACACTCCAACACACACACACACTCACACACAAACACACATGCATATTGACACCATACACACGCACACTTTCACACTCCACATATGCTGCTACTCTGTTTATATCTGTCCTGCTTGCCTAGTCCTTTTTACCCCTACCTACAGTTGAAGTCGGAAGTTTAAATACACTTAGGTTGGAGTCATTAGAACTCGTTTTTCACAACCACTCCACAAATTCCTTGTTAACAAACTATAGTTTTGGCAAGTCGGTTAGGACATCTACTTTGTGTACGACACAAGTAATTTTTCCAACAATTGTTTACAGACAGATTATTTCACTTATAATTCACTGTATCACAATTCCAGTGGGTCGGAAGTTTACATACATTAAGTTGACTGTGCCTTTAAACAGCTTGAAAATTCCAGAAAATTATGTAATGGCTTTAGAAGCTTCTAATAGGCTAATTGACATAATTTGAGTCAATTGGAGGTGTACCTGTGGATGTATTTCAAGGCCTACCTTCAAACTCAGTGCCTCTTTGCTTGACATCATGGGAAAATCTAAAGAAATCAGCCAAGACCTCAGATTTTTTTTTTTTACCTCCACAAGTCCTGGTCATCCTTGGGAGCAATTTCTAAACGTCTGAAGGTACCACGTTCATCTGTACAAACAATAGTATGCAAGTATAAACACCATGGGACCACGCAGCCGTCATACCATACCACTCGAAAACGAGTCCTATATCGACATAACCTGAAAGGCCACTCAGCAAGGAAGAAGTCACAGCTCCAAAACCGCCATAAAAAAAAACAGACTACGGTTTGCAACTGTCCTCTGGTCTGATGAAACAAAAATAGAACTGTTTGGCCATAATGACCATCGTTAGGTTTGGAGGAAAAATGGGGGATGCTTGCAAGCCGAAGAACACCATCCCAACCGTGAAGCATGGGGGTGGCAGCATCATGCTGTGGGGGCGCTTTGCTGCAGGAGGGACTGGTGCACTTCACAAAATAGATGGCATCATGAGGAAGGAAAATTATGTGGATATATTGAAGCAACATCTCAAAACATCAGTCAGGAAGTTAAAGCTTAGTCGCAAATGGGTCTTCCAAATGGACAATGACCCCAAGCATACTTCCAAAGTTGTGGCAAAATGGCTTAAGGACAACAAAGTCAATGTATTGGAGTGGCCATCACAAAGCCCTGACCTCAATCCTATAGAAGATTTGTGGGCAGAACTGAAAAAGCGTGTGTGTGCAAGGAGGCCTACAAACCTGACTCAGTTACACCAGCTCTGACAGGAGGAATGGGCCAAAATTCACCCAACTTATTGTGGGAAGCTTGTGGAAGGCTAAGTTAAACAATTTAATGGCAATGCTACCAAATACTAACTGAGTGTATGTAAATGTCTGATCCACTGGGAATGTGATGAAAGAAATAAAAGCTGAAATAAATCATTATTTCTACTATTATCCTGACATTTCACATTCTTAAAATAAAGTGGTGATCCTAACTTTTTACTAGGATTTAATGTCAGGAATTGTGAACAACTGAGTTTAAATGTATTTGGCTAAGGTGTATGTAAACTTCCGACTTCAACTGTATATGTACATATTACCTCAATTACCTCAACTACCTCGTACCCCTGCACATTGACTCGGTACCAGTACCCCTTGTATATACCCTCGTATATTGGTATTTATTGTCTTACTTTTTTTAAATGTTATGAGCAAATGTTCATACTTTTTAACTCTGCATCGTTGGTTAAGGGCTTGTAAGTAAGCATTTCACGGTAAAGTCTACACCTGTTGTGTTCGGCGCATGTGACAAATAACATTTCATTCGATTTCTCACAGCTGGTTAGCGAGACTATGCCCTGCGTCTCAAATGGCATCCTAGTCCCTACACAGTGCACTAGTTTTGACCAGAGCCCTGTACAGGGAATAGGGTGCCATTTGGGACACAGAAGGAATCTCTACCTATGCACCATAGTGGTGTGTTCACTGGGAGAGGCTCCAGCTCCACCAGGAGAAGACAGATCATTAGTGGCTCAGTTGGCAGGGTTGTGGGTTCGATTCCTGGCGCCATCCAATACGTAAGATGGATGCATGCATGACTGTAAGTCACTTTGGATAACTGTGTCTGCTAGAAGTCATTAATTATGAACTAATAAGGAACATCTGTTACAATTCAAATTAAAATTTTGACAAGAAATGAATTGTTTCACACACACACACAGACACACACACACACACACACACACACACACACACACACACACACACACACACACACACACACACACACAAAGACACACACAGACACAAAGACACACACAGCCAAAGACACCACCACGTCTTCCAAAAGCAGTCTATCGTCAATCACCCTTACGGCTGTAGAGTTAGGATTCCCTCCATGAACATGTGATAGCCAGGGGAGTCTGAGAGTTGAGGATTCCCTCCATGAACATGTGATAGCCAGGGGAGTCACAGTTGAGGATTCCCTCCATGAACATGTGATAGCCAGGGGAGTCTCACAGTTGAGGATTCCCTCCATGAACATGTGATAGCCAGGGGAGTCTAACAGTTGAGGATTCCCTCCATGAACATGTGATAGCCAGGGGAGTCACAGTTGAGGATTCCCTCCATGAACATGTGATAGCCAGGGGAGTCTCACAGTTGAGGATTCCCTCCATGAACATGTGATAGCCAGGCCAGGGGAGTCTGAGAGTTGAGGATTCCCTCCATGAACCTGTCATAGCCAGGGGAGTCACAGTTGATGATTTGAGGGATTGTGTCCTGCTGTTTCAGTATGCTGTACCTCACCTTAGCCTTTTTGAACCAACCTCCATCCATCATACACAGGTATCACCATTAAGGTATCCAATCATCTTCATGTCTACTGTGAGATGGATGTTGACGTTTGTAAAACGGCGTCTCTCAAGGTTATGACTGACTGACTGACTGGCCCTCAATTACACATTTTCTGGGGTCTGAAATCAAAAGTTTGTCAAAACGATTTTGTATCTTGAAAGTACGATTCAACGTGCATATTTCCTGTTATCTGCTGTGAAGATTGTGTCATGTCAATTAGAGGAATCTTGTCAGCCTCAATCACAAGTAAAGGATAAAGATTGACACCATCTATTTTAGATGGAATCAGGAAGAAGGTTTGGATTGTTAGATTTGTTTTATTTTTTGTTTTCTCGGCTGAAAGATACAGCAGTTATATCTATTGATCTTCTTAAATGTTTGTGAACCCACCCCCTTGTTATTGATTCCCGTTCTGAGCTTGGAATGGCTGCACACCAAATGGAACCATATTCCCTATATAGTGCACTACTTTTGACCAGAAGCACTATATAGGGAATAGGGTGCAATTTGGGACGCATAGCTTGGTTTGGCTCTCCTTAAAGTTCTGAGTGCCAACAGACACAAATCAATATCTCACCTGCTTCTCCTTGGTGATATCTGATTCTGATATAAGTTTTTTTACAACAAGATTTATTTGGAACTTGGAACACACTGCAAAGATGTCTCGCGATGCTTTCTAGGATGGAGCCGCACTTTCTCTGGTAGCCTATCGGCTGTCCTGGAATCTCTGGTTGTTGTTTATTCCCCGTCAGTGATGACAAGCTGTTTGGGCTTAACCCATAACCTCTGACCTCTGAGAGATCTATGATGGATTTCATTTAGGTGGAAATATAATATCTCAGCTTAGTGAATGGCCTCAGGGCTTTAGACATATGTTCTGTGGTGTGTGTGTGTGTGTGTGTGTGTGTGTGTGTGTGTAATCCAGTGTGAGTGTGTGTCCTGGATATGACATGTAAAGGGTCAGTTAAACCGTGATGTTGAATATGTACGGCTCATGTTATGGTGTTTCAGCTGAACCATACAGTATGTTATTATAAGAGGTTGACACAGCAATGAATCCCCTACACATCCCATATGTATCCTGACTCCACAGGAGTCTGCCGGGGGGGGAGGAACGGCTCATAATAACGACCGGAACGGAGCAAATGGAATGGCACCTGGAAACCATGTGTTTGATGTATGTTGATACTATTCCACTCCAGTCGTTACCATGAGCCCGTCCTCCCCAATTAAGGTGTCACCAACCTCCTGTGCCACAGTATAGTGTAACTCCTTAACACTCAATTTGTCTGGTGTGATGTGACAATGACATTACACAGGAGTTGGCACAAATAGCACCAACCGATCTGAGACTAGGCTATGTGCCCTGACCTGGGAAAACCTCTGGTTTTCTCATGAGACTAGGTCATGAGGTGTGGAAACACTCCAGGCCCTGTAAGTGGATGACACATCCCAACAACCCCCCCCCCCCCCGTCTATATCTGCGTCTCAAATGGCTTCACCCTTATGTCGGTAATAGCCAGGCTGGCATTTGGGACACATCACTGGTCTGTAGTTGATCAACTCTTGTATGACATAGTGCTTTATTAAAGGTGGTCGGCCCACCACATCATAACAACCCCCTGTTTTGTTAGACGGAGATTATCAAAGTGTGATTTCCCCTAGATGCGAGTGGGAATCTTTATGTTGACATTCTGGAGATTAATGAGTGTGATTATGGATAATGGAATACATCGTGTAAGAACGTTATACGCTGTGCCAAAACTGAAACATGAGGTCTGGTGAATGAACAGAACATGTATTTTGTAGATTATAATTTTGTTCAGTGGTTGGCCTGTCTAGATGTAACCATAGTTTATGTAAAAAAAGAAGAATTGAGGTGGTGATTGCATTTAGAATGTGGTTGTGTAAAGAATGTATTCCTCATCTGATTTCACTACCATCAACAACTATCATCATCCGTGACTGACAGAATGGAAACATCTAGGGAATAACATATCACAGATGATCATTGACGTTGTAACATTTGTCTTTTGGGATTGTATTGGAAGGCAGCAGTGCACTCAAAGGCACACAGCACTTAAACTGGCTGCTTCGTCGTAACAATAGCCTTTTGCCTCATAAAATAAATGGTTTTATTTTAATACAACACAACTGAATGGTATTGATCTAAGACATTTCTCTCGTAGGGCCATTGTGGATCTTTGAAGTGGAGTTATGAAGGGAACCTAATGCAGTGAAACTGAGAGATGTGAGCATTTCAAATGGAGTTATGAAGGGAACCTAATCTAATGCAGTGAAACTGATAGGTGGAAGCCATTAAAGTGGAGTTATGAAGGGAACCTAATGCAGTGAAACTGATAGGTGGAAGCCATTAAAGTGGAGTTATGAAGGGAACCTAATGCAGTGAAACTGATAGATGGAAGCCATTAAAGTGGAGTTATGAAGGGAACCTTATGCAGTGAAACTGATAGATGGAAGCCATTAAAGTGGAGTTATGAAGGGAACCTAATGCAGTGAAACTGATAGGTGGAAGCCATTAAAGTGGAGTTATGAAGGGAACCTAATGCAGTGAAACTGATAGGTGGAAGCCATTAAAGTGGAGTTATGAAGGGAACCTAATGCAGTGAAACTGATAGGTGGAAGCCATTAAAGTGGAGTTATGAAGGGAACCTAATGCAGTGAAACTGATAGGTGGAAGCCATTAAAGTGGAGTTATGAAGGGAACCTAATGCAGTGAAACTGATAGGTGGAAGCCATTAAAGTGGAGTTATGAAGGGAACCTAATGCAGTGAAACTGATAGGTGGAAGCCATTAAAGTGGAGTTATGAAGGGAACCTTATGCAATGAAACTGATAGGTGGAAGCCATTAAAGTGGAGTTATGAAGGGAACCTTATGCAGTGAAACTGAGAGATGGGAGCCATTAAAGTGGAGTTATGAAGGGAACCTTATGCAGTGAAACTGATAGATGGGAGCCATTTGTTGAAGGTGATTGTTCTGTAGTCCTTTGGCTACGTTGGTTGGTCTTTGACGGTGGATTGGTTTATGTCATAAACATTGTGCAATGATGTCACAATGGGGTGATAGTAGGAGGAAGAGGAGGAGAAGAGATGGAGGGAATGAGGGAGGAAGAGGAGGGAGAAGAGATGGAGGGAACGAGGGAGGAAGAGGAGGGAGAAGAGATGGAGGGAACGAGGGAGGTAGAGGAGGAGAAGAGATGGAAGGTAAGGGGGGAAGGGGGAGGAGGAGAGATGGAGGGAAAGAGGGAGGAATCCTCAACTAGGTCCCTGGTTATATTCCGTTACAGTATATATCCGCGTCCCAAATAGCATCCTATTCCCTACATAGTGCACTACTTTTACCCAGAGCCCTATGGGCCAATAGGGTACCATTAGGGACGGAGCCCACCAGTGTATAATCCTCCTCTATTTTTTACCTTTATGACCTGGTTATGAGCCAGGGATTTTCATCTCTGAAGTACACAGCAAACGTCCAAAATCTGCATCTGAAATGGCACCCTATTCCCTTAATAGTGCACTACTTTTGACTAGGTGCCATTTGGGACGCCTTCAGACTTTCACAGAAATCCCATTAGGTGATGTAATATTAACAAAGAGACAGGATTTCCTGTTCCTATCTGATTCAATCTAGTTCACTAGAACAGTCTAGGATGTTGCTTTAATCCAGACAAAGTCATGGTTATAAATGGATTTATGACAGCAAATGTGTGTATTCAAACTAATCCTGTATTAATCTCATGTACTTTTCAAAACTTGCTCCCTGAATATACAGTGGGGGAAAAAAGTATTTAGTCAGCCACCAATTGTGCAAGTTCTCCCACTTAAAAAGATGAGAGAGGCCTGTAATTTTCATCCTAGGTACACGTCAACTATGACAGACAAAATGAGAAAAGAAAATCCAGAAAATCACATTGTAGGATTTTTTATGAATTTATTTGCAAATTATGGTGGAAAATAAGTATTTGGTCAATAACAAAAGTTTCTCAATACTTTGTTATATACCCTTTGTTGGCAATGACACAGGTCAAACGTTTTCTGTAAGTCTTCACAAGGTTTTCACACACTGTTGCTGGTATTTTGGCCCATTCCTCCATGCAGATCTCCTCTAGAGCAGTGATGTTTTGGGGCTGTCGTTGGGCAACACAGACTTTCAACTCCCTCCAAAAATGTTCTATGGGGTTGAGATCTGGAGACTGGCTAGGCCACTCCAGGACCTTGAAATGCTTCTTACGAAGCCACTCCTTCGTTGCCCGGACGGTGTGTTTGGGATCATTGTCATGCTGAATGACCCAGCCACGTTTCATCTTCAATGCCCTTGCTGATGGAAGGAGGTTTTCACTCAAAATCTCACGATACATGGCCCCATTCATTCTTTCCTTTACACGGATCAGTCGTCCTGGTCCCTTTGCAGAAAAACAGACCCAAAGCATGATGTTTCCACCCCCATGCTTCACAGTAGGTATGGTGTTCTTTGGATGCAACTCAGCATTCTTTGTCCTCCAAACACGACGAGTTGAGTTTTTACCAAAAAGTTCTATTTTGGTTTCATCTGACATTCTCCCAATCCTCTTCTGGATCATCCAAATGCACTCTAGCAAACTTCAGACGGGCCTGGACATGTACTGGCTTAAGCAGGGGGACACGTCTGGCACTGCAGGATTTGAGTCCCTGGCGGCGTAGTATGTTACTGATGGTAGGCTTTGTTACTTTGGTCCCAGCTCTCTGCAGGTCATTCACTAGGTCCCCCCGTGTGGTTCTGGGATTTTTGCTCACCGTTCTTGTGATCATTTTGACCCCACGGGTTGAGATCTTGCGTGGAGCCCCAGATCGAGGGAGATTATCAGTGGTCTTGTATGTCTTCCATTTCCTAATAATTGCTCCCACAGTTGATTTCTTCAAACCAAGCTGCTTGCCCATTGCAGATTCAGTCTTCCCAGCCTGGTGCAGGTCTACAATTTTGTTTCTGGTGTCCTTTGACAGCTCTTTGTTCTTGGCCATAGTGGAGTTTGGAGTGTGACTGTTTGAGGTTGTGGACAGGTGTCTTTTATACTGATAACAAGTTCAAACAGGTGCCATTAATACAGGTAATGAGTGGAGGACAGAGGAGCCTCTTAAAGAATAAGTTACAGGTCTGTGAGAGCCAGAAATCTTGCTTGTTTGTAGGTGACCAAATACTTATTTTCCACCATAATTTGCAAATAAGTTCATAAAAAATCCTACAATGTGATTTTCTGGATTTTTTTCTCTCTCAATTTGTCTGTCATAGTTGACGTGTACCTATGATGAAAATTACAGGCCTCTCTCATCTTTTTAAGTGGGAGAACTTGCATAATTGGTGGCTGACTAAATACTTTTTTTCCCCACTGTAGTAGCGACCTTGACCCAACACCTAGCGACCTCGCCAAGAGGTTCAGATCTCTTGGCGTTACAGCTATAGTAAGGTGCTGGGTTGACAATCTCAAGGTCACAGGTTCAAACCCTGGTCTGGACTGACTTCGCTACAATATTGACAACTATAATGGGATAGATTGGGCTGAGTTACATCCCATAATATACAGTGATCTGAGACATAGGGCCTAGGCAGTGGTGTAAAAATACTTTAAAGTACTACTTAAGTAGTTTTTGGGGGTATCGCTACTTTACTTTACTTTTTACATTTTTGACAACTTTTACTTTTACTTCACTACATTTCTAAATAAAATAATGTACTTTTTAATCCATAAATTTTCCCAGGACAGGAAAATGGTCCAATTCACACACGTATCAAGAGAACATCCCTGTTATCTCTACTGCCTCTGATCTGGCGGACTCACTAAACACACATGCTTCATTTGTAAATGATGTCTGAGTGTTGGAGTGTGACCCTGGCTACCCGTAAATTAAAATGATAAGAACATGGTGCCGTCTGGTTTGCTTAATATAAGGAATTTGAAATGATTTATACTTTTACTTTAACTATAGTATATTTTAGCAATTACATTTACTTATGCTACTTAAGTATATTTAAAACCAAATACTTTTAGACTTTTACTCAAGTAGTATTTTACTGGGTGACTTTCACTTTTACTTGAGTCATTTTCTATTAAGGTATCTTTACTTTTACTCAAGTATGACAATTGGGTACCTTTTTCCACCACTGGGCCTAGATGAAAGGAGGTACATAAATGCAATGCAATTCATTACCATCAGAACGTCTTTTAAGATGAAGTATCATTAAAGAACTGCTCATTACAAAGATGATATAAAATGATAAGACGTCTTTCCATGTGATGCTATCATAAGACAAGACAGTTTTATTGGGTGAGTTAATGTTCCCTTCATCCTGTTCCTTGAGATGTTGGATGATATAACAGGAATTGTATGTGCGCTTGTGTTTCCATAATGTGTGATTAGACCTTGTAAGGTCTTGTCTGTGTAGTCCTAATAATCCTTATTGACAGACTTTAACTACATGAAAGCATTCATATCAAACGGGTCTATAGGGAAAAGTATGTCATTGTGTTCGCAGAAAGATAGGTGTAACAATCCTTAATCATATGACATGTATTCTACACGCGCACACGCACACACACACAGACACACACACACACACACACTTTTACATACTATTAATTTGACATCCTATTTCATCATATACACTACACATGTTTTATTACATAGCATTATACACACTGTGTACACACACTACTGAATCTGTGTAGATAGATGGACTCCCATTCTAATAATAAGAGCACATTGCCTTTAGGCCCTGATACACTTAAATAAGTCATGCAAGCTAATGATGAAGATACACAATATTTATTTTACCTTTATTTAACTAGGCAAGTCAGTTAAGAACAAATTCTTATTTACAATGACGGCCTACACCGGCCAAACCCGGACGACGCTGGGCCAATTGTGCGCCGCCCTATGGGACTCCCAATCACGGCCGGTTGTGATACAGCCTGTAATCGAACCAGGGGGTCTGTAGTGACGCCTCAAGCACTGAGATGCAGTGCCTTAGACCGCTGCGCCACTCGTCTAGTATGCCATTGGCAGGATAGGTTCTAACAATGAGAATTCCAAACCACCCATTGCCTTAGACCACTACGCCACTCGGGAGCCCAATGATGAAGATACACATACACTCATACACACACACACACACACACACACACACACGCTACTGAAGCTGTTAATAGCCCTGTCAAAGAAGCTTTTAACAGAAGTCTCTCTAACAGAAGACTCTCGTCCCGTCTGGCCCAATGGTGCTGTGCTGAGAAGAAACACTGCCTGCTTCCCAAATAGCGGCCTATTCCCTACCCAGCACACTATAGGCCTGCCCTTGGTCAAAGGTAGTGCACTATATAGGGAATGGAGTGCCATTTGGGAAGCAGCCCCTGTGTGTTTTAGCCTCAGTTTGACCCTCACATACAAAACACAGCACAACCTACTAGTGTCTCTCTGCGTTCCAAATGGCACCCTTCTCCCTATGGGCTCTGGTCAAATGTAGTGCTCTAAATAGGGGATAGAGTGCCATTTGAGGCGCTGACATTTCCTTGTGTAGCTGTAGCTGTGAAGAGATGAATAAAAATAGAGGGATTCAAAAAGAAACCTAAGAGGCCAGGTCTATTTCCTGTTTCCTGTTGCCATGGAGAAGAAGACATCAAAGATATAATGTTTATTTTTCACTTTTTAAATTTTCTCTTTGGAAATAAAGATGATCATAATTGTGTTCTGGTACAAATGTTTAAAGTTGGAATCCATAGCGGGGAAACTGCCACGTCCGTTTGTGATATTACAACAAACATTACTTCAAACAATCAACTCTGTTTTTTTCCCCTTGGACATCATTTAGTGCACAATAGAACAGCAGAGTATGTACTACAATTTGTTTTACCACAATGCTGGATGCTCATTTCCTAAAATCAAAAACAATAACAAATGTGCCATCTTGGATCTCAGCTGAAAAGATACTACATGTGTTCTTTAAAGGTGTTCTGATATACTGACTCACTAACGCAACGTATGTTCTCTCTCTTTGTTGCTCCCCCTCTTTCCTCTCTCTTTCCTGTCTCTTTCCTGTCTCTTTCCTCTTTCTTTCCTGTCTTTCCTCTCTATTTCCTCTCTCTTTCCTGTCTCTTTCGTCTCTCTTTCCTGTCTCTTTCCTGTCTCTTTCCTCTCTCTTTCCTGTCTCTTTCCTCTCTCTTTCCTGTCTCTTTCCTGTCTCTTTCCTCTCTCTTTCCTGTCTCTTTCCTGTCTTTTTCCTCTCTCTTTCCTCTCTTTCCTGTCTCTTTCTTCTCTCTTTCCTCTCTCTTTCCTGTCTCTTTCCTCTCTCTTTCCTGTCTCTTTCCTCTCTCTTTCCTCTCTCTTTCCTGTCTCTTTCCTGCCTCTTTCCTGTCTCTTTCCTGTCTCTTTCCTCTCTCTTTCATGTCTCTTTCCTGTCTCTTTCCTGTCTCTTTCCTCTCTCTTTCCTGTCTCTTTCCTCTCTCTTTCCTCTCTCTTTCCTCTCTCTTTCCTGTCTCTTTCCTGCCTCTTTCCTGTCTCTTTCCTGTCTCTTTCCTCTCTCTTTCCTCTCTCTTTCCTGTCTCTTTCCTGTCTCTTTCCTCTCTCTTTCCAGTCTCTTTCCTGTCTCTTTCATGTCTCTTTCCTGTCTCTTTCCTCTCTCTTTCCTGTCTCTTTCGTCTCTCTTTCCTGTCTCTTTCCTGTCTCTTTCCTGTCTCTTTCCTCTCTCTTTCCTGTCTCTTTCCTGTCTTTTTCCTCTCTCTTTCCTCTCTCTTTCCTGTCTCTTTCTTCTCTCTTTCCTCTCTCTTTCCTGTCTCTTTCCTCTCTCTTACCTGTCTCTTTCCTGTCTCTTTCCTGCCTCTTTCCTGTCTCTTTCCTGCCTCTTTCCTGTCTCTTTCCTGTCTCTTTCCTCTCTCTTTCCTCTCTCTTTCCTGTCTCTTTCCTGTCTCTTTCCTGTCTCTTTCATGTGTCTTTCCTGTCTCTTTCCTGTCTCTTTCCTCTCTCTTTCCTGTCTCTTTCCTCTCTCTTTCCTGTCTCTTTCCTCTCTCTTTCCTGTCTCTTTCCTCTCTCTTTCCTCTCTCTTTCCTGTCTCTTTCCTGCCTCTTTCCTGTCTCTTTCCTGTCTCTTGCCTCTCTCTTTCCTGTCTCTTTCCTGTCTCTTTCCTCTCTCTTTCCTGTCTCTTTCCTGTCTCTTTCATGTCTCTTTCCTGTCTCTTTCCTCTCTCTTTCCTGTCTCTTTCCTCTCTCTTTCCTCTCTCTTTCCTGTCTCTTTTTCCTGTCTCTTTCCGCGCGCGCGCACACACACACACACACACACACACACACACACACACACACACACACACACACACACACACACACACACACACACACACACACACACACACACACACACACACACACACACACACACACACACACACACACACACACACAGTCACAGTCACAGTCACAGTCACACACACCTACACTCACACATAGGCAAATGGGTGCTAGTTGGGATGCAGCCCTCTTCAGCAGAAGGCCCTTTGTTTGGTTTATTTTGGTCTCGTTAGCTAATTAGCCATTAAGTCATTCATTATGTGCTCGTCTTCGTTAGCCTCCTTGGTAATTGCTGGAGAGTGTGTGTGTGTGTGTGTGTGTGTGTGTGTGTGTGTGAGTAGACAACAAAGTCATTTGGGAGACATTGAGCGATGAGGGCCAGGACCTTTTCAGTCATGAGGAATCCCACAGTTTTAGTTTGATAACTGAAAGGAGGATTTTCTGAAAAGACCAGAATAGAAATCTCTCTGTCTGACGTCATTGGGCTCCATCTCAATAGTCTGAAGTGGATTCCTCTCCTTGTTTCCACTCCTTCATTGACCATGTCAGAGCTTGGAGATCATATTCTGTGGGTGTGTGTGTGTGTTTTCGTGCATGTTATGCACGTGCATGTGTGTATTCTTGTCAGAGTCACTGATTAATTGACATCAAGCTCTACTATCTATTGATGTGTCTCTTTAACCTAATCAGAGCATCACTTCACTTGTCAATATGACTCCAGTGGCTTGATAATAGAGGAATCTATTCTGTTTGCTGGCAAAAAATAGATGAGAAAAAGGCAGCATCATTCAGTTGGCCAACCAATCAGAAAAATAGCTTTGTAGTTGGTCAAAAAAAATAGATGAAAATGATTACGTTGGTGATGATGATGGTAATGATGATGATGGTGGTGGTAGTGGTTATGATGATGGTGGTGATGATGATGATGGTGATTTCACCCATGGGACCACATATGTTATTGTTGTTGAAGTGTTTAACCGAGAGAGACAGAGAAAAATAGATATTTTGAGAGATCGTCACAGAGAAAGACAGAGAGACACAGGGAGACAAAGAGAGAAAGTGAGCGAGACAGACAGACAGAATTATTATGACAGACATCATTATTATCACTGCACTGCAGTTTCATTATAATATTAATTCGTAACAGTATTTGTCCAGCTGCCTCATTATATTGTCTGTAAACCACTTCATGAGTCCACAGTGAATACAACATGAGGAACAACGATCCTCTATTTAAAATATAATTGCATATCCCAGTGTTCATTTACAACAGTTTATAATGGGGTGTAATGCTACTCTAACCACAGTATATCCTCTGGCTGTTGGTGTTGAGATTAAGAATTTGCATGGCTGCTGTGAATAAATTGAGAATGCCATTATATTATGCAAACGGATGGTCATGGTGTGAGCATACTGTGAACTGTTACTCTTTATTCTCTATCTAACCTCTCTCTCTCTCTCTCTCTCTCTCTCTCTCTCTCTCTCTCTCTCTCTCTCTCTCTCTCTCTCTCTCTCTCTCTCTCTCTCTCTCTCTCTCTCTCTCTCTCTCTCTCTCTCTCTCTCTCTCTCTCTCTCTCTCCTCGCTGTGTGGTCCACAATGTGTTATATGTGATTGCTTTTATCCTTGATAGTTTCTATGTTGGTTTTCTAGATGATCAATTTCAATCTCTCCTCTCTCTCTCTCTCTCCCTCCATCTCTCTCTCCCTCCATCTCTCTCTCCCTCCCTCTCTCTCTCGCTCTCTCCCCTCCCCCCTTCTCTCTCTCTCTCCCCTCCCCCCTTCTCTCTCTCTCTCTCTCTCTCTCTCTCTCTCTCTCTCTCTCTCTCTCTCTCTCTCTCTCTCTCTCTCTCTCTCTCTCTCTCTCTCTCTCTCTCTCTCTCTCTCTCTCCTTCTATATCTCTCTCTCCATCTCTTTGTCCATCAGGTTGTT
This sequence comes from Coregonus ussuriensis, assembly GCA_031479575.1. Taxonomy (NCBI): domain Eukaryota; kingdom Metazoa; phylum Chordata; class Actinopteri; order Salmoniformes; family Salmonidae; genus Coregonus; species Coregonus ussuriensis. The sequence continues at coordinate 139,091,672 of CM062494.1, read as the reverse complement.
TTTGTGGTCAGTACCAACGGAAGCTGTATAAGGATCTGTTGATTAACTATAACCGTCTGGAGAGACCAGTGTTCAACGACTCCTCTCCTATACTGGTAGAACTGGGCCTCACACTGTTACAGATCATAGACGTGGTGAGTCTCTCTCTCTCTGTATACTGGTGGAACTGGGCCTCACACTGGAACTGGGCCTCACACTACTTAGAAACCCACAGCCCTCTCTGTATCCCCTCGTACCCCTCCCTCCATCCCTCCCTCCCTCTCTCAATTCAATTCAAAGGGCTTTATTGGCATGGGAAACATATGTTTACATTGCCAAAGCAAGTGAAATAGATAATAAACAAAAGTGAAATAAACAAGAACAAATTAACAGTAAACATTACACTCACAAAAGTTCCAAAGGAACTCTCTCTCTCCCCCCCCCCCTCTCTCTCTCTCTCTCTCTCTCTCTCTCTCTCTCTCTCTCTCTCTCTCTTTCTCTCTCTCTCTCTCCCCCTCTCTCTCCCCCCCCCCTCTCTCTCTCCCTCCCTCCTTGCCCTTGTTACCGCTCCAGAGGGCTTGACTCTCTTTCCCAATATGAAAATTCAATCTTGGAGTGTGATGTGTTGTTCCACTCTCTCTCCCCTTCCCCTCACATATTTTCTCACTCTCACTCTCTCTCTCTCTCTCTCTCTCTCTCTCTCTCTCTCTCTCTCTCTCTCAATTTCAATTTAAGGGCTTTATTGGCATGGGAAACGTGTGTTAACATTGCCAAAGCAAGGGAAGTAGATAGTAAACAAAAGTGAAATAAACAATAAATATTAACAGTAAACATTACACTCAGAAGTTTCAAAAGAATAAAGACATCTCTCTCTCTCTCTCTCTCTCTCTCTCTCTCTCTCATACACCACACCACACACACACCACACACCACACACACACCACACACACACACCACACCATACCCACACCCACACACACACACACACACACACACACACACACACACACACGTGCGCACACACACACACACCCACCCCCACACAACCGCTGTATCGTAAGTTCCTCCATCTTTCCTGACTGTCTAGCCATTGACCTACCATATCTGTAACCTATTGACCTACCATATCTCTATTGACCTACCATATCTCTATTGACCTACCATATCTCTATTGACCTACCATATCTCTATTGACCTACCATATCTCTATTGACCTTCCATATCTCTATTGACCTACCATATCTCTAGACTATTGATCTACCATGTCTCTATTGCCGTACCATATCTCTATTGACCTACCATATCTCTAAAGTATTGACCTACCATATCTATATTGACCTACCATATCTCTAAAGTATTGACCTACCATATCTCTAAAGTATTGACCTACCATATCTATATTGACCTACCATATCTCTAAAGTATTGACCTAGCATATCTCTATTGACCTACCATATCTCTAAAGTATTGACCTACCATATCTATATTGACCTACCATATCTCTAACCTCTTGCCCTGACTCTTACCTTAGCAAAACCACTCAGCCACAAAACCATCACTGACACCCAGTCACACATCTTAGGGCATGGTGTCTCTCCTGTCTCATGATAACTGCATGGTGTGAGCAGCATTACAGTTGCAGGCACATATGGTTCCTGTGTATTATTCATTTCCCATGCTGCTCCACTGTGATCAGGACAGGACATGACGTCTGGTATTTTCAGAACATGTAACTGTATGTTCCTGAGGTGGGAGATAAACCAAGCCTGAACATTCCCAGAATTTTACCACAACATTCCCAGAATATAACCACGACATTGCCAGAATATTTCAGAATATTCCCAGAATTCCCAGGGTGAAATGTTCATTTCAATGTTATCTACAGTGGATTGGAAAACTGCTGTTGTTTTACCACCTCCAACCCGGTTATATTTCAACAGGAGATTAGTGAAACCTCAGACTCTGTTAATGCAATTGAATGTGTTGTGCGAGCTCTCTCACTCTGCACTGCATAGAAAAAAACATGGCCGTTCGTCCTCGGCTCCGTTCGGCCCCAGCCTGGCCCCAGATGGCTAGGGCCCATAGGCTGTATGGCTGGGAAGCTGTGAAACTGTGAACGCATGGCCTCCTCTCAATCAGTTCACAGGCTGCGCCCTCCGAGCCAGCTGCTGCTCCACTCCACCGCTAAACTTCTGTGTGTGTGTGTGTGTGTGTGTGTGTGTGTGTGTGTGTGTGAGTGCGTTCGTGTGTGAGAGAGAACGCGAATGTGAAAATGTGCTGATTTTGCCTTTTGTTTTTGATGTTGATGGTGAGGTCTGTGTGTGTGTGTGTGTGTGTGTGTGTGTGTGTGTGTGTGTGTGTGCGTTTGTGTGAATAATGTAGGAGCGTGGCTCACCATGACCATAGCTCCATCTGGTCACCAGGAGGATGGAGAGGAAGTGGGACAGGTCACAACACTCACCGTCTGACACAAACACACACACACACAGAGCAACCCATTGCCCTGTGTCACAACACTCACTTCCTGGCTCACACACACTCATACACACACACACACATACACACACACACACACACACACACACACACACACACACACACACACACACAAACACACTTACTTACATACCCACTGAGACAAACACACATTTTAGGATCTGTGAATCACTAGGACTGCACTCTAGGAAAAAAACAGTCCTTATAACCAATCTGTTCATCCAACAGGGATGGGACTGGAATTCCTGGATTTCCCAGATGGCATTTGCTTCAATTGGCACCCTATTCCCTAAAGAGCCTATGGGCTCTGGTCAAAAGTAGTGCACTTTATAGGGAATAGGGTGCCATTTGTAAAGCATTAAGTCGGTGTGTTTTCATCATGCTGTTGAGGTGACAAGGATAGATTTCATTTGTGTATTATTCAATATACCACAGTGCAGGTTAGAGAGTAGTAGCTTTTCAATGGTATTCCCAACTGAGATAATGGGAGCTGTAGTTCCTGGATGTTCCCAGATTAAATATGCTATCTGTGAGGTATTAAATTGTAGTGTTTTCATCAAGTCGTTGTTTGTGAGGTGACGATGATAGATTGGATTTATATATATATCTCCCAAGTGGCGCAGTGGTCTAAGGCACTGCATCGCAGTGCTAGCTGTGCCACTAGAGATCCTGGTTCGAATCCAGGCTCTGTCGTAGCCGGCCGTGACCAATTGGCCCAGCGTCGTCTAGGGGAGGGAATGGCATTTGCAACGCTAGGGTTGTGGGTTCGATTCCCACAAGGGGCCAGTATGAAAGAAAAAAAAAATGTATGCACTCACTAACTGTAAGTCGCTCTGGATAAGAGCGTCTGCTAAATGACAAAAATGTAATGTAAATGATATTACAGAAGATGACATTTTCACAGTTTAAATTTCCTACACTCAACCATGACAAAGAAGTAAGGTGTAACGTAGGGGGAAATACCTTAACAACTTAACAGCCTGTCAAAACAAAGATAACTGTTGTAGCCGATAACTCCTTTTCAGGACAACAGAGAAAGGACATTGCGCCTACAAGCATTGTTGTTGAGAATGGACTTACATGGTAAGCAGCTGCACAGCTGGGAGAGAGGAGAGAGGAAAGAGGAGAGTGAAAGAGGGAGAGTGAAAGAGGAGAGGGAAAGAGGAGAGGAAAAGAGGAGAGGGAGAGTGAAAGAGGAGAAGGAGAGTGAAAGAGGAGAGAGAGAGTGAAAGAGGGAGAGTGAAAGAGGAGAGGGAGATTGAAAGAGGAGAGGGAGATTGAAAGAGGAGAGGGAGAGTGAAAGAGGATAGTCAAAGAGGAGAGGGAGAGTGAAAGAGGAGAGTGAAAGAGGGAGAGTGAAAGAGGGAGATTGAAAGAGGAGAGGGAGAGTGAAAGAGGAGAGTGAAAGAGGGAGAGTGAAAGAGGGAGATTGAAAGAGGAGAGGGAGAGTGAAAGAGGAGAGTGAAAGAGGAGAGGGAGAGTGAAAGAGGAGAGGGAGAGTGAAAGAGGAGAGGGAGATTGAAAGAGTAGAGGGGAGAGTGAAAGAGGGAGAGTGAAAGAGGAGAGGGAAAGAGGAGAGTGAAAGAGGAGTGAAAGAGGAGAAGGAGAGTGAAAGAGGAGAGAGAGAGTGAAAGAGGGAGAGTGAAAGAGGAGAGGGAGATTGAAAGAGGGAGAGTGAAAGATGAGAGTGAAAGAGGGAAAGTGAAAGAGGAGGGGGGAGTGAAAGAGGGAGAGTGAAAGAGGAGAGGGAGATTGAAAGAGGAGAGGGAGATTGAAAGAGGAGAGGGAGAGTGAAAGAGGAGAGTGAAAGAGGAGAGGGAGAGTGAAAGAGGAGAGTGAAAGAGGAGAGGGAGAGTGAAAGAGGATAGTGAAAGAGGAGGGGGAGATTGAAAGAGGAGGGGGAGATTAAAAGAGGAGAGGGAGATTGAAAGAGTAGAGGGGAGAGTGAAAGAGGGAGAGTGAAAGAGGAGAGGGAAAGAGGAGAGTGAAAGAGGAGAGTGAAAGAGGAGAAGGAGAGGGAAAGAGGAGAGGGAGAGTGAAAGAGGAGTGAAAGAGGAGAAGGAGAGTGAAAGAGGAGCGAGAGAGTGAAAGAGGGAGAGTGAAAGAGGAGAGGGAGATTGAAAGAGGGAGAGTGAAAGATGAGAGTGAAAGAGGAGAGGGAAAGTGAAAGAGGAGAGGGGGAGTGAAAGAGGGAGAGTGAAAGAGGAGAGGGAGATTGAAAGAGGAGAGGGAGATTGAAAGAGGAGAGGGAGAGTGAAAGAGGAGAGTGAAAGAGGAGAGGGAGAGTGAAAGAGGAGAGTGAAAGAGGAGAGGGAGGGTGAAAGAGGATAGTGAAAGAGGAGGGGGAGATTGAAAGAGGAGGGGGAGATTAAAAGAGGAGAGGGAGATTGAAAGAGGAGAGGGAGATTGAAAGAGGAGAGGGAGAGTGAAAGAGGGAGAGTGAAAGAGGAGAGGGAGATTGAAAGAGGAGAGGGAGAGTGAAAGAGGAGAGGGAGAGTGAAAGAGGAGAGGGAGAGTGAAAGAAGAGGGGGAGATTGAGAGAGGAGGGAGAGTGAGAGAGGAGAGGGAGAGTGAGAGAGGGAGAGTGACAGAGGAGAGGGAGAGTGAAAGAGGAGAGGGAGAGAGAGAGGAGAGGGAAAGAGGAGCGGGAGAGTGAAACAGAGATAAGAGAGAAAGTGAAGGGACAGCAGAGATAGAGAAGGGACAGCAGAGAAAGAGAAGGGACAGCAGAGAAAGAGAAGGGACAGCAGAGATAGAGAAGGGACAGCAGAGATAGAGAAGGGACAGCAGAGATAGAGAAGGGCCAGCAGAGATAGAGAAGGGACAGCAGAGAAAGAGAAGGGACAGCAGAGATAGAGAAGGGACAGCAGAGATAGAGAAGGGACAGCAGAGATAGAGAAGGGCCAGCAGAGATAGAGAAGGGACAGCAGAGATAGAGAAGGGACAGCAGAGATAGAGAAGGGACAGCAGAGCTAGAGAAGGGACAGCAGAGATAGAGAAGGGACAGCAGAGATAGAGAAGGGACAGCAGAGAAAGAGAAGGGACAGCAGAGATAGAGAAGGGACAGCAGAGAAAGAGAAGGGACAGCATGACATTGTGTAGGGAGGAATGGAGGCAGTAGGATCAATACAAGATAAAGAAAACTAATACAATATTGAGCTGAGAAGTAACAGCAGGAGATGAAATAATACTAGAGTCTGGACAGGAAAGAAGAGGAGAGAACAGGACATAAAGCTGAGATGAAGAGATGGAGAGAGCGGGGGAGATATCGCCTGGGGGACAGAGGGACTGTGGGCTGTCATGTCAGGACCACCCTGCTAGCTTCACTGTACTTGTTAGTACTGTAGACCTACATCTCATAGACTCTATGTCACAGACAGGTTTTTAGATGACAGCCTGCTTTGTACACAGTGGGGTGAATCCGAACTTCCAAATGTAGGAACTTCCAACTTACTAACTTTACTCAGTCATACGATGATGTCCATGGGAGACTAAGTGAGTGGAAGTTAGGATTTTTGCCAGTATCATTAGATACTGGCTACGATGTGCATTTATAGCACTTTTTCTAAAACCATGAAGTACTTTAGATTGCATATCTAGTGTATCTCTAAAGTACGATCTCTCATTAAGAGATATTGTAGTGGGATGAACACCGCTGGTAGAGTCCTGTCATTAGCGTACCTCATAGATATTTACAACCAGTGTTTAATTAGTGCGTGTGTGCATGCTCTGCTTACGAATGGGCTCACTGTCTTTAGTGTAGCATTATCATTAACAAGCACCATTAAGAAATATTAAGAAATATTCATATCCACTGACATAATGATCTTTAGCTAAAGGGAAATAGTTTTAACAGTCTCCCTCCTCTACCATGTCCACGAACAACTTCTACAGTGGGCTGAAATGTTTGTTCATGTCTTGACTTATTTTCATGGTTGTGTTTTACTGTAATTTGGTGACTGCTACCTGTGTCAAATTAAATAATGTTATCCTGTATTCGCCTGATGTACAGTATTGAGGCTGTTTAAATACTACCCTCTCAGCCCACAAATGCTGAGATTCACCCTCAAGACGGAAGAGAACAACCAACTCTCTCTCTTTTTCTCTCATCCTCTCGCCCCCCTCTCCTTTTCAATCCCCCCCCCCTCTCTCTCTCTCTCTCTCTCTCTCTCTCTCTCTCTCTCTCTCTCTCTCTCTCTCTCTCTCTCTCTCTCTCTCTCTCTCTCTCTCTCTCTCCATCCCTGTCCCCTTGCTTCTTCTCCTCCCTCCTCCTCCTCCCTCCATCCATCATCGTTCCTGGAAGCCGTTCCAGAACAAAAACAGACCAAATGTTACTACTGTGCCCTGCCAAGATGGCCGCCTTCCAGCTTAAAACACATTTTAACTGCAAGCATTTTGACACTCAGACCGGAGCCAAGGAGCCAAGATCCCCCTCGGCGGTTTAGCTTTCTTTAGTTTAGTCATCCGTTAGTTTAGGGATGAATTTATACGAACCACAGTCAGAACTCTACAGTCTGTATTAGATACAGAAGTCTCCAGAACTCTACAGTCTGTATTAGATACAGTGGTCTCCAGAACTCTACAGTCTGTATTAGATACAGTGGTCTCCAGAACTCTACAGTCTGTATTAGATACAGTGGTCTCCAGAACTCTACAGTCTGTATTAGATACAGTGGTCTCCAGAACTCTACAGTCTGTATTAGATACAGTGGTCTCCAGAACTCTACAGTCTGTATTAGATACAGTGGTCTCCAGAACTCTACAGTCTGTATTAGATACAGTGGTCTCCAGAACTCTACAGTCTGTATAAGATACAGTGGTCTCCAGAACTCTACAGTCTGTATTAGATACAGTGGTCTCCAGAACTCTACAGTCTGTATTAGATACAGTGGTCTCCAGAACTCTACAGTCTAGATTAGATACAGTGGTCTCCAGAACTCTACAGTCTGTATTAGATACAGTGGTCTCCAGAACTCTACAGTCTGTATTAGATACAGTGGTCTCCAGAACTCTACAGTCTGTATTAGATACAGTGGTCTCCAGAACTCTACAGTCTGTATTAGATACAGTGGTCTCCAGAACTCTACAGTCTGTATTAGATACAGTGGTCTCCAGAACTCTACAGTCTGTATTAGATACAGTGGTCTCCAGAACTCTACAGTCTGTATTAGATACAGTAGTCTCCAGAACTCTACAGTCTGTATTAGATACAGTGGTCTCCAGAACTCTACAGTCTGTATTAGATACAGTGGTCTCCAGAACTCTACAGTCTGTATTAGATACAGTGGTCTCCAGAACTCTACAGTCTGTATTAGATACAGTGGTCTCCAGAACTCTACAGTCTGTATTAGATACAGTGGTCTCCAGAACTCTACAGTCTGTATTAGATACAGTGGTCTCCAGAACTCTACAGTCTGTATTAGATACAGTGGTCTCCAGAACTCTACAGTCTGTATTAGATACAGTGGTCTCCAGAACTCTACAGTCTGTATTAGATACAGTGGTCTCCAGAACTCTACAGTCTGTATTAGATACAGTGGTCTCCAGAACTCTACAGTCTGTATTAGATACAGTGGTCTCCAGAACTCTACAGTCTGTATTAGATACAGTAGTGTCTTGGGGCTCAATTCAATCTCTATCACGGATGTTCAGCGTTATAGTGCGATAGAAATTGAAGTAATACCTTATGCAGCGTTTACCATGAATGCGGTCTCTGCGAACGCGGGAACATTACATTAAATACAATTTGCACTATAGCGCTGATGAGAATTGAATCGAGCCCTTGAGGTCAATCGGAACAAACCTGTCATGTAGTATCCTAACTATTGATGTACGTTCTGTAGCCTTTAGGAATGATGTAATACTACGATATAGCCTAAAGAGTAGCACTCAAATGAGCATCAGAAAGGAATGATAAATCATGAACTGGCATGACACTGGCATGACACATCATGAACTGGCATGACACTGGCATGACACATCATGAACTGGCATGACACTGGCATGACACATAATACACTGGCATGACACTGGCATGACACATCATGAACTGGCATGACACTGGCATGACACATAATACACTGGCATGACACTGGCATGACACATCATGAACTGGCATGACACTGGCATGACACATAATACACTGGCATGACACTGGCATGACACATCATGAACTGGCATGACACTGGCATGACACATAATACACTGGCATGACACTGGCATGACACATCATGAACTGGCATGACACATCATGAACTGGCATGACACTGGCATGACACATAATACACTGGCATGACACTGGCATGACACATCATGAACTGGCATCAACACACTTTCGCTTTGAGTGTTGTATTAACATTCAAAAGCCAATCTGTTTAATCTCCAGTCTTATCTCAAGTTCCTCAGACATACTGAGTATGTCCCAAATTACACTCTATTCCACCCAGAGGGGAGTCTTATTCTAACAGAGATGTATTGAAACACCTTCTGCTCTTCACCCAGAGTGGAGTCTTATTCTAACAGAGATGTATTGAAACACATTCTGCTCTTCACCCAGAGTGGAGTCTTATTCTAACAGAGATGTATTGAAACACATTCTGCTCTTCACCCAGAGTGGAGTCTTATTCTAACAGAGATGTATTGAAACACCTTCTGCTCTTCACCCAGAGTGGAGTCTTATTCTAACAGAGATGTATTGAAACACCTTCTGCTCTCCACCCAGAGTGGAGTCTTATTCTAACAGAGATCTATTGAAACACATTCTGCTCTCCACCCAGAGTGGAGTCTTATTCTAACAGAGATCTATTGAAACACATTCTGCTCTCCACCCAGAGTGGAGTCTTATTCTAACAGAGATGTATTGAAACACATTCTGCTCTTCACCCAGAGTGGAGTCTTATTCTAACAGAGATGTATTGAAACACCTTCTGCTCTCCACCCAGAGTGGAGTCTTATTCTAACAGAGATGTATTGAAACACCTTCTGCTCTCCACCCAGAGTGGAGTCTTATTCTAACAGAGATGTATTGAAACACCTTCTGCTCTCCACCCAGAGTGGAGTCTTATTCTAACAGAGATGTATTGAAACACCTTCTGCTCTCCACCCAGAGTGGAGTCTTATTCTAACAGAGATGTATTGAAACACCTTCTGCTCTCCACCCAGAGTGGAGTCTTATTCTAACAGAGATGTATTGAAACACCTTCTGCTCTCCACCCAGAGTGGAGTCTTATTCTAACAGAGATGTATTGAAACACCTTCTGCTCTTCACCCAGAGTGGAGTCTTATTCTAACAGAGATGTATTGAAACACCTTCTGCTCTCCACCCAGAGTGGAGTCTTATTCTAACAGAGATGTATTGAAACACCTTCTGCTCTCCACCCAGAGTGGAGTCTTATTCTAACAGAGATGTATTGAAACACCTTCTGCTCTCCACCCAGAGTGGAGTCTTATTCTAACAGAGATGTATTGAAACACCTTCTGCTCTCCACCCAGAGTGGAGTCTTATTCTAACAGAGATGTATTGAAACACCTTCTGCTCTCCACCCAGAGTGGAGTCTTATTCTAACAGAGATGTATTGAAACACCTTCTGCTCTCCACCCAGAGTGGAGTCTTATTCTAACAGAGATGTATTGAAACACCTTCTGCTCTCCACCCAGAGTGGAGTCTTATTCTAACAGAGATGTATTGAAACACCTTCTGCTCTCCACCCAGAGTGGAGTCTTATTCTAACAGAGATGTATTGAAACACCTTCTGCTCTCCACCCAGAGTGGAGTCTTATTCTAACAGAGATGTATTGAAACACCTTCTGCTCTCCACCCAGAGTGGAGTCTTATTCTAACAGAGATGTATTGAAACACCTTCTGCTCTCCACCCAGAGTGGAGTCTTATTCTAACAGAGATGTATTGAAATACCTTCTGCTCTCCACCCAGAGTGGAGTCTTATTCTAACAGAGATGTATTGAAACACCTTCTGCTCTCCACCCAGAGTGGAGTCTTATTCTAACAGAGATGTATTGAAACACCTTCTGCTCTTCACCCAGAGTGGAGTCTTATTCTAACAGAGATGTATTGAAACACCTTCTGCTCTCCACTGAACACATTTCCTCTTTATTTTTCTCCTTCATTTCTTTTTTTCTCCTCCAGGATGAGAAGAACCAGGTTCTGATGACCAACGCCTGGCTGGAGCTGGTAAGACTGGACTTCTACCTTTTACTGTGTTTGTGTGTGTGTGTGTGTGTGTGTGTGTGTGTGTCTGTGTGTGTGTGTGTGTGTGTGTGTGTGTGTGTGTGTGTGTGTGTGTAAGAGAGAGCGAGAGAGAGAGATTCTAGTTCTGTGTGTCTGACCCTCATTTGTAGTAGAATAGCCATTTTGTTTGTTTCATTTGCTTGTTTTGTCACGGAGTTGAAGCTGTTGTTTTTATCTTGGACATCATGTTATTTCCCTTCCCAACATATGTCCATACTAAGTCCTTGCAAGGAGTGAGGGAGATGAAATGTTCAATTAAAATCTCAAATGATTTATTGGTTTATAGGTTTTCCCCCATGAGACTTGCTGACGCAAACACAAAGCAGATAATGGACTAGAGTTCAGATCTCTGATTGACTTAGCGAGCCAGTGCTGAATGAGAAATGTCCCAGCTGTTTGGCTTAAGGTTTGGGGCCAGAATTTAGCAAGAAGCATTTAAAAGTTAAGGCTGCATCCCAAATGGCACCCTATTCCCAATATAGGGTAGGGCTCTGGTTAAAAGTAAAGCACTATGTAGGGAACAGGGTGCCATTTGGGACGTATTCTACATCTTCTATTACTGGTTCTGCGTATGGAAACATACGAGCCAACAGGCAGTCCATCATGTCATATGTCAGATGATAGAGACAGATTGGTTGGATGTTGGAGAGAATGTTTGATTTCTCCCGCCCTGTGTCTCCATGGCAATGTCCAATCAGGGTAGCCTGTAAATGAGGCCACAACCACAGGAGGTTGGTGGCACATTAATTGGGGAGGACAGGCTCATAGTAGTGGCTGGAGCGGAATGAGTGGAATGGTATCAAATACATCACACACGGGTTCCATTCCATTTGCTCCGTTCCAGACATTATTATGAGCCGTCCTCCCTTCAGCAGCCTCCACTGGCCACAACCCACCGTCCTGTGACGTTATCAGACCTGTCAGTTTCACTCAAGGTGAACCGGCTCTGATTGGCTGATAGCTTTTGTCTTTAATCAATCAATTATGCAAGTGTTGGCCTTAATACACGGGTCCCTTCTCCGTTAATGGGCCAGGGGAGTAATTTTTTTTGGGCTGATGCATCAGGTCGAGAGTTACATTAACACAAAAAAGGGGTAATTTAGGAAGTCTTTACCTGCAGTAGTAGTTGATGCATGAGCTGCTTTAACCCTTTACTTAGAGAAGTCAGCGTTTATGTTCCTTTTCCAACCTGTGTTTAGAGACGTCCTCATGTAACCTAATGTTCTCTTCATCTAAACTGTGTTTAGAGATGTCCTCATGTAGCTAATGTTCCCTTTGATCTATTTTAACACTACTACAAAGCTTCAACATAAAAGACAGAGAGAGACGAGGACAGGCCTCTCTAGGCCTATAAAAGCCATGTCAGTTCAGCGATTAGCTACATAAATAACACTGTTAGTCAGGGAAGCCTAGTGGAGTTGACATGATGTTGGCATGCCATGAAGTGTACACATACTCATATAAACACACACATAAACACACACACACACACACAAAATAAATGTGCATGCATGCAGGCAAACACACTCAAGCACACACTGATGTTAACGTGTGTGTGTGTGTGTGTCCAATGTACTGGCAATGAGTTTCTGTAGTCACATCAGTAGATGGACTCCCTTTGTGCGTTAGGGAATACACCTGTGGCTAAAACATCTGAGGACACACAGACACTCTCACAGCACATTACACATCATCCAGTTTAGTCATGGAAGTAGAGGATGTGAAATACACACACTCTCACAGCACATTACACATCATCCAGTTTAGTCATGGAAGTAGAGGATGTGAAATGTCTCATTTTTTAAGGACTCTTATGTGCTTCTCTACAGTGGTGTTACCATGGCTCCCGTGGCCTAATAGATGGATCAGAAGGTTGAGTCACAGCCGAAAACATGATCCAACATCCTGCCACTGGCTACCCAGACTATTTGATTTGATTTGAACATTATCCAACATCCTGCCACTGGCTACCCAGACTATCTGATTTGATTTGAACATGATCCAACATCCTGCCACTGGCTACCCAGACTATTTGATTTGATTTGAACATTATCCAACATCCTGCCACTGGCTACCCAGACTATTTGATTTGATTTGAACATGATCCAACATCCTGCCACTGGCTACCCAGACTATTTGATTTGATTTGAACATGATCCAACATCCTGCCACTGGCTACCCAGACTATTTTATTTTATTTTATTTGAACATGATCCAACTTCCTGCCACTGGCTACCCAGACCATTTGATTTGATTTGAACATGATCCAACATCCTGCCACTGGCTACCCAGACTATTTGATTTGATTTGAACATGATCCATCATCCTGCCACTGGCTACCCAGACTGTTTGATTTGATTTGAACATGATCCAACATTCTGCCACTGCTGGGGCACAAATATAGGGACCACTATGGGGAGCAAGGATGGCTGCTCTATTTGATTATTTGTGTTCGATTGAAAGTGTTTTGAAGCTGATTACAGAACTCTCAAGTGACTTAATGTGTTTTACATAGAGTACAGAAGGCCTGTGAATGGATCGGTGTATTTTTGAATTGTCAAAGTAAAAACTCTGATCTCTCCTCTCCTCTCCTCTCCTCTCCTCTCCTCTCCTCTCCTCTCCTCTCCTCTCCTCTCCTCTCCTCTCCTCTCCCCCTCTCCTCTCCTCTCCCCCTCTCCTCTCCTCTCCTCTCCTCTCCTCTCCTAGCACTGGACAGATACCTACCTCTCCTGGAACCCAGAGAACTACCCAGGTGTTCAGAACCTTCGTTTCCCCTCCAATCAGATCTGGGTTCCTGATATCCTCCTCTACAACAGGTAGGCCCTCGCTGCCACGGTCTCAACCAATAAGCATAGAGCTATGATGTATGAATGGCTTATGTTACTGTAATCTACTGTACTCTAGTATGGGAAAAATGGGTCTGGCAAGATTTGGACAGTAGCCTATGTATTTCAGGAGAAAGAGCTGATGTTGACCAAACAAACTGAACCAATGTTTGCAGTAGCCACCCTTAGCACCGTTGGAAGAAAGCGTATGTTTCTGGTTTTCAGGAATTAAGTATTTTCAACCTAACTTCAATTTCCCCTGAGAAACGGAAGTGGGGACTCCGCTCAGGCGTCTTTCTACGCCTGCTACGTTAGTAGTTTAATGTTTTCCTAGAAGAGTTCGATTTGATACACATTAGTCCAGTAAGTAACCAATTAGTAGACGGACAACTCCCCTGTGGTTTGATTTCACCCTCGGTCAGAGCGTGGACTAATGAAATGACTACGAATTGATTGCCTGCAGGAAGTAAACAAACCACTATACCCATGAGGCTTTGCATCTGTGGCCCAGTTCCATGATGGGGTAATATGTAGGAAGTAGCTGGATGATGAAATCAGTGTTTGTGGATTGTCCACTTAAAACGGATAGAATTACCAAGGGATTCCACTTCCAATGTAAGTTTTTAAGTTTACATCTGTTGTTTTCAGAACAGAATAGGAGACAAAAATGTAACAGCTGAAACGGTGTATCTACTCATAAATTGACGTTTGTGTCCTTCTAGTGATTTTAGTTGTCCATTTTGGTTTTCTCTTACATATTCACCATTGTATCAAACCTTGCACTGGTGCAGATGTCTTCTAAACCTGGTCCATACTGTAGTCTCTACAAACATCTACCCTGGCTTGTAGCCTCTATCTATCCTGTCCCTGTATGTCCCTTTGTTCTGTCAGTATCAGGATCCAGTTCATTGGGATAAATGGAGAGGTAAGTTCTTTTCAGCTCAACGCTCACTGATTCAGGGAGCATTCTAGCAGAACCACTCCCACATTGCCTTACAGACAGTGACGTCAGCCATTTTGTGTTTTAGAGGAACCATGTGGAGAGGGAAATTGTAACTCTGCCCCCACCCGCTCTCAATGGTTCCGAACCTAGTCAATAACTGAAATAGTTAGTAGATAGACAAGTGGATTTTGATGGTATGGTAGATTTCATACAATACTGATATAGCATAATGGATAGACCCCAACATTTTTTGGGGTGATATGGTACATTTCAAACAACACCGTTTTTGTGCTGAAACATCGGCTAGTCTACTGAGGTTGCTGGCTGTCCGACGCCGGTACGGGAATCATACTGACGTCTAGGAACATGTCCCCTGGCGGATACCGACTGTGACACGGTAGGAATACACAACAACACCCACACAGTCTGGTTGAGACGTGTCTAGGGGACAGGATGTGTGTCTAGGGGACAGGATGTGTGTCTAGGGGACAGGATGTGTGTGTGTGTCTTGTCCTCTTCCGTTGAGCTGTCAGAGTGGGTTGAAGGAGCCAGCCAGGGAACCTGGGACCTCTAAGGTAGCTGATACAGTGTCAAGGTAGCTGATACACATCTACTTTGTGCATGACACAAGTAATTTTTCCAACAATTGTTTACGGACAGATTATTTCACTTATAATTCACTGTATCACAATTCCAGTGGGTCAGAAGTTTACATACACTAAGTAGACTGTGCCTTTAAACAGCTTGGAAAATTCCAGAAAATTATGTCATGGCTTTAGAAGCTTCTGATAGGCTAATTGACATCATTTGAGTCAATTGGAGGTGTACCTGTGGATGTACTTCAAGGCCTACCTTCAAACTCAGCACCTCTTTGCTTGACATCATGGGAAAATCAAAAGAAATCAGCCAAGACCTCAGAAAAATAATTGTAGACCTCCACATGTCTGGTTCATCCTTGGGAGCAATTTCCAAACGCCTGAAGGTACCACGTTCATCTGTACAAACAATAGTACGCAAGTATAAACACCATGGGACCACGCAGCCGTCAAACCGCTCAGGAAGGAGACGGGTTCTGTCTCCTAGAGATTAACGTACTTTGGTGCGAAAATTGCAAATCAATCCCAGAACAACAGCAAAGGACCTTGTGAAGATGCTGGAGGAAACAGGTACAAAAGTATCTATATCCACAGTAAAACAAGTCCTATTTCAACATAACCTGAAAGGCCGCTCAGCAAGGAAGAAGCCACTGCTCCAAAACCGCCATAAAAAAACCAGACTACGGTTTGCAACTACACATGGGGACAAAGATCGTACTTTTTGGAGAAATGTCCTCTGGTCTGATGAAACAAAAATAGAACTGTTTGGCCATAATGACCATCGTTATATTTGGAGGAAAAAGGTGGCTGCTTGCAAGCCGAAGAACACCATCCCAACCGTGAAGCACGGGGGTGGCAGCATCATGCTGTGGGTGTGCTTTGCTGCAGGAGGGACTAGTGCACTTCACAAAATAGATGGCATTATGAGGAAGGAAAATTATGTGGATATATTGAAGCAACATCTCAAGACAACAGTCATGAAGTTAAAATGTGTGGGCAGAACCTAAAAAGCGTGTGCGAGCAAGCTACAAAGCTGACTCAGTTACACCAGCTCTGTCAGGAGGAATGGGCCAAAATTCACCCAACTTATTGTGGGAAACTTGTGGAAGGCTACCCGAAACGTTTGACCCAAGTTAAACAATTTAAAGGCAATGCTACCAAATACTAATTGAGTGTATGTAAACTTCTGACCCACTGGGAATGTGATGAAAGAAATAAAAGCTGAAATAAATAATTCTCTCTACTATTATTCTGACATTTCACATTCTTAAAATAAAGTGGTAATCCTAACTGACCTAAAACAGGGAATTTTTACTAGGATTAAATGTCAGGAATTGTGAAAAACTGAGTTTAAATGTATTTGGCTAAGGTGTATGTAAACTTCCGACTTCAACTGTATGTGCATATTATGTGTGAGTGAGCAAATGATGGAGTGAGTGTGTGTGTGTGTGTGTGTTGGAGTGACAGCGTGTGTGAGTGTGTAGGGCCCTGTGAGTGTGAATGGAGACAGCGAAAAAATTAAATACAAAGTTCAACTCAGATAGTTTGTGTAACCATTTAGTTAGCTATTTAGTTAGCTATTTAGTTAGCTATTTAGCAGTCTTATTGCTTGGGGATAGAAGCTGTTCCGGAGCCTGTTGTATCAGGTACCTCTTGCCGTGCGGAAGAAGAGAGAACAGTTTATGGCTTGGGTGGCTGGAGTATCTAACGATTTTCCGGGCATTCCTTTCACACCGCCTGGTATAGACATCCTGGGTGGCAAGGAGCTAGGTCCCAGTGATGTACTGGGCTGTCCGCACCACCCTCTGTAGCGCCGTGCTATTGCCATAACAAGCAGTGATGCAGCCAGTCAAGGTGCTCTCAATGGAACAGCTGTAGAACTTTGAGGGCCTATGCCAAACCTTTTCAAACTCCTGAGGGGGAAGAGGCGCTGTCACACCATTTTAAGTCCTTAGTGATTTGGACACCGAGGAACTTGAAGCTCTCGACCCAGATTCAGCAGGTCAGCCTGTGAAAACTGTCCACTTGTGTTTGCATCCCTGAGAGCTGAACCTCAGTACCACAGGACCTCAGGAACAGGCTTCCAGATTAAGGCTAAACTTGCTTTGAGAAAGGAGATTTCTCTAGCCTTAGCCAGGGAAATAGACAGATAAAGGAGGGGAGAAGATGGGGAGCTTCAATCAATATGGGATGACCTGCAGCCCAAATTTCCAATTACATTTCATTACAATTACACTTTTTCACAATAAAAATTCAGGAACACGTTTTCAAAAGCTTTGAAATGAGAAATGTAACCTTCTTATGTAGCCAGGGAAATTATTGAGAGTGTTATTTTCACAACTTTAGAAATGTTACAACCATGTTGTATTTTTATATTACTCCAGAGTAGTATGTATGTGACGGATGAAAAGTAATTCATTCCAATAGGTTAAGGTTAAGGTTAGGGTTAAGGTTAGGGTTAAGGTTAGGGTTAAGGTTAAGGTTAGGGTTAGGGTTATGACTCTGAAGGAGAAGAAACAACAGAATGTCTTCCTTTCCATTTCAACCAATGAAAGGCCAGTACACAACGGGGGAATCATGTACTAAAAACACCCACTGAGGTACCATTTGTCTCACATGCCTCACTCCGACTGAGGAGCACATTTTAACAGCATCATTACAGTTGACGTTAAAAGCCGTTTCGAACAAGGAGTGTAATTGCTGGCTGTAATTTAAGTGTCAGTCGATGAAAGAGGCATTATAACAAGGGAGAAGAAGATGTTGTAAATGCATTGATAACCCCCTCCATCACTCCCTCACTCACTCCCTCACTCACTCCCTCCTTGTAATGGAGTACGGACAACAAGATAACATGGTGTTGAAGTTGATTGATGACATGCGCTCTCTGTGCTACGTTGTTTAAGGTGATGGGGGTGTTCTTTATGAGGTGGCGTGTGTGTATGTGTGTGTGTGTGTGTGTGTGTGTGTGTGTGTGTGTGTTTGTGTTTAATAGGATGATACAGAACATTAAGCAGGTGATGGTCAGGATCAGCGATCACTAATGATGACAACATTATAGTCCTGGAACGACAAAGAATAGATGGAGGGAGCTGAAGCTTTATAGATGTATGGAAGGAAGGATGGAAAAGGAAGGAAGGAAGGAAGGAAGGAAGGAAGGAAGGAAGGAAGGAAGGAAGGAAGGAAGGAAGGAAGGAAGGAAGGAAGGAAGGAAGGAAGGAAGGAAGGAAGGAAGGAAGGAAGGAACAGTCAGATATTTAGGGAAAAGTCAGTTCCTGCAGATGAGCTAAGTGTCTTTCCCTGTAGTCTTTCTACCTAATCCTTTCCTCACATACGAGAGTGTGAGAAGGAAAGACAGAGTTTGAATATTTCAATATGAAATAAATAAAATGTCCCTATGGGATGGAGGTCAGGTATTGCCATTTTTGCACTCTGCCAGCCATTGTGACTTTCATGAATAATGTAGAGCTAGCTATAAGCCAGCTGTCTTCATATACAATACCATGGTGGATTTAGTGTACCTGTGATATGAACCTGTCGGACTCTGTGTCATAACACAAGACATCGATCTGAGAATATATTCCTTTCCCTCCCGATAGTTCTCTGAGACCTAGATTCTGAAAACCAGTCAATGTGTTTCTGTCTGTAGTGTTTTCACAGGATGAAACAGGACACACACACACACACAACATTGTCTACACAGTGTTTTAACAGGACATTTCTATAAGCAGTGTAGAGATTTGGAGAGAAGCATCCACCTGAATAAGAAAGCTGTGATATTGAAGGAATAAAGCGTTTGTATTCTGTAAATGTATTCCGTCTGTCTGTCTGAAACCCAATAAAATTATTTCCTTAAGGGATTTGTGGTATGACGTGTGACACACAAATACTCATGTGTAAAAGGATAACATGATTTATAATTTGAGCATACTTCCTTTTTGAGGTGTGTAACCTCCAGGTACGTCCCTGTGTTACGCCTTCCCCTTCCCCCAGGCACCTTGACCTTTGAGAAACAACTTCTGTTTGTTTGTGTAGCTCTGTATGATTCATATATCTTGTTTAATATGATTCATATATCTTGTTTAATATGATTCATATATCTTGTTTAATATGATTCATATATCTTGTTTAATATGATTCATATATCTTGTTTAATATGATTCATATATCTTGTTTAATATGATTCATATATCTTGTTTAATAGAATTCATATATATTGTTTAATATGATTCATATATGTTGTTTAATAGAATTCATATATATTGTTTAATATAATTACTAAATCTTGTTTAATATGATTCATATATCTCGTTTAATATGATTCATATATCTTGTTTAATATGATTCATATATCTCGTTTAATATGATTCATATATCTTGTTTAATATGATTAATATATCTCGTTTAATATGATTCATATATCTCGTTTAATATGATTCATGTATCTCGTTTAATATGATTCATATATCTCGTTTAATATGATTCATATATCTCGTTTAATATGATTCATATATCTCGTTTAATATGATTCATATATCTCGTTTAATATGATTCATATATCTCGTTTAATATGATTCATATATCTCGTTTAATATGATTCATATATCTCGTTTAATATGATTCATATAACTCGTTTAATATGATTCATATAACTCGTTTAATATGATTCATATATCTCGTTTAATATGATTCATATATCTTGTTTAATATGATGTTGTGTAATTATTTATTCATAGTCATAAGCCTACATGCGCTAGTAGGATTACGTAATTAAAAAACAAAACATTAATCAATTCATTGAATTACTAAATGTTGATTAAAACAGAGAAACACTTATATGATACAAGCCTACAACAGCGTGGATGGATGGTTTGAAGAACAAGAAAACCAACCATTTTAAATGTATTTATAGCTTCCTGACCAGCATTAGTAATTTGTATTCAGCATGCCTCTACAACGCTGCTAATTTAGAAACCTTTCTTCTTGGACAATGGACCGGGTGATTATCAGTGTGAGTATCCCAAACAGCACCCTATTTCCTATTTAGTGCACTACTTTTGACCAGGGCCCATAGGTCAAAAGTAGCCATTTGGGATGCAGGCAATGTTCGGATGAATCCCTAACAACCATGCCTGCTGCTTCCTCTAGTCTGAACAAATGGAACAATTATCATATCTGATTATGACAGGGACATGCAGCAATAAATCAACATTAAACTATGTAAATCGTGATGTCTTCTTTTGAGTTTGAATACAGTCATTTTTTAGCCTGCATTTAGCGCAAGGGCGTGGTGCGCGTCAGCCGTTAGGTTGTCTGCAATCCACTTCCCGTTCTTGTGGCATCAGTCACGTAACCGCTCATAATTTCACCTCAATAAAAAACAGACTAATGGACGTCTGCATGAATCAGGAGAATTTTAATCTTATTTTTTTTGGGAAGATGAGCACTTTCATTTATTACTCACTGTTTCTCAATATGAGAGCCAATCTTTCAATCCTACCCGCTAGGTACTTGTGGTAGGATTTGATCAGCATAAGCAATATTTGCATTTGAAGGTCAAAAGCAAATTTTATGCAATCAATCACTCCTTTTTTCTTTAAAATGTATTTGTGGAATAAGGATGGGGTAAGGAGGGATGCGGGGGTTAGTCTAGGATGTAATACCTGTGATATATGGTGTTTGTTGTGACGTATTTCTGATGCATCTCAGTTTGATGGTAGTGTTTCTGATGCCAGTCCCACAATGCGCTGAGCCAACTCTGATGAAACCCTTTCTGAAGGAGGACAGGATCAATAATATAAACACTGTCTATCTAGCTCAGCACTAAGCCCTCTCTCTAAGATATCTCTCTCTCCTTCTCTCTCTCCTCTCTCTCCTTCTCTCTCTCCTCTCTCTCATTCTCTCTCTATTTGGCCCCCTCTCTCTTTATTTATTTCTCTCCATGACAACAGACTTAGTTACCCTCCATCCAACATCTATCAGATCATTCATCTGTGTCTCTTCACTTCTCTCCTCCAGTGCAGACGAGAGGTTTGATGCTACCTTCCACACCAATGTCCTGGTCAACTCCTCTGGATCCTGCCAGTACATTCCACCAGGTGGGTTACCAGGTCACGTTTAGCCATGTTCAATTCCAGGGGTTACTGGGTCGACATTCATGCTTTGAGGAGGGTCGCTTTAACTGAATGCTTAGCCACTATGAATCAGATATGTTCATTAACTTGAATGTATACTCAGCAATAGAAAATCGTCGGCAGAAATCAACAATGGCAAAATGTGAAAATGTAAAGACTGCCCTCTCCTCCTCTTCCTCTTCCTCTTCCTCTTCCTCTTCCTCTTCCTCCTCCTCCTCCTCCTCTCCTCCTTCCCTCCCCAGGTCTCCTGAAGAGTACATGCTATATCGATGTCCGCTGGTTCCCCTTCGATGTCCAGAAGTGTGATCTGAAGTTTGGCTCGTGGACCTACAACGGCTGGCTGCTGGACCTCCAGATGCTGGATGTAGACATCTCCTCATACATCCCCAACGGGGAGTGGGACCTCGTGGGTAAGAGACATGGAGATCATGGGTTTCCCTGGAGGAAATGAGGTTAACGTTTTTTACAACAGTCGGTGGTAAACACTCCTCCTGGGGAGCTACTGGGCGTGCACGGTTTTGTTCCACACCACCACTAAGCAGACTGCATCGCTCTAGTCAAATCAATCTTTATTTATACAGTATGTTCCATACAAAGCCAGTGTTATCCAATGTGCATTACAGATCCTGTGCTTACAGTACATCTATAACAGAATGCAGCCCTGTTTTACGAGGTGTCTGCTTCCCATGCCTCTCTGATCCTGAGTGTTCTATCCCCTGGGCTAGACAGCCAATCATTGAGCCCGGTGTTATGACTCTTTCCTGCTTCTGTTTCAATTCCTGTTCCCCTGGGCTAGACAGCCAATCAATGTCCAGTTCTGAGTGTGACCGAGCCAGGTGGTGTTACAGGTCTCATCTCCTCCCTGAACTATGCTGTTCCCATCTCATGTCATCAATCTATCGTTGGATGGATGGTGGCAATGTGCCTCTGGTCTCAGATAGCTGCCTCAATAGTGTTGGAATGCTAGTGGTGTAAAGTACTTAAGTAGAAATACTTTAATGTAATACTTAAGGAGTTTTTTGGGGTATCTGTACTTTACTTTACTATTTACATTTTTGACAACTTTTACTTTTACTTCACTACATTCCTAAAGGAAATCATTTACTTTTTACTCTTTACATTTTCCCTGACACCCAAAAGTACTTACATGTTGAATGCTTAGCAGGACAGGAAAATTGTCCAAATCACACACTTATCAAGAGAACATCCCTGGTCATCCCTTCTGCCTCTGATCTGGCGGACTCACTAAACACGAATGCTTTGTTTGTAAATTATCTCTAAGTGTTGGAGTGTTCCCCTGGCTTTCCGTAAATTTAAAATACAAGACAATGGTGCCGTCTGGTTTGCTTAATATAAAGAATTTGAAATGATTTATACTTGTACCTTTACTTTTGATACTTAAGTATATTTTAGCAGTACATTTACTTTTGATACTTAAGTATATTTAGAAGCATATATTTTTAGACTACATTATTTTACTGGGTGACTTTCACTTTTACTTGAGTCATTTTCTATTAAGGTATCTTTACTTTTACTAAAGTATGACAGTTAGGTACTTTTTCCACCACTGGGGAATGCAGGCTTGGCCTGTGATTGCCTGATGTCTTTTTAGGCAGACACACACACACACACACACACACACAAACACACACACACACACACACACACACACACACACACATCCCCATCCCCTCCCCCACAAACCCAGTACCCAGCTGGCTGTAGGTAACCAGGGGGGTGTGGGGAGACAGCTGGCCCAGGAACGGCTCACTAGATTGGGGCACGGCAGCTAACAGGCTCCTCTCCAGACAGAGCCCTGGTGCCTCTGCCAGACAAGGTGCCATCCTGGGGCTCTGTTTAGTGATAGGACCCTTGGTTACTGTCCTAAACACACACATGTATGCACACACACGCACACACGCACACACACACACACACACACACACACACACACACACACACAGACAGACAGACAGACAAACTGTTTTCAGATGTTAGGTTTTAATCAGTTAAAAGAATGACACTTACGTTGAAGTGATGAGTCTGAAATCCTCAAACCCACTAACCAATCAGTGCTCTGCTGGATGTCCTACAATGATTAAAGCCCATCAGAGTAATTGAACCATTTCATTTTCTCCTTGACACACACACACACACACACACATACACGCACACACCCACACACACATGCGCGCACACACACAAACACACATTGCCCATACATACATACATACATACATACACACACACCCCTCTAATTATCAGTGGCTACACTCTGTGGCGGTGGAAAGTATTGACCACAGATATAAAACAGATTAACACTGGGTCTGTCCCAAATGGTGCCCTATTTTCTATGTAGTGCACTACTTTTGACCAGGGCCCATAGGGAGTACTATGTAGGGAGTAGGGGGGCATTTGTGGCAGAGCCACTGTTTGGTTTCTATTCCTTTAAAGTGAATTGTATTTCACTTTATCTTGATGGTTTGTGTCAGTATGTTTTAATCTCACCTTGACTTTGGTACTGAAATGGGAGACATTGATTTGTCTCACAAAGTGGCAGTTAGTGACAGAGAAGAGAAGCGGCACCAAAGTGTAATCAGAGAACGTTGAGACAAGATGTGATGGGTATTGATGACCGAGGGGATCAGACACTGTTCAGACAAGCTGGTCTGAGACACACACACACACTCAGACACACTAAGACACACTCAGACACACACACACACACACACACACACACACACACACACACACACACACACACACACACACACACACACTGTCCGTCTGTCTGGCGGGGACCATTGTGCGATATTGATATATGGGCATTAGATATACATTACAGAGAGTGAGGCAGGAGACACACTACAGAATAAATATACCAAGGACAAAGTGCATTATGAGATTAATCTCAACATCAATCTGATATTTAGTTTGTGGTCATTTGGAAAAGTGGAAGTTTTCTGACAGTTTATGAAGGTCATTTTTGCCTCAAGCATAACTTGTCTTGGCATCGGCTGTAGGCACAACCCTATCTTTGGTTTTACCTTATCAGAAAGTTGCATTACAGTGCTATGAAAAAGTATTTGCCCCCATTCAAATTTTCTCTAATTTTGCATATTTGTGATACTGAATGTTATCAGATCTTCAACCAAAACCTAATATTAGATAAAGGGAACATAAGTGAACAAATAACACAACAATTACATATTTATTTTCATTTATTTCATAAACAAAGTTATGCAACACCCAATTCCCCTGTGTGAAAAAGTAATTGCCCCCTTATACTCAATAACTGGTTGTGCCACCTTTAGCTGCAATGACTCCAACCAAATGCTTCCTGTAGTTGTTGATCAGTCTCTCACGTCGCTGTGGAGGAATTTTTGCCCACTTTTCCATGCAGAACTGCAGTCCTGCCACAACATCTCAATTGGGATTAGGTCTGGACTTTGACTAAGCCATTCTAAAACTTCCAATTTGTTGCTTTTTAGCAATTTTCATGTAGACTTGATTGTGTGTTTTGGATCATTGTCTTGCTGCATGACCCAGCTGCGCTTCAGCTTCAGCTCACAGACGGATGGTCTGACATTCTCCTGTAGAATTCTCTGATATAGAGAAGAATTCATAGTTCCATCTATTAAGGCAAGTCGTCCAGGTCCTGAGGCAGCAAAGCATCCCCAAACCATCACACCACCACCACCATGCTTGACCTTTGGTATGATGTTCTTACTGTGGAATGCAGAGTTTGGTTTTCGCCAGGCATTACTGGAACCATGTCGTCCAAAAAGTTATACTTTTGAATCATCTGTCCATAGAATGTTCTTCCAAGAGTCTTGATGATCATCCAGGTGCTTTTTGGCAAACTTGAGTCAACTTTTTGGACGAGATGGGTCCCATTATGCCTGGCGAAACCCAAACACTGCATTCCACAGTAAGAACATCATACCAAAGGTCAAGCATGGTGGTGGTGGTGTGATGGTTTGGGGATGCTTTGCTGCCTCAGGACCTGGACGACTTGCCTTAATAGATGGAACTATGAATTCTTCTCTATATCAGAGAATTCTACAGGAGAATGTCAGACCATCCGTCTGTGAGCTGAAGCTGAAGCGCAGCTGGGTCATGCAGCAAGACAATGATCCAAAACACACAATCAAGTCTACATGAAAATTGCTAAAAAGCAACAAATTGGAAGTTTTGGAATGGCCTAGTCGAAGTCCAGACCTAATCCCAATTGAGATGTTGTAGCAGGACTTGAAACGAGCAGTTCATGCTTGAAAACCCACACGTCACTGAGTTAAAGCAGTTCTGCATGGAAGAGTGGGCCAAAATTCCTCCACAGCGGCGTGAGAGACTGATCAACAACTACAGGAAGCATTTGGTTGGAGTCATTGCAGCTAAAGGTGGCACAACCAGTTATTGAGTATAAGGGGGCAATTACTTTTTCACACAGGGGAATTGGGTGTTGCATAACTTTGTTTATGAAATAAATATGTAATTGTTGTGTTCTTTGTTCACTTATGTTCCCTTTATCTAATATTAGGTTTTGGTTGAAGATCTGATAACATTCAGTATCACAAATATGCAAAATTAGAGAAAATTAGAAAGGGGGCAAATACTTTTTCATAGCACTGTATATGAAGCCTAAAGGTCATCTCACAATGCCAGACTTTGCAGAATGCTGGAAATCGGAGTTCATCTCAAATCTGATGGAGTTGTTAATGTGTTATGTAATCGTTGTGTGCTTCTAACCCCTCCTCCCTCCTCCTCCCTCCTCCTCCCTCCTCCCCCCTCCTCCTCCTCCTCCTCCTCCCAGGTGTCCCAGTGAAGCGTAACGAGCTGTATTATGACTGCTGTAAGGAGCCTTACCCTGACGTCACCTTCACTGTCACCATGAGGAGGAGAACACTGTACTACGGTCTCAATCTCCTCATCCCCTGTGTCCTCATCTCTGGTCTGGCTCTGCTGGTCTTCCTGCTTCCT